>CM061036.1:43685881-44885881 GCA_030763125.1 Hippophae gyantsensis
GTTTTAGAATTAAGGGGATTGTCTCAATAATTTCTCTAACAAATTTGATAATCCTGTCATAATTTGACTGTTTACAATTTTCTGAAGGAAAAACCTTTTATCACAACAATTTTTTATTTATTTTTCTTTTAATTTCACTGTTTTTGGGATATATGGAGCCTAGATGGGCCATTGGCATGCATAGTCAAGTCAAGTCAAGTCAACGGTTATATATAATATTTTTTTTATGAATTGATATAAATAGTTAAATACATGACACGTTGATACCCATCCATATTCACTTTCATGTTGTGTGTTTAACCTAAGATTCCTTTTAAGAGTTTGAAAATTTTGTGCCGAGGATCATGATCAGTTTTGTTAAGAAAAAGTAGATTCCAATATTATTTATTAAACAAACTTAAAGGAAAATAAAAAATAACATTAATTATACATCCTCTTACCTTTTTTTATAGGAATATATATATATTCTCTTACTTTTTTTTATTTTTATACAATTAAATAACTATAGATATAAAAACTAAAATTGTCACACAGAGGATCGTTAAGAAAAAACCTTAATATTACGTCCCGTTTAAATTATCTCTTAAAATCCAAATAAATGGTGATTGTTTAAAGGATTTAAACTTTTCTATATGGGAAAGTTTTATAGTGGTTTAGATATGTTTAGAAAGAGATAAAGTTGGATGAACTCAACTCAAGTCTTAAAGATTCTAGAATGTTCTAGAGCACGTTGGAAAGTGTTGGAATATTCTAAAACGTGCCGAATGGTTCATGAAGGATGTGGAAGTCTCTAGAAATTTACAGAACATCCTAGAACTAACATGAAGGAACAAGACACTCCTAGAAGACTCTAGAGTTGACTAGAATGTCCTAGAATCTTGTAACATATTGTAGATAAAACTAGAACATTCTTGTACATTCTAGACTTAGAATGATCTAGAAAGTTGTTACATAACCTTAAGCTTAGAGCTACACTATAAATAGACTCATTGATCTTCATTTGTACTCATCTTGAGATCTTGAAAAACCTTGAGAAATTGTAAGATAATCTCTCTCTAGAACAATACAAGACATTCTTTACAAAAAAAATTTCTATTCTCTTTGAAATGTTTTATTTGGATTGAAAGACAGGCTTAGTATAACAGACCGTGTTAAGTATCGCACGATCGCTACTTGAAATTTAAGGTCGTGACATTAGATACCTTTACTTGAAGGTTAAGCAGGATCATTAAATTTTTTAAGTTCTTTGACAAAATGTTTAAATTAATGTAACTATATTCCTGTTTCGTGCGAGCTGTTAGACCTTAAGTATAATTAAATGTGTCACGTGAATTTAAATGACTCACCTCACTATTCATTTATGTGAGTAAGTTTAATTTATAAATGAAAAATATTAATATACATGTGTTTTGTAAAACAAGAAAAAAATATCTTTCAATAGTGACTTTTTATAATAATATTATTGACAATGTTATCATTGATAAATATATTACAAATATATTTTATATATTTTATTAAATGAGCTTTAAAGCTGGCTACATCTCTAGCAGCTTCAAGTTACTTAAACTAAACATTGCCGAGCTCCGGTCGATGCCAAAACAGAGACCATAAACAAGAAGGAAAGAAAAGTAAAGTGGTCATAGGAAAGCACTTTCAATTTAGTCATTTGGCATGATGCCTGTAAATTTTTTTTTTACTAAAATTAGACAATTATCTACAAAGTCATATGGTAGCCAGATATGCGATTAAATAACTAACATAACATCAAGGTTTCTATGATCTTTAGTCTTTGAGAACCCCTAATTTTCCCAATAAAGAAGTTATTTCATTGCTGTCGCAACCTTCGACTTGAACAACATTGGGACTGTCATATGAAATAACATGCTCTAAAGGATAAGTCCTGCCGGTATGAAGTTTCCGAGCACCATTGCCAATTCCCTTCAATATCAGAGTCTTGTGAGCTCCACCGAACAACCCTTCATAATCTGTGTCACCGTATTCTCCCACAAAAACCACAACTTTTGACAACTCCATTCCCCATCGAATATACAGGTACCTAGAAAGTGGGCAAAATTTACAGTTATTCTCCGCAAAATATTAAATATAGAACTAAGTGGCAATCAGCTTGTAAACTACAATGACAATATGACATGCTTTAGGATCAATAGAGCACTTAGAAACAAATAATTATTATTCATAAAATTGCAAATAAGCAATCTAAAAAGTCCAAAAATGTCTAATTTGTAACAACTTGTATTTTATAGCATGTCTTTCTTCTGTAATACTTTTACGTAACTAATATTGGTATAAAGTTGTGGATGTTCGAATGAAATGGTATTTATTGACACACAATTCTCATTGCAACCTGCAGCTGTAAAACAGCATAAATAATCCAACACAGGAAATATCTCCGATTACCTGAGGGCTTGAGCTCTAGAAGCCAACACAGGGATGAAATTCACCCTCATACCATTTTGACAATAAATGACATGGCATCGAAGAGCTTGAATTCTCATCAGCTTCCGTAGTTCCCTGACAGGCGGGATCTGCATTCACGAAATAAGCAATGTAACAAAATTTTGGGGGAAATTCTTTGGGGGTGAATAAGCTGCAATGTCCTTAATATAGAAAGTTAGAAACAAAAGTTACAGGAAAATTGCAAACTTTATCGGCTTAAATTAACACATAAAGCAACAAAGGAAGGACTAAAAGGATATATCAAAACTTTTTCAGTTGAACTTATTACCCTCGTTTTGGCCAAAAATTAAAGTAATAATACCATTGAGGTGTCTTTCACTTTAAATGCATAGCAATGTGCAGTTGATCCTGAGTCATCTTCTGAAACAATTGTTCCTTCTCCTTTTTTTTCATTGATGGAAGTTGCCCAGCGAACCAAAGTCTTCCTCAAACCTTCTCCGCCCCAACGGTAATTAATATGAGAACGGTAGTCTACATCTACCACAAAGGGAAGCCCTGTCGGACTATCCTCACAGTTTGAGGAAGGATAATAGATCTCACTACCACTGTTGCATATAAGACCATCAAAATCTGACGGACTTATGCCTCCTGATATCAGGAGGGAATAAATTTCAGAAATGGTCAAGGCTGTTGACAATATGAACCCAACAGATCCTGCATCTTTTTCCTTTCCTGCTGCTTGAACAACCTTTTCAATCGTTTCCAGAAAACTTGAGGTTGTATCACAATCCACAGCAATTAGAAACATATACTTCCTCCTCCTGAACGAAGGAAATTTGTTGGTGCCAGTATTATCTTCTTTCTCGAAACCCCCAACCTTTTGGGCCTCCCCTGGAAAACCCTTGGACAATGCCAACACAGTCTTCTCCAACTTGTTTATTCCATCAGGTACATTCTCTTCAGCATCTAAAGCAGTGGTATCAATATTACCACTCCCTTCATTTTTCTCACCATCCAATGGAAACTTCAAGTTTAAAGATATATCTTGTATATCTCTCAATGAATCACCAGGTGAATCTGAATCTGAATTTTCAATTTCAGCTTCACTTTTTTGCCACTGAGGCTGCCTCGGTTTGCAGCTGGCAATTCGAGATAAGTAAGTTTTGCAGTGCTCAGGCCATGAGAAAAGGTGAATATTTTTCAACCCATTCTGCCTACATCTTTCCCAGAGTTGCTTATCTGAAACAAGCTTCAAAAGGGCATCAGCAATAGATTGCTGATCATGTGGGTCAACCAGTAAACCATTGTCAAGAACCTGCAATAAGTTACGGCTAGTCATTTACTAATATGAAACTTCAACTCACATCATCTCCAATAAATAGAAGGACATCCAAACAAGCAATTTTCAGAATTTACGCACCCTAAGAATATCAACAGGACCCCCATTTTTTGTGGCAACAGTTGGTAAACCATAAGCAGCTGCCTGTTCCAGGAAAAAGTTGTATAGGAATGGACAATAATCACAAAAAAAATAGCCTATATGAAAAAGACAAAACACTTACCTCAATTAAAGTAAGCCCAAATGGCTCAATGAGTGCTGGATTTATGAAAACACCCTACAAGAAAGTCAAGTTTAAAACAATACAAGAAAATCTTGAATTAAACAGTCTTCTAATCTTCTCTAGAATTATAACGTGGCAATAAACATATCTGATTCAGAATCCAATTCAGACAGAAAAGACCTAAATGTTAACTCAAATTTCTGCAGATGAAAAGGGAAAAGTTCTGTATAACCTCAGACTACAATCTCTCTATAATAGAAAACTTCACAATAACAAAACTATACAGAATTGTGCCCCTCTCTGTAACCCATTGAAACAGGGGCTTGAATTGCCAGGATTAATCTTCGATCTGTAGTGCTTCAATATTTTGCCCTTTTACTTCTAAATATTTTAACTTTTTAACTTTGAGCAGGAGACCATACATTAAATTATAGGTTCATTTCCTGTGAATATATATATATTTTTTTGGGGAAGGGGGGGGGGGGAAGAAGTTGGAAATTGAAGATGAGGGAAGCTACTCACAAATAGCAACCCCTAACCGAGTTATAATTGGACGAGAAGACCCCTTGTTACTTGCAAAAGAAATGTCTCAAGCTGAATCAAAGACAATCTTTAATTTGTTTACTAGTTATCATATGCTCATTTAGGGCCATGATGTGAGCAAAATAATTAGCGCTCAAAGAGCAGAAAGAAGAGCTTTAATCTTGAGCATATCTAACATTTGAACATCTGAGCAGATTTAAATTATTAAATATGCTCATATATATAATCTCAAATCCGTTCTGTTTACAAAACCTTCAATGACATAAAGGAAAGGGTACCTTTGTTTTTGCTGCTAGACGATAGATATCAGGAACATCAGATTGCTTGTGATGTTTAGGATATGCTACGTGACCATATAGATCATAATTGTCTATCAGCTTAAGAACAGAAAGGAGTACAGAGGCATTTGTATGAGACATTTCATCTATATTGTCACGATTTCCCATTACTAGTGTCTGCAACAGCAGAAAGAAGCCAAATTATAATTATATAATAATATTCTTAACACGTTTATGAGAAATAACAAACGGGCAAAAATATTCATTCAGTGGATAATTTCTTAAAATAATGCACCAAATCCCAAAATCCTTGAAATAATGCACCAAACAGGGGCAGTTAATTAGATACATACAAGGTTTGCAAGCTCTCTCAAAAGTCTACACTCTCCAAATGCTTTAACTAAAGTCGTAATGTTCTTTTTAGGGTCTGGTCTTGCAAGTGCGAGTATCATTGGCTTGTGTGGATTGGAAAAGAAACGCATGACCTGTCAATTAAAATGCAGTAGAGTTAATGCCAAAATGACAACAATGCAGCTCCAAAAGGGCATAATAATCTCAGCTCTTGACAGCTGTAGGAAATCATTTAATATAATAAAAATTTATATAGCTCAAAGGAAGAAACAAGACTAGTTACAACCTCAGACCAAACTGGAGGATCTGCAGAAGCAGAATTGTCTTCATTTCTTTCATCTTCGTCCATATCACCATCATGCGGTACAATATGATGAAATTCCATTCCAGGAGGAATTACCTGAATATTATAATTATAATTGGAAAGAGAAAGTCAGAAACATTCTTTAAAAAAATGCAAAAACCTTGCTATCATTGCATGCAGAAATATTTAGATGTAGAATGGAGTGTACACAAGTTATAGAGAACAAGGACAAATTGGTTTCATAATACTTACAACCATGCGAGGCATAAATCTTCCATGACAACTAACACCTCTCTTGAGTCTTACTCTCAATTTGCGTTCAATAATTGGATCAAAACCATCATATAAACGCCACTGTTCTTCTATCTCCTGTCTAGTGCTGGTTATGATCATTTCAGAGGCATCAAGAGCTAGCTCCTCAGCTTCAATTCGCCGCATTATTTTGTATGTTACATTTATTTCATCTGAAAGGCGTCCCTGTTTTAAAAGTTGTTCGAGCTTATCTCTTCCAAGGGAGTGGCCAGTAAAAATCATTGGAACATTTAAAGCTCCAGACAAGAGAGCTGCAGAGTCACCTGCATCTGCATAATGTCCATGAATTGCTACAGGCCAAACTGGTTGCCCATCACCAATTTGCTCACCCAGAACTTTGGATATCTGTTTAATGTGGTTAAGTGCATTATCAACAAACTCAGGAATGTGAGGCCAAAGAAGTTCTTTCGGAATATATTTCTCTCTTGGGCCAAATGGTATACGTATTATATAAGCACCACTACTCTCCCCAAGCTCCTGGTGGGAATTTTCTAAGGTTTTTGGATTCAACATTTCTGTTGGTTCACCATAAGTCCAATCAACATCCGGAGCTGCAACTTGTCTTGTTAGTAAATCAACCCGATAAACTCCTGGCATATTGCCTAAGGCCCTGGCAAGTTCTACTACATACTTAACCTAATAATAACAAAGAAATTAAACTCAAAGTACAGTTCAATTTATGTTCCAGAGCAGCATATCAAATAGTTAAACATGATAGCTCTAGTGTGTTTTTTTCATCAATAATTACCTGGCCACCAGTATCAGAATCACGACCAAGCTCCATGTTTTCACCTCGAATCAAGCCATGAAGACTGCATTAAAACAGATTGTTAAAAATAACAACCATCGTGAAAGTCTAGGAGATCATAAGAGTTTTCTGTTTTAGTAACTTTTTTTATCGCCTAACAACATGAAAGATATGGAGCAAAAAGGTCTAATTCTTGCCTTACTAACACAATGTACAGTTTCTTATCCTTTTGCTGACAAGCCCAATTGTCCATGGCCTCAACAGAATTGATTCTAGGCATTCTTATTTTGGTGTTATCACCATGAGTTGAAGCATCACCAACTATGTCTCCTTTCTCTCCTTCTGATAAGTCTTCCGACATGTCAGCAGTTGCCTCCCTGCGACCCCTTTCACGTTCAATACGACGTTTTGCAATACGCTGAACTTCCTCTCCTTCAAGCTAATTAATTAAAATGCAAGTTTGTCAAAGCTGACAGAACCAATATATAAAACCAAAAGGGAGCTAATCGAAGCTTGAAAGCCTTCCAGTAAGTACTTTATAAAAAAGATTTGTATGCTAGCAGAAGATATCCAGAGAAATTGAACTTTATTGGAGAATATACTACATCAAAATATTATAGTTCTGAATAATAAGCAACTACTCTCACTGTAATCATTCCTAAATACACTCAAAGCTTTCCTTTTCATTGTGAAAATTGAATTATATTCCAAAAATGTTAAAAGGAAAAATGTATAGATTGCAATCATTCATCAATTTGTCCACAACATAATTTAAAGAAAAATGTCATAGAAGTACCCTAGATATTTGACTCATTAGATTATAAGTAGTGTCATTAGTCCTTTAACTTTAGAAAAACGAGTCAGTTAAAGATAAAATACATTATTTTAATGTTTTCATATTAAAATATTGCTTTAAAAATAATATTTTAATAAAAAAAACTAAGTTTAGCAACAAAAAAAAAAACTAAAATAATGTGTTTTGTCTTGAATGGTTCAAATCTTGCTTAGGAATAATACTGTCATGTTAGCAACCAAAAATAATAATAATTGACTCTAATGTAATAGACTAAATGATACAACTTTTATATGTGATATAATAGATTTGTATAATTTAAAACAAAAATCCAGAGTGATCTCAAGCCTCACTGTACTGTTATCCTCAACCACTATAAAATAAAAATGGCAATAGCATAAAACATCCTATCAGTTTCACATAGTAAATACCCTGAAGCAGAATAAACAATCACATTAAAAGAAATTGCAACCGGAGAACAAAATAAAAATAAGTGAAAATTCAATAAATAAAGAGAAAATTACTTGCTTCTTTTTGCGTGCTAAATTCCAAATCCTCCAGCACATGTTCTCCAACCTGGTGTTCCTCTCCTGTGGACTCCTTGTGGATGCAGCCTAAGTTAAAAATTAAAAAAGCCACCAAAAATCAAAATGTACATAAACTAAACATCAAAATGAAACCCAACTCAATCATTAAAACCCTGAATTCAATAAAACTAAATTGAAGAACAGATAATTGAAATTGAGAGATAGAAGAATAATCGTACTCGAACCCAGGAGCGATAAAGATCAGTCTCATCGAAGCCAGTGACGACCTGCTCAACGAAGTAACGACTGGGACTGAAATGGCCTCTCTCTCTTAGAAGAAGAGATGATTTAGCGTCGTCGAGGCCTGGACCTACATCGAGAATCGCCTCCAAGTAGCTGTTAACCCAGTCGTTTCCCGCCATTACAAACCTCCCTTTGATTCCCTCTTCTTCTACACCACAATGCTCTGAGAGAGTAGATAATGGTTAAAGTTAGAGATAAAGAGAGAGCGCTCCTAAAGATGTAGATATATAATATAGATATTGATAGATACAGTTCCGATGCTCTGCTTTGGGTTATGGCGAATAGTGGGAGAGAAAGACACGTTACGTTATTTGAAGAATTTTACCTATACCTTTCGACTTCTCTGGAAAATTCCTTTAAGATGTTAATTTATTATTCTCTCTTATTTTTATATAAATTATTTATTATTTTTATATATATTTGCATTATTTTTAAATATAGGTTAAATATATATTTCTTTTGTGTTATAAGACAAATAAATATGTACATTGTACAGAGAGAATTAAAAATCTCATCTACAAAAATAATTATGTTCTATAATTAAATTTTTATTATTTACATTGCCTTTTTCTTTTTATGCACTTTTAATTTTGAACAATTTATTTAAAATAATTCACTTTTTTCAAAATTTAAACAATTATTTTAAATAAATATCCATACAATTTTCTTTTGAAACGACTGCATCGTTTATTTTTGAATAACTTCTTTTGAACACGTCCTAAGTGTGAGTGATGTGGTAGTGATAGCTTAGTAAACAATGTTAAATAAAATGATATCGGTAATCTTGGTTGCATGTAGGGTGTCCATAAATCGGATTAGACCGGACCAAACTGGATCGGACCAAATCGAATGGTTTTACTAATCAAACGGTCCGGTCTGGTTTGTATTAATTTTAAACCGTTCGAACCGGACCGGACCGGTTTAATAATATATTAAAAATTTCACATTATTTTTCATTAAATTATAAAAAAATTGAACCAAATCGGACCGAACCGTTTTATAAGTCAAACGGTCCGGTTCGATTTTTATTTCTTAAAACCGTTTCAAACGGACCGATCCGGTCCGGTCCTAGTAATATGAACGGTCCGATCCAGTTAAAAAAATTTTAGGCAAAATCGGACCGGACCGGACCATGGACACCCCTACTTGCATGTATAAAAATTATACAAAATAAAATTAGAGAGACTAATAAATAATTAAAAATATAAATTATTAATCGAGCATAAATTAAATGTATTGTCGTGATTAAGTTGATTCACGTACCACAGAATCAATAAATAATGAGAGATGATGATAGAGATTAAATATATATATATATATAAATTTATATTTGTCATAATTTTCTCTCATGTACCAATAATGAGAGATAAAAATGTGAGATAACACTACTATAAAATAGGATATTAAAGTCGATTAAAAATATATTTTAAATTCATTATAAATTAATTTTTTTAAAAATTAACTTAAATATCTGTTTTTATATTATAGTAGTGTAAAACACATCAAAATAATCTAGATTCTAGACCGATTAATAAGAATACTTCTTGTTAGTACATTGTTATTTAATAATAATTAATGTGATAATAAATAATTAAATTTATTTTTTAATCAATTATTATGATTATATTAGAACGGCTTGGATATAAATAAATTTTTTAATTTATAATGTGATAGAAGAAAATATGTATAGAATAAAAACATTTAGTTAAAAAAAGAAAAGTGATAACTCAAAATATTACTTTTTAAAAATATATTAAAATATTTATTTTATATTTATTATTAATTATATTTTAATATTATTATTATTAAATGAAGTTATTATAATAAATTTTATATGCATTAGAAGATGGTTTTGATGAAATTCAATGTAAAAAAAATTATTATTAATAAAAGTAAAGAAAAACTTGAGTTTGAAGAAGGAAAAGAAAGCGGTCCGTGAATAAACGGTCCCAAACGTTAAAAGCGGGTGGTGGGGTACATCAGACATGAAACTCGATCAGAGTAACTAACTAACTAACGCAGTTTATTTATTTTTATTTAGTTTTTTTTTTAAATAAAAAATAATATATTTAAAATTTATCACTATCCCATTTATATATACTTTATATATTATAATTATTAAAAAAATTTAACTACCATTCTATATTAAACTCGTTGAATTAAATATTATTTAAATTAGATTATTATTATTTAAGCTCGTTAAAAAAATCAAACACTGTTATATATTATTATAATATTATTTTTTATTTTTATAAGTTTTAAAAATATTATTTTTTATAATTAAATTACTGAAACGGCAACCAATATCATGGAACAAAAATAAAATAACCTTTTTTATGTTATTATTTTACAATATTACCCTTTAATTTTTATAAAACATAATTATTCAAATAATTTTATTTTAATTTAATTATTTATATTAATAAATACGTATATATATATATGGATAATACAAAAAATATATATTTTACTTTATATAGAAAATTATACATAAAAAAGTTAAAAATAAAAACTTTATTTATAGTAAATAACTATATTATACAATTAAATTTAAAACGCACCCAAACATTCTTTATGTTAAAGGGATTTGAACCCATATTTTCCATGTAATTAAAATGTATTAAGGAAATATAAGTGACTTTTTATTCATTGAACACGAGTTAATAGACGTTACAAGAAATTACACTTTCATAAGTGGCAAGAAAGAACATTCATATATAACAATATTAAATGTTTATAAACTATTTTAAAAAAAAAATTCTCTCTTTCGACATGTTATATGATAATTATTAAAAAAAATAAAAAATAAATATAGTAAGCAAGTTGTCTTATAATTGATTACAATGCTAAATTTGGTATATTACTGGTAACTTTTTAATCAATATATATATATATATATATATATATTAATTTTATACTTTAAATTAATAATTTTATCACATATTTGACACATGTATTATAAGTTAAGAGATAATTATTTCATTAAAGGTTTGATATTTTATTAATATTTTTATTAAACGAAACATACGCTTATGAATTCATATTTTCATAATAATATATTGATAATTTTTATATTTAATTTAAGATATATTAATTGTTCAAAATTAAAATTCAATTATAAATTTTAACATCTACAATACACATACAAAAAAATAAAGACAAATTTATCTTTAAAACTATTTCTTGTTGGTAAACCAACTCTTAATCTTCAATCCACTATTTCTTCTATAATTTTTATGCATGAGCTTTATGTCACATGATTTTACCATGTGTGTCAAATCATTAAGATTTATTATATTATTTTCTTTGTTACTTATTATATCTTATCTTGATTAATTATCTCATTTTTTTAGTGTTTATATTTTGCATGTCCTATCTTTTGCTTTATATGTCTTTTTGAAAAAAATAATATTTGCTTTTTAAACTTAATTACTTAAATGTTGTATCATCTTTTTTTTTATTACTTGTTATAATTTTATATACATTTATATATCATATAAATTATTTATATATTTTTAAAATTTTTCAAAATTTTTTGTGATTAAAATAGTATGTTTAGGTGATATTCTTATTAGTTTAAGTTATTCACGGTTTCTAAACATGTCACTTGTTTCAGGTTTTAGTTACTAAGTCATATTATTTATTTAAATATTTTAGTAAAATCATCATATTCAATATTATTTGATTTCTTTAGGTTTTTTTTGTCAAGACTTTTGCTTTGTTCTTAAATTTTTTTTCATAAAATTTTTAATTAAATCTTAATTTTAAATCATTGGTGTATATTAAAATAAATATATGAAATATTAGTGTATTATTATGAAAATATTATTCTATTTGTATACTTTTGTTAAATAATGGTACTGTTAAACTAATAAACTCTCCGATAATACAATTATCCTTCAAGTATATCACATATATCAAGTATATATTAAAAAATTTAATTTAAAACATAAAATTAAATTATTTATATATTTAAAAATGAATAAGAATGCAATTATTATATTCTTTTAAAAATATAATTCTATATATTTATATATGTAATCTTAAATCAAATTCAAATATATATATTATTTTGTTTTTTTATTAAAAATATAATGTATAAACAAAATTTTATTTTTATATTACAAATAATATAATATATTATTATTAGTGAGTATAGTTGAATTTATAAAATTATATTTAATAAAAAATTATTATATTAATTATAATTATCATATATAAAATTATTTAATATCTAATTAAATTCGTATTTTCAGTTTACTTGTTTGACAATGATAACAGTTAAAAGCAGACGTATTAGTATTATTGAACAATTTCTGTTTGAAGTTTTCGAACAACTTCAATGAAAAGATAAAAATATATGAATAATGCATCTAATAAGAGGATAAGAAGACATAAGACAAGACATATATTACAGAGATAGGTGAACGTGAACTCATTTTATAGTAATGGATTTTATTACAAGTCAGATATATAAGTTTCAGTATGATATCAGTACCTGAGAATAATAATGCCTATATATATGTACATGTGTGACCCATTAAGAAAATTTGACTCTCTCTCATCTTTCTCTAAATTATGTAGTACTTTGTAACTTTCTAACAACAAAAGGTGTTTAAGTTTTAATCGAGGAAAAAACTTATTTGAAATTTCATGAACCTTAATTGGTTTTGGTCTACATGAACAAGTGATCTCCAATCACTTTCTACATGTATTAGAGGGTGTGCTTTTTCTTCTTCTTCTTCTTCTTCTTTTATTTTTTTATTTTATTTTTATGCAGGGGCTAAAGGATATAGTCTTCCTGCAAAAATATCAAATATCAAAGTTATACTTAATGAGGGTCAACGAGTTACCTTCTTGAGGCCTGATGGTTTTTTCTCATTGTAATCCTATTCTGAAAGACTGAATGTGTTTATGTTGGTGCCATGGTGGAAGATTCATATGTGTTCAAATATCAAATTGTTATCATATTTTTTAATGGCACTTGGATTATTGTTGATATCACTTGTGCTTTTAAAGCCATAATGTGTCAGCAGGGACTCATCTAATTGAAGTGGCTGCAATAGGCTATTTCTTCTCTCCAGTGAGGCTTTCCTGTCTTGTCTACACACCAGCTATTTCTTTCACAGTTAGGTTATGCCAAATTTGATATATCTGATGTGAGGTTTATAGTAATATTCAGGTTAGAGTTGATGTTAGTGCCAAACACCGAGGCAAAGTTCAGGCGGCATTGACAGAGACAAGGAGGGGACTGAGTGAATTTGTTTTAGAGCCATTGAGAGAGGAGCAGTGTTATGAGGTTTATTTTAGAGAGCTCATTCTATACGCTATTATAACTATAAATGATCATTAAATTTTCCATTCATAATATGTTTTGTTATTACAGATAAGGGACCCTTTCTCAATAATGACTGTTGTAAAGATTCCTATGGATCTGATGATTGGATTTATGCTGCTTGTTATGCTTCTAATGCCCAGATTGTTAGAGAACATGTGCAAGTACTCTATTGTTGTTACATGGTGTTTTACTTCATATCCATCCGGTTACTAAATTTTCATCAAATTTATAAAACTTCACGCATAATTTATAAAATTTTATAACTTATAAAATTTTAAATCATAAATTTGTATGTTAGTTTTTAAGTTATGATCTATACATGAATTTTGAAGACAATCATACCATTTAAAATTTCAAAAATATTAAATCAAAAGTTTTAAAAATCTAGATACGGTTGTATCAAACTGTTAATGTTTAAGGACTACTAATTGAGTATTGTTATGCCTAGATTATATAGTACTACCTCTTTGCTTCAGTATAGGTTGGGTTTATGTGGCAGTTGATCGTATATTAGTATTCTGTTTTATGTCAATAACAGATGCCGAAGAAATGAGGAGAGCACAAGAAGAAATGTGAAATCAAGGGGTTCCATCTCTAGCATGTTATCAACAAGGAGTAGTTAGCATGCAAAATTTTATAATTTTGAACCTGTGCGAAAAGAGCTTTGCTTTCATGATTGGGAGAATTTGTAGTTTAGAATGGTTCACAAATTTAACTTAATAATCTCTCCACAATGGTTCTCAGATTTTGATGTTGCCCTGTTAACAATGTTGTGGGCGGAAGCAATAAATAGCGGTGTATGAATATATCAAAGCGATAAAATGAACACACAGAATTTACGTGGTTCGGCAATTCGCCTAGGTTCACGGGAGGCAACAGATATTATTTGAACTGAGTAGGAAATATACGAATCTGGTCTGATTTCCTCACTAATAATATCTCTCAAGTGTTTCCCCAAACTTATAGAAAACTCTCGAACTCACAGTATTTTCTCTTTTGAGTTTGCTTATGCCTCTCTTTGATTTTTCGATTTTTGCCTTGTTCTTCAATGCATGAACTCTTTTATTTATAGATGAAGAAAGACTCTCTTTCCCTAAATTGTGCCATAATTTAAGCCTTAAATTAGGCCACTAATTTTCTTAAATCATGCCACAAAATTAGGCCACTAATTTCCCTAAATTATACCCTTAATTTGTTACTTTTGAGCCAATATTCAACAATCTCCACCTTGGCGAAAAAAGTTCATAGCTTAGCCACTCAAATGCTCTAGGCGCTTAAGCTCGAGAGAGATGTTGATCAAGTTCAAGCGGTGTTGAAACTTGATCCACTGTAACTCACCTTTGTAAGCATGCTCTGGGGGTTATGCGATTCGGAGCTTTCTCGGAAGGTATAACATTTCCTTCATCAACGATTTCTCGAATAAAATGAAATCGAACATCGATGTCTTTGGTGCGACCATGATGAACTTGGTTCTTTGCCAAAAAAAATGGCACTGACATGTCGCGAGAAAACCTCCACGTTCTTCCGAACAATACCCAAAATCTTTAGTCAACCCGAAAGCCATATAGCTTAATGCAGATATACATTCGACCGTATACTCGCCTGCAGCATGGTAGAGCAAGCTACAGTTGACTGCAATGTTGATCTCCAACAAACTGGTCCTCCTGCCATTGTGAACACATAACCAGTTGTAGATCGACGCTTATCGAGATCTCCAGCATAGTCAGAATCCACATATCCAACTAGTTGTTTGCCTTCAGTCTTGTCTCTTTCAAACTTCAAACCAATATCCAGTACCGTAGATGTACCGTAGAATCCACTTCCTTGCTTGCCGGTGTCCTTTCTACCGGGATTATGCGTATGCCAGGCTCACCGTATTAACGGCGTGGGAAATATCGGTCTGGTGCAAACCATTGCATACATCAAGGCACCAACGGGCATTTGCATATGGAACCGTTCCATTTTGCTTCTTCTCATCGGTGGTGCTAGGTGACATCAATGCACCTTTCAATTGAAAGTGAGGAGCAAGCGGTGTACTTCGGTTTGGTTTTTTTCATCAATGTCAAACCTTTGTAGTACTTTCTTGAGATCTTGAGTCTGTGTCAAACGAGTGTGCACAACTCTATCTCTTGTGATTTCCATCCCAAGAATTTTCTTAGCTTACTCCAAGATCTTTCATTTCAAATTACGAACTCAACAGAGCATGATCACTTGTCGATCTGTCGCCTTTCTTAGATGCAATCAACATATCATCAACATATAAGAGCAAATAAATGAAGGTACCGTCTTGGAGTTTCAGAAAGTATACAGTGATCAAACCGACTGTGTATACGCTCTCTAATGAAGCTATCAAAGCGCTTGTACCATTGTCGCGGTGATTGCTTCAAGCCGTAAATTGACATTCGGCTTGCAAGCCCAATTCTCTCGTCTGGAATTTTGAAGCCATCAGGTTGAGACATGTAGATTTCTTCGTTCAAAGTACCATGTGGAGAAAAGTGTTTTGACATCGAGTTGAGCTAACTCGAGATCAAACCGTGCTACCAAAGCCAATAGTATCAGAATAGATGAATGTAACAACGACGGTGAGAATACCTCATTTGTAGTCTATTCCTTCTTTACGAGCATAGCCTTTTGCTACCGGTACGGCTTTGTATACGATATTGTCTTTACCGAGGAACACCTTCCTTCTTGGCATAGACCCGTTTGCAGCCAATAGTTTTCTTTCCTTTGGGAAGTTGAACCAAGCTCCACTAGTCGATTCTGGTGTAGAGAGACTTCATCTCTTCATCCATTGCCATCTTCCACTTCATACTATCAACTCTGCGCACTGCAACCTGCAGCCAAGTGTATGGGACATCATCATCAATTCTTGGAAGTGCGAATGCTACCATGTACGTGTATCTAGTAGGCTTCCTAATCTCCTTCTCGGTCGAGTAGTGGCAATAGATTCCGGCTGGCGATTGATAGGTAGTGATGGTGATAAAGCCTCCACCTCAGTGAGATCTCTTCTTGATCATCAATTTCATCTTCACCACAGATCAGTGGTCGATGCATGATCTTTTCTCGGATCTTCCTGAGTCTCAAGCATCACCTTAGAAAGAGTATTTGGACTTTCATTTCTCTTTCTACGAATTTTACTCGTCTCGGTATGTGGACTCGTCGAATGTAACATCTCGACTTAAGACAATCTTCTTGGATTCACCACACCAAAGTCGAAATCCTTTAACTCCTTCCTTAAAGCCCAAGAAAACAACTTTTTTTGCTCTAGGATCTAGTTTGGATTCACTAACATGAAAATATCTTTGGACATCCAAATATTCGCAATGAATCATAATCGTGTGAGTTGTCCAGGACCATACCTCTTTAGAGTTTTCCCATCTAATGCGGTCGAGGAAGTCTTTTGACTATATGAGTTGCATATGACAAAACCCTCGACCCAAAATGCCTTGCTCAATTTGGATTGAGATAGCATACATCGAACTTTCTCAGCAAAAAGTACGATTCATTCGTTCTGTAACTCCATTCTCTTTGTGGTGCGAGGAACTGAAAATTGTTTGATTATCCCTTCATCTTGACAAACTTTAAAGAAGGGATCTGATTTATACTCACCACCATTATCAGATCTGAGCCTTTTAATTTTCCTGCATGTCTGATTCTCGATCATTTTCTTCCATTTAAGAAAGATATCGAACTTCATCTTTGTGACTACATAGTGTATATCCGGACATATCTAGAGAAATCATCGATAAAGTCACAAACCAGGCGTTTACTCCCAGTGAAGCATTCTTTGAAGGTCCCCGAAACATCCGTGTGAATATAATCAAGAGATCCCTTAGTACGATGAATGACGATTGCGAACTTGACTCTTGTTTGTTTTCCCATTACACAATGCTCGCAGAAATCAAACTTTCCGGTCTTGGCATCTTTCAAAAGACCTTGTTTCATTAAGCCTTGCAAAGCCCTTTTTCAAAGGCATTACTAAGCGCATGTGCCACAAGGGAAGAATCATTTGTCTTTTCTTGAGAACTACTTGAGATAGCTACTCTTCCTATGTGTACTCCCATCTAGGAAATACAAGTTCGCCTTTCGAGTACCCTTCGTTGCTTTACAAATGCCTCGTACAACTTTCAAGACTCCATTTTCAATGTTACCTTGTAACCATCGAATCTAGAACACCTAAAGAAATAAGGTTTTTCTTTAGGTCGAATATACTGCCCATTTGTAAGTCATCTAATTGTACCATCGTGCATCTTTAGTCGTATTGTTCCAATCCACTTTTGTCGACAGCATTATCGTTTGCCCGTAAGCACAACTCCTCCATCGAGCTCCTCAAACTTCGAAAACCAATGCATTTGGACACATTATGATAAGAACATCCGAGAATCGAGGATCCACTTATCTGAGTAGGTTTTTGATGATGGCCGAAAAGGCTGATTCTTCATCTTCATCGTCTTACGTGCAACATTTGCATTTGACTTGTCCTTGTTTGGGCAATCTTTCTTCCAATGTCCTTTCACGGTGACAATAGGCACACTCAAATCCTTTGCGGACGTCTTGGATGAATCTCCCCTGGACTTTGATCTGGATCGCCCCATTATTTGATCATGATTTTTTGTTGTTCGTCCTACCTACGTGCCGTCAATCGCCGATATTGAGTCTACGTGATCATGTTGATCCTTAACCCACGGTACTCGTTATTTACCAAAGCATTTGAAACATCTACGAACTTAACCTCATCTTTTCCATATAACGGTTGTGGTTAAATGCTCATGTTTCTCAGGTAATGAATTCAAGAACAACAAAGCTTTATCTTCGTCGATAATTTCAACATCTAAATTTTGTAGATCGGCCAAAATTTTATTGAAATTATCTAAGTGCTCAATCATGGGGTACCTTTCTTGTACCGAAAACGGAAAAAGTTTCTTCTTGGTAGATCTTGTTCTCAATACTTTTTGTCGTGTACTTGTCCTCTAGTTTCTTCCGAGAAGCTGTGACCACATTCTCTTTCATGACAAAGTACTTGATCTTTTCCTAAGCACGGTCGAATTGTGCCCTGAAGCTTGTCGGTTGACATAATTCCAATCTTCATTTGAATAATCTCCGGCCTCGTCTCCCGAGAACTATATTAGATCCTTCTGAAACAATAGATCTAATACTTCACGTTGCCACGTACCAAAGTTATTGGTGCTTGAGTCGAATTTCTCCACCTCGAACTTTGGGTTGGACAACATAGTTCTTCGAGTAGAACAACTTGGTTTGTGACAGAATTCTAAGGTCAGGCTTGTTCACCTTCTTCGATCTCTCTTTTATCGGCCATAAGTACAAAACGGATACTTGAAATTTTGCACTTACAACTTAAACGGTGTTTTTCCAAATTTTATACCTTATTTGAAAAAACGAAGTCCGCGATTGAATCGGAATGGTCCAATTAGCTAGGGAATAGATCCAACTCGGCTGAAAACGGATGAAAAACGGACCACTCGGTCCAAAAATTCCACGAGTGACCGTGTTGACTCAATTGGCGACAACACTCCGACAGGCTCGGCGGCGATTCGACTTCCGATTTGAGCGATTCTTTCACCGTTGTGTTCGTCTCGTCGAGAGCTTCGATTTGATATATAATACTGCTATATTTGGCTCGATACCAATTTGTTGTGGGCGGAAGCAATAAATATGATGTATGAATATATCAAAGCGATAAAATGAACATTCTGAGAATTTACGTGGTTCGCATTCCTTTAGGTCCACGGGAGAGCGACGGATATTATTTGAACTAAGTAGGAAATATACAGAATACAGATACAGATTTCCTCACTAATAATATCTCTCAAGTGTTTCCCAAAACTTATAGAAAACTCTCAAACTCATAAGTATTTTCTCTCTTTGAGTTTGCTTATGTTCTCTTTGATTTTTCTGATTTTTTGCCTTGTTCTTCAATGCATGAACTCTTCCCTATTTATAGATGAAGCAAGACTCTCTTTTCCTAAATTGTGCCATAATTTAAGCCTTAAATTAGGCCACTAATTTTCTTAAATCATGCCATAAATTAGGCCACTAATTTCCCTAAATTATGCCACTAATTTGTTATTTTTAGAGCAAATATTCAACAAACAAGTCCACAAGTTTGGAAAATAAATACTCTAGTATATAGTCATTCTTTCATTGAAAATAGCAAGCATTTGATTTTTTTTTTTTTTTTATTCAAACATGTTGCTTACTATTTTGATTTCAAACAAAGGATAGAACTGTAAAATTGCTAACTAAAAAGGTTGCTGTAATGCAATTTCTGGCAAAATGTTAATAGGCCTCAAAAAGCTGCGATTTTGGGTAATTTATTCTCGAAACTCGAGCTGTCTTCGTATAAGCCCAAACAATATCCAATGGGCTCGACTTGTCGAAAGTCTACATATCTTTCTTTGGTTGTTATTACACATTTTTTTATTTTTATTTTAATTAAAACATATCAAATATTTATATTTAATTTATTAGTATTTATTTTTCTTTAAATTTAAAAATAATCTCAATAAATCGAATCCTTAAAAGATATCAAATATAATTAAAATTAATTAAAATAAATATTAATAATCTAAATAAAAATATTTAATATATCTCTGATTAAAAAAATATTAAAACAATAATAAAGGTAATTCGAACTTACAAGTACTCATCTTCTTTCATCTTCGTGTAAATTTCTAGCTTCCTTAATCATTATTTGGTTAATAATTACATTCAAATTATGAGTCAAGATATTCCTTTCCTGTAATAGATCCATTATCTTTCTCACATGATAAAATCTTTGAATTTTTTCACTTAAACAATAAAAATAAATGACGAGTGTACTGACATGTTATTAAATATTTTGATCTAAGTTATTTTCTTTCCAGAAAGAATATAATAAATCGATTAAAGTGTAATAATCTTACATTTGTAATGTATTTTTATGTCTCATAAGAGTCACATTCTCTTATTCTTGGGAAGGGTGATTTGTCTAAAAAGAATATATTTTTTGTAATATTTTAAAAATGGTTAAAGATTGTTTTTAGTTTAAAAAAAAAATAATATTTTAACCTTAAACTTAAAAATATATATTTTAATCAATTTTATTTAAAAATAAATAAAAATATATATCAACTCTATTTTACAAAACATGATTATTATAAATATAAAAAAATATTAACATTTTATAAATTTATAATTAATTTTAAATACACAAATCCATTTTATCATATTATATGTTAAAGTTTTATTTTAAAAAATAAATATAAATTTATATAAAAATAATACGCTAATTATTTTGATAATTCATAAATAATATAATATATTATTATTATTATTATTATTAAATATAATTATAATTATATTTAATAAAAAATTATAATATAAAAAATAATATTCATAAAAATAATTAAATTATTACAAAAATTGAAAGTCTCTATGTCCAACTTATTACAAGATATAAATACAAATATAGAACATTTTGACTCAAATTTTGGGTCAAAATATTATCTAATATAATATTATTATAATTATTTTTATTAATAATATAATAAAATATATCTAATTAATTATATTTTAATATTTAAATAAAATTATTATTAATAAATATTTGTTATCTTAATAAAAATAAAAATTATAATAATATTAGAGATATGTGTTATAATGTAATTTATTTTTTAATTTTTTAATCTTAAATAATTTATTTTTAAAAAAAATATCAATAATTTTTCATAAAAATGGTTGTAACTATTTAGTAAAGTTTTTAATAATTTAAAATTTTATAATTTATTATTATTATTTTAAATTATTTTATAATAAAATTTTGATAATTTATTTGTTATAAAAAATTATATATTTTTTATTATATAAATATAATAAATGGGAATATTTTATTTTTGGTTTTTTTAATAAGAGAAAAAAAATGTACAGTTTGGTTTTTTCAAGAAAAAAAAAAGTGACTGAGAAAGAGGAGAGGAGAGAGAAAAAAATGTAATTATCGAAAAATTGTTAAATAGGTTTAAATTTGATTTTTTTTAAATTAAAAACAATATTAAATTTTTTTTAAATTATTATAAAATATATGTTTTAGACAAATCTCCCTCGAAAGTCCATGACTATTCATAACTATTATATTGATACAAAGAAGAATTCGGCCCAGGGCTTCATTTTCGTCTTAATTGATCACGTTACAAGTATATATATACGTACATACATACACTTATAGTACTAGTATTCGTATATATTGCTTCCATTTTCTGCTATATTTCTCTCTGCCTCTCGGTTTGTTTGAGATGGCGAGCTTACCGACGACTACCAAATCGGACCGGCGGAGATCGAAGCCTCTTCAGACTTCGAAGCCGTCACTTCTAATGGCTTTCTTCTCCTGTGTAGCTTGGCTTTACGTTTCCGGCAGGTACGATCCCTCAATTTTCATTACTTCAATTTCCTATTTGGTTCCGGGTAAGCTGTGAAAATTTTGGAAATTCTGGCCATTGCAGTTGCAGAAGGCTGAGCAAACTGGCCTGAATAATAATAATATAATATCTGGCTCAGTCCAGCCGGAATTAAGGATTTTTGGTTTTGTTTAGTCCTCAACTACAATTATGAAAATTCTGTCGTCGGGTGTTGAAACTGATTCACATGTCTTATTCAATCCCGATTTATGATTTACTTGTTTAGATATTTGTATTTCTGTATGATGAAGCCTAATCAGGTGTTGTATTTTTGTCTGCACTTTCTTTTCTTTTTTTCTTTAACTCAGGCTATGGCAAGATGCAGAGAACAGAAAGTTACTCGCCAATCTTCTCGACAAGAACTTAGCTAAGGTTTGTTTATGAGACTCTGGGCCAATCTGTTTGTTGTTAGAAATAATGCAGCGCGGTGAATAGAATTAAAATTTTCAATATAAAGTCACTATGCATGGGAGTTAAGAATCTTTCTTCTTTTTCTTTTTTTCCTTTTTTTGTGCCTCTTTCAGTTCTTGAATTTGCTCACTCACTTTCTCCTTATCTTTTTAAAGTAAAAGGAAGCTTAAAAGTGATAAAAATACGATTTTTTCTTCTTCTTAAAGCTCTTCTCTATGTTATCATAACAAATGAAAATAGGGCAGAATCAATTGATGATGTGTTTACATTTCTGATCTTATAGTTTAATATATGTTTGGTTCTTTTATCATTGGCAGAGACCCATGGTTCTTTCAGTTGAAGACAAATTAGCTGTAATTGGTTGCAAGTAGGTTTTTTCCTTTCTTTTTCTCTAATCAGTCATCCTATTGGAGTTTTTAGGTGCTTAATTTGCTTCCATGGTGTTTACATTTAGAGATTTGGAGAGGAGGATTGTAGAAGCTGAAATGGAACTCACGCTGGCAAAGAGTCAAGGATACTTGAAAAACAAGTTACAAAGAACTTCTTCTGCTAAACTTCTAGCAGTCATTGGAGTTTATACTGGTTTTGGTAGCCAACTGAAACGAAACACGTTCAGAGGATCCTGGATGCCTAAAGGTAAGTTGGTGTTTCTTATTATATAAAGCATGAAAATTGTAGTGATTAGTTCTGTGAAACATGTTAAGATTGGATAGTATGTAGGCTAGTGGTACTTTTTGGACCCTAATGTATTGTTTTTTCATACTTAACTACCCTGTATGTCCATTTTCTGAAAATTGGACTAAAGCATACCAATCATAAAAAGGAGGAGACTATGGAAATACCATATGCACTACAAAAAAATACAATAACTGTTTTAGAAAGTGGTAAAATGAACTTTTAAAAAAAAAATTTAAGTTTATGCAAGTTATGAGATGTTTTTGCTATCTGTGGCACAATACTCAAGTAGGATACTCATCTAAAAATTACTGGAATGAGGGTTGGTAAATTGACCTAATTTATACAATCTTTATACTTCTTTATAAATTTATTTCTAAAGTCATGTTCATGTATAAAGCTTCTTTCTGTTATTTTATTTTTCTTTAGTCTTAATTTTTATCATGCAGCATGTTGCTCAAAAGTTTTTACTCTATCAGACACCACTGGTTTCATCTTTATAAATATATCTTAGTTATATCAAGAATTTATATCCTTCATTGTCTCTATATGCTTACATGCTTTTGGCTTTCTCAGGTGATGCTTTGAGAAAACTTGAAGAAAGAGGAGTAATCATACGTTTTGTAATCGGTCGGAGGTTTTATCTTATTCTTTAATCCTTATTTTATAGAGTGCAGGCTCTTTTACTTGTTTTAAATTTATGGTTTGGTTATAGATACCTCTTTTACAATTGTAATTGCATAGGAGTATTTTTATCTAACTTTATTGTTTTAAAATATGGCAGTCCTAATCGGGGTGATAGCTTAGATCGCAATATTGATGAGGAAAATCAGTCAACAAAGGACTTTTTGATTCTTGTAAGTGATGGTCTCTGTTTTGTGCAATTGTCAAAATCTTAACATGATTTTAAGCAGATATTTTGGAATATTTCAGTTTGTAATTTATATAAGACAAATCGTCTGGATGTATATGTTGATTTTTGACAATGATTAGGCTCTTCTTGCATTAAGTTGATAATATACATCTGCCAGTGAAATTCTATCTGGATCAGAAGAAATGTTTATTATATTTTAATCTTTAAACATACTATTCTCTGCGCTAAGTAGGCTGCAACTTTTATTAAATGATTGAATATATGAATGTGCAGACATTTAGTTTGAAATCTGTAGCACTTTCATTTTATTAGGAAAGACACGAGGAGGCTCAAGAAGAGCTCCCCAAGAAAGCAAAGATCTTTTTTAGTACAGCAGTTCAATATTGGGATGCAGAGTTCTATGTTAAAGTCAATGACAACATTGACATTGATCTTGGTTAAGTATCTATTCTTTTTTGAATTTTTCAGTACACTATCAGTTGGTACAGCTTTATTTGTCCAAACTTTTCCATACGATTTATGCTTTCCTCTGACCTACAGAGGGTCTAATCGGACTTCTTGAGCGTCGTAAAGGACAAGACAATTCTTATATTGGATGCATGAAGTCAGGAGATGTTATAGCTGAGGAGTATGTATCATCATTTGCCCTTGTAGTCTTCAGTTTTTCAATATTGCATTTCTTTCTGATCGTTTTTTCCCTTTTTACCTTGTTATTTTCCCCCAAAATGTTTAGTTCTAAACTATATCGTGCATGTTTTCTACTGTTTTTATTCTTTAGCTTTTGAAGGCATTTGATTTTTATTTTCAGGGGAAAGAGTTGGTACGAACCTGAATGGTGGAAATTTGGAGATGAGAAATCGTAAGTGATATTGATATTTGCTACTTTGCACCTTTCTTGGTTAACATTTATTGTACATTGACCAGTAAGGATTTTTCTTTTATAGTGGACCTTCTTAAATAATGCTATTATTGGCTAATGTGGTAGCAAATAGCTATACTGATGATTTTATTTTATTTTTCGTGTTTTCAAAGATACTTCCGACATGCAGCTGGTTCACTCTTGATAATCTCCAAGACTTTGGCCGAGTATGTCAACATTAACAGGTTAGTTGTCCATGCCTTAGATGAAGAAAGAGGATCTGGTTGCGTACATATTTTTTTCCTGTGTTTGAAACTAATTTTTTATTTTTTAATTCATTTAAAAAAAATCTAAAACTCATTTGGTAAAAATTTCTATTTTCTTCTTTCATTCCCTTTTAAGTTACAATAAAAAAAATAAGTAAAATTAACTAATGACAGGAAAAGTGAACATGAAATATGGTTTAAAAAAAATAAATTACAAAAAATCATAAAAGGTGTGTAAAAATGGAACTGAGTTACAACCTGATTTTGAATTTAAAAATGGAATTAATTATCAAACAACACATATTTTGAAAACTTGAGTTTAAAAACTGGAAATTGAAAGCAAAATTGGTTACTGAACAAGGCCTTAGGTTTTCAAATGGATGGATGAAATTCAGGCTTTTATTTGCATTGAATTTAACAGTAAGAATTATATCTGTTTTTCGTGGTAAATTATGCCTATATGAAGCTGCAATATACAGTGTCTAATGATCATGTTTGATCATCATAACACAACTTTTTATTAGGTGATTTTATTGCACGTTTAGCAACAACAAAAAGGTGATTTTATTGCATGCCTACAGCAGTTAGTGGTGTAAACATAAATATGGGAAAATCCATAGACAGTGGTTGCTACATAGTTGTTTTACTAAATCTAGTTTTCATTTTGTACTAGAAAATCCTATGATAAAAGCTAAAAGCCTATGGGTTTCGTGTATGCAGTGCTTCATTAAAGACTTATGCTCATGATGATATATCAATTGGTTCATGGATGATGGGTGTCCAAGTGACATACATTGACGACAATCACCTTTGCTGTGGTAGCATTAGCCGAGGTGATTTGCTGCCATGCTTCAAATACTTCAAATTTATGCTAGTTGGCCTTTTTCTTCTCTGGTTAAAATTATGGGTTTCAGTATCTTACACTTTATAGCATTTTAAAATTATTTTAAACTTTTAAAGAGGACTTAAATTAGTTTGTAACTTGTGTTCTGATAAATGGCATTTAACGTTATTTTCCAGACAAATTGTGCTCCCTAGCATAGTCCAAGGTGATTTCTCTTTTGAACTATTGATGGCTTGTTGAGCTCGGCATTCAGTAAGCTTCAAGTGAAAATCAAAAGCTATTCTCATATACACACCTTTGCAACCCCATTGAGCTGCCTTGAATTTTGGAAAAGTGTAGGCTTTTCTATTTTACCCAGAGGTTGGCGAAATTTTTTCTAGGATATATATACACAGGTCGTTCCATTAATACCTTTTTCAGTATAGTTGTGCTTCTCTTTCATTCACATTCTAATATTTATCTTTAGTCGTATTATCTCACTTACGGAGAAAAGAATGAATGACTAAGTTGTGTTATGAATTATTGGATGAGTTCAGAACCAATTTTTATTAATATTAAATTATTAATTCTTTTCGGTGGTCATGATTCATTTTTAAGACATTGGATTTGTTATTATGATAGGTGGTTGGTTTGAAGTGAGATATAAAATGAATTGTTTATCTCATGTCTCATATTATCGTATTTTATTTAAATAACATCTTATTTGTAATCTTAATATATTTAATTTTAAATATATATATTATTTTTCTTATTAAATTTATATTTTAAATTATCATTTGTCATATTTTTTATTGTTTTTTTATTCTTATTTATCTCATTTAAGTCTATTTTTTAAGTCTATTAGAGATAAATAAGATATCTTAATTAATACTATTTCATTATCATCTCATCTCATTAAATTTTTAATGAGATAAGATAAAATGAGTTTTAAAATTAATATATTATCTCATGAATTTTATTAACTTTTGGACATCTAATTTTTAAGTGATTTGTAAAGTATTTTCCAAATTCTAATAATGTTGGAAAACTTAAAAGTGATTGTTACAATTCATATAAGAATCTTTAGAATGGCTCTCATTGCGAATGGAAAGATTAAAACGAGCTGCTACTAATGGATCCGCAAAGTCACCCAAGTAGTTACCGTTGGATCTGCAAAGCTCCTAGCCCAGTTTTGAAAAGGGATGAAATATAATGATACAGTTGAGTTTTACATTGCACAAATATAGATGATTGGAAAGGTTAATAAATACTTTAACACCTTCCCTTTATGGGTGAGCTCCAGTAAATTTGTAGAAATAAAATAGATAAACCGTAACTGAAAATCTTTAATAGTATTCACTGTTCATACAGGCAAAATGAAATTCTTTTGGAGCTTAAACAATAATGGTGTGATTATCAGCCAGTAAAGAGTGAAAAGAGCCTTTCTTATTCCCTTTTTCTTTCCCAAATTCTTAATGTTTAATTCCAAAGTTATTCATACTTTTTCATATTTTATATTAATTGTTACTACGTTTAAAGAAGATTTTAAGTAATTTAATATCAAACACAAAAATAATGAGTTTTTTATTACCTTTCCTTTCTAATCCTATTTATTTTCATTCGGATTTCTATTACCAATTACTATCTGTGATTAGCAGACTAAGTCATCCAACGGGTTCAAGCTCTTACCGTATGACCACAACCAGAAATTTGGCCTTAAGTAAGATAGGGCTCCACCACTTAAATAATAAAATACTTATTTCAAATTTAATACGTCTCATAATTTCAGGGAAAATAAGAAAATATCTAGAAAAAGGGATCATAAAAGCAAAATCAACATTTCAATAGCCAAAACTTTGGCCCATGCTCAAATTTTCTTTCTCCTCATGATTTGCTTTCAAAAAAGCCCAACAAAAATCTATTATTCGCAACCCAAGGACCCATTCCCAAAAGAATTTGAATAATAATAATGATGATGATAATAAGAGTATTAATAAATATGGTATAACAATGGCAAGATATAACTATATTAATCACCAGATTGAAATTCAAGTTCTACCCTACGGTCCGGTCTTGAAGTGGGAGTGGTACTGCAGGTCTCCAAATTGTCCCATCTGGGCTGTCCATAAGAGCAATACCCACATTAGCTAAATCTTTTCTAATTTCATCTGATTTTTCGAACTCCTTGTTTCTTCTTGCTTCTGTCCTCTCTTCAATTTTTTGCAATACTTCATCTTCTGTTAACTTAGCACGCTTCAGGGCTTTATCCTTCAGTTGCTGCAGAATCTGTAACACGGATAAAGTTTTCAGAAATCACCCTATTTAGGGTCCAACTTTAACATATTTCACAAATAAGTATGAGGAAAGTGAATTATTTAATGTAAATTTCACCTACCTGTATGAAAGGGAAGTTAAATGGATGCATTAAATTTTTACAATCCTATATGAATATTACGCACCGACTTGTGGCAAGTTACAAGTGTGTGGAATTTCATACATATATGCTAATTATGTGGAAATAAAAATTGAGAAAATATATTAAAATGAATAGTGACTAAAAAATAGAGCTAACTCAAACTAGATTGTAGGTATAACTTAACCCTATATAGTGCTATATTGTGAGTTTCCCTAAAAAAATTAGTGAGCTGTAAAGCCTGTAATAAGTTATCATCAGAGAACTAATAACACCTGAGTATAAAGTTTATCTGCTCAGAAGACGATTCGAATATCATAAAATTAAGTGTTAAAATGGTAGGAAACTAGTGAGAAGCATCAAGAGCTATATATCTCATGTACGCAAATGTTTGATGAATAGAAACCTTAATACTAGGAGCCACGAAACAATTATACCTCAGAATAGCTCTCAGACATCAATCCTAAAATGCTTAATGCTTTATTGATCATCTTTTCCAATGCGGCAAGTGATTCAATTCGTAAATTCTGCTTCTTTCCCTGCATGCATTAAACAATCGCCATTACTCGGGCCAAGAATGTACTTTTTTTTCTTTCTTAAAAACCATAACAATGGCATCCATGCAAAAGTGTCATGAGAAGTCTGCATGAAAAAGCTACTAGTTCAAAAAATTAGCTGGCAACTAGTCCAATGAGCATTCAGATAAGTTTTTGGGGGAAGGAGAGGGGGAGTACAGTTTGCAGTCTTAAAGCATACAGTACATTATATCTCTCATGGTTTTCATCAAACAGAAAACAAGCACAAAATACATAGATGCAGCATAGAGAGCATCCCTCACACCTAACAAATACCAATAACAAAACCACACAACAATGCACGTGGTCCAATACCTTGCGAGTATGCAGCAGATCATTGATAGTTTTTAATGGGTCAGATAGGGCAGCCAAAACAACAGAAGTGTGAAGATCATCTAACATTGATGCCTGAAGAACGTTATGGAATTCATTGATGAGGTTCACTGTATCAGATGGAATGGAATCTTTTAGAGTTGTCACGTTGTGATGGTACAAAACGTTTTCACAATCATGTAATGTCTGCCATCAATCAAATAAAATAAAGTTCAAATGAGAAGGGGAAGGGGAAGGGGAAAAAAACACTTATACACTCACTATAAGCCATGAGCCAGATTTTCTAAGACATAATCGGATGGGCGGAGTAGGGAGAATACTTTCCTTCTAGTACCTGATATATATAGAAAATACGGTCTGAAGCACTTTCAAGTTGTACATCAGAGTAGTTGACTGGTGATCGATAGTGGGTCCCCAGCAAGAAGAGTCTCAAAGCCAATGGATGATAAAGATCAATAACCTGGATGAAAGTTCATTCATTAAAAATGATGTATCAAGGACCAATACTTTTTTTCCCCAAAAAAAGAAGTGATCCCCACAAATGTTACAAAAGGTGTTACCTGCCGAATTGTGAAGAAGTTCCCAAGGGATTTAGACATTTTCTCAGAGTCAATAGTGACAAAACCATTGTGTATCCAGTAGCTTATATTACTCTGCTGACATGCAGCACAGCTCTGAGCAATTTCGTTTTCATGGTGTGGAAAGACAAGGTCCATTCCACCACCATGTATGTCAAAAGAGTATCCCAGATAAGCAGCACTCATGGCGCTGCACTCGATATGCCAACCAGGTCTTCCAGGTCCCCATGGACTGTCCCAAAAGGGTTCCCCCTCTTTTGCAGACTGCAAAGGAACAAAAGGTTTCCATAGTAGTTAATAACTAAATCCTGTGACTGACCCACTTGATTTCCCATGTTATAAAAGAGAAGTTCTATCTTCTATGTACGAAGAAAAATTCAATCTCCTTGTTCGTTATGCTAAGGCAACAATGGAATTAATTAATGAAATTATAATGGAATTAAGTCAAAGAATAGTGAAGAATCTGGAGCCTGACAGAAAACTAAGGAATCAAATCTTATAAGGTATAATTTCATTGAAAGTGCGCTCAATATTCACCTCCATACAGAAGCATACAACTGGTGCCATATTGTATATTGGCACCTGTCTGCTCAGTAAACGACTTAAACTGGTCTGCTGCTTTACATTATGAGCTAACATGAATATGCCAAGAGGGGCCATAGGTTAGAAAAGTATAATCTGAAGTTTTCCATCTCATAACTGGACATCAAATGCAGTTCAATTTGTGTAGTACTTCTTATTTATTTTTCAGTGAATGTACAAATGTTTCTTTCCTCTGAGAACTAGGCATTATAATACTACCTTCCATAATGCAAAATCAGCAAGATTTTTCTTCCTTGAGTCAACAGCCACCCGCTCACCAGCTCGGTTATCTTCTAGCCTTCGACCAGATAGACGACCATATTCTGGAAATTTATCTACATTAAAGTATACATCCCCATCTACTTTGTACGCATACCCATTATCAATGATCTGCAAAGAAGAATGTTCAGAAATCAATAGATAATATATTCTGCATTGTTAGAGACGATATCATAAATTGACAACCTTCAGGACCAGTTGTTTCCTCACACAAAGCATCACCTATACAACAGGCAACACCACTATGATTCCCTCCCCCAAAAAAAACCCCTTCCTCTTCTCTCCTCCTCCTCTTATCACACGTGCAAATACAGAATTTTTTAGGTAAGAACAACTAAGCCTTACATAAACCCCCACCCCCACCCTCCCCCCCACCCCTATCACACGTGCAAATACATAATTTTTTAAGATAAGAACAACTAAGTCTTACATAATAATCACACTCTCATTGCCCCAAAGTTAATGACTCATCCAATTTTCTCTAAGACATTAAGAAGAACTACCTGTGTTATCATATCAATGATTTGTAGCATGTGGTCGGATACTCGTGGTTCCACAGAAGGATCCAGGCAACGAAGATGAACCATATCTTTATTGAACTCTTCACAGAAGCGTTTGCTCAAAGCAATAGGATCCTCCCCCAAATCATTTGCTCTAGAAATTATCTACATAATTTGGAAAGTGCAGACTAAGCTATTCCTGTCATACAAATAATTGTTGAAAGTAATTTATATTTGATATGCTCCTTGGTTAACATACACACCAGAAGGGTGTTTGCAAATATTACGGGCTCATGCTGTCAACTCTTGGGAAACTGCCGAATGTATAGCAAAAATAGGATTAATCCTGTCTTGTTGAAGCTTATGTTACTCTCTAAGAATATGCTGAGGGGGAAATTGCTGAAAAGAGCAAGGAGTGTTCAACAAGGGAAAATGTTGAAGGTGGTGGGTAAGCACACTATTATGGAGTTGAATAATGATGAGAACTTTGAGTTTAACACTGTCACATCTCTGCAAGAAGTTAAGGTTAACTGTGCTACTGATAGCATGGAAAGGAAAATCACTCGAATGGGTGTTAGTTTTCTTGCAAAATCTACAACATGTGGACAGCTTGAGAAGGCAGTGACAAGTAGGAAAACAAAGGAGATGGCTATTGACTGATTACTCTAAAACTCAATTCGATGGAAGGTTGTTGCTGCTTGTTCAGATTAAGAAGCTGCTAGGGTCTTCTTATTATCTTTGGTTAGTTCTGTTACTATTGCTTCTTTCTGTTTATTGGGTTCTACTTGAAAGATCAAGTATAAAAATAATATTTACCCTTTTCTTAATAACTTAAGCTTTTAAAAGAGTTAAATTTTTAATAACTTCTAACATAATATTAGAAATGAAAATCCTGTATTCAAGGCCCAATAACTCTAATTATTGAACTGTAAACATGACAATCATGGTACATATAACCAACACTTATGGGAGAATAATAGATGATAAAAATGATGTTAATCTTTCTCCCAAAGAGAATTGGTTTCTCAACAACTTCTCCAACTAGTTGATTTGTTTCCATTTTTTTTTCAAATAAACCTATCTGTTGACCCAAAACAAAAACAGCCAACAAATATATTTCCTATAATGATAACAATTGTAAATTTCCAACTTAATTCTGAATTGTTTGAACTTACTTTGTCATCAACATCTGTGAAATTACGAACATAGCAGACTTGGTATCCCAAATACCGAAGATATCTGCCTGATTCTCAAACAAAGAACAACAACAGCATCCAATTAATATCTGAGAAAATACATACACGTCTATTTGAGAAGTAGCAAAACATAAACATCAGATTTTGACGGGCTGAAAAAGGGATGACCTATATAGAATATCGAAAGTAACATAAACGCGAGCGTGGCCAATGTGACTGAGATCATAGGCAGTGACTCCACACACATACATTCCAACCTTTCCATCAACTTTGGGCTTGAATATCTCCTTCTTTCTGCTCATAGTGTTGTATAACCAAAGCTCCGACGACCGTGGACCCTCTGATTTGGCTCCTTCCGGTTTACTGCTAATTATCTCACCCATCGAAGCAAGTGGAGAGCTAGAAGAACTGAGGCAACGAATATTGGGCTTTAATATTGCAAGGCGAAGGGCTCGGAATTGAATCGGTCGAGTCGAGTTAGGGAATTGGGAGAATTGGATAGAGAACAAGGGTTTGTAGCATTTGAGCAGAGTAGCCATAAGCGATTCTTGGACCGCTTATTGAGTCGGTGAAGCTCTCGCTCAATGTTTCTCTTTACCTTTACTGTTTGTGCTTCGTATATGACTTATCTACAACACTACAACGAACGAGTGGCTTCTCTGCTCAAAATTGAGAATCATGATGAATAAAATTGGGGTTTTGTCTAGTAAATTTTTGTACAATAGTTTAAAAATGTGTACAATTTGGATTTTTTTTAAAAATAGTCAAAATCTTACCTTAAACTTGAAACCAAAATTTTTAATTAATTTTATTTTAAAAAAAGATATATTAGTTCTATTTTACAAAAAAATAATTATTGTAAACATAAAAAAAAATATTAACATAGTATAAATTTATAATTAATTTTAAATATATAAATATTTTTTATCATATTATATATTAAAAAAATTATTTTAAAAAATAAAAAATAATTTATTTTACAATAAAATAAATATAAATTTATACAAAATCATATGCTAAATATTTTGATAATTCATAAATAATATAATATATTATTATTATTAATAATTATAATTATATTTAATAAATAATTATAATATTTAATTATAATTATGATATAAAAAATAATTAAATTATAAAAAATTGTGAAACCTCCTTATCCAACTTTTTACAATATACAATACAAACATAACATATTATATCGTAAAATTTGTGTGAAAATATTATCTAATATAATATTATTATAATTATTAGTCAGCTTTTTATAATTTATTTTATAATAATAATTATTAATAATTTTGTAATTATTTTATAATTTATTATTATTATTTTAAGTTAATTTATAATAAAATTTTGATAAGTTATTTGTTATAACAAATTATATATTTATTATTAAATATATTTTTGTATTTTATAAATATAAATTATTTTTATTATTTTTTATTCACTCAAAATTTTATTTATTAAAAATTTATAATTTTTGTATTCGCATTTTAAAGTTGCAAAAGATAATTAAAATATTTTAAATAAATTATAACAATATTAAGTATATAGTATGTATAATAATAAATATTTATATATTTATACATGGTATAATAAATAATAACTAAATTACATAAAAGAAAGAAGAAGAAAATGAAAGAGAGAAAAAGAAAGGTGAGAGGTGAAAAGAGAGAGTGAGAGAAAAGAAGAATAAAAAAATAGAAAAAGAAAGAATGTTTTACGCGTGGGGGAAGGAAAGAGAATGAAAATGTAAAAAAAAAAATAAAAGATTAGAAGTGGGACGTGCAGAAGATAGAGGAGAGATAACGTGACAAAATTTGTGGATACCGGTTATATCAATTTTCTTTTGCCTTTTTTTAAATTAAATTTTAAATACGTCTCTTTTTAAACTATTATAATTAATACGGCTATTTTAGACAAAAACCCAATAAAATTCGTAAAAATTAATAGGTAAATTACTTAAATAACAATACAAAACTCTTAATAATAAAAATATTATTTAATATTATTAAATCAAATCAAATTAAATAAATTTTTATATTAAACAGTTATATATAATTATTGTGTGATATTGACTTTTTTTATACGTGAGTTAAACATAAAAATAATTTTTATACTAAACAGTTCTATATAATTATTGTGTGAGATTCGAATTTTTAATAAGTGAGTTAAACGTAAAAATGTATTATTTTTATAATTATAAATTTTATAAAATATTATTTTTATTTTTTTATTAACATTATTTTGGTTTAATAAGTAAAAAAATGTTAAGTTTCACCCCGCAATACAACAATAGCCAAAGACTCAAAATGTTCACTCAATTTTGGATGACAAATTATATTAATTTATATATAAAATTATAAGTAATATTATATCTATTAAAAATTTATAAAAAAATTTAAATCTAATTTTTAAATAATTATACTAATTTTAATATATATATATATAATTATGTTAATTTTAACAAACAATGTTAATAACTTAAATAAATCTAAATTTGTTTTATGTTTCTAAAGATTTTAGTATATAAAATAATACCATTTGTATATAAAGTTTTATTTTTAATCTAATATGTGTACTTATTTTTTATAACATAAAAATATATTTTAAAATTTGTATAAGTTGATCTTATAAATATTAGAATTTTTTTGCTATGCTCAATAATATAAAGAGAGAAAAAATGTGAATAATGATGCGAGAAGGATAATCACAAAATATAGAGGTTAATACTAAATAGTAAAATGCCCTAACTTAAATTAAATAAATGGCTTTTTAAAAATAAAAATAGTAAATAGTAAACAGTAAATAGTAAAACGAGTGAAGACTTTGTAGCAAATGAATTAACATTCACATTTCAAAATGCAAAGAGATAAAAAAAAAGAGAGTACTGAATTGACTAAATATTATTACTCGTTAACTCGATGGCAATAGTTATTAGCTTTATCTATCCGTGCATGGTGTATATAAAAAATTAAATTTTTTTATTTACTATTCAATTCAAATAATTTAATTTCTAGCATCTTTTAATTTAATAAATTTATATAAAAATTATAATTTTTTCTAAATTAATTAACAACATTATACTTTAACTATCATATAATTAAAAGATTAAAAAAATTATAATTTAAAAACAAATCAAATTATATATTCTAAAATAAATTAAGATAAAATGAATTAAAGATTCAAACTCATAATTAAATATAACTTAAAATAATTTTAACAAAAATTATAATTTTAAATCAAATTTAAAAACTTAAATATTAAATTGTATGAACTAAATTATTAAAAATTAAATCATATTCTTTTTTATAAGAGTAGAATTAGACCTTTTTTAAGAAGTGAGTAGAACAGACTTCAGCGTGTAATACTACTGGTAAATATCAAGTGTGTTGCAAGTAATAATGTTTAAGTTATATAAATATGAATAATTATAATTTTTAAATTAGTGAAATAGTAAATGAAATATACATGTTACATAAAATTGCCATACTTCTCATTTTCTTTAAACTTTTAATTAATTATGATTACATGCATTTAATTTCCTAAATTACATTATATTTTTTACTTAATTTACAGGGTTTTGTATCATAAGAGTATCCATGTTTAAAAATTAGTACTTATTTTTATCCATAATTTTGAAGAATTTCAATTTAACACCTATATTTATTAAATGGTTTTAAAATTAATAATTTTAAACAATATATAAATTTAATTTAAGAAATCCAATTGATACATCACGTAACTTAAAAAAAGAACATTTTTATCTTTTTATGTGAGACAAAACCATTTAACCTAAGATTCACCAACTAAATTTTCTAAATTAAACTCATATATTTTAAAAGAATTAAACAAATAAGGGTACTAAATTAAAACCATTTAAAAACATAAGTAAATCATTTTTTAAACATATGTATTACCAAACCCTAATTATTGGGTTTGATTTACATGTTATTATTATTATAAAAAATACTATAGCTCATCACAGGATAGTTCTATGCATGACCATGATATTCCCCTTGAGACTACAAAAATGGAAAATAAAAATTAAAAGTCTTTTTAAATCAAATATAGAAGTGAAAAGAGAGAAGTTGGACCCTTTATGTATGTCATGCAGTGTTGTTACTTTATAGAGCTCGTTTATGGAATGTTTCAACGGGAAATAAAGTCCACTCTACGAGCTTTGCTAGGACACAAAAAGTAGAGGTAAAATCTCAAATTCATAAAGGATAAAAGATAGGTCACAACACAACTAATGCAAGAATACCAGTTTAATGTATTTATTATTTAGGTAATAATTTAATTTTTTTATTTTGAATAAATGATATCAAAATACAAATAACCAATCTTTTTTATTTTATTTTTATTTATTTTTAATATTTTTTTTAATTATTATTAAGATATCACTTTTATAAATTATCTTTATAATAGACAATAATAATTACAAAATTGATATAAAAATTAAAAAAATTAAAATTTAATCATTTATCCTTATATTATCACTTTTAATAACAAAATAACTAAATTATTACAAAAAATAACAAAATGCTTAAACTACTCTAATATAACTAAGATCTCTTATTACATTGATCCTTTATCTCTAGATAGTAAAATTTATAAGAATCTTGAATCTCTCTTATTTAGTTAACCTTTTATTAGAACTCATTATATTTAATACCAGAATTTATAGAAAATGCATGTTTATGCACATTGCTATAGATAAAATAAAGGCATTATTAGACGACCGTTCATTTGTGATAATATTATTTCTGTTCTTTCTTTCTTTTATAAAATATGCTTAGCAAATTCACATCTCTTCTCACATTGCTCTTGCTCAACCTAGACAGAGACAAAAGAGTTGAAGTACTCATCTCAACTGAAAGCTTTACTAATCTCGATTTGCAGCAAGGTCTCCAAAATTCAAGAACAAATTTTGTAAAAGAAAAATACCACCTAGCTACTAACGATGGGAATCTACAGAGTCAAAAGTTGGTTTTAAATAGAAAAATACTAGGGTGAGTTCATTGGGAGTCAACCCAACCATTGTGCCAACATATAAAAGGCCAAGGCAACCAATAAGTGTAAATCCTCTATCTATTGTGATTGTTCACATTCCCAACATTAGCGTCCCTGCCTGTAAGTAAACGAAGTTAAGAAGTGAAACTATCTGTTGAAAAAAAAAACAAACAAAAGAAAAAAGCAAGCTTTAAAAATCATACTATGCATGGACATACAAAGTTTCTGGTCCAGCATGATGAGGATGATAGATTATAACATTCGTTGCATATAACAGAGATGTAGAACTAAGAAAAATATCAAGCATCAATAACTATCCCAAACCCCCCCAAAAAAACATACTTCATTTCCTCCTCTTTGCGGGTGGCTCAGGTATCTCTTCCTCCTCGTCTTCATCTTCGTCTTCTTCTTCCCCATCTTCATCATCGTCTTCATCATCTTCCTCCTCATCATCATCATCCCCTTCACTTCCACCAGCCCCATTGGCCTCAGGGTCATCCTCTGCATCTTCCTCACCTTCCTCTTCCCCAGGTGCATCATCATTGTCACCACCTTCATCATCCTGATCATCAACATTCTCATTATCATCATCTTCTTCATCATCATCGTCCTCAGTGCCACTGCTATCTTTATTCTCAGGACCAGGTTTCTTCATTGCATAAAGCTCAGAAGTAGGAAACCTGCAAAAGATTTGCATTTGTCCTGCTCCTAAGAGAGGCAATAACAGAAACTTTGAACAAGCCAACCAAGAAGGAAAAGATAGATATCACTAACCCTCTTAAGGTGTCAGGATATGTCAACGACACAACTAGTTTGTTGACCAGAGATCCCATCTGAAAACCCCAAAACTAGACTAAATAAATACCACGTTAAAATCTTCTTGTAGAACAAAATATGAATGAGACTAGGTAGAGAGACAAGCAACTGTTTCATTGTTTGAATGGGTGGAGTGAGGGATTTGAAGTTGTTGAAGGACAAAAGGGATTCAGTGAAAAGGAATAAATAAATGGATCACTATTTTGTGTCTAATTGAAAAATCTGCAGCTTTCATCTCTAAATAATTTAGTAAGCGAAAAATGCTATATAGTTGATGACTAATCTTTCTCAATTGTCCCCAACCTGTGTTAGGCTGCTCAAACAGGAAGAAATGGCAAGACATGCCTCTACAAACGACAATGTCTCAACAGTTGTGTCAATAACAAGGTACCACTGACTACATGTATGCAACATTACAAAAACAAGAGGAAGAAAATCCATAATTCCATATTATGGTAAACATTACAAAAATATTATGACCATCAGTACATAAGTAGCCTAACTCATCCAACAATTTGAACTTACATCAAATCACGATACTTCCAATTAAGATACTTAAATCTTTCAATGCAATGACCCAATGGAATACCCAGCCTAAAGTAGGCCCTAGACAAATCATTCGAAGCCCTAGCCCTTCAATTAATTACCTTTTCTGTTCAATCGACAGGGTTGTTAAACTTGCTATAAACCCGTCCCCCTCCTCCAAAGAAGAAAATGTTTTTTGTTTAAATTTGAAAACAATAAGAGACTGAAATGAAATGAAACAAAAATTTACTCTGATTTACCAAAACCCAAACTTTTCTCATTTGATACTCATTTATCTTCTTCAAGCTCAGCCTACCAACGTATCAACAGCTAATATGTTATCATTTTTTGTATCACTGCAGAAATCGTGTGAATTCTTTCCCACTAATCAAGAAATTAAATATTGAATAAAACTATATAGGTGGCCTAACTTTTAAAAAGTACTATGTTATACACTAAATTAGCAAACTCACACAATGCGAAAAAAGTCAAAAAACAACTGGAATGAAAAGAGTTTGCAATAACTAATTGTGCACGGCAAATAAGCACATAGAAAAGACCTAATTAGCAAAACTAGTCTAACATAACAAACCAAAATTATACAAGTAGTACTTAATACCAGAGCTATGAACACGATAGTCTACTCAAGAAAATGGTCAAAATAGTTCCTCAATTGTGAAAAAATGTGCACTTTAGTCCTATTACCATTTGGGTGGCACCTTCTAGTGGCTTATTTCTATGTTCTACAAAAATGTTAATTTTATTTAGCACCAAGAACGGCCAAGTAAGAGATTAAAGTACATTTGTGCAAAATTAGGGACTAAATAATGCTATGTTTAAGGAAAAAAGGAACTAAATTTTATACTATAGTGTCTATGTTGTATAAACAGGGGACTAAGTGTCCGTCTGGAACTACTTTTTCTTTTGGTTGATAGAGGTTTCAAATGAATAAAAACGCTTTCAAAGATATATGACAAAAACGATGAAAAGTGATTTCGAAATTTTGAGAAACATTATTTTTGTTTTTAGAATACTTACTTTTGAGATAAGTAGTTTAGTATGCATGCTTATCACGTAAATTAATTACTAAAATACAACTCTAAACCACTTCTAACAAATACCTTAATGCCTCTCTTTAAACCATTCTTAATCAAATTACTCCATTTAAAACCACTTTACTTGAAACCACTTAGAGAAGCACATCTCAACTGGCCATATATGTGTCTAATCAAATAATTATGAGATTAAACTGATTATTTTCAAGAAAAGTTGCATTTCAGGGCTGATTTCCTGCAATACTCAAATAAACCCCTAGGCAACCAAAATGATTCAAATTAAAGCAGAGCCCACCAAATTGATATTATTAAACTAAGGTAAACAATTGCAACCAAAATTAAGAACAAGGATTAACAAAAATAGAAAGAATCGCGGAACTCTACCATCACGAGGAACAAAGTAACCGACTTTGCAGAAAAATTTGTCGTCTCAACCACCATGACTTCCAAAACGGAGCAGACATTGGCATCTAAAAAAATTGTTTTAGAGCAGAGTCCCTCAATCGCCATACCCAGCGAAACTTGTGAAGATGAACAAAAAAATCTGCAGAGAAGAAAAATAAATAAACTTAGACAAATTCCAAGACAATTGTGACAAAGCTAGGATTCTAAAGATGGGGAATCAAACTAGGGGTTTTGTGGATATTATTTTTGGGAGTTTGATTCAGAAAATTGACGCTATGCTGCTCGGTTAGTACTAGTCTCTACTATCTACTACGACCTGCTTCTAGAAACAGTATGGCATATACTGTTATACAATACTCGGTGACGGCAGGTGACTTACGCAATACAACAACATATAACTTCATAGGCGTCCGATTTGATTGAAGCTAAAGATTAAAAAAAAAATCTTTTATGGCTATTTATGTGGTCGATACTTTATATATATTAGGATATTATTATTATTTTAATATTTATTATTGAATAAATTTTGTAGGGTTATCTCAAAATTATCTATATTTATAAAAAGATATTTATTTATTTATTTAAAAATATTTTTTATCCACGTAAAAATAAAAAATGATTTAATTATTTTATTTTTATTAATTTTTTCTTCTCTTTTTTCCCTCATTTTATATTTTTTAATTCTTTTTATCTATTTTTTAAAATTCTATTTGTTTTAATAATTATGGAATCTTAAATTATAAATCTTAAATACTAAATATTAAATTTTAAATTCTAAACTTTAAACTTTTAATACTAAATCTTCCACCATAATTTATAAACTTAAACACCATAATTTATAAACTTAAAAAATAGAATCAAAAAAGCAAAAATAAAAGATAAAAAGAGTAAAAATAAAAATAAAAAATTTAAAATACCTTTCATTGAAATACCTTTTAACTTTTTATAAGAGTATTTTATTTTTACTCAAATAAATATTATTTAAGTAATTTAGATTCTTTTAATATATCATTTAAAAATGGTATAAAAGTTAGTAGGTTTCATGATTTTTACTAAATACACATACTAGTCATATAAATATTAAATTAGACAAAGTTCTCATAATTTTTTAGAATAAACGTTTTAATCTCATGATTTATAAGTTAGGTAATATTAGTCATTTTCGTTACGAAAAGTAAACACTTTTAGTAATATAATTTATTAAAATTATTATTTTTAATTCATCAAAAACATTAAAAATTAACATTTATAATAACTAACTTTCATAAATAGCTAAACTATACGTGTCAAATTAAAAAATTATAAGACGAAAATATTCGTTTACACAATAATATAACTATTGTGATCTTGTAAAAAAATTATGAAATATTTGATGTTCGATGCAATAATTATGAAACTAAATTGATTAAATTAAATAATTATAAGATATTTAATGTTTAACTTTGCTTAAAAATAATTAATAATAAGTAACAAAAATTAAGAATTTGATATTTTAATGATACTCACATTAAATAAAAAACACACATGGATTCATATTATAAAACTAATACATTAGTATTTTTCATATTTAATAAAAATTACACCAATCATTTGACTTAAAAAATATATATTATAAAAGGGTAATTTTATCTTTATGATAATATATATTATTTTATACATTATTTTATTTATTTTTATTTATTTTAATACGAAAACATCTCATATCATTCAAAAAATTATCGTCAACCTCCACTATTATACGTGCCCTATCCCTCGTATCGTTTTCTTCTTTTATCAACTAACAAACTTTAAGTATTTATTTTAGAATAATCTGAAATTGTATTTTTTTTGCTCAGTCTATAGTTAGGTTATCACCAACTAATTTGAAGTACACATCCATGTCCTTGATTGTCATTATTATCGGCTTATCTCTTCTCATCTTAATAACTTCTTAATCTTTTCCGACTACATTATATTAGATCAAATTTAAAATTAATGTGATTTTAATTGAATATAAAATGATTAAAAAATGACAATAAAATCAAGAAGATCCAAAGAAATGAATTGATAGTAGTTATTGTCATCGAAAGATATGATATTTTAAATAAGATGGTAATTGCGTAATTTTGATTTTGATAAAATTTTATTTTTTAAATTATTCTACAACAAATAATAAAAGGTGATTAGTGGGCGAAAAATAAAATGATGTGAAGTGTAGGATAAAAGTTATGGTAGAAATGTATAGGTTGTTTGTGTAATAAAATAGACAAAAATATATGAAATAAAATATATAATAATAAATATTTTCATAAACATAAAATTATTTTTTTATAAATTATTATTTTTCCAAAATTAAAATGTTTATATATTTTTGTTAAAATGACAAACTACTAATATATTAATATGATAAATGAATCTAAATATATGCAGATAGCACCCAAAAATTTATATAGGTACCTTACGGTGTCAAATAGAAACAGTTGCTGGACTTTTCATGTTTTACTAGGGGTTTTATATGAGATGGGCCCGACACGATAATGGGCGAAAATAAACCATGCGGATCGTGCTGTCTGTGGAATAGTTACGGGCCGTATCGATCTTAAGTATGGGCTCGTTGGGCTTAACAGGTTGCGTTATCAATTTTAATTTTTTTAAATAATTTAAATAAGATAATAATATTATCATAACATAAATTGTTAAAGTCATATTTTATTTGATTTTAAATTTTAATTAATACAAAAAAAAAATTAGTTATAATGATAACAAAAGTTATTGTAAAAATATCATTATTTCTAAATATTAAATTTAAATTTTTATGAAATAATATTATAAGCTACTGTATGGTCTTATGTAAATTCAAAAGAATAAATTTTCATTATTTTAAGATAAATTAATTTAATGTGATTCGTATAATGACACTAAGACTTGCATTTTTTTTATTACATGCCACACATTTAAATTATAATAAATATCTTTCATCTCATAAGGACCAAAAAAGTTTAATTGGGTTCACGTATAAGTTATAACGGTAAAGGATTTAAGATTTAGTTTTTTTACGAAACGTTCTTATTATTGTTATTATTATTATTATTATTTCGCTCGACGATTGGTCCTCAAAATGTTTGATCCGGTTCGCCTATGAGTACAAGGCAAATCAAAATTGACCTGCAGCACTTTTTGTTGAAATTATCTATACATGTTGCTTTAAACCAATTTTTTATTTTATTTTTAGAGCTGCAACTTTTAGATAATAAAATATTAATATTAAAATAATTTAAAATTTTATCTAACAATTCCATGTTTTTTGTTTAGAAATATAACTATCTTATTTTTTTTATCAAACGGTATTAAAGTATAACTCGAGCACACGTATTAAAATAAAATAAAAAAAGTTTTATCACTAGAATAATTGGCAAATCATAAAACAATATTAATTACCCATTCCTAATACGATTTTTTTTTTCATATAAGAAGTACGTGTAAATTTCCAGCCTAATATAACAATGTTATATATTACTATAAGAACATTATGTTGTGTGTGCTGAAAAAGTGTGTGCTGAAAAAGCAAGGTGCCGAGAATAACAGACAACATCCATGTTTAGTGGAACACAAAACATACCAGACAAGATCAATGTTTGGTGGAACATTGCTACGTTTCTTAGTATATATATATATATGTATCTTTGTACATTGAATAAGGAGAGTAAAATAGAAATGAAGTGATATTGATTAAAATAATAAATACTACATTTTATCATGGTATCAGAGCAATGGTTATTGGTGACTTTCAGAGCAATGGTTATTGGTGACTTTCAGAGCAATGGTTATTGGTGACTTTCAGAGCAATAGTTATTGCTGACTTAACAAATAAATAGCTACCTGATACTCAACCCTAGTATTCCGGTGTCTCCTCGGCAGAGGGCTTCTGATCTGATTTGTTGTCTATATGCTTATGAGTTGATCACTTCGGTTTTGACTGGATGGTGCTTGCTGCATAGTCATTGGAGTCGTAGCAATTTATTTTCTCGAAGAAACATGAATCACAAAGCTGAACAGCCCTGCGCCATAGAAACGATTCTGAAAAATTTCAAAATGAACATCTTTTAGGCAAGAGGTAGGTATCACCGTGCACCTTGTTTGTATATCTATCTGATTGGAAAAAAAACGATCAGTGACAATATTGAAAAAAAAACCACCAGTGCTGCGACCATCAGGTCACTTCAGAGTCACCATTTCTGCTCAACGACAGTTCCGCCGTCGTGACCTCAACAGAACCCTTCAGGGAGCCGTTGTAGCCTCCCTACGATTCACGCCATTTCTACTCGTTTGAGCCGTTGTAGTTCCCCAACGTCGCTTGCTCGTTGGGGCCGTTGCTGTCTTTCTACGTATCCGGTGGTGCTTCCGTCGTGGGCAGCAGGGGGAGAAAACTTGGAACGCAATGCAGTAGAAGAAGAACAAAGTTGACGAGCAACGCCGATCCAAGAGGGCTGCGCGAATGGAAATTTTTTAGGGTTACGGTTTAAGTTTTATTTATTTATATATTGGTTGTAAAAAAAAAGAAGGAAAAAAATTTTAGATTTCATGGCAGAATCTAGAGATTTAACTACCAATTTCATATTGGAAGATTTAACGGCAAAAATGACGGAAGTTCTAACTAGAGCTCAGATCAGCTCACAACTTCCGCTCACTAAAGCGTCGACTGCTCCCATTAGTATCAAGTTGGGAGGATCCAACTATGCCTTGTGGTCCCAGGTGGTGGAGATGTATATCTTTGGCAAAGACAAACTGGGATATATTAATGGGGAGTTTCCTCAACCTGCTGAAACCGACCCCTTATTCAGGAGATGGCGCACTGAAAATGTCATTGTTAAAGGATGGTTAATCAATTCGATGGACCCTTCCTTGATTGTAAATTTTATTCGATTCCTAACTGCGAAACAAGTTTGGGATTCTGCTGCTACCACCTACTATGATGGGACAGACACGTCTCAAGTGTATGATCTTCGCCGTCGAGTTACTCGTATGAAGCAGGCGGGTGAATCTATTGAAAAATACTACAATGACCTTCAAGGGTTGTGGCGAGAAATTGATTTCCGTCATCCTAATCCAATGGAGTGTGCGACTGACATACAAAAATACAACTCCATTGTACAAGAAGATCGGGTGTATACCTTCCTTGATGGACTTGATGACAGACTCGACAAAACTCGAAGTGATGTGCTTCAAATTAAACCATTCCCTACGGTGGAACAAGCCTATGGATTCATACGTAGGGAAGAGGTCCGGCAGATCGTGATGATCACAGGTATGGATCCGACACCCGGAGCAGTTATGGCTTTTAAAGGGGTCAAGGGACACCATAATCTGATGCCACCAAAAACAGGAACTTCTTTGGGTAGCAAGAAACCCACAGGAAATCCACCATTTCTTGACATGAAATGTGGCCATTGCGGAAACTCCAAACACACCCGTGAAAACTGCTTCAAATTACATGGGTATCCAGAATGGTGGAATGATCTTCAAGCACGGAAGAAACGGGACACCACTGGGCGAGTTGCTGTGGCTACCAATAATGCCTTACTATCCCTTACTCCTCAGGCTGAATCTTCTCAGGATCTAGGTATTTCAAGTAAAGCATTTCACATCTCTACTCGTAGTGATAAGGAGGATTGGATTCTGGACTCTGGAGTTACAGATCACATGACATTTGACCCAAAAGATCTCTCCAATACAACACAGCCAAGACGGAGCCGTGTTGCCAATGCAAATGGGGTCACTTATCCAGTTACAGAAGCTGGAACAGTGACCTTATCTTCTTCATTATCATTATCTAATACTTTACTTGTACCCTCTCTGTCAAACCGACTAATGTCTGTAAGTCAGGTCACTTCAGATCTTAACTGTGTAGTATTGATGTATTCTACTTTTTACCTTCTACAGGATATTCTCACAAAGGAGATCATTGGGCGTGGTACTAGGAGAGGAGGGCTATATTATGTGGATGACCTCAGTTCAGGAAGAGCCAATCACATGCAAAACACTGTTGGTAACAAGGAACGACAGATTTGGCTATGTCATCGTAGATTTTGGCATCCATCATTCGGGTATTTAAAGCACCTACTCCCCAGTTTATTTTCAAATATCACACATTCAGATTTCAAATGTGATACTTGTATCCTAGCAAAAAATCATAGGGCGTCTTATCCTATGAGCATGAATAAAAGTATGACTCCTTTTGCTTTGGTACATTCTGATGTTTGGGGACCTTCCCCAATCATTACGTCATCTGGTCATCGTTGGTTTGTTATTTTTGTTGATGATTGTACACGAATGACTTGGCTTTACCTCCTCAAACACAAAGATGAAGTATTTGCTACATTTCACCTGTTTCACACCATGGTTTAGACACAATTTTCTAAAAAAATTAAGATACTTAGGTCTGATAATGGAGGGGAGTATGTTAATCAACAATTCCGGACATACTTGGACAACCATGGTATTCTCCATGAAACCTCGTGTTCACAAACCCCACAACAGAATGGGACTGCGGAGAGGAAAAATCGGCATATTTTAGAAACGGCTCGGGCCTTACTAATAGGTGCACATATGCCTAATAAATACTGGAGTGATGCTGTTACTACAGCGGTGTATCTACTAAATCGTATGCCCACAAAAACCTTACAATTTCAGACTCCATTAAAGGTGCTATCTAATCATCTTCCCTTACCTACTATTTTAATGCTTCCGCCCCGAATTTTTGGATGTGTTGCTTTTGTCCACCTCCATAAAAATCAACGAACTAAGTTGGATCCATGTGCTGTCCGATGTGTATTCTTGGGGTATGGTGTACAAAAAAAGGTTTACCGATGCTATGATCCAATTACTAAAAGAACCTATATTACCATGGATGTCACTTTCCTCAAATCAGAATGTTTTTTCCCATCATCGGTATCCAATTACACTCTTCAGGAGGAGAGTTATGGTGAAGAACGAAATTGGCTTGATGTTGAAATATTAGACACTAGTCCAACATACTCGGATCGTGCCAATAATATGGAGGAGCCAGTATTTAGACCCGAGCTTGAACTTTCAAGAACTGAAGCTGAAGTAGTGATCGAATCTCCAGAAGATGAAGTGGTTGATGTACCCCTCCACTCTCTAGTACCCAATGATCCTCCTGCTGAGAATACTCCTGAGGTAAGCTATCCTATCACACCTTTACAAACTAATACTATAGATACATCTGTTGGTTATGTTTTACCTTTCAGACACAATCGAGGCAAACCTCCAAATCGATACTCCCCAGAAAGAGAAGAACGACGATCCAAGTATCCAATAGCAAATTATGTATCTACTCAAAGGTTATCAGAACCTATCAGGGCATTTGCACAAACACTCTCCTCGTGTCAAATTCCAAGTAGCATTGAAGAAGCCTTATCTGATCCAAAATGGGCTCAAGCTATAAAAGAGGAATTTGAGGCATTGTAGAAGAATAACACATGGGTGTTAAGCGAGTTGCCTCAAGGGAGGAAGATGGTAGGATGCAAGTGGATTTTCTCCATTAAGTATAAAGCAGATGGGTTAGTTGATCGATACAAGGCGAGGCTTGTAGCAAAAGGATATACACAGAAACACGGGATAGATTATCAAGAAACCTTCTCACCTGTGGCTAAACTAAAAACCGTTAGAGTCTTGTTATCTCTTGCGGCAAATTTAGATTGGCCATTGCACCAACTTGACGTAAAAAATGCCTTCCTTCATGGTGATCTTGAAGAAGAGATTTACATGGATATCCCACCAGGATATACTGTTACATCAGGAAAAGAAACTGCATGTAGATTACAACGAGCATTGTATGGACTAAAACAATCACCTCGAGCATGGTTTGGTAGGTTGAGTTCAGCAATGAAGAAATATGGGTTCCAACAAAGCAACTCTGATCATACTCTTTTCCTAAAACATCGATTAGGGAAGATAACAGCCCTTATAGTCTATGTAGATGACATGTCATTACAGGGGATGATAAAGAAGAAATCTCTAAGCTTCAAGAACAATTGTCAAATGAGTTTGAAATGAAGAATTTGGGAGGGCTCAAATACTTCTTAGGTATTGAGGTAACAAGATCAAAACAAGACACATGTCTTTCCCAAAGGAAATATACTCTGGACCTACTAGCAGAGGCAAGAATACTAGATTGTAAACCTGTCGATATTCCAATGGTTCAAAATCATAAACTCGGAGAATATGTGGACCAAGTACCAGCAGATAAACAGAGATATCAACGGTTAGTAGGTAAACTCATATACTTATCTCATACTCGACATGATATTGCTTATGCTGTGAGTATCGTAAGTCAATTTATGCACTGCCCAAGTGAAGATCATATGGATGCTGTTATGCGAATACTCCGTTATTTAAAATCCTCCCCTGGGAAAGGACTTATGTTTTCAAAGAATGGTCAATTGGAAGTCCTTGGATATACTGATTCAGACTGGGCAGAGAATATGAAGGATAGGAAATCTACTGCTGGGTACTTTACTTTTGTGGGGGGCAATCTTGTTACATGGAGGAGCAAGAAGCAAAAGGTAGTTGCCTTATCTAGTGCTGAAGCTGAATTTCGAGGAATGGTCAAGGGAATATGTGAGCTCCTTTGGTTGAAAAAACTCCTAACTGAGATTGGTGTTGCTCCTAACTCTGAAATGAACTTATTTTGTGATAACAAAGCAGCCATTGCCATCTCCCACAATCCAGTCCAACATGATCGCACAAAGCATGTTGAAGTGGATCGGAACTTCATCAAACAGAATCTTGAAGAAAAAATTATTCAACTTCAATTTGTTAAATCAGAAGATCAATTGATTGATATACTCACAAAATCTGTGTCTGCAAGGAACTTCTACAACTCACTCGACAAGTTAGGCATAAGAGATATATATGCACCAACGTGAGGGGGAGTGTTGGCGTGTGTTGGAAAAGTAAGGTGCAGAGAATAGCAGACAACATCCATGTTTAGTGAAACACAAAACATGCCAGACAAGATCAATGTTTGGTGGAGCATTGCTACGTTTCTTAGTATATATATATGTATCTTTGTACATTGAATAAGGAGAGTAAAATAGAGATGAAGTGATATTGATTAAAATAACAAATACCACATTTTATCACATTATGCTTACACTCACCGAGTTTTTTATAAAAATGTCTCTAAAATTAAAACAATAAATACATACTTAAAACTATCCAAAAATTATCATAGTTTAAAAATGATTTTTATTCGTAGATAATAAAACGAAACGAATAATAAATAATACTTGAAATTAAATTAATATTTTTAAATTCATTAAATAAATTTAATATATAATTAACGAATAAAAAATAAAGGTGAATTAGTAGTATTAAATATTAATATACAAGTAAGAGATTTAAGGTTTGAATTTTTGAAAATTAAATTTTTTATTGGTTTAAAAAACATATAAATTAATTAAATAAATATAATATATATTAAATATAAATGAAAACAAATATCATTATAATTATATCCGTCTTATAATTGTTATATCATCGAATAATATTCAAAATCATCGTATCTTTAAAATTAACCGGATAAAAATCTAACTAATAATATAAATAATCATAAATACCTAAAATTATTGTTAAAATGCACGGTTCTAACCCTGCCGGTCACATCAAAATATTAGTAAGAATAAAAAATTGGCTAAAGTGTATTTCAATTTTGTAACTGAAACTCAACATAAGCACTACTAATTACAATAATTTTTTTTGTGGTCATTAAAAATGTATGAGTTCGAACTTTGAACTTATGTGAATAAATATGTGAATATATATATGTTATTTAAAAAAAAACTCAACATAAATGCTCTGCTATATTTCCTTTAATAGCATGTTCACAACTTTTTATTATTAGACAAACAAATTGAACAGATAACTTACTATATATTTTACTACCATATTTGGTGGATATGGTTTTTAAAACCACATCCATTGGTAACATGGCCCAACCACAAATTTACTTCAACATTTTATAAACTTTCTTTTATTAAGACTTATACGGCTACATACCAAATATTACAATTTATATAGTAACATATCTTACTTGTTTTATATGGAATTTTTTTTAAATTAATATTATTAAAATTTATAACAATAAAAATAATATTAATAATATTGAATGAATTTAAATTATAATTTTTGTATAGTATACAAGTAACATCAGAAATAAAATTCTAAATATTAACCTCAAAATATGATAAGTTTTATATTACTTATAAACGTTATATTAATATCTTTATTAACCAATTTAAGATATTCTTTTTATATATCAATATCATTCCTCAAAATATGTGTTGTTTTTGTTAGAGTCTCAATTCAATCCAGAAACGTTCATAAAACCATATGAACTCATAATTTAAATGCAGCGGAAACAAAATTGGATTGAAAACATACCTCCTGCCATTGATCAATTTTCAAAGACTTACACCTGAATTCCAATGGATTTTACGTTCGATGCTTTCACCGGTTTCTCACACTTATTCTCTCAACGTATTGATGGTGTATCTGAATTGTTATGCGATTAATAGTGAGAGGACCCGAGACTTTATTAAGGTTCTTCCATCAAGAACCTTGTTCGGTTTGAATCAGACATACGGTTCGACGAAACCGAATCGTCACCACTCGCTCACTAACGTTGCACCACTTTGATTTACATTCTCCCACTTGGTGCAAACGTTAGCGAAATTCTCTTGAGTAACAAAACACATGAATCATAGCGATAGGTCCTCTAAGAGCGAGTATTATCTTCCATGTATTACAATGTATTTAGTTTCTCAAGTACTATACTTTATGTGGTAACTAAACTTAATGAATAAATCCTATATTTATTCTTGGTCCAATAAAAGATATATATTTTCTCAAATAAATTAAGGTGCACATGAATATGAGAAAATATCACAATATATAAGAGTTTCATTAATAAATTGTATATATACATTTACAAAGTGGAACCAATTCCCATTTTCTCTACATGATCCTTGAATTTCATTGGTGGCATGTACGCTTTAGTCAAAGGATCGGCAATCATCAACTTCGGTGCTTACGTGCTCAATGACCACTTTCTTTTCCTTAACACGTTCTCTTATGGCCAAGTATTTAATGTCGATGTGCTTACTACGACTACCACTTTTGTTGTTCTTAGCCATAAATACAAGATTGAGTTGTCACAAGATAATCTTAATGGCCTAGAAATAGAGTCAACTACTCTAAGCCCTAAATGAAACTCTTTAACCATACACCATGCGATGTGGCCTCAAAACATGATACGAACTCGCCTCCATGGTGGAAGTAGCGATCAAGGAGCTTTCGCACTCCTCCAAGACACGGCTCCACCTAAGAAGACATGAAAATGTAACCAGATGTTGATTTTCGTGAATCAATACAGCCAGCAAAGTCCGCATCGGAGTAGCCAATTACTTCCAATTCATCGGTTCGTCTATACATGAGCATATAATCCTTGGTTCCTTGTAGGTACCTCATCACTTTCTTTGCTGACTTTCCAATGGTCAACACTGGATTACTCGATATCTCCCTAGCATCCCAACAACAAATGTAATGTCGTGCAGTGCGGAACGAGCATACATCAGGCTTCCAATAGCTGAAGCATATGGAATGGTTTTCATTTGTTCTCTTTCAAAATCATTCTTTGGGCATTGGTCCAAATTGAACTTATCACCCTTCACAATGGGAGCAACACTTGGTGAACAATCCTTCATCCGAAATCTCTCTAAAACTTTGTTGATATAGGTTTCTTGAGATAAACCCAAGACACCTCGAAGTCTATCTCTATGGATCTTAATGCCAATGACATAAGATGCCTCACCCATATCCTTCATATCAAAATTTTTAGAGAGGAATTGTTTTACCTCGTGTAGCAAACCCCTATCATCAGTCTGTAAGAGAATATCATCCACATATAGCACCAAAAAACAAATCTTACTCCCACTAACTTTCGGTATATACATTGATCCATAACATTCTCTTCAAAACCAAATGAAGTGATGACGTTATGGAATTTCAAATACCATTGACGGAAGCTTGCTTTAATCCATATATGGATGTATTAAGCTTACAAACCAAATGCTCACCATCACTAGAGAAGAATCCTTCAGGTTGTTTCATATAAACCTCTTCCTCCAGGTTACCATTAAGGAAAGCCGTTTTCACATCCATTTGTTGCAAATCCAAATCAAAATGGGCAACCAATGCCATGACCACACGAAGTGAATCTTTCTTAGATACAGGAGAAAATGTCTCCGTGTAGTCGATTCCTTCCTTTTGAGTGAATCCTTTGGCAACGAGTCTTGCCTTATGTCTCTCAATGTTGCCTTTTGAGTCTTTCTTTATTTTGAAGACCCATTTACATCCAATGGCTTTCACACCATCAGGCAACTTGACGAGATCCCAGACTTGGTTAGACACCATAGAATCCATCTCTTCTTTCATGGCATTGTACCATAAGTTCGAAACCTCGTAACTCATGGCCTGTGAAAATGTCTCAGGATCATTTTCGGCTCCAACATTATAGTCACATTCTTGTAGATACACAACATAATCATTAGGAATCGCTGATTTCCTTACTCTAGTAGATCTTCTTAATGTTGCATCAACATTATCCTGAGGAGCAAGATCATGTTGTTCAACTGGTTGTTCAACAGCTTGTAGGCATCCGTTGAACTTCAACATCTACTAGATCGGGATCAACGACTTGTGGTACTTCTAAGATTTGGTTCTTCAACATGCATTTGTACTCGAGGCATGTTGTTAACAATAACGATCACCCATTACTTGAAGTGGCATATTGAGCATCCGAATGATCTTTCTCAACCAATGCTCGGGATCGATCGCTCCCACTAATCAAGTAATTCTCAAGAAATTTTGCATTTCTTGATTCCACAAACCTAGTGTTGTGAGATGGACAGTAAAATCTATAACCTTTAGACCGTTCGGCATATCCAATGAAATACCCACTAATGGTCCTTAGGTCCAGCTTTTTCTCTTGTGGATTATAAATCCTCACTTCAGACGGGCATCCCCAAACGCGCATATGTTGCAAACTCGGTTTCCAACCTTTCCATAATTCAAATGGTGTCTTTGAGACAGCCTTGGTTGGAACTCGGTTTAATATATACACACTGCCTCTTTAAAGCTTCAATCCACAAGGATTTAGGAAGATTGAGTTTGCTAAGCATACTCCGCACCATGTCCAAAAGTGTTCGGTTTCTTCTTTCGCTATACCATTGCAGTGCAGGTGAACCAGTGCATAGTGTATTGGGCAACTATCCCATGTTCTTGAAGAAACTTAGCAAACGGACCAGGCGCTTGTCCATTCTCAGTGTATCTACCATAATATTCACCACCTCTATCTGATCTCACAATCTTTATTTGCTTTCCACATTGTTTCTCTACTTCAACCTTAAAGCTTTTGAAGGCATCCAATGCTTCGCTCTTATTATGAAGCATATAGAGATACATATATCGAGAAAAATCATCAATAAAGGTGATAAAATATTTATGACCTTGAATGTCCATGTCTGGACAACATATATCCGTATGTATGATTTCTAATATGTTTGAACTCCTATTGGCACCTTTCTTTGACTTGTTAGTCTGCTTTCCCTTAATGCAGTCCACACATGTCTCAAAATCAGTAAAATCTAGAGTACTAAGTACCCCATCTTTCACTAATCTTTTAATTCTTTCTATGAAGATATGTCCTAATCTCCTATGTCATAACGTAGAAGAGTCCTCATTAATAATACACATTTTAGTGCCAGATTGAACATGCATAGCGTTATGAGTGGTATTATTTCATAAATTAATGCAAGAAAGACCATCGACAAAATACCATTCCCAACACAATCGCATTTATTAAATAAATTGAAAGATGTTTGAAAAAGTGAAAGGAATAACCATAAGGTACAAGTCTTGAAATTGAAATCAAGTTTCTAGAGAAACTTGGAACATAAAAGGTCTTTTCTAATTTTAAAATAAAACCACTACTTAAAATCAAACTACATGTCCCTACAAATTTCCACACGTGAGCCCGTCTTGTTACCGGATAAGATGTATTGCTCACTTCCCACTGGCTTCCTTAGATTTTGCATACCCTGTAAGGAGTTTGGAACATGGATTGTAGATCCAGAATCAATCCACCAGGTGTTAATATTAAGATTAACCATATTAGATTCATAACAAACAAACGAGCTTAGGTTACCTTTATTCTCAAGCCATTTCTCGAATCGATACAATCCTTCTTCACGTGTCCCTTCTTTTTACAAAAGAAACACTTGGATTCTTTCTTAATATCGACTTGAGGTGGAATTATCCCTTTTCCGTTATGCTTGTATTGATATTTTCCTTTGTGGTACGTTGTAGCCAACGTTGCACTTTCACCAAATTCCGTAACAACCTTCCTTCCTCTTGAACACACATGGTCATTAGTTCATTGATTGACCATTTATCTTTATGTGTATTGTACGAGATTTTGAATGGCCCGTACTGATGTGGGAGAGTGTTAAGAATATAGTGCACCAGGAAGGATTCCGACATTTCAACCTCGAGATGCTTAAGTTGAGCCGTAATGTCCCTCATTTGCATAATGTGCTCGCGCACACCTTTCACACTGGTGAGTCTTAAAGAAGAGAACTTCATAATAAGGGTGCTTGCTAAAGCCTTATCTGAAGTGACGAATTGATCATCAATGGCCTTTAGCAAGTCTTGAACATTGGTATCTTTGATCAGCGGAACCACGAATACCAAAGAGATTTTAGTCTTAATAAACATCATACTAAGGCGATTAGATCGTTCCCATTGTTCATAAAGCATGATATTCTCTGGAGTACTGGTTTGAGTAATTTTAGGTGGTTCGTTTTTCCTAATAGCATAATCAATATCCATCCACCCTAATTGAAGGAGAATTCTTTCCTTCCATATTTTATAGTTATCCCCTTTCACATCGTGAATATCACAGCGGATATCAGAGAAATTTACAGGTTGAGAAGCTGCAATTAAAGATTATATGCTTATTAAAATTTGAGGCCTAAACTATAGTCATTCTTTACCAATGTAAATCATGAATAATATGAATCTAGTGACATAAAACTTACCTGTGGGCTAAAGTTTTAATTCAATTAAATTCATCCTAACTTTACGATAAAACTATCAAATTATGTTCCTTTTCCTAATCTCTGTGGGTAAATTAGAAAATATAATTTGATATTATATCCTAATTAATCACACAAAAATATAATAAAAATTCCTGTGGGATAATATCTATTATATCACATATGATTAATTACAATTAATATTTATTTTCTAAATGTGATCCTAAATAAACTTTATTATAGTTTTAATTAATTAAAGATGTGGCTACTCCCTAATTAATTAAACTATATGAATCACTTAAATATTAATTAAATCCTTATACTCAATTATTGCATAAAATCATAAGCAATATTAATTTAATTTCAAATGTGCAAATATTATTTATCTTAAATTGCATATATGACAATAAATTATACAAGCAAAATTAAATAATATAAGCACTAATTAAATCCATAAGAGTCATTAAAAATTAATTTCATTATGCATAAATTATTTAACTCAATTTTATATGTATAATTAATTACAAAATTTATACATATAAATACCCAAAACAAATAATTTAAGCATAATGTATTTAAATAAAATTTTAATGTGCCCAAAAATTATTTAAATAAATATAACATGTATAATAAATATTATACATGTGATAAACATAAATTAAAATTATATTCAGAATTATTTTATATATATATATTTATTTTGTTTTAATAAAATTAAATATTTAATATATATAAAATATTATACATTGAAAACACATAACGTGCTGTAGCCTGTTGGTTTGACTCTTGAATTCATTGTCTTGAGACCGAGGTTCAAGTCCCAGACAATCCAAATGTATGATTTTTTAATAAAACTAACTTCTGATTCTATATAAATATATTCTGTTACATAACATAACAGAACGGGCTCAGTGGTCAAGTGGACAGTTCATTGAAAACTTTGCGGTGTAATCTGGATTCGATTCCCAGGCAAAGCAATTTTTTTTTTTTTTTTTAATAAAACTTCATCTTCAACCTCTAGCCGGGTCAATCCGACCCGTTTTTACACTAGCGGATACCCTACCAGTATCTTTCTATTAAATGACGAATCCAAAGATTCTTTTTATCAAAATTCTCAGAATTCAATTTCCTAGTGATTCATAATATTAATTTTAAGTAAAAACTTCATTTTAAATAAAAAGTTAATTAATGAAGGAAATTAATACCCACGACAAATTGGATTTATTTTCTTCATTGTTTTTCAAGTTTAATTTTACAGAATCATTCAAAAATCAATATTGAAACACTTTATAATTTTCATATGCATCAAAAACAATCAATACAAAAATCCAAAATTTCAGTTCTCGTGAAACAATAGAGAAAAACAGAGTTGTTTTCAAATGGCTCTGATACCAAATGTTGTAGTCTCAATTCAATCCGTAAACGTTCATAAAACCATATGAACTCATAATTTAAATGCTGAAACAAAATTGGATTGAAAACATACCTCCCGCCATTGATCAATTTTCAAAGACTTACACGGGAATTCCAATGGATTTTCTGTTCGATGCTTTCACTGGTTTCTCACACTTATTCTCTGCGTATTGATGGTGTATCTGAATTGTTATGCAGTTAATAGTGAGAGGACCCGAGACTTTATTAAGGTTCTTCCATCAAGAACCTTGTTCGGTTTCGGAACCGACATACGGTTCCGACGAAACCGAATCGTCACCACGGTTCACTAACGTTGCACCACTTTGATTTACAGTTTTATCTAATATTTTATATTTTTAACATATTTTTATTAAATTTTAATTCATTAATCTTTTTGCAAGATCATGTATATTTTTTTTAAGATATCATTACTTTTTTTATCCATTGATTGAATGAAACTATACACTAACATAAATTATAGGAATTTTATTTGAATCACGTCTAATTAAATATTATTAAAAATTAATTTATGTACGTGATATTTTTTTAATCATAAAAATATATGAATTAATAGAAGTTATTTTTATGATTATAAATTTTGAAAATGATATTTTGTTATTTTATAAAGAAATTCTCCTCTTAACGCTTTGAGAAAAACTTGAAATTGGTTTCCAGTTTCTCTATTTAACATTAATTATAAATTCAATTTAACTTTGTCCGAAAGATGATTTTTTTTTACTCAAATTTATGGAATAACATTTTTAATAGTAGAGGAATTTATTTTATATATGTATCCCGACAAAGATTTCCCTTTCTTTTTAGGAATATCCCGAAGTTTTTATTTTTTTCAACGAAAAAATTTCTTGATTCGAAAAAATTATAAAAAACGATTTTAAAAATTACAATTCCCGCCCGCACAAATATGTGGTAAATTGTAATTAACAACCCTATTTAGTCTGCATTGAAAAAAAAGCTAATTATCATTTTAGCATTGATTTATAATCAAGATATATAACTCTCTATCTATCATTGTTGACTTAATTTTAAATCTAATAAGTATAATATTTCATTTATTTAATAAAAATATTTTAAAAAAAGCTATGGAGTAAAGTAACTTTTTAAATTAAAACATTGGTTGTATTTTTAAATTTATGCATTTTAATTATGTTAATGTTACATTAAACACAAAATAATATATTTTTAAAGATTTTGAATTTTTTAATATTTTATTTATAAAAAAAATAAAAAATAAAAATATTAAAATTACTAAATTTGACAAAATTTTAGATGAATTAGTAATGTAACTAACTTGTTTAGAGCCAAAAAAAAAAGTAACTAATGCGTATTCTAACTTTAAAAATAATATGAAGTAGCTATTTTTTTATTTTTGTAAATTTATAAAATTATTATATTTATATTAACGAATTATTTTTTAATATTATTTATATAAATTAATTTGTAAAAATTAAGTAACAAATCACCGTATAATTTATTATTTAAAATATATAACTTAATTATTTTAATTATTTTAAATTTAACATTAAAGTATTGAAACTAATAAAATTATATAATTTTTTTTATAAATTAGATGATATAAATAAAATTAAAATAAATAAATATAATAATGTATTTTTTAAGTTTATTATTTAGTATTCCAATTTTCAACCTCAATACGCGTCTTCACTGTGGGACCTTCCAAACAAGATCCACGTGGAAATGACTACGTAATTCACGCGGCGCTTAATATGGGTTGTTTATATTTTTTTAAGATGTGATTATGGACACATTATTTTTTATTAATTATACATTTTATTTTATATAAATTTTGAATATTAATAAAAATATTTTTAAAATTAATTTAATTAATATAAAAAATACATTAAAAATTAAAATATATTTTATCAATTTTTAAAATTTATATTAAATATAATAAAAAATGCGTGACAACAACTTTATTTTAATAGCGCAATAAAGATAAAATTAAACTAATATTTTTTAAGATAATAATAATTTATATCCTGACGTTTTTCATGACTTTTCATTCTTTGTTTCTTTTTTGCCTTATTCTTCTATTTGTTTGGTGTCGAACAAAAAGTTTAAATTTTGCACACGACATACTTATGTCAAGGTGAGACGTTTAAACCAAAATAATTTTTTTTAACAATAACTTAGTATGTCTAATAGGTTTCTAATAGTTAGCAACATGCATAAATGATAAACATCACACAACACGTGAATGAGACCTATATATTGAAAAAATTATAAATTTTTTTCATTTACTTCAAGATTTCATATGTAGAAACATATTTAATAAATAATAATTATATTCTTACAAGACACGATCATATAAACTCATATAAAACTTTTGTCTATGTGCCAACATCCTCAACTTTCTTATAATAACCACTTGGTAACAAATAATTTACAAAAACAAAATAAATAACTACAATTATATAAATAAGTATAAATACAAATATCTCTATTAGTTGGAATACTTATCCTAATTGCCTATGATGTCCTTATTTTCTGCCTATATAACATGTGATCCAATTAGATCTAAGTTCATCCCCAAAGCTTCATCATCACATGATGTGATTGACTATTGATGACATAAACTTCTAATATGCATATATATTAGGACTCGTAACACGATACACAAATATATAAGCTTATTACCTACGCACCATGTTGTAACATTGAAATCCCTAACCGACACACGACATACTACCAATCGACACATAGCATACTACTAGTCGACACGTGACACACTATCAGTCGACACACGATAGTCTACTATATAGGCTCTTTATTTATGAAAATTATTGTATTTTAACAACTATCAATCAACACACGACACAATTACAATAACTCCAAACTTTACTAGCAAATATCGTCTTAAGTACATACAATTCAAAAACACAATTTTGTTCTCACAAATACTATTCATAATTATCAAACAAATACTTAAGGTAATTGTGAAGCGGAATGAGATACATACCTCAATATTGAAAATAACTCCTCAAAATGATGACTTTTTACTTACCAATCATACATTTTACTTTTCATTAAAATCTCACTAATATCATATTTTTTACATTAAATATAGTGTTTGAAAAATATAAGAGAGACTCATCTCTAATGTCTTGCATCACACATATGTTAACTATTGTTTAGACTCGACACTCAGAAAAAAAAGGATCACGAATAGATTGGGAAAGTCAGGTGCCAAATGGACAAATGGACAAATGGACAAAGTTTCCCTCTAATTCTTACAAGAAAACAAAATAGAAAGAGAGGAATTTATTAAAAAAGAAAAAAACAACCTCTCAAAGCTGGCTTATCCCTTATCGCCCAAGATTGGCGAGCAAACTAATCGTTACACCCTCGTTATTAAAGGTTGATAAGGGATAACCCAACACAAATAAAATTCTCAACAAAACATCATAATAATAAACAATGTCCTCATCATGACACCTCGATAACAAATACCTAAAAATACAAACTATATGTAAATTAAAAAAAAGTGGATGTGTGTGATAGAAAAACACAAAATTGTATTCTAAGTGTTATTGAGCAACCAATAAAAACCTTACAAAAGACAGAAAAAAAAACATCAAATAAAATATCGAAAAACATATTTTACATAAAGAAATGCAAACTACAAATTTAAAGAACTTACCTATTTTGAATTTATTTTATATTATCCTATATGTTTTAAATTTTATTATAAGATAAAAAGTATTTTCATTTAAGTTGCTTAATTGGTATAATATTTTTATTGCTTATAAAATTTTATTATTTTTATTATTATATGGTAAGAATAAAGTATGGCATGTGAGATTTATTGGTTATAAATTTTATTTAAATGTTCCTTTTTTTGGCTTTTTTTATTTTTTATATTAGAAAATATTCCCACTTGTTTTACTTAAATTTTTTATTTTTTTAACATAAAATATAGATTTTTGATCAAAAATAAGTTATTCATTTTTTTAATCCAACGAAATATTACAGAATTAGCCCACGTTAATACAATGTGAATGCTTAATCTTTGTTCCTTTTTTTTAAGTCATAATAAGTTTTAATTTTTTTATTAAATAAAAATATATTATATATATATATGGATTTAAATTTGAATTTGTGGTGATTAGGATTAACTGCATCATAAATTAATCTCATCAAAAATCTAAAATTGGAGCGTTAAATCAATTGCTCCAAGTGAGAGTGTGATAACAACTTCGAAGCCATTAATATATGAGTAGTAATTCGGGCCCACAACTTTGTTGTCATTATCTGTCAAAAAAATAATTATTTAATTTATATATTTTATAAAAGATATTAAATAAAAATAAATTTTATTATTTATTAAATATTTTAATAATTTTTAGATTAAAATTTAACTATTAATTAAATATTTAAATAATTTTTATGATAAAATATCATAATAAAGATTCATTTTTATTCTTTATTTATTTACTAATAAAATAAAGTATTGATAAAATGATATTATTTTATTAAAATATTAATAAAAAATAGTTATTTTTATTCTTTGAACTTTTTTACAAAAATAAAAAACCAAATGATACTTTAAAAAAAAATACCTTTAACTATGTATTTTTATCTATTTATTAATAATATAAAGTATATTATATTTAACATATCTAAAATTTAAAATAAATATTATTTTTGAAAATAAAAAACAAAAACGTTGGCCTCAAAATTGTGATTCCTTTCCTATAAATTCACGTTCCACTATTCATTTCCCCACACCCTTCTAAGCCACTCAACTTATATAAGTGAGAACACGTTATTTTGCTATTTTCCTTTCTTCTTAGCATGAGAAAAGTGCAAGATATTAAGTCACATACATATATTTTTTTAATTAACAATAAATAAATACACACACATATATATATATATATTAAATATAAATAGTTTTTTTTTCCTTTTATAATATCGAGTTTTTATTTTATTAAACAAAAAATTCCACTAAATTTAGGCAGGCGGCAGGTTCACTTTGGTATGTATTTTCGCAGGTCTATTTGAGTCGTTAAGGCCATGGCTCCCCCAAATCGCGAAACTGTTTATTCTGTATTGCAATACCTCGATGCCTCTGACCTCAAACAAACAGCTCGAGCGTATACGTGGCTTCATTTATTTTATTTTTTATTTTTTTGATTTTTTTTAAATAAAATATTGTGCAAAATTATATTGATATTATTTTCATAAATTTTTCTAAAGCTAATATTACATTTGTTATAGCCTTGAACGTGAAACTGGACTTTTCTTCAACATGAAGTATTTTGAAGAGCTTGTGATTCATGGCTCTTATGAGGAAGCTGAGGATTATGTGGAGGGTTTCACCACTCCTCATGACAACTTATGCTCTACCAAGATTATTTTTGAAATCAAAAAACTGAAATTTCTTGAAGCTTTGGAAGAGTATATATTTATTTTATAATTATATTTCTTTTCTTTTTTTAATTTTTTTGAATATATTTATAATTTCCTATGTTGTTTATGATTATTATATTTATATAATATGTAGAGGGCAAGTTGCAACTGCAAGACGTATTGCGAGGAAGGAATTCAGAAACTTTGATCGACAAAATAAGAATTTGATCATTCAAGCAATCCACGTCACCAACTTGGTGGACTTTAGGTAGGAATATGACCTAATATAATTAAAAAAAATTGAATACATTTTTATTAATGCAGCAGTAGATATTAGAAACGAGATGTGATTTAATAGACATTTATATAAGTTTTATTTTAACTAATGAATTTTTAACAACTCATTTAGTTGTCCATTTTTTATTACTCTTTTTAAAAATAAACAAACCTATTTTGTAGTTAAAGTTTTATATTTTAAAATCATTTTACAAAACATCGGATAAAGAATATTTTCGCTTCATATTTCACTTCACTCTAACTTTAACGTGTTGGTTGGTATTGATTGAATGTGATTAATTTTATTAATTAATAGATGTTGATTATAATTAATTAATAATTAATTGATTGTTAATCATTAGATAAGATTTATTTCGTTTCAAAAAAATCAAATAAAATAAACTTCGTTCAATTAAATTTAGATGAAACAAAAATGATAATAAAATCGACTTTATTCGATAGAAATTAAAACTTCAATCAGTATAATCCATATAAAATCAATCTTATTCGATAAAAATCATATAATATTGACTACGTATATTCGATTGAAATTGAATCAAGATGAAATCAAATTCATTTATTTGAATTTAGATAAAATCACCTTCTTATAATTAAATTTAGACGTGAACAATAGAAAAAAATTATGTTATTTTTGTCAAATTTTGTGTAACTTTAAAAAAAATTCTTTTTAAATATTGTATAAATAACTATTATATTTCACAAAATTATCAAAATAACTTACTAGACAAATATTTTTCATTCCATTGGGTCTTATTATACATAATAATAACATTAATAAGTATTAATTTAAATATATTTTAAACCGAAAATAATTACACTTTACCTACAATATATATGTTGCAAACTTGGTGTCAAATCAAAAGGTAGAATTTAAATTCATAATTTTTTATGATAATTAATTAATGTTTTATGTTATTTAGATACAATTTGTTAAAAAAATTAGAACGATAATACATTATGAACTTTTTTTGATCACTCTTATAAGATATAGGTTCATAATTTTAGATTCATCTATATGTTATTGATTCTATTTACTTCTCGTTCTTATTCTTTTGTTTTTTTTTAAATTAATACACGTTAGAAAAAATTATAATACGTAGATGAAGTTGCACTGATTAATATATTAACATTTTAGGTTAGTTATGTTTTCTCAATTTACAAAATTTAACATTTTTTTCTTAAAATAAGAAAAAAAAATTTCCTTGAACGATTAATCGGTGTATATAAATTGTACAGGACACATAAAGGACTTGATGGGTACAAAACAGTGACAGCAAGAAGAGTGGTGGTGCAACAATTGAAAAGGTTATTGGAATCAAATCCATTGTTTCGTGGAAAATTGATGTATCCAATTAGTCCAGAAGGAGCCCCAATGCGTTTTGGATTATACAACAACAATGTTGTTCCAAATCCAGCTATGGATCCTTTTCTTTACTACTTCCCTTGGTTTATCGGTATTTGAATCTTCTTCATATTCTTAATTGGGTCTGCTTAATTATTTCCTTCATTAATGTACTTGTTTTTTCAGTTTTTAGAGTCTGTCAAACCTCTTCCTTGTAAGGTCCTATATATTCCTAAATATCAAACCCAACTAGTATGCTCGTAAAAATAAATAGTTTTATATCATTTTGGGTATTTGGAGTCAATAATATAGAGTTTGTTGTTTTGTTGTTGGGGTAGCTCTAAAATTAAGAGTAATGTGTCATGTCATGCAATATGTATCTTTATGTTTTATTAATGAAAGTCAGTCTTTATATTTCCTTATTAAACCTTTATGTTTGCTGTATCTATATATTTAGGCTGCTATATAATTAAATTATAGTAATTTGTAACTGCGTGTGGCCTAGTGGTTAATACCAAACTAATTTAGTTTGGTCCCCTGTATTCTATACGCGTCAAAGTCTCAATCTTTGAGAAATTATTTTATTTTAAGTAAATAAAATTTAATATTATTATAATTTTTTTTATAAAAAAAACAAATATTTAATAAAAAATAAAAAATATATATATAATCTAATCAATAAGAAATATAATCTCAGAATAAAAAATAAAAAAATTATTTTGTCTTTTTACGGTATTAACTGAGATGATAAAAAAAATTATTCAGGATTCGAAAGCGAGGTGAGGATGTTATACGACGAAATAAGAAAATTAATAGGCTATTACATGACTGCAAGTTTAAATTAATTGTGTTTAATATCTAATTAAAAGATTTATTTAACATTTATAAAATCCCGACCGAATATAGTCACGTCTATACCCCTACATGTAATTATAATTTGGGTTATCAAAAAAACATTTTCCTAAAAAATACCAATATTTCATTTAATGAACATATGCATATCACATGTTATATTTTCAGGGTATTTTTAGATTATTATTTTGAAGAATACATGTACATGTTTATTTAATAAAAAAATGTAAATTTTTATTAAAAATTGTCAACTCAAACTTAAAAAATTTATAAGATCAAATCCATCCAAAATCCTATTTAATTTCTCTGTACATCAAAGATAAAAAGAAAATAGAGTTGGATAGAACCAGGTGTAGAAGAAAATCAGATGTCGAACATTATCCAATTATTAAGGTCCACATAGATCGTTCTAACAAATGCAATGTATTTCGCATTACAGTCTGAATCCAAACTCAAGTTGCTTATGGTTTCCAACACTTGCAATGTTAAATCAACACTCTACTTTTGCTGCTGCCGATGCATAACTTACGCTGCTGTCTCTCTTATTCTGGCATTGACTGGATTGCTCGTATCGAAGAAATTTGATTTTAATCTTGGTTGAGCTATTCCTCAGCATCTGCACAATTGAATTATCGATGGGAAACTTTAGTATTATCACTTTTGAAACAATTAAGTGTAAAATGGAAGTAGAGCCAAATGCATTTGTTTAAAATTACAGTAATGACCCAAAGAAGTACGTTAGGAAACCAACTCTCTCAAAAACTTAAACTAATTAAACTATTGGGAGAAAGATTAACCATACTTTTATATATTTACCACTCCTCTACAAGTATTACCCTATGTACCATATAAGTTAAATACTTGCAATTCAACGATTAGAGTTAATGAGATTTGAACAAAAGATTTCCGGTTCTGATACCATATTAGACGTATGTAAACGAATTCTCCTAAAATTTCAAGCTATTAAAAGAATAACCAACTATGTTTTTATACATTTATCAATTATCGACATTATCTAAAGAAATTTTTTGAGGCACTTACATGGAGAAAAACACTAATTGGATGGCGTCCACATATGGTATTGTCATATTCTAGCAAATACTGTTTGAATGCATCCGGATCTCCCGTTTCAATTATGTCCATGCCCATCCTGTCCAAAGCTTCAATAGATTTGTATATGGGTCCTTGTTTTTTGTCATAGTACGTGAAATTGAATCTGAGGCAAACAAGATAGCTAGTCATTTGAAAGATAGAATGTTCACTAAATTAACCGGCCAGGTAGATATGCTAAAAATATTTATTGAAGTTGCATTCAAAATATGATGATTATGAAATACTGGAAATGAAGAGGCCTAACATAGGTAGTCTTCAAATAATATATTATCCAATACTTTCGTTGTCATTGGGTGACAAACACAAACTCTTTTGAGTTATAATTTTCGTAATGACTAATGAGCTCACAAATCCAACTCGGTTACATGCTATCAAACTCAAAGTATTCAAGAAAATAAAAAGAATTAAGGATAAACAAAATGCAACACATAACCTAGATATAGCATTGGTAATAACTAAAAGGCAAAATGATAGGCATTTATCAAAAACAAAAGATGTAGCTTTATCACCAAAAAAATAAAATGGAGAAAGGAATACATGTAATTTCCTAAATTAAGAATTTTGAGAAAATGATGAAATTGTATAAGATAGGGATCCATAGAGAGAGAGGGGGATAAATGCTTAACACATCAATCAGGGTGACATCGCAAATGAATGTCATAAAAATAAAAAATGAAAGCTTTGAATTTAGTTACATATTATAATTACAAGAAAGCGAACATACCGAGACCCCCAATGACAAAAATCTGAGGACACTGAGAAGAAATTTTGGGGATCATCCACATATTTGGCAAGCAATTGTCCGTACATGGCTTCACTTTCGGCACTAACAGCACCTACCAAAATGGGTACAACTTTAACAGGGTGCCTGCATAACATAATCAGAGTCCACCATAATCAGAAAAATACACAACAATTAAACTTTATAATTAGGCAATGAAATTTGTACCCCTCAAAGACTTTAGCAAGATACGGCAAATGCATTTCCATACTATGTTCATCCTCATCAACACTTATATCCATCAGTTCAAATTTTCCTGTAGCTTTTAGTTCCTCAATCACTGGTAAAATATATATGGAAACAAATAAGCTACAAACACTTAATAGGAAGGTGAAGAATTTCAACAATCTGATAATTCATTTTTTATATCATGCAGCTTTTAAGAAGAAAAGTGGAAAAACAAACAAACAAATAAATTGAGTTCAACGCATTGATTTCAAACAAAAAATCAAAATCCTTACATTTACAACATGGATCAACAAATTAATAGGTCCCAGATAGTTAAAGTGATCAATACATATAAGTAAATAGATAAAAAAACAATTGAAAGGTTGAAGTTCAACAGACAGGCCAATCCTTTCTCCTTTGACTCTCTAAAGAAATGATTTTCACATCCATTAGTTAAGTCCATTGCATGAGAAATCACAGAAACACGTAAGCAATAACCAATGATAAAATAGAGATACCTTCCAAATCAATAGGTAGGTCCCCTATGGGTGTCTTGTAAACTGTAGCAGTTGAAAGGGCACATTTAGGAGTGTAATAGTGATGAGAAGGACCAAGAAGAAACACTCTAGAACTGAAAAATAAGTTTCCTCACATATCAGCAACAAAACCATTGGCTATATTAATGACTTAAGTACACCATATTCACCAGCCAGCAAATAACTAATTGAATGTGATCTATAACGGTCAGAAAATGAAGTTGTAAAATTGTCATGATCAAAGCATAAGTTTTTCTGTTTGAGAAGGGTGGGGCATTAGGGGTGAAGAAGAACATAACTTACATGCTCGTTGGGTCAATGTTTCCAAATGCATAGGCAGCAGCACGGCCTGAATATGAGTAACCAGCGTGCCTGCAGACATCAACCAAAGACGGAAATGATTAAAGGTTCATAAAATCAGAAATCTAGAAGGGAAACTTGCAAAATCACGCCAAAACAACGTTCGTGCATCATAATTTCCTGCAATGCTGCTCATATGAACACACTTCAGTTCCAGGGAAACTTACGGAGCAATGACACCCCGTACATCAGAAGATTTAATCAGGGAAGCTTCTCTCAGCCATCCATCAAGCTCTTCCGATAACTTATTAGCTGTTAAAGGAATACAAAATGAAGTTAGAATTTAGAACTTAGAACCACTTCCCATATCCTAAATTGAAGCAAGATGGTTTTAGAACCACTTCTCAGGCGTATCAGGTACCAAAGCCTAAATAGCAAACAGATAGTTGTCACTTTCAAACTTTGGGCAAGCCAATGTATTTGATAATCCAGGTGTTCGGTCTCTCCCCAACATTTCTTTTCACCAAGATCATCGATTTCGGACAATTTTGGATATGAGTATGACTAATTAGGGTTTTGGTTTCTAGCTGAATAAACTCCATAGAAACCGTGAACATCTATCAAATTTGTTCATTTGCCTGATGTTATTCTTGACAATTATATCTTCAACTAATTTTTTAGTTTCTCACTATAAACCCAACTCAGACTAAAATTCGAAAATTTGTTAAAGAAAATTAGTAAACTTAGATTCGCAACAGCGATTACTATTCTAATTATTAGTACTATCGCAGTGGAAATTACTTAAAATCTTAAAGAGATTAGTACGGAAGGACTTACGATTGTTAGTGTACCAAGAACCGGCGTGGGATGGTCTCCTAATTTTCTCCATCGGAGTCGAAAATAGATTAGAGAAAGAACCCCCAATGACTGAACAAACAAATAATTTTGATATTAAGGAGAGGGTGGCTCCAGAAGCTATTTCGCTCTGTTTCGCTTTATTTTTCTTCCTGATGAAGACTCCCCGAGAAAGTAATGGAAAGTGAAAAACCAAAGTAGTTGATTTTCATTTTTATCTTTTAAAACAAATATATATAAATTTTTTTCAACATACAAAAATATTAAAAAATAGGTTCATATTATTTTCCATTATTAATTTTATTTTATTTAACTTTCAATTTATAATTTTATTGTTATTATTATCATTATAAATTTAATTAACACTCAATTACATATATTTTTAATTAGATATAGGATAATATATTCAACTAAAAATTAAAAACTTTAATTTAACCTGTGTTTAATTTTATAAAATAAAGTAGGATAATTTTTCAACAAAATATACGAACAAATGTAAAAAAATACGTATAATTAATTATTCAAATATATATAATAATTGACAATTAGGATTACATGTTAATTAAAATATAATCAGTTGGTTGTGTATTTAATTTGATTCCAATAAATATGATCAACGATCAATTAAAATCCGATACGTTAAACAACTGTCCAGTTTCATCAGACATATATTCAATTTTGATATGGCGAGTAAGATCATTGGGCGATCAAATTTTACCCTGTTAGATAACTATCGATTTAATTAAATATATGTCTAACTCATTTTCGACAAATGGGATCTTCATTCAATCAAAATTTTATTAGTTATACAATTGTTCAATATAATTAGACATGTGTCCAACTCGACTCTGACGAGTAGGGTCAACAGCTAACCAAATCCCAACTAGTTAAACATGTGTCTAACTCAATTCCGACAAATGAGATAACTAGTCAACCAAACTCCGAATAATTGAACAATATCTAATTCTGATAGATTAAATTGATGAAATAACTAATCAAAATTAAATCATAATTGATCAATAAAAATTATAAATATTTTTGTTAATTTGTGTAAAAAATCAAGTGAGAAGGAATCATTTATGATTTTTGACTAATATGAAGTTATCATAACATATAACCCAAAAATATTTGAAAAAATAATAAAAATAAAATACTTCAAATTTGTATTTATAAAAATAATACCACTAATATTCATTTCATATATTTTTACTATTAAAAAAATCTAACATATTATTTTATTTTGAACATCATTCAATTAGATGTCGTTTAAATTAACTACAATCATTTAGATCCGTTCAATATTATATACTACTCAATTGGACCTATTTTTGTTATAAGTTTTAGGTGTGTCATTTTTTATAATTTCTCAAAATATTTTTTTAAAATAACAAAAATAATACTTTTAAAACTTATAACTACAAAAATAACATCATTTAAGTTCATCTCAATTTTTATATTAAAAAAATATGATACAATATTTCATTTTGAAAGTTATTCAATTAAATATCGTTCAAATTAAATTACGACTATTTAAATATGTTTAATGTTAAGTGACGTTCAATGTATTATCATTCAATATTATTTATGTGTTATTTTTATTATTATAAATTTTAGAATAATTATTTTTATAATTTTTAAAAAAAAAATAGAAAAAAATATTGTTTCTAAATTTTTAATTTTATTTATAAATTATATAAATAAGTGATCGTAAATATTTTCATTTATTTATTTATACCTAAAATATAATAAAAATTCCAACTTGAATTAGATTAAAATCATCTCTTTCGTTTTTTTTTTCAAGGAAATTAGATTCTCAATCTTACCTTTAGTCACCCACCCCTTTTAAGTTTTTGAAAGAGCATTTTAGTAAGTTAGATCTCAATAAGGTCCTCCAAAAGTCTTTTTTTTTTCTTCATATTTTTGTATAGATAATTATGAATGATAATATCATATATATTTGATATTATATTATATATTATTAAGAAAATAAATAAAAAATTTAATTTTTAAAATAATTTTAACATAAAATATAATATAAAAAGTATGATTATAAAGTTTACCTGATATTAACATTTTTGCTATTATATTATATAATTTATAATTGTTTTATATAGTATTATTATTCAACCATACATGTTCTAAGTTAATGTTGTTTAAATTTATACAACATTTATTTTGAAAATATATTTTAAAGAGAGCCTTTTTGGTTTAATTTTTTTCCTCAAAAGTTAATCCACACATATCACCATGGTTTCAAATCTTGTAGTGTAGCATAATTCGAGATTTTTTTTTAAATAAAAAAAAATTTAATATAATTAAGATCAATAATTTAACATATAAAAAATAATCTTATTGAAAAAAATTACAACTAATTATTTTTTATCAAATATTAAGCGAATATAAATAAACATTTTTTTAATCAAACAATAAATAATTATTTTTTATCAAACGAATATAAATAAAGATTTTTTTAATCAAACAATAATCTCATGGGGATGAAAATTAGATCAAGAAAGTTGGAATTTAGACCAAATTTTGTAATACTAAGTTTGTGCAACGCTATTATTAAAATGATTTTCTTTTACACAAGATACGTTCTGAATTTCAACTCTCTTTCAATCGAATATTAATGGCCATTTACAAACAGTAAAAAGACCAAATATACAATACCATTATCGCCAAGAAGCTTATAGCTCAATACTATACAACCACTTGTTCATGTAATATGTATGAGATTCGAGATCCAGATTACTGGTGTGTGAATAATACATTTATTTTTAAAAAAACACTGTAGCATCCTCTTTAATATACGTGAAACTTGCAAATTGTTAAAAATTACAGATAACAATCTACAATACTTGGATGAATTTCACTGAACCACACCCCAATAAATAACATAAAAAATAAAAAAAATAAAACTGTAGCTTATTCTTTTGAAATGAACAAAACCAATCATATACTACCCACCATCACAAAACATGAACACTTGATCTACAAGAAATCCCAAAGAATGAAACTAAGCAAACTTTTGCTTTCCGCCCCGGGCAAGCAAGAGGCTAAACTTGATACTCCATGCATAACAAAAATTACAACCTGCAATTACCAAATGGATTAAACTTCATTCAGTTGATTCATAACACGTTATTTCGTTCAAGCAATCAAAATTTAAGCGAGAATGATGATTTGAAATGAAACTCACCCAGAAAAAAAAATGGTTATCGAAACAACAAATAGAGAGGCTACACACGGTCAAATGAAGCTGAAATACACAACAATTAATCAAATCAAGAAACCAAGTTCAATATGTAATCAGATACACAAAATAAAGCTGAAATATGTCATAAACAAACATAAAAAACAAATTATATGAATGTCATTCATATTATCATGGCACCTTTTTAATTTTCTTTTCTAGCCCTAGGTTTTGAGCAAATAGGGTAAGCACAAAGTCATTCTGAAGAGTCCAACTAGATATTAGTCATAAATTTGATCATGTGCATATCTGGTTTAGAGTTTTAATTGAGCTGAAACAATGAAGAAAGCACACTCATTAACACAGAGAGACTTGCCATTGCACTAATAGACAAAAATAACATGCACTGACAAGCTCTTAAACCAAAATGCAAAACCAGCTGATCAATCATGCATACCCCAAGTTCATGAAAAAGAAATAACTTGTCAAGAACAGATTTCATGGTTTTCTCTTGGCCATCCAAGTTCATTTATTCTATAAAGACTTGTGCTTACATCAGCAGAAAATGAATGACTATCATAAAGATAGCTAGGCAGTTTAACGCATTTTAATGAAATAATGATTCTTCGGATAAACAAGCAAAGTGATATGCATTGGCTTACCTATTTTAGCAAGCAACTATATAGCTATTAAACTGGACTGAGGACAACAAAATCCTTCTTCATTGCCTCTAACGAATATCAAATAAACAACAACTCAATAATACTCCAGGATGGAATGAAGCTTTGGAACACGCCGACGAAACAATGGTTCAAGGCGGAAAGATGGTACACCAAACTGCCACCTCTTAGCATCATACATCTCATTCCATGCCTGTACTATCTCATCAATCTTAAATCCCAAACCTGCAAGCAAAAACTCATAAAACTGCCTCAAATTCTAACATTAATGCAATCTAAAAAGTTAAAAAACAAGTAGTGTTAAGAACATACCTTCCAGAGCAGTTTCATTGGAACAATGGTTCTTTATCATAACAGCTATATCAGTTTGAGAAGCACCAGCAAGTTCAAATTTCTCAACAGAAACCTCTACACATTCTTCCCAAGTTGGCATTCCCAACCTATACTCTACAATAGAACGCTCATACAGCAAGGTACCCCATAATAGGTATATTTGTGATTTCATATTTGCAGCCTGCTCTGTAGCTTCATCGGCAGGTATATCCTTAAATAAAACATCCAACCCCATTTTCTGTAACTGGGATTTATATTTCTCAGCTTTTGAGATTCCGTTTAGACGCTGCTCCTCCATCTCCTCCCACATCAACATACCCTTCTCCATGCTGTCCTCGGCCTTATTATAATGCTGAAGGACCTTTTCTGACCAAGAGTCGATCTCAATATCAACATTGCTCCCAATCGCATAGTACCAACAGAGCTTTGCTTGCTCAAACTGCTGTTGCCCAAGTGCAAGATAACCTTCATAGAAATCAGGTTTGATCCTGAGAGCTTCTCCATATCTCATCTCTGCTTTTGAATACTCCTTATTTGCCCATTCATATGCAGCCTTAATCTGATCAACAATGAAATCCCTTGAAGCATCTTCTCCCAAGGAAACTATCTTTCTTGCCTTGGAGAGATGAACATTTCCCCAATTAAACAATGCCAAGGCTGCCATTTCTTGGAACATACCAGCAGCAATGTCAAAAAGTTCTTGAGCATCACTGCTTGTTACAGCATCCTCCATTGCCTCTGAGTATATCTTCATGCCAAGTTCATGAAGATCCAAGTATGAATCAGAATCAAATCCAACATGGTTTTTAAACAACCGTGCAAACTGTAAAATCCAGTCCTCGATGCAAATAGCTTCACTTTTAACTTCTCTACCTTTTCCAGCATCTCCATTCTCAGTAATATTACTTGGCTTTTTATCATCCTTATGCTTTTCATTGCATATTCCATCATAAAGTGGCTCTTGATCAGGACTGACATCAGTTATATATAATCTCAGCGACCCTTGTGAATCACTTAATGATTCAGACAACCTGAGCTCATTGGTAGTAGTAATCGTAACCAAGTCACCTTCTTGATCCCTATACTTCACAAGAACACCCTTCAAGCCAGGAAACCGGTCTCTAACAACATCCCTCACTAATCTCATACTACAATTCAGGGGCAATTGTGCCCACCTTATATCTTCCCCGAACACCAACTTCACAGTCTTTGAGACAATGTTTTCCTCCTTAACAAGCTTCAGGACCACTTTTTCTTCCTCAACAATGTTCTTTGTAAAAATTTCTTTATCTTTAAAAGAGTCTGCCCTGTCCTCCACAGTTGCCTTCTCAACTTTCTGATCCTTTGCCTTCTCCTCAACTTTCTTATCCTTCTTTTTCAACTTCTCCTTAAGCGCTTTACGCGATCGTGCAACAGCTTGAAGCTCTATATTTACCACACCAATTCCCTGCTCATCAAGAACAATACCTTTTTCTTCCACCACCTTCTTTATCCCATCCTTCGTTTCCAAGGCACTAAGATTATTGGGTTCCACATATAAAACAGTGTTAACATCTCTTATTGCCAAATCCAACCGATTCAAAGCCTCATAACATTTGGCTCTTCTTACAAAAGCTTTACTATATCTTGGGGATACCGCCAAGGCTAAATTACATTCATGAATTGCTCGAGGGTACTCTCCGAGACCCATTTGCATATAACATGCAGCCATGTTGGTATGGAGATGAGCAACATCAATATGGTTCTTAGGGAGGAGTTTGAGGGCCTTTTCATATTTTAACATTGCACCTTCATGATCATACTTCTGGAAGAGTCTATTGCCTTCTTCTTTTAGCTCCCGAGACATGTTGATGAACATTGCAGTGTCTTCATCAAAAGCATTCGAGGGCTTGCTCTGTTTACTGTTAGCATTTCCGGGTTTTTGTCCATCTTGATCCTTCTTCTTCCCTATTGGTTTCCCCATAAATACTTGACGAAATAGGAACCAACCGGAGAGATTTATTTGCTCTGCTTCCCAAACTTAATAAAAATTATATTAATCAATTCATACAATCATAAGCAGAGCTTCACAAACAAAACCCATAAAGTTATATAAATTTTATATTTATTTACCAAAAGATACATATAAAACAGGAGAACTAGATAACAAAGAAGGAATAAACACACAGAAAATAAAAATTGGAAACGTAGATAATCTGAAATTCTAAACCAAACCCACAACACAAATTGATGCTAAAGAACGTATGGAACTAAAATCCGATCCTTAGAATCCAATAACAGAAATCATAAAAGAAAAAAAATAAGTAAAACAACGTACTCTTTTTCCTTCTTTTTTTCTTTCTTTTTTTTCCTTTTGGGATTGTTTGGTGCGTTCTCTTCTAAATCAGGGTAAGAATAAACTTATCTCGGGACAAAAAGATTTAATTTTTTCTTTGCCTCCCAAGAGGGATTGGAATAGATTCCCAAATGGTAAGCTATGGATTGCTGAGAAAGACATAAAGAGGACACGAGTAGCATATGTTAGAAGAAAAGAGATAAGTAAATAAGAAATGGACGTTCTCTTTTAGGGTTTCTTCCGTAGCGTCTATAATAAGAAAAATATTATTTACGTCAATATTATTAATATTTATATATAATAAGATATTTTATATATAAATAAATACGTTTTTAAATAAGGTTTTTCATAAGTTTGTTTCGTATAAAAGATAAAACTCTCTCAAAAGAGTAGTAGGCCAACATAACGGGATGATTCGGTGATCCCCACTTTCTAGGAGCGCGCGTGAATTCTCTTACCTCCGTAATGATAAAGTCTTGTGTACAATTAAAGTTAAAATATTCTATTAAATAAAATAATACATTAAAATTTATAATAATAAAAATAAATTTTATAAATTTAATAATTATAAATTAAATTAAATATTATTTAATTGAATAATATTTAATATGAAATAAAATGATAAAAAAATTTAATAATAAAAATATATAAATTAGATATAAAATATAATAATTTTATATATACAAATTTAAAAAAATGTTATTTTTGTTAAAAATTCTATATTTATAAAGAGAGTGTATATATATAATGGGATTGATACCTCTATGTATTAAAATCTTTTATTTACCATGTATGTTATTAAAATACGATGATGGATAAATAAATTTTATATTCGAATAAGATTTGAATTAAAAATTATACAATTTATTTGAATTTAGATTGATAGATTTTATAATCTGTTATATCTAATTTATATTTGATTTGACCCAAATTATTATTAAATTATAAATAATTACATATTTTATTTTATAATATATTATATTTAATTATTATGCATATTATAATTATTTTATATTATTATTTTAGTTTAAAAATAAATATAAATGTTTATAAAAATTTAATAATTGTACAAATATACTTCTTATTGTTTTGATTTTTTTATTGTGATTATAAATAATTATATTTGTTATAAAAATATTAATTTAAAATTTTGTATGTTGTGTTTTATATATGACAATAATTTATAAATAAATTTTAATTTCAATATCAATTTGATTTTATTTGATCTGTTCATATTCGGATTGATTACGTCATCAAATCAAATTCGAATCGAAAATCTTCTAATCTATTCGAATTAAATCAAATTCAAATTAACCATCAAATCTATTCGAATTAAATCAAATTCAAATTAACCAAAAATGAACAATTTTAATCTTGTGCTTAACTCTATAAATATGTATATAATTGTATATTATACTAGAGAACAAACTCATACTCTTCAAATCTAAGTGTTTTGAGATGATTAAATTACATTCATTGGATTAGTGATTCGAGAGTAAATATATTTCTTATTGTTAAGTAACTCAAATCACACTTTTATTAACTCGTAATTGATACATTAAATATTGATAATTTATATATGTTTAGGTATTATTTCTTAAATTTTTTATATAGTAAATTTTTTTTATAAGAAGGGGCGAAATACACCAATATTGTTAAGTTTTTTTAGTTTTTAATTTTTAGATGATACATATATAATAACACGTTAAATAAAATAAATAACTTTAAATACTTAATAAATTATTAAATAACAAAAATAACCTATAGTAAAATCATACATCGTCAAAAAAAATATTTCTCTTTAAAACTATCTGAGGTAAATTAATAAAATTATCACTAAATTTTGATATATTTTTTTTAATTTATCACTTAATTTTTAAACGTGATAAATATATTATTAATCTTCACGTAAATATTACGTAATTAACAACCTAATAGTTTGGGCGACAAAATTTAAAGTTTTTTCTCAAATAATTTAGACGTAATGAACAAAACTACTACTAAATTGTCATCATTTATTTAAATTGGTTTGGTGACAACAAAAAATTTAACTTGTATTACGTAAATGATAGGGATGCTATTTTTATTATATTTATAAAAAAATATTTTATTTAAATTTTATATTTTTAATTTATATATTTATAATTGTAATAAAATAATCTTATTGTTAAATTGTTTATTTGTATAGTATTTTGTACAAATAAAACAAGATTAACTAAAACAATGTGTATGTAGAAGTTCAAGATACTTGAGTAATGCAAAACTCCAAGTCGGAGACGGGGAACAATTTTTCTGTAATAGCTTAATACTTTCTCAAATTTATTGTAAAGGGTCAGGGGCTGCGTGGGTATCAGTTGCAGTGAGGTGGAGGTGGAGGTGGAGGTGGGTGGCGATGGGGTTAAGGGGTGGTTTCGTGAATGGGGTTCACTTTTGGTTTTCTATTTTTTTCTAATTTTGCATGAAATTTTAAAAATACCCTTATAAAAATAATTAAATTAAAAATACATTCATAACATGAGTATTTTGCTTGTCACGTGACTCATCTATATCAGTGTACGATATTTGTGATATATTTTTTAAGTAATAAGACTTTTTTTACTTCGTTTAATAACAATATTAATTATGAAAGTTACAATATCTTGCTTAATCAAACGCATGTGTATGACAAGTGTTTTGAATTTTTAAAATAATAAATAAGAATATACTAAGATATATAAAGAAAATAATATTAGATAAAACATTTTGATTAAGATCATTGATATTTATGTCAAGATACAATTAAATTGAATCTAGTGAAATTACTTTAAATATATAAAAATAATCTGAATAAATAATTATATATATATATACACGTATGTACTTAAGAGTCCTAAAATGACTCCTTATCATGAGGTTTCTTTTATGTACAATAAGATATTTTTATGTGTAACATTGTCATCATATTCTCTTATAAAATTAAGTCTTTAATTGCTTTTATGTTCTTAAGATTTTTTTAAAATTTCTTTATAATATATTGAACAAAAACAGTTCTTTTAGGAAAATATGTCTTTAAGAAAATTAACTTACAGTAGCATATATTATGGTTTCAAATATGAAATCATGATATTATAATAATGTAATAAGAGTTGTGTTTAGAAAAAATGAATTAATATTTTCTTCTAAACTCTCATTTGATAAATTGACCGTAACATTGGGATTTCCAAATAAAGAAGTCTTTTTGAGAAAACAAAAACAAAAACAAAAGAAAAATACAAGAAAGAAAATTATTAGAATGACTATTGATTATGAAAGTAATGATATTATGCGACGTTTTATTTGATAAATAGCTTTATAATAAAAATACTGTGCAATTATTATCGTATATATATTTTTATTGTTATATTACTATTTTTAATATCTAATATAAAATAAGATGATCTCGTAAATTTTATTCATTAATGTGTTTTTTAATCAAATTGATTCTTTATTTTTATTCATTTATTTTTTGTTATAAATAACCCACGTGAAAACCTCAAATTTCATTAGTATTATTACCACTATAGTAATAAAATTGTTTTTATACCAATTTTTTATATGCAATATAAAGTAAGATGATATTATAATTTTTAATCATTAAAATATATATTTTTTAATAAAAAATATTTGATATAATTTAAATTTATAACTCAATACAATATAAGAATAAATAAGATATTTAATATACACATCCTTATATAATCCTATTAAATTTTTAAAAAATAAACATTTGATAAGTCATGTATCATTTTTTATTTAAATTTTATTAGATGAGTTACATGGTTATTAATTTTTTTAATTTTTAAATTTTGATTTAAAAATTTTATATTATTAAATTTCAATTTCAAATCAGTCATAGATTCTGGATTACACGTGCAATAATTCAAAATAAAATGATCGACCAAATTTTAATAATATAAATTGATTCACCATTCTATTATATTAATTTTTTTAAAAATAATAAAAGAACACTATTTTAATTTAATACAATTTCTTACTTTACAATTTGTTTCGTTACAATTCAAACTATGAAATGCATCCTCAATGTTTTTCCTGTTAGTACATTAATTCCTGTACATATATAACAATACAACACTTGATGATATTTCTTCAATTGTTAGAGCTCAAAGTTTTGACATAAATCCATCTATCATCAGATTTCTTCGAACTCACTACATATCAGATCTCTTCAGGAGTCATGAGATTTTCCAAAAAGATACAATATAATGCATTATTTTTTAGATTTTAATTATTAGTTTTTTCATTTATGTTTTTGGAATGGGACTTATGAAATAATAAACAAACAGCAATTAGACCAGCCTAAAAAGGGAAATGACAGCAAATGGCCCAATTGAATCCCAAGCTAATACCCAAAAAGTCTCCTTACATCTCACACATACCATTATATTTATACCCATTTGAATTATTTAAAATAAATAAAATATAATAAAAATAATTTTTTTACATTCCATTAAATAAATCCATACTTCTCCTCTTAAAGTTAAAAAAAATAATTACTAACCATCTTGTTTATCTCCGCCACGATACCATCCTTACAACCTTCAATTCTAAATTTAAATTATATAATCATTTAATCATTATACATTTATTTACTTTAAAATGAAAAATTTAAACATTGGACAAAAATCATAAGAGATACCTTGCAATTTTTGGGATTTTATTTTTTACCATTTATTACATGTTCAACGAATTAGGATTATTCATATAAGAAGTTTTTTTTATCACACATGCCAAATGTTAGGTTACATGTTATATATTAATATAAATTAATTAATAATACACTTACAAGACATTTGAAAAATGAACAAAAAGGATCGGTGAACATTTACAAATTGTTCAATGACATAGTTAAACATTTGTATGAAAGTTGACTATCGAATTCCAATAATTGGTCATGGTTTGTTATTTTTAATATTTTTTTATTAGATAATTTCTTTCCATAAGATTATCAACCCTTACAAAACATATTTAACAATATATAATGAATATATCTCATATTAAATTATTAAAACTATAATTTTATTAATATAAGTTTATTATAGATTTTTTTCTCCTCAAAAATAGATGGAATATATATGATACATCCTTACATAATTTGACTAATAAATAATGACAAAGTTATTATTTTATTTAGTATTGAAAATAACAATTTTTTAATTATAATATTTACTTTTTAATTGGAAAAAATGTATTAAAAGTAACTAATTTAGTTATATAATTTATTAGAATGAATATTTTAATTTATAAAAATATTAAAATAAATATTTATAATATTTAATTTTTATAAATAATGAGATGATATTTTTTAAAAAAGTTATTAAGTTTTTATATTCAATGTAGTTATTAAAGATTAGTTTAATAAATTAAATAACGATGCGACATTTTTATTTTTAATTTATCTGTATTTTATATAATTTTTGAATGCATTTACTAATTATTAATGTAGATCGGAAAGCAAAAATAATCGTGCCATATATCAATGTTCTTGTTTTTTTTGTCAAAGGATAGTTACGATGTCAAGTAAAATTTATTAATCTTAAAATAATGTTTTTATTTTTTAAAAAATAGAGTTATTATCATATTTTATTTTATTATTTCTACAACATATTTATTATCAATTTTAAAAATTATGAAAAATATGTTTAATAAATTTAAATAATGTAGAATAAATATATTAAAAATAAAAAAATATTTTTAATGATTTTTAAATGCAATGATAAATAAATTATGAAAAACAATAAAATTAAACATAAAAACATCCTTTAAAATTCCTAAAACATTAAATTTTAAATTAAAATATTATTTATTTTAAAAATATCAATTACTTTTTTTAATTGAATATAATTTAATAATAGCAATAATATTTCCTCATTAATGGGCGTGACTAAAAGTCACAAGGGTTTTTGTCTATAATGGTCATTTTTTATTCAATAGTTTAGAAATAGGCTTATTTGTGTTTTATTTTAGAAATAGGCTTCTTATGACCCATTCAACAATTAGCAGGTCATTTTTTTTTTTGCCTTTTTTCAACTTTCCAACTTTCCATCCAACTCTATTTTTCTCTTTTTTTCTCTAATCACCATCTTTTTCATCTCCTTATTTTCTAAAAAAAATCAAAAATAAAATATTATCTTCCACCAACTTTTAATAAATAATAATTTATATTTATATAATAAAAAAAATATTTTTATAACAAATAACTTATCAAAATTTTATTATAAAATAATAATAAATTATAAAATTAAAATTATTAAAATTATTAAAATTATTAAAATTATTAAAATTATTAAAATTTTTACTAAAATAAATTATAGACATTTTAAAAAATAAATTATTTAAGATTAAAGAAATTAAAAAATAGATTACATTATAACACATATCTTTAATATTATTATAATTTTAATTATTATTAAGATAATAAATATTTATTAACAATAATTTAATTTAAGTATTAAAATATAATTTATTATATATAATTTATTATATTAATAATAAAAATAATTATAATAATATTATATTAGATAATATTTTCACACAAAATTTGTGATATAATGTTCTATGTTTGTATTGTATATTGTAAAAAGTTGGAGAGAGAGACTTCACAATTTTTTTTAATAATTTAATTTTTTTATGAATATTAATTTTTATATCATAATTATAATTATTTATTATATTTAATAATAATGTATTATATTATTTAGGTTATTTTTATTATAATAAGATAAATTAATATTATAAAATTTTGCAAAACAATTATGTAAGTTATAGTTTATTAAAAAAGTTATAGTTTTTATGTAATTTAATTATTCTTTATTATATATCATATTTTCTCTCTCCTTTTTTTTAATTAGCATGCCCATCAATTACGTTTTTTAAAAAAATAATTATTTTTGTCTTTTTCTTCTCCCTTTTTCACTAATTTCCATAAGCTTGTTTTTTTAAAATATACCCATTCATCATTTTTTAATAAATAACAATTTATTTTTATTATAAATAAAAAATAATAAAATAATTTATATAAAAATAATAATGTATTATATTATTTATGAATTATCAAAATATTTAGCATATCATTTTCATTATATGTATAAATTTATATTTATTTTATTATAAAATAAATTATTTTTTATTTTTTAAAATAAATTTTTTAATATATGATATGATAAAAAAGATTTATGTATTTAAAATTAATTATAAATTTATAAAATGTTAATATTTTTTTTATATTTATAACAATTATGTTTTATAAAATAGAACTAATATATCTTTTTTTTTAAATAAAATTAGTTAAAAATTTTGTTTTCAAATTTAAGGTAAGATTTTGCCTATTTTTAAAAAAAATCCTAATTATGACCATTTTTAAACTATGGTCTAAAAGTTCGATTTTATAGACAAAACCCCAAGTCACGACTCACAAGTCATAGACAGCTGTTAGGGTAACACATGGCTCGGATAATATACAGTTTTGTACGAGAAATAAGCTGTCGGTACAAATTTTTATACATGTCAGAGCATCGTTTCCTAGTAACCTGTACCATTGAATTATTTTACCTTATATAAATAATTGTGAATAGTGAATATAATTTATTTTTGTTATAAAAATATTAAATTATAAATAAAATAAATACTTTATATATTTTTATTATAACAATAATAATATTTTCTATAATTTTTCGATCCATCTGTAAAACTTAGAACGGATCTATCTCGTGAATGATATTTTCTTAACTATTTTGTTTAAAAACCCTAAGCAATTATGTAATGACTTTTTATTAAGAAGAGTATAAATTAAGTTTGCTTTTCTTCCAAGTAAATATAACCTTTATTTAATATCATACAGGGAAAAGGTGTAAACCAACTTGAGAATTTTCTTATATAATTTTTGTAGTCTTTTTTTTAACAATTGATGATGCATGTTAGAAACCGGCGGTATGAAAAACACGAACACTTGTGTACTAAGATTGTACAGAATATTAAAAATTATTATTATTTTTAAGTCTCACTTAAATATTTAAAAATAATAATAATTAATTAATTTACTTGTAAATATAGTATTTAGAAATCATTTTATATTTTTTAAAAATTAATAGACTAAAATTTTCTTTTAAAAAAAGTGAATTAATTTCTATTTTTTCTAAAAACCGTTTAAAATTAAGTGAAATAATAGATCTTTAAAAAAAAATGTGATTTCTAATAAACTAATTAAAAATAAATAGATTAAGAGCTGATTTAAAAAGGAAAAAGGAAAAAAAAAGTACTTAAAAAAGCAATTTCTCCACTTCGAACATGTAACCCACAATGTGCCACATTCCCTACCATTGCCCATTGCCCATTAGATACACCCAAGCAACACCATGTGGATCCCATTTACGTTTACCGGTGAACAGACTTGGTCGTTAGTCTATTGATTTATGGACCCTCCAAACCACCCACCATTGTGGTTTATGAAAATCGCATTATATGATTTAGTTATACTCATATTAATAATTTATTTATATATGAAAAAATATTTTGACGTATTTATAAATACTTGGATAAGATTAAAATTATTTATATATTTTATTAATATATATTCATGTCATCGTAAATATTTTCATTTTTTAAGACATCGGTTATGATGAAAGAAGTAAAAAATATAGGTGTTGTATTATTAAATTTGAATGCGTTAGCAACTAAACTTTAGGATATTTTTAGAAAAAAATCAAACTTTTGATATCTTCAAATGCAAGCATGAGGTTGACATGAGATGTATGGAAAAAGTTGAAAACTTGTATGAAAATTGATAATAACAAATAAGCTCAAAACTTTCATTTGACAATGTTTACTTAATATTTTGCTTGTTAGGTTTTCCATTTTGAAAAAGAATATTAAGGTCATAATTTTTTGCTCTTTGTATAAAAAATCTAGAGGAAATTGTTACATTTATTATTATTCCATTGTCGTTCTACATATAAAAGTTCTTTATAGATGGACGATTATTAGTTTTATTTATAGATGTACGATTATTAGTTTTATTTATAGATGTACGATTTATTAGTTCTTGTTAAATGATTTAGTAAGTTGAGTATGGATGATAACTTTAATGTTTTGATAGAATTCTTAATCTCTAATAATAAAACTACTAGTTGTCTTTATATGGCCACAGATTGAAATAGCATGAATTCCGATTGGTTTGGATATATTTCTATCCAATCTTTTAATTGTTCTCATTAAGAGGACTATTTTATTTTTATATTAATGAATGAACATGTCTTAGTGTACTATATATTCCAAAATTATTATTATTATATAATTTTTAACAAACTTTCCTCCATGCCAAATACTAAAATATTACATTAAATATGAATATAAATTTTAAAATACTTTATATATCATAACTATATCATAACTATATTATAATTAATATTATAATTTTTTATGGGATAAAATTATATAAATCTAATTACAACTACCGACAATATCATGTGACTTTAATTATAATTTACCACAAAACTTATTATAAATATACATGTTTTTACAACATACAAAAATTTTCTTACAGGTCAAATTTTATCAAGTTTATATTTTATATTTTACAAATAAAGTAAATTCTTAAATTAAATGAGGTTTCTTGAAATAATAAAAAAGCTAAATGGGGTGATTTGTGATATAATAATTCATATTATATGCTAATATACATTCTAAATTTAGGAATAATTATTTGGTTAAAAAATATAGATTTAATCAAATAATTATTAGATTGAAGTTCAATAATTCAATAAAAATAATCAAAAATTGATTTAATTATCATAAAGTTAATAAATTAAACATTATATTTACGAAAAATATATTTATTAAATACATGATTTATTAATCAAATCAAAAATAAGATCTATCTAATAATAAAAATAATTTTTAAAAATTTAGTCCACCTCTCTTCTTCTTAAAAAAGTATAGGTGTCTTTTCTATTTCCTTCTTGCTAGTAAGAGGGATAGCCTCTTTATTATATGAGAGCTCTCCTTGATAGTCATTTTCATTTAATTTATTTAATAAATATAAATTATATATATATTATACTTAAATTTTAATCTAATGTAATTTTCCTTTTATCTAGATTTTGATTTCGATTTTTCTTTACCTAGATTTTATCTATTTCCTTCTTGCTAAAACTTAGCTCTTTTTTGAAAATTTGATACAAATTAAAAATAAAATAACAAAATTAGTCATTTTCACAAATGATAAAACCAATTCTACACTCTTTAAAATGCGAGGAGTTCACCTTATTAAATCTACCTCCTATTTTCCCAAGTCAATAAAAGAAAATTTCAATTTCTTTGTTTTTTAAACTTCAAAACTTTTTTAATCATTTCCATCTAACACATCCTTAAATTAGTCCCTGAATTACCCAAGTTGAAAATAATATCTTTTATCTATAATTTCAGATTTTTTTAAGATTGAAAAACTTGTAACAACCCATTTCATTTTACTGTTAATTGAATTTTCATGTTATCTTTACTTTATTATCAATTAAAATTAATTTATGTAAATTCAGTTTATTCAGTCCTTCAGAATTTCATTATCAATTCTCTGTCGAAACTTCGTGGCTCCAAAGTTCACTTATTCAATTTTTCAAAAAACTCAAAAGTCCATTTTCACTGCCTCGGAAGTCTAGTCAGTACCATGACGTCTCACCTGCAATATAGAAACAAATAATAATAATAACAGATGAAATAAAAAAACGCAAATAAAAATAAAAAATACCTCAAATCGACGGAGATCCATGTAAACGGTAACCACGTGACAGTGGCAAACTTAACGGAACGTTGCAAGATGGTAACGGCCAACGGAAACGTCGATTATACCAAAGTACCATACGATACGCGCTTACGGTACACACAACTGATGTCCTTATGCTGCAAACACCAATGGATTGAATTGAGTCACACAGCTGATGCGAAGCAAATATTGTAGAAACAGTTTTCATAATTTGTATTGAAATATAAATTTTAATTTTATTAACTTCAGATTTGGGATTATATTTCGTTCTTAAATCATATATTTTGCTTTGTTATAGGGTTTTAATGTCCAAAAAATATCCTTCCATGGCAAATGATATGTACAATAAGGAGATTTTCTATCACTTCAGAGATCTGGATAAATTTGAGGTCTCCAAAAGTACAAAACTTCTGCGTGTCGACTCGCTCGAGCTAACTCAGTACTCGCCTCAAAACACGCTTGGGACGGCTGAAATGCTTAGTGCACAGCACGTTCAGTCCAACACGCCGGAGACTAGGACACCACTCCCGGAATCTGATACAATTGAACAGCAGACATGACCGGAAAACAAACGAACCAACCTTTGAAACAAAAATCAGAGATCTTCAGCCTTCGACATGATTGAGAGCCGACTAGGCCTTGGCTGAAAATCGTCTCTCCGTCTTTGATGGTGAGACGACGGGCGAATAAGAGCAGTCAATGCTCTCTTCACCCACTCACCCTCGACACCACCAATACGAACAAGCGAGTTTTTCATCGCCGATCTACGCATATTCAACCGAGTAGAAGGATACGACGCCGCTTGATGATTATTCCCATTATTTCCGGTATTCTTATGGAGGCTGCAACGAAACGAACCTGGATGTCTTGTTGGAGAGCACATACATGTCTTTTTGGACATGGAGATAGGTCCATTCTGCTTGGAGACTGTGATGGATCGATTGGGAGAGATAGAACGATGGTCGATGGAAAAACGAACAGAAGGAGAGTAAGAGGTGGAGTTGTAAACATTAACACGAGTTGGTGAGGCTGATCTGTTATGGTGATGGTGATGGTTATGATCATGATAGCCATGGCTAAAGAAGGTAGAGGTTGGAGAAGAGAAACTAGAGCTTGATGAAGAAGCAAAAGCAGAAGTAGTAGATGAGAAATATGAATTCGAAGGTGGAGAATAGAATCTCCCGCATGGTGAGAGGGAGCGAATTACTGGACCGCTCGATCTGGTTCTAGGTCTAGAAGATGAAGACGCCATTGAAGAATAAAGTAGAGAGAGAGAGAGAGAGGGCTTTTTTGGTATTTTGATTTTCTTTAAGGGCCCCTTTGGGGGATTGGTTTGGCAAACCTATCGAGTCTCAAACGCTACATTTATAGCGTAAAGAATGAAAGGGAAGATGGTAGTTTAGATTAAAGTTTGAGGGTATTATGGTGAATGTAATCCAGATAGTGTGAGCCTAATCTGGTTTCTGGTATCTGATCCAACGGCTGAATTGGTGGGGACTGCATATGCCGAAGAAAGCTGGAGCCGTATGTCTAAAGCTTCTTTAGGGCAGCTTCTATGACTGGCACGTATTATGGGAAACGGTCAGCCTACTGTACAAGAAAACGAGTACACTGGTGTTAATTTTGGATCTCTCTCTCTATATATATATTTTATTAATTTTTTCCAAACAAATTAGGATTTGTATTTTGTTTTGTTTTTCCAAAAATATTATAATTTATTATATACTAATATACTCTCAAGGTCTTTTAAGTAAAATTGATTTCAATTTATATGTAATAAAATGCTTTAAAAATGTATATAAGTTATGTTTGGCATCTCTGAACTGAAGTGCCTGTGCTGCCCTAACTGCCCCAATCGTTCCGTCACCTGGGCCTATAATTGGGACATAAATAAATAAACCAATAATTATTTATTTTGAAAGTTAAAGGAAAAAGGAAATTAAAGACCGGTAGGTTTAGCTTTAAATTCCTGCTTTCCATTGTTTATTAGGTACAGTTCATAGATGGTTACTTTAGGTAGGGAAGTTAAAAGCTGGAAACTTGTCAATTCTAAATACAGAGATATGGCAATTAAGTAAATATTGTGATATTTATTATTATTGGTTGAAGATAATTACGAGCAATAGAATTAAAAAATTATTTTTTTAATACTGAGACATGTGAAAAAAATAATATCGCAATAATATAAATGATATTACAAACATTTAAATCCTTGGTGCAAACTAACCTAATTTTATAATATTAGCTTTTATTTTTCGTATTTTACTCTTATTTTGTCATGGATTTATTCAACTTTATTTTTTTTTGTAAAAAATTAAATTAAAAAATATATACTTTAAAATTTACAATAATCAAAATAATATCTAATAATATTAAACATAATTCAATTAGAAGATTTTAATTTGATTTATTTTATCGAGAATATTTATAATTAATATTGAACGAATTTAAATAATAATAATTTAATTTAAAAAATATTTAAAATAAAATAATTTATCAAATTTTTTTAATAATAAAAATATATAACGATAACAAAAATATAATATTTTTATAATCACAAATTTTAAAAATATCATTCTATTTTAACTAACATTAAATATTTGATCTATATCAAATTATATTTTGAACTGAACCCTTTTGAGAAATGTAGCTTTATATATTAATTTATTTTAGTATTATTTTGTAAAATATACAAGAGTAAAATAGTAAATTTAATATTTTATTTTGTTCAAAAAATTGACTTTTTTGGGTATATTGTCTTAGTGGTATTATTATTTTATTTTTAATACTTTTTTTACTCCAATTTTAGATATGATATTCAACAGTATAAAACTAAATAAATATATAAATTGATAATAGAACACAAACTTTATAAGCATATACATGGTATAAATTATCTTAGATGAATAATATACGAGAAAAAATAGCTATAGAATAAGATTTAAGTGGAAAAAAAACATAATATATATTTTTTATCCAAAATAATTAATAAATATAAGAAAAATATAAGTAAAATAAACTTAAAAGGATAATGACTCTAATAATAAGATTTATCTTCAATATAAAGAAAATATGTAATTTTTAATGTTAAAAAAATAAAAAATAATAATTTTAAAGTCATATTTTTAATTTTAAAAGTTGACTAAATTTTAAATATATATATATATAAAATATTATTTTTCCGTCTACAATCACTTTTTAATAATATAAATACTAATAAATCACGTAATAAAGACATAATCTAAATATCTAGAATAAATAATAAACTCGTGTACTTACGCTGCATATTTTTATTACCTAATAATAACTTATTAGTTATAAAAAGAATTATATAGCCCCGATTAGATTTTTTATAAAAAGAATTATATTTATATTTTTAATATTAAATAAATATGTTAATCTAATTTTTTCTGAATATTTTGATTATATCAATAATATTTAATTAATATTAATATAAAATATGAGTAAATTAGTTAAAAATAATTAGTTTATACCACGTATTTGATAAATATATGATTAATTTTTATTTATACAGTATGATTTTAATATTTATTAATTGTATTTTATATTTTTATTTGTATTAGATAAATTTATTAAGTTAAAATGCCTTAATTTTAAGTTTTTGTTATAATTTAGCAAGAAGAATTTAAAATTAAATTGAGTCTACTATCAAATTGTTTTCAATTTACGAAAAAAAGTGTAAAATTTATATTTCGTCTTTCTATTTAGTCATAAAAAATTTCTCCAAATAAAAAAAGTACGGTACCTATATTTAATTAATACTTACATCATCTAATTGTTCATCTTGAGACTGATATTTTTCATTATAAAACTAATAGTTTCCATATAACTAGACAAGAGTGAAAAATAAATAAATTATTTTTTTGTTACTTTCAACTTTCAAGATACTTATAATACCATTATTAATATTATAACTGGATAATATTGACCACGACTAGAGAATTGATAATATTCGTTGCATTTCAAAATTCAAACCCTCGAGGCTCAAACAAGCTTCGCGCCTTACTTCAATACAATTTGCTGGGAAAAGTTTCTATCAAAATCTTTGTTTATATCTACGGTGGTGCTCCGGGTTTTAATTTACCAAAATTGTTTTTAAATATATTTATTTCTACAAAAACTATAATCAATGATAAAATTAATTTATATATATATATTTAAATATAGCTAAATAACATATATAATATAAAATATTTATATTTTCCATAATTTTTATTTAAATACGTAATCTTTAATTAAAAAAACGTGTTCAAATTTTTAACTTAAATAATTATTTTTTACTATCTAATATATGATTTGCCATAATTTATAATCATACTTTAATCAATAATAATCATGAAGGCATGATGTATATGGTTGTAATATTGCGTATTGAAGAATGAATATTTTGTTTAAGTTTCACAAAAAAATAATTAAGTTTAAATTTTTGAGTAAATTTTATTTTTTATTACTATACAAAAAATATGAATTAAGATTTTCATTTACTTAACACCTTGTTTTTATACATAAAAAATATATCACAATCATAATTAATACGAGTTTTTATTAAATATAGTTATATAAATTTGATCGTATTTACAAATAACACAAAATTATATAAACTGTAATAATACTATAATTTATAATAAATGGAATATTTTTTTAAGTAACAAAATTACTTAAAACACATTTGGAGTGTAAGCAGTGAAACCATCTCTAACTCATCCATAACTCTAAATTTGACAATGCAACAAATCTCGCTCCAAACATTGTTCACGCTCTGTCATTTTTTTAACTATAAAAAATTAAAATTAAGTATATAATACAAAAAAATTAAATAAAAATACTACTACAATATAGAGCTAAAAATTTAATATAACTCAAAATAACCATTTAAAAAAATACAACATTAATTGAAATTTTTGGAATGAATAGAATAATTCATTGAATTAATATATATTTATATGTATTTTTAATTTTTATAATTAAATATAATTTTTAATTCATACAATAAATATAGTATTTTATTTAGTAAATTTTTAATTTTTTAATAATATAATTTTTAATTAATTATTATTAATCAACTCATAATAATACATAATTATTTGAATATAATAACTGATAAAAGAAAAATAAAATTATTATTCTATTTTATACAATAATATACTGTTTAGTATAATATTTAACTTTGTGTACTAGAGATTAATAAATTTTTAGTATAAAATGAAGCAATGGGTTGAAGATTCCTATATTCATCTCTCACCGGAACCTATAACTCTAAATTTGTTTAATTTTGTACTAAATTTGGTATGATGAATATTATCCATCAAATTTGATATTGATGAATCATTTTTTAAATTTTAAAAATATTATTAAAATTTTTATTACATATAAAAAATTAAAATTAAATATATAATATAAAATGATTAAAAAAATTACTAAAACAACGATTTAGAATTTTTTTTAAAATATTGTTAATTTTTTATAATATATAATAAATTAAAATTAAGTTTATAATACAAAACAACTAAAAGAAATACTAATACAACATAAAATTAAAAATATATCCAATGTATTTTTATTTTCTCTTTAATTAAATGTAATTCTTAATTCATATAATAAATATAATATTTTATTTAGTTAATTTTTAGTTTTTTTAATAATTTTAATTTTTTAATTAGTTAAATTATACTTTAATATAATATTTAGTGTTATGAGTTTAACATGAATAAAAATTTAATATAATTTTTAGTACAAAATAAAATAATTTTGGTGTAGAGTTACTACAACTTTAAAACAAATTTTATATCAAATATTTTTTACATATAATTAATTATATACTATGAAATTAATAAAAAAATTATTAAATATAATTTTTGTTATTATATTTGTTACAACTTTAAAAGAATATTCTATTTTATAAAAGAATATTCTATTTGGTATAGAATACTAATAACCCATACAATGGAATACTTCGGCTACGAGTAGTCAGTCACCCATAGTTTGCACTGTTCAATTTCAACGCAAGACTCGATGCACTGAATTCCCAAATCCTAACAAACTTTGACATTGGCTCTGCACTATAAAATAAGAAAACAAATGGCTCTGCACTTGTTGCAAACTTTCAATGTTTTGGTTATACTCATTTTTTTTTTAAATACTTCTTTTACCGATTTGATCTTGTTGGAATGGACATAAACTATTGAAATTCATCCTCTTATTTTATTCTCCTAACAGATTTAGAAGTACGGAGATATACATGTGTTCTGTAATTATAATTTAAGGAGATATATATTTTCATAATAATTTTTACATTTAAATAAAAAATATAAAAATTGAAGTGTAAATTCATCTTTAAAATAATTAAATAATAAAATAAGATTCGTTTAACTATTATTAAAAAAAAAGTCCAATTAACCCCGAAACGAAATGGATTCAATGAAAACTGGAAAAAAACCTAAAAAAAAGGACTAATTTAATCTTGTTTATGATGATGATTTTACAAGATAAATCAAAACATGATGATGACTTTTTTAGAAAAAAATTAGTATTTTTTTTATCTCAAATCAATATTTAACAAAATTTATAACAATTTTTATAATCTTAAAAATATACATGCATTAGGTAAATTGATTTAAAATAAAACTTTATTTATAAAATAGATTATATTATAGAACTAAATTTTAAAGCTATAACAAATATTATAAGTAATTTTGACCTAATTACATTTTTCTTTTCACACTTTGAAAAGTATTAAGCAAAATTTCAATAGTTTTTTTTATAATCTTAAATATGACTCGATGGCTAAAGAATATATTAAAATTTTAAAATTCAAATCTTAATTACAATAAGGCAAGCATTATAATTATATAAAACAAAATTACCTTTTTTGGGAGTAATTTCATAAATTATAAAACATCGTGGCTTGCATTTTGTCATGTATTACATTAATTTTCCTAATAACTTTCAATAATATCAAGAAATAATAATGCTAGAATGGGTTATTATCACATTCTATTCTTTTATTTTTAAAATTTATTTATTGTTAAATTCAAAAATGATAAAAAATACCATTTTGTCTTTAATGTTTTATTATACTGTCAATTAAAATTTATTAGAAGTGTTTTCATCAATTTCTAAAATAATCAATAAATATTTTGTATAAACAATGAAATAATGTGAAGGAATAATTCCACCCTAATATTATACATGTAATATGTTATGAGTAGGCGGTATCATTATTATGAAAGGTTCTTATCAATTATAATAATATTGAATAATTAACATGAAATATTTCGTAATAATAATTTATAATATTATTAGATGCTATACTAAAATTATGTTTTCAAAAGGTTGTCAAGACAACTGTTGCCTTCACACGGCTCGCCTAATGCAAATTAAAGAATTATATAAAAGACCAAATATATTTAGACATTGCAATTCCTTCTAATCAAACTTGCACCATGTTATGTTATGATTTAAATGTCTAATGCATTCTCTTTCACAAGACTTCACTATATTTTTAAATTTTTATAATGTCACCCACATTACAATATTTTGTACATCTATAATATATTGCATATGTATTTTCAATATTTATTTTACAATATGATTATTTTAATTATTATATTCATAAAAATATATTTATAAAAAATTTGTAAATATATGTTAATATAATATATATTTTAAATGTACAAAAAATTAACATATTTATAAACAAATATGAATATAAATTAATACATATTATTATTTGATATCATCCTGGAAAAAATCGAAATTAATCCTTTTATATTATTTGAAGGGTTTTTGTCTATAAAAGCCAACTTTTAGACAATAGTTTAAAAATGGGCATAAGTAGGATTTTTTTTAAAAATAGGCAAAATCTTACCTTAAACTTGAAAACAAAATTTTTAAACAATTTTATTTAAAAAAAAAAGATATATTAGTTCTATTTTATAAAACATAATTGTTATAAATATAAAAAATATTAACATTTTATAAATTTATAATTAATTTTAAATACATAAATCTTTTTTATCATATCATATATTAAAAAATTTATTTTAAAAAATAAAAAATAATTTATTTTAAAAAATAAAAAATAATTTATTTTATAATAAAATAAATATAAATTTATACATATAATGAAAATGATATGTTAAATATTTTGATAATTCATAAATAATATAATACATTATTATTTTTATATAAATTATTTTATTATTTTTTATTTATAATAAAAATAAATTGTTATTTATTAAAAAATGGTGAATGGGTATATTTTAAAAAAACAAGGTTATGGAAATTAGTGAAAGAGGGAGAAGAAAAAGACAAAAATAATTATTTTTTAAAAAAACGTAATTGATGGGCTTCCTAATTAAAAAAAAGGAGAGAGAAAATGTGATATATAATAAAGAATAATTAAATTACATAAAAACTATAACTTACATAATTGTTTTGCAAAATTTTATAATATTAATTTATCTTATTATAATAAAAATAACCTAAATAATTATAATTATGATATAAAAATTAATATTCATAAAAAAATTAAATTATTAAAAAAAATTGTGAAGTCTCTCTCTCCAACTTTTTACAATATACAATACAAACATAGAACATTATATCACAAATTTTGTGTGAAAATATTATCTAATATAATATTATTATAATTATTTTTATTATTAATATAATAAATTATATCTAATAAATTATATTTTAATACTTAAATTAAATTATTGTTAATAAATATTTGTTATCTTAATAATAATTAAAATTATAATAATATTAAAGATATGTGTTATAATGTAATCTATTTTTTAATTTCTTTAATCTTAAATAATTTATTTTTTAAAATGTCTATAATTTATTTTAGTAAAAATTTTAATAATTTTAATAATTTTAATTTAATAATTTATCATTATTTTATAATAAAATTTTGATAAGTTATTTGTTATAAAAATATTTTTTTTATTATATAAATATAAATTATTATTTATTAAAAGTTGATGGAAGATAATATTTTATTTTTGATTTTTTTTAGAAAATAAGGAGATGAAAAAGATGGTGATTAGAGAAAAAGAGAGAAAAATAGAATTGGATGGAAAGCTGGAAAGTTAAAAAAGACAAAAAAAAAATGACCTGTTAATTGTTGAATGGGTCATAAGAAGCCTATTTTTAAAATAAAACACAAATAAGCTTATTTCTAAACTATTGAATAAAAAATGACCAACAAAAACCCTTATTTGAATGTACATTTGTAAGAATAAGTAATCATTGGGAGTTTCAAATTAAGCCTACAATACTGTATTGCTTCGTATTTAATAAATTTATATTATAATATTTCATAAAGTTTAAATCTTTTTGCTAAATTTAAATATTACTTTTGATTTGTCACTTGGTGGACATAATAGATAAGGCCATTAACTCCTCAATAAAAGACTAATAAATCTTGATCAAGATCTTTTTGATATCAAAAGAATATACAGTGCCATATATTTACTATGGATACCTGTCAAGTTGGTGAAAAATCCAAATTAATTGGAAATTCTGAAATTTTATAAACTTTATGTCAAATAGTGTAAGCGTTAATGATTACTAATATCATGTGTAATTTTTTTAATTTGGTATTTTTTTTTTTACAATTTAGTACTGAATAGTTATAAAATATTTCAATAAATTATTTTAATAGAAAAAATTAGCCAAATTGATATGAAATTTCAAGTTATGTGAAATTATAAAATTCTTTAAAATATCCTTAATTACAAATTCAAGTGTATGACAAACAACTCGATTTTTTTTTAATCACTAATTTTTTTAACAAAAATAATTTAAAGCAAATTGAATGTAACCACTAAAAAAAGTATTAAACTAACTTTTTTATTATATAATAATATTAATAATTAGATGAAAGTTTATCCTATAAAAAATATTATATATTCCTAAGCTAAACATCAAATAATATATTTTTGAATCAATAACAGCTGTTATTTCTAATGATTGAGACAAATACAATTAAATACATAGTCGTCTTTGGTTTCTATTTGTTGTTACATAGACAAATTGTTAACTTTCTTTATTTTAATTAGTAATATTGGTTGGGGCATTAGGAGTAAAGCACCTTGTGATTCTTCATTTGAAGACAAAATAAAAACTCTTTTTCTTTAGTGACGAGTTAGTTCGTTTATCATTTTATATAATTCTTACTTTAAATTTATTGAGGAAAGGGTGGACTAAAGTTCAATTCAATATATATGGACACATTATTTTTTAAATTAATTAAAATTTAAAAGTCATAACTTAATGGAATATTATATTTGAGGTATGAGTTTCATGTATCAATAATGTATTTAAAAAATATTAAACCAAATACTAGAATAAAATACATAAAAATATAATAAAAAACTTCCTCTAAACGATCATCAAACATCAAACAAAATCTCATAATATTTCTTTCCATCATGTTCCATCCTTAAGTTTTGTTTTATTCTTTTCATTTTTGTTCTTTTTTTTATTAGTTGTTTTTATATTTTTTATTCTATTTAAATAAAAAAAAAATTATAACAAAAAGAGAAACACTTATTTTTCTTATTTTGTTACTAACTTTTATCTATCTTTTTCTTAACTCTTATTATTATATAGACTCTTCATCATGTTACATAACTTTGCTACGATATTAATTTTATGGTTAAAAAAATTATATAAATTATTTTGGTAACATTTAGTAGTATTTGTACTTTCTTTATAATTTTAATATATATTTTACCGTAAAAATTATTATATTCATAAATTATTTTTATAATTTTATTTTTAATTAAAATAATTTCTCATATAATTAAACATTTTTGTAAAATAAAATATCAACCCATCCAAGAATAACATCAGGGCTCTACCACTTTATCATTGACTTAACCTCAAATTTTATCCATGTAATATTTTCTTCATTTAATAAAACAAAATTTGAGTGACTAGTTAAAGAAAGAAAATAGAAACAGTGGGATTCAATCTCATAAACTCGAAACCCATATTTATTATAATACTAAATGGAATTCATGTCATTTAGTCATAATTCATTCGTAGAAATTGATTTTAAGAGTAATCATCCAAATTTTTTTCAAAGAATTATATAAAATAACATATAAAACTTATAACAAAAAAAAATAAAATCCAATAATATTAAAAAATATATAATTTAATATTATTAAATATTAAACGAAGTTTAAATTATTATATTATGTTTAATTAAACCTATTAATATAAATTGATAAGTTTGAATTTTTAAATAAAATATACTATGTAGACATTAAAAAATATTATTTTTATATTTATAGGATTTAATGAGTATTATTTTAATTATTTTTCAACTTTTTTTTATAAAATAAATTTGTGTCACTATCGAGACGTGGATAAGAACTAAATAACCGATAAGAAATGTGAATAAAATCTAAAAATACCGTAATTGATAGTTTTATTATAATAGTTATTATTTAGATTTTATAATTGAATCTTTTTTTTCAATTATTTTGCTCAAATATGAGGAATTTCGAACATGTGGTAAAGACAACACTTTAATACAATTATTTTTGTAAATATTTAAATATTTTTATACTCATGAACACAAACATGTATATATTTATTGGCAAAGCTGGAGTTCATACAATTAAAGTGCTATATGTTTAAATTTCAAGGTAAAAGTATATTTTTAAGTTTTTTTTTTCTTTGAAAATAATACTTTATTTGGTGTCCCATTATCCAATCCTTGTCACAAGCTAGAGATCAATTCCACTAGCAAAAAAATAAAATAAAATGCAAGAGAGAGATTATTACATTTGGTTTAACATGGAAAGTGGTAAAGTTTTAATATTTAGGCTAAAAGAATGAAATTGGTTGTTGATAAAAAATACATATAAGATATCTAATTCTAGATACTAAAGTTGATAATGTTTTTTCTAAGTGAACATGACAGTGGTATTAGGGAACAAGGCACATGGGATAGTAGTTGGTAAAATAGGAAGAGGTTGGTTAAGAAAGCAACTTAAGGATTGAGAGGTTGGTTAAACCATAATCACAAATCTATAAATAATGTGGGATTGAAAAATAAAAGATTAGGATTCCCAATAAAGCTCGAAATGGTAACCATGTTGTGATGAGTGAAAGTGTCCTCCTACTTTTATACTTGTCTTCTTCTAACTACTTTTTTACTTTTACATTTAATGTGTATTTATTTTCTCTTATGTTTTAGTATTAAATAATTAATAATATTAAATTAATAAAAATAAAATGTTAAATTTTTATTTTTAATATAATAGTATAAATAATAAAAATTATAAAAATAAATAAATACAGATTAAATGAATATATATATATATACGCGCTTACCAATTAAGAAAATAAAATTAAAATAAATAATGAATTAAATATTTTTTCCTCAATCATACGTAGTAAAGTTGTTATTTTTTTTAAATGATTTAGATTCAATTTTAATTAAATTTAGTGCCATATAATTTAAGATGTGATGATAAAAATAAAATAATATTTAATTTTAACATTTATAGTAAAATTATAATAAAATAAATAAATTAATTAATTTATAAAAATATTTAAAATAAAATGAGACTAAATATTGAAAAATTAATATTTATGAATTAAATTATAATTAACTTGTTTTATAAATAAATTATTTAATTATTATAAATATATATTCTATTTTTTGAATACAGTAAGTAGTTTTTTAATTATGTTAAGTATATTAAAAATTAAAAATTTTAAAATTTTATAAAAAATTGAAAAAAAATATTTTTGTTGAATTTAAGTAATTAATTAATTAATTTTCTCATTAATAAAGAACAACAACGTAAAAAATAAAAGTATTTTAAAAAAATATGAGAGAAGAATAGATATGAGTGAGAAAAGAATTAATTTTTTAAGATTATTTTTTATTTAAATAAACGTTTACATTTATATATATATCGTTTTTACTTTAAGTACAAAAATTTATTATTTTTGCTAGAATATTTAATAATTTAATAAAAATTAAATAAATATATGAAAAATAATAGATAAAAAAATTAATATTATTACTGGTGAAGATTATTTGTATTAATATGTATAACCTTCAAACTTGAAAAGATACACCAAACACACGTAACTTCGTCTAATAAAAAATTAATATGTTAATTAAAAGATATATTTATAATATATAATAATGATACCGATCAAAATCGGCTACTACCCCACGAACCTCCCAGAGTCCTCTTCACGCAGAGTTGATGATTCTTTGTCCTTTTCACGTAAAAATCTGGCAATTAAGGTATTTAATAAATATATTTAAAAAATAAATAAATTTTAAGTAATGATACTGATACAATAAATTATCATCATCACAAATTTATAAAATATCCATTTTAATCTTAATATTAATTATGACATAATATTTCATTAATAAAATATAAAATATTATTATGGTAATAAAAATTTACATTTTGACAACCTATAATCATATGTTTTAGATAAAAACATGATGTTTTCATTTTATGTTCACATCTTATTAAACAGTACAACTCAAACTCCCTAGTAGTTTAATTGTTCAAAAATAATTAACATCTTGCTTAGCAAAATTTTCTTACTTTATTCTGCATAAATACTACGGGACCTAACTTTCAATGAACATGTCACATAAAAATTTACAATTTTACACCACAATATGAAAATTTAAATTAAAAAATAAAATAAAATAAAAAGACGAGAATTTCGCCAAGAAAGATGAAAAAGAGAATCACATATGTTCAGTTCCAAAAACTGCAGCGCCTGTGAAGTCACCTCCATCTTTGCACCCTCCTCACATATAATTTTAACGTATATAGTAAACTTTCATCTATAAATTCATAGTTAAGAGGAAGAAGACAATACATAGTAATTGCAATTTTATAAAGTGCAAGGCTACAATCAAAAGATCACAAACACATCTCAACTGCATCTCTTACTAGTGGAAACCGAGGAGCCCATCGGGAATAACCTGTCATGCATTAACAATACGAAAAATCCCATAAACACGTGCAAAATTTCCGGTCTTTCAAACTTGAATTCTAACACGTTTACAGGAAACCTAAGAAAATTTCATTTTATAGGAACTCGGAAACCTCTTTAGTTTATGGAGACTGCATAAATGAGTTCATTAAATCTGAAGAAAATAACTGAAGGTTTCAAATCAAGACCTAGACAAACCTGCAGTAACTATCTCAAGAAGATCCATGTCGTCTGCTTTAGCATCCTTAGACATACCCTGCAATGACATTGAAAGGAACCACTCCAAGTATGAGAATAGCGATTTAGCATTTTAGAGCCAGACCCACCTTAAATTGACTACAGGAAAACTCGCCATCTACTCCACATTATTCATACAGTACGCCAAAGAATGACATGACAGATAACATGTAACACATAAAAGAATTCTTTATGAAACTAAAAACCTTTATTATTCATCAATTCCAACTAAACATCGAGTCTCGAGGCCTCCCCCTGTCTTCTTGAGAACAAGTACGATAAAATTTGGTAGTACATACCTGTCTCCATGAAGCAAGACTTTTTTGAATGAGCTGCGCAAGGCTATTGAGACAGCTCTTGCTGAAATTATGATAACTTAGAAGAGCCTCTTCTGATGTTAAGTCAAATACCAATGAGCAAATACTTGATGCCATCAGAGTAACAGAAGAATCATCCGTGCCCTCTGAATATTATGTTAGGAATTTTGGTAAAGATACAAAACTAATGAAATTCTTTTATGCATCGTAGAAACCAAAAAAGAAGAGAGAAAATTGAAGCATTCATATCCATGCATATAGAATGTGAAGAATGAAGATCAAAGACATCAGCTGAATAATTTAGCTCACAATCAGGCATTACTGTGAGCTGAATTATATAGAAATGATTTATTTTTATTTTTTTTGGTGGCATCAGCTGATGCACTAGAAAGGGATGGATTAACAATGGTTTTGCAATATGAAAAACTATATGTAACTTTGCTAAAATTGGTTAGTTATAGGCAGTTCCTAGACTGATACCTGTCCAATATGTCAATGCTTTCAAGAGATCTACTAGAGTTGATTCCTCCAAACGGAAACATATTTGATCCTTCTGTTTATAAAAACAAATTCTTTTAAATGAATTGCAGGTAATAAGTCTTCCATCAGTATGTTATATGATTAGACTACCTTTAGAAGAAGATTCAGGACAGTATCGCATGCCAAAAAGACACAACTATTACCCTCAACCATAGAACCATGTGACCCTATCAATCTTACAAGACAATCAACAACCTGCAAGACACAACCAAGCCATATCATAATAGTAAATCAACCTATTAAGAAAACAGTGATTAAATTTATATTTTGTTATAATCTGAAGCAATAATAATCCACTAAAATGCACTCAACCATTGGATAAAACTAACCAAAGAAGATGGAGATTGTACAAGTTAAGCAAGCATCCTTAAACAAAATACATTAACATAAAATTATTAATTAGAAGTAAAGAGGCTTACAACTTTATGTCCTCCAGAAGAAACCAGAGCTTTACATCCATCATTGTCCATTGTCATTTGACACATTAAAGGAAGCAAAAAGCATGAGGAATAAAAAGGGCTGCCAGTTCAAAATTATTTTAAGCAAAGATCATTCCCATGAATTACAAACAATTTATTAAGCAGTCCATCAAACAGTCGTATGCATAATTATTTAACCTTTGTTCATCTTCACCTTCAATGGAGAGCATATACCCCAACAGTTCGGTTACCTTCTCTTTGCATGCAATAGGTGTTTCTGCAAGATAACTGAAGAAAAAAAACACATCGGCTTTACTTCTTTTCTTTTTTTCCCTCTGAAAAATTCAATTAATGATCTCACAGACTACACTGTCCATCATAAAGGGCAGGGAAAACGAAAAGATACTACTAGGCTTAAATTCATAAGAAACGTGGGAACATAGATCCTGGGCAGTTCATACAATATTACTAGACATGCCTCTCAAATTCTTAAAAGAGATGTGTTCAAGAATTTCTCCACTACAAAACCATCCCTTCAAATCGCCACTACAGCATCATGCATGCAGTCATGTAAAACTAGATTGAATTCTCTTCATCAATCATGTAAATTTGTCTAACAATATCAGAGTTTATATAGCTTATCTCAAAAGGTTTCTTCATTTCTACTACCATAGGTCTGTTTTTCACGAAAAACTCATTCTAAAACAAAGAGATCTTATATGCATACTCTTTGAAGTCCTGAATGAGGCAAGTGCCCCCATACATCATTAGTGTAGGCATGTCATTTTAAGCAGATCATGATAAAATTTCTTATTTCTAAATGATGGAAAATAAGCATGAAACGTCTGCACAACTTTGGACATGCACATGTGCAGAGGCCAGAGTGCCCTTCACAGCGCCAAGTATAATATGATTTTCATGAAAGAATAACGTGACCAATCTTTTCCATGTGCAACTCCAAGAAAAAGCTGCATACCTCCCAATAACTCGCACTGAAGCAAGCAAATCATTTCCTTTCCTTTGTCCATGTTCCTGTAAAGCCAGAGCTTTAGTATGTATAGCAAAGCCAAAAACTATTTAATGCTACAGTATCACTAATTACCTTTGCATCTTGAAGATATTCAAGAGCGACACCAATTGTCTCGTTAAGCCCTTTAATTACTTTGGAGACAGTATTCTCATCAATAAGGTCCCCTGTAGATGATAGCTTAAGTATTAAGATAGTTGATCAAGTAAAAAAGCCTAAGCATATACTAGACAGCATTGAAGCTCTCTTTTAACATGACGACATGATAAACACAATTCAAATAACTGTGAAACAACCAAAGCAGAGTAAGAGGCATGCATTGATTATATTTGATCTGCGCACAAATTCTAATGTCCAAAGGACCAAATCCTTCTAGCAAGGGAAATTAAAGTTGTTCACCAACTTTTCAGAAGATAGAATACATAGGGTCAAAAGTCCAGGAGATTACATACCTTCACCTTCACCAAGACATGAGACTAATTTAATTATCTTTTCCACCAATGAAAAGACAACTGCCAAATTCCGTTGCTTTAAAAAAAAAGTTTCATCAGAGGAAGAACACTTAGATGCTTCATATTTCATATAAGCAAGCTCATTCAAGAGCACAGCAACTTCAACCCTCGATTGCTCTAAAACAAGCAATAGACACCTGGAGAAGACGTTAAAGACACAAAATGGAGTGTCATGTCTACATATATATCTAAATCTGTGTGTTCATGTGCAATAACACTGCATTGGCCTTTTCAGCACATATGTTCATGTAGAACATGAAAACAAACATACATGTGCTTTCAAAGATGAGCTAAGCATATCATACCCATCATGCCAGAAAGTTTACCTGTCAGTTGCTATAGGCTCATTTATATTAGGTAAATTTGTTCGACCCACTAACCATCTCTCCCCTACTATTGATATCATGCAATCGGCCAAAATGAGCACTTGAAGCCTTTCAGCAGGCGCTGCCATCAAAACAGAAAGGAGAAAAAGAAGTTAAATCTCTCTTATAATTTTTTCTCCTCTGACTCAAAGATTAAGTCCTAAACCAACATATTGATTTCATTTTTTTCTTTGCATGTGTGTGTTCATACTCCTAATTTTTTTTGTATGAATACACAAGGATTGAAACAAGAAAGCAACTGCCAATCAATTCATCTTACCAACACGGTTTTGTAGAATGGTCACAACACCATCACGCATATAATTTGACCAATTATCGTCTGGCAGTTTGCGAAGAGCATTGCAAAGCAGTGCCTTCATGATAAAATTTGGGGGTAAAAATCAGTATCATCTTCTAAATCATGTAAGGACTCGATCTGACTCGAAAGGTTCATAAAATGAACTTGAAAGAAAAGGATGGCATGCCATAATGCAAAAGCAAAGGATCATATGGAGCTACGAGGGAATTTTAAAAGCAGACAAATCAACATCTATGCTGGAGTAAACAAGAATAAAACCTAGTTGTACATCATTAACACAATAAACATGGTTTCATTACTGAAGGCCAGACAATTTTGCTTAGATTACAATGATTAAAATGTCACGTGAAAATTTTGTGTAAGACTAAAGTATTTAGGTATTCAGCCAAAAGGGAAATAATCAAGTATTAACAGCAGCAGTGGTAAACTTACTAATATGGTTAACCTACTCGGACAATTTGATCTCTGTTACATAAACACCTTTAGGACACTAAGTGTCCTAAAATTTTGAATATGTATCCTAGTGTCGGACATGCCTATTTTTTTTCAATTTTTCTTTTAAATTTCCACCAATTTGGAGTGTCGAGCACCCATATTCATGTCTATATCATGTCCGTTGAACACAAGTATTTCATGAAAAATAAAGAGTCCATGTAACAAAATATGATACATTAATAATTTAAGATCCACTTAGTTAAAGTGGTTTAAACAAAGTATATTTTTCTTCAAACCAGTAAAACAGTCACTGAATTATGTAATAAATTATCAAACCAACAGCAAATAAATCAGTCAAAAAATTTCCCATGCAACTAACATATCTACTGCATCAAATATTATGATTGAAATTGTTAAACCTTTTATCTTTTTTAACCATGAAAATACCTAAAGACCTTCATCACTCAAAATATAGCACATTTAGTAAACTCAGATCCATGCACGGAATGAAAATAGAAATGATGATTGCATACCGAATGTTCTGAGGAGAGTATTGCAGACAACAGGTGAAGTGTTTCAAATTTGACAGCATCGTGCAAAACAGAAAACTGCCTTGCTAACACACTGACCTAAATTTAAAAAGAAATCGTTAAATTTTACAAAGCAACTTTAAATCAAAGTACTTCCATAAGCAGTAGAATCATATCAGTGTGTAGACACAATTGTGGCTTAAATTCAACTCTTAATAAGGGGATTTCTGAGGGTATAAAAAGATCCTCACAATCAATGAGAACTCCTGAAGATAATCATTGCAAACAATGTAAAGAGACAGCTTATTCAGCAGGAGTTGCACCAATTTTATTGCAAGCTTCATCCGACTTGAACCTGTAAAACATTGACATAAGCTTAGCATATAAGAATCCAAAAGGTCCATATAGATTTACTCTCTTGTTATACCAAAAACTCTGTTAATCTTAGTTGTAAAGAAGAAAATGCGAGACAAGTTGCATGTAACTATTGAATTCCAATGTGTCCAGGCTAACACAGTTTCCCACATACTCATGGTGCAAAAAGAATTACGAATATAAGATGGCATTAACTTCAAGCCATGCAACCCGAGCATATTAAAAGAATTATTCAAGGTTATTAATTCAAAAAGAAAAGCCTAGGTTATGTAAACTTCCATTAGTTATAAAAACTCTTACCATCTGGAAAGGTTGGCATATGAGAAGCTAATACTTTCAAACCCTGAGATTCATAAAAAGCCATGATTCCACCTTCAGATGTCAAGGATACCAAATACAAAAATTCGTAGCATTCTTCAAGAGCGTATGAGCCAGATCTGTATTTTCATAAATAACAAAAAAATTGGTAATTCAGAAAAAGAAAAGTCTAAAATGAGCAAACAATGATTCCAGCCGGTCTTTATTAAGTTCATAAACTCATCAAGCAATTGCATAAGATGTACGAACAGGAAACTTACTTTGTGGATAGAATTTCAAGGATGATTGGAACCTTCGAAACCATATCTTCAGAAGCAGCAATGTCAGGAACCTGACAAAATGCAGCAAGAACAGTAACAGACAGCTGCAAATATACATCTCGGTTCTCACCCATACCACCACTAACGGTTCCTTTTCCCATTCCTGACACCCCAAAAAGAATAAGAAGAAAATCAAATCAAATTTTATAAGGAAATTACTTGATCTCATATATATTATTCACTGCACATACTATTTTGCTTGTTAAAGGTAAATATTCTAGCAAATTGGAACCAAAATAAATATCATGGCCATGGACAACATCCCACAACTCTACGAGACTTAATCAAAAGGTCAAAGAATGATAAACTAATCTTTTACATCATAGAATTCAAACACACTAAAGATCAACGAAAAAAAAAGAGCTTATCTATGTTCTTCCTGCAATTAAGCAGCACCAAGTCCTCACTAAAGATTTAGCAGTAACTACAAAACACCCAATGCAAACAATCCGCTTTAAATTCCCCTCCAAAACACAGAAAACAACAACCAAAAAAAAAAATCCAACTTCAAGTGACCTATTTTTAAAACAATGTCTTAAATTCAAATATATATATATATATACAATTCAGAAAGATAGCAGAGGGGAAGCATCATCATCTAATTTCACATTTTAGTTCACTAGCGTTGCACCAGAACCAATCAGAAAGTAGTTAAATAGAAGATTTATACCAGTCCAAAGGAGACGATCGAGAAAGCTAGCACCGACGGCATCGTAAACCAGACGGAGGGAGGGAAGGTCGTCGCCTTTAGAAAATTTGGTAACGAGAAGAAGGCCAGCAAGTCTCTGTTCATCTCTCTCACCTTTCAAGAGCTTCAAACAGTCTTCAAACTCTAAGCTCGGACTTTTTTGCTCTTTCTGTGATTCCTGACCAGCACAAAGAGTAAGTCTCAAATAGAATGAAGATATAAACAAACGCTAAGTGTGTGCTTTGCTCACCATTAGAGTTAACGATTGAGTACCAGAGACTACGAGCTACTTTGAAGAAGAAATCGAAAAATAAACTTTTGGAGGGTCTTTTATTTTTCCTCTCTCACTCGGAATTCAGAAGTTATAACATGACTTTTTAACTCTAGTGTGTAGACATTTCGAGAGAGAGAGAGAGAGTTAAACACACCGTATGATTATGTGGGTTATCAAAGTAGGATAACTGAGCCCGGTATGATTATGTGGACTCTGTTTGGATTACATCGTTTTAATATTGGGCTTAATTTCGGGAAAATATTTGGTCCATGATATAGCTGGATCTTTTATTCCGTTTGTTTGAATATGAGACAAAATACAGTAATTAGATAAGATTTAGGTACTGGTGTAAAATGGGACCAGTCCAATTCAGTCTATTAGCTAGGCCCAATTCAGCTTATACAACATATGTATTGGATCAGCTCAATCCGTTTGGATGTGGGTCGGCCCAATATATTTTTTGGGCCTTTTAGTCCGAATACTCTTGTGTAATGAATATATTTTAATTTTCCTTAAATGTACAAATACTCTCTCCATAATTAATATATCCTACGTTCACGATTGGCATGAAAAAAAAAAACTACCATTCAGTTATATATTTTTATCATATATATATTACCGATTATAATTGATTTTTTACTTCATTTGTTTGAAAATGAAGCTAGGTATTTACATCTAACATAAAAAATATAAAAATAAGAGATTTAGTAATTAAAATATACAATTCAAAAAATAATATATATATATATACATTAAAAATATTAAAATAATATTGCACCTAATCTTCATTCACATTATTATCAAACATTTAGTGACTACCATTGACGACGAACATCCTCCGACTATTCGACCATTGCCAATGACCTTGTCGGAGGTCCAGCGAATATATGGCTTATAAAATAATAGTATATTTTTGTAATGTACATAAAATTATGTATTATTTGTGTATAGCTTACAAAACAATTCAATAACATGAAAATGTTACTACAAGAAATATTTTTAATTTAAAACTAAGTTATTCGAAAATCCATTTACGTAACATTTAGGTGACGTTTGATTCATAGAATGGAATCAAAATCGCAATGGAATGAAAAAGAAACAATATTATTTTGTTTGACCACTAAAATCAAAGAATAAATCAGTATTATAGTGTTTGATTTGTCACTGTAATAGAATGAAAAAAACTATAAATTACCTTAATACCCTTATATTTAGTAAAATTTAAATAATATCATTGAATTATTATTTTTTTGTCACACAAAATATATTATTAAAATCATTATTTTTCTAAATAATTATTACTTAAAAAGAAAATATATTATTAAAATTATTTTTTTTTAAATAGGGTTTAGGGTTTTGAGATTTGAGATTTAGGAATTTAGAGTTTAGGCATTTAGGATTTGGGGTTTAGGGTCTAGGGTTATATTTGTAAGTTAGAGTTTAAGGTTAAAATTATTATTTTTCTAAATAGGATTTAAGGTTTCAGGATTTAGGATTTAGGATTTCGAGTTTTAAGATTTAGGATTTAAGATTTAGGGTTTTGTGTTTTGAGTTTTAGGATTTAAGATTTGAGGTTTTGAGTTTTAGGTTTTAGGGTTTTGAGTTTTAGATTTTAGGATTTACGGTTTAGTGATTTAGGGTTTACGGTTTTGGGATTAGGGATTTGGGGTTTACGGTTTTAAGAATTGAGATTTAGGGTTTAGGGTTTTAGGATTTAAGGTTTTGGAATTTGAGATTTGAGTTTAGGGTTATATTTGAGGTTGGAGTTAAATTGAAAAAAAAAATTAAAATAAGAATGAAATCATGATTCCTAAAGAGGTGAGAAAGAATTGCGATTCTTTTTTTCTTTAAGAATCGATTCCATTCCTGACTCATTTTTTATCCCAACCAAACACACGAATAAAATGAATTAATTATGATTCCTTTTTATTCACTCAAACCAAACACAACATTACATAATTATATATATTTTCTATATATTTTACGTAACAATCCTATAAAATAAAATTATCTTTATTGAGTAATATATATAATATTAAACTTATATTTATTAAGTAATATAAATATGTGAGTTTTATAGAAAGTTATTTTATAAGTTGTATATAATTTTGTAAGATATACATTAAATTTATATTGATTTTAAATTATCATATTAAATTAGAAATAAATTTTAAAATAAATAAGTTTCATGTTGTATATATATATTATTCATCATAAATAATTTTATCTTTTAAGATTATTTTTTAAAACGTAAATAAATTATTTATAATTATATTAAGTTTTACAAAAATGAATTATGGGACATATATATGAGTTTTGAAGTAGATATTACTTGATAGTAACATTTTCATGTTATAGAATTATTTTGTAAGTTATATATAAATAGGACATAATTTAGTATGTATTACAAAAATGTTATAAAAATACATATTTATTTTATAAGCATTACAAAATCTGACAAAAAAATTTGTAAATCTTACAGATTTATGATAATGGTTACCGGACCTCTAGCAAGTTGTTAATAGTAATCACCAAACCTTTGATAACGTCATTGTTAGGGTTCATCAAACCTCTGACGAAATTATCAATGATAGTTGTTAAAGGTTAAATGATGATATAGATGAAGATTAAATATAAAGTTGTTTTAGTTTTTTCTAACGTATATACATTTTTTTATCTGTTATTTTTATTTTTTTTACTATTAAATTTAAATATCCAATAAATTAAATTTTTTTTTTTTTGGGTGTAAAAATAGTTGCCGAACTTTATAAATTTTTTATTTTGCCATATCCACTGATCCTGTTCTATTTGAGCCAGATACATCAATGTTTTAACTTTTTACGTAATTTTTCTTGCTCATATATCCAATGGTTAGAATTTATAGATGTTGATGGCTCGAGTGATTGGCTCTCCTTTAAGTTGCATACAAATCCTAGGTCTTCAGATCTTGTATCCACCGAGAACATTTATTTCCTTAAGCGTAGAGCATTTGCATTACATCAGGAGAAATTTGAATTAGTTGATCCACTGAAATAGTTTATATATAGAAGTAAAAAAAAATGGAAAACTATGAAAATAATTTTTTTAAAATTTATAAAAATAAAATAACATTTCAATAATATAAAATAAATTTCATTGAATAACATTAAACATTAAAACAAAATTAATTATCATACTTTAATTTGGATAACGTTTAATTAAAAAATATTTAAAATAAAATAATATAACGTATTTTTTTAATACTAAAAATTTATAAATTAGACATAATAAAAACTATTTTTATAATTATACTTTTTAAAAATACTATTTTATTATTTTTCAATAAATTAGATAGTTTTGATAATATTATCTTATCTTATATAAATCTAATGCATAGTTTTAGATCAAAATATCTAAATTTTTAATATTGGTTACAATTTTTTTTTATATATTCTATTCAGGTTAAACATTATCTTAATTGTTTACATTGAATTTGTTATTTGTTTAAAAAATACAAGCGAATTTAAAATTGTCACTAACTATAGTTATATTAATATCATTTTTATTAGGTCAATTTGATGATTATTTTAAGTTATATTTGTAATGGCCAACGAAAAATGATATTACTGTACAATCATTAAATTTAATACTATTTTTCTAATAGTTCGATAATATGTTTGGAAAATGGCAAAAAAAAAAAAAAAAATACAAGACACTCACACATCAAATTATATTTATTTATTTTTCTTCTATTAAATGTTATACAATTATTTTTATTATTGCTATAACAAAAGGTACAACGTTCATTTTATATATATTATTAATTAATTATACTTAAATTTAATATTATTATTAAATAAAATAATAATTATTATAAAAATAACAATTTAAATAATATTAATAACGTGGCCGACGTTTCTCTCCCGCTCCATGTGCTTCTTCATTTTATATAGCTACCCTTTTTCACCGCCAAACTCGCTCAGTTATGTATTTCACAGATTAATTTCTCATTCTACCTCCTATTATTTATTTTTATTTTTTCAAAAAAATTATAACAACCTTAAATTTTATTAAATTAAAATAGCTCATATCATATACTCCGATTACTCCTTAATCTTTAATTTTAATTTTTTTAAATATTAATTAACGTCATAATTTTTTATTAAATTCAATCATATAAAATCAATTATATTTATAAAAATCCTGTAGTATATTTATTATAATTTATAATAAATAATTTTTTTATTTATAAAATTTATAAATTAATTTAATTAATTTAGATCTTCTTCCTAAACCTAAAACTATATATAACATTTCCCCCATTTTTTTTCTCTCATTCATCAAGCCTAATATAAACCAAGCCCCATGCTACCGATCTGTTCCGTCTCTTTATTTCTCTAAATGATGGAGGATCACCAAACGGCGTCGTCAAGCCGGAGAGACAAGATGAGGCCACCATCATTATGTTTGTCAGGTTGTTTCACGAGGCCAATACACAACCATGAGCCACTCCTTACAAACTCTAACGACGATAAGATTCCAACGCCTCGTTCGCCGTACCAATGGCTGAAAACAACGGCCACCGACCTGCCACGTACCCTCAAACCTAAGAAACGCACGGCAGGCCGATGGAGGAACCATTACTCCGCCGATTTCAGATACGATGCCTCCAGCTACGCTCTCAATTTTGAGGATGATCGCGTTACCGAGGATGATGGACTTCCGTTTAGAGACTTCACGGCTAGGTTATCGGCTAACCAACGGCGTCTGATAGAGTATGATGACTGATCAACGGAGCCTTCGTCGCCGACTTATGTGCGTCGGACTCAGCTTCTGCTATTCAGAAAAATCTAATTGTGTTTAGTTGAAATGGTGAATTTTGAGAATTGAGGGATTTGAATTATGTCTAGAGGCTCTTCAATTTCTACAAAATTGTGCGTAAATTAATTGTAATTATTTTATGGTTCATTGCAATGTATGATCTTGAAAAAAAATGCATGACGTTATGAACTTATTCATGGCTTTATTTTAATTGATTTTCATATTTATAGGAATGCTAGGAGAATCATATTTATATATTAACAAGTTCTATAAGAGACAATATTATAAACGCATATTATTTATCACAAATTTATTATAAATAATAAATAATATATTATATTATTATTTGTATTTATAATTAAATTTAATAAAAATTATTATATAAATATTCTTTTTTATTTTATCATATAAATTTCTAAATTTTATATTCATTTAATAATTAACCTATCACGTAAATTGACTCGGCTTAGTGTAATTGTAGCCGCAAATCTCCTTGAGATTTAGGCTTTACATGATATAATGCAGAACCAGAGGATCAAGAACCCGTCCTTCAACGACCCAGCTGATGGATATACTTGGAAAAAAAAAATCCTTAAAATTAATAAAAAAATAACAATTTAATAATATTGCATGAATTTTAAGTGATTGAAGTTTAACTTTAAAGTATATTAAGTAAATATTTTTAATAAAAATATATAAATGAAAAAAGTATAATATTTTTATGATTAAATTTTAAATGTTATTTAAATTTTTTTTTGATGATCTTATATCACTGCTAATGATAATAGAATAATAGACAACAAAGATTGAACTTTTAGAGAATGAGACAAAAAGAAAAATAAATTTCGGTTCCATAGATTCGTTACACTGTTTTCTCCAGGTGGCTTTCTTAGATACATTGATATTATCTCTCTTTTGTAGGCCAATAGATGCATTGATATGAATTATGATCGATCACTAAGAACAATATTTTAGTAAGCTTCTACCTAACAAATAAAAGGATCGTAACTTATGTATGTACATATCATTTTAATTGGATTTCAAGTGGTTTTCTTCTTATAAAATAAGTAATTTAATTATATATTTTTTTCTTAAACAGTTAAGTTTAATATCCATTGACTGAATATTTCATTTTTTTAGATATAGTTATTTTAATATGTTCTTTGATTCATAATTAATTTATTTAATGAAATTCATTAAAAGACATGTTTAATAATAACATTTATGATTTAATTTTTTTAAAAAAAATAACATAATTTATTTATTTATTGTTGCCCGTGGAAATTACTAAAATTTTGATAATCTTTGTACTTTTACATGAACGTAAAAAAAAAAATTTAAATATGTATTCCAAAGAATCTAGGGAATTAAAACAATCCTTAAATAATTTTTCCTTATTCATACTCAAATAATATTTGAACTAAACAAACTTCTTAAGCACCCGTAGACTTTAACGCAATCAATGTGCACAAAAAAAATACAAATTGTGGATTTTTTTTCAAATTAAAAGCTAATTAACTTATGAAAAGATAATAAAAAAATCACATTTAACATTTATAATATCTTTATGTCCGGCTCATATTTTCACAATAAATATATATTTTCATATTAAACGTCGTTTAAATTAAACTGTAATTATTTTAATTTATTTAATATTAAATTACATCTAATTAAATCGTGTATAATATTATTAAAGAAAAAATTTAATAATTTTTTTATAATTTTCTCTAATTTTTTAAATAACTAAGACGCTTATACAACTTTAAATGCAAACACGTACATGACGTAGAGCATTTAATTAGCCGTAGCAAATTATACTATATACAACGTTTAGGCCCTGCAAACTGTAAATGAGTAGGATCATTGAGGCACAGCTGCTATATATTGTTGGCCTGCAAGATGCAACTATGATGACACGATTAAAACTACTCTTACTAATCAATGATTAATGAACAGCTCCTTAATTTATAATTAAAATTACTAAATCAAACCCTTCATGCTCTTCTAAACGTGGAAACACAGCACTATCCAATCTCCATTGTATTACTTTCTTTATTTTTAAAAAGTATTTCCTCTGAAATTAATAAATACAAGTGTGTTATCACCAAACTAAAATTATCTTTCATCTTTTCTTTTCTTTTCATTTTTTTTTTGTTTTTTGAAATGGAGAGTTTGGAATCCTCCAATATTGGATCAATTTGGAGATTAGAAGAAAATGCCCATGTTGAAAATGATGATGATAGAGAAGTAGTAGTAGTAGTAGAAGAAGAAGAAGAAGAAGAAGAAGAAGAAGAAGAAGAAGAAGAAGAAGAAGAAGAAGAAGAAGAAGAAGAAGAAGAAGAAGAAGAAGGGCAATCTTCATGTGGATGCTTAAAGGGACTTTGTTGGAGATGGAATTTGCAAAAGAACGTTGAAACTGGATTGCATAGATATTCAGAACTAGGAGTGAATTACAAAGATATAAATTGGTTTAAAGAGAAAGCAAATTAAGAAAGTGAAACAAGTGTCTGAATTATTGCCAGGGCCTAAGGGGATTAAGAACTTCATCAAAAAGTTGAGTAATTGGGAAAACTACAATAACAACAAAAGAAGGATGCAATTATATACTCAGTATGATCTACAAAATTATAAGCTTAATTTTGATGATGGAATTCAACAATGAAGGACACTTTAGTGTTACTTTTTTTTTTGTTTCTTACGATTTCTTGTTTAATTTGTTTTTAAATTTTTTTCCCTTTGTTGATCATGATTCATGATTCATGCTTTATTTTTATTTTTATTTTGTAAATTTCTATTTTTTCTTTTAATTTTCTAGCGTTCTATATTTATTAATTGCAATATGTTTTTTTTCTTATTAAAAGTTATACTTTTATTGTTTTAAAAAAAGAAAAAATAATGCAAAATCTTTATATTTAATAAAAGTGTAATTTGGCATCATATTTATTATGTAATATAACATAAATCTACTCTATTATAAAATAGATAACACAATTATCTTTATAAAAAATGAGAATATAATTGCATTATCTTTATAAAAAATAAAATTGTACAAGTCTATTAATTCTACGTAATAAAATTTTACCTTTTTTTAAAAGATAATTAACTCATATTATCATATTTAATAAATATAAATTTAAAATATATATATATATATATATTTTAAAGATAATAAAATTGTCTCAACGTACTTATCCTTAAAGGATTTTTCTTTTATAATTTTGATACTATATAGATACTTTTTATGTAGGATGGTAACTATTTAAGCATAACTTAATTTTAATTATTTGATGTTTTGAGTCATATCATCACATGAATATAAAACTTTTCATTATCTGTAATAAGAATTTTTGTTTAATTACGCTGTAGGCTGAGCATTAGATGAAATTAGCAGGAAAAACCATGTTATCCTAAATTTTTCATAAATCCCACAACTTAAAAAATATAATTTTTGGCTGCCAGTTTCTTTTATACATATATATCTCATGTTTGATTTGAAAATAAATTTTTGTGAATATTTTTTCTTATTATAAAGAGGCTGCATTTATTCTTTTTATTAATTTTAACCATAATTTTTGCGTGATTTAAACTTGAAACTTAAAACAGAAAAAAGATAAGTTTTATCGTCAAACTAATATACGAATCAAAATTGTATTCATTCGTTAATAATAATAATAAACAAATTATTTTTTATTTAGATAATATATTATATTTTTTCATATGATGTATAAATGACATATTTATTTGATTGGTATAATTTTTAACCTTGATAAAAAATATATATCTTAATTTTTTAATAATATTAAAAAATATATTTATTTATTTAACCGAAAGAAAACAAAATATTTTTTATAAGAGTTCGAAAATGAAATTTTATACGTGAAAAAAGATAATGTAATATAATTAAATATTTTTTTAATCTACTTGTAGAATATAATATGAAAATATGTTATCTAATTTCTTACATTTTAATCGAAGCATCTCTCGCTAGTTCTCTCCCTTCAAATTAAGTAACTTACCAACAGCATATTTTACCTCGAGGGCCTTGTGAATATTAGAAACACACGCGGCCTCGGGTAATTGCAATATGGGAATAATAATAATAATAATAATAGTATTGGATTTGTTGGTCTTTAAACACACGTACACGTTCACGTAGTAATTTAAGAAAATGAAAACATATTAAAGAGAATAATAAAAGGTATAAAGAAAGAATAAAATTGGTATTCTTTATATCTTTCACTACTCTCTCTTGATGTTTTGATTGATTTGAAACATGTTATCATCATGATCTAAAATCAATCAATAACTTTTATATAGAAAAGATACTTCACACCTACGTTCTTAATTTGCCTTTAAGTTTTTCGTACTTTTTTTTTCTTTATATTCATATGATATTTTGGTTACCTGAAAATTGTCGACACATGTTGATCACAAATTTTATTAAAAACTTAAATTGTTAGGAAATAATTCAATTTTTTATTTATATATACGCTAACACTAATTCAAGTATTAACTACAGGTCGTAATGATTTAGACCGATGATGGCTGGCTTGGGCTTGGGCTTGGGTACTACGTAAAAAATAATAATCTTTATACATCTAAATTGTTATTAATAATTGATATTACGTTTAATTATTAATTAAAAAATAAATTTAATTATGTGAACAAAGGATACCCACTTTTTGGTACAAATAACAAAAATTTACGACAAAAAAGACAACAAAATGCTATAATAATCATGAAATGTTGGCTTCTACAAAAACATTCATAGAGATTATTGCAATGTACATTGTAAACCCAACTACCCATCCACAAACTCTATATATATATATAATCATTAAGTTACTAATAACAAAAATCGTAAACCCTCCAATATGCATTCTAAACTATCAAATATTATACATCTCTCAAATATAGTTATAGATAATTCCTAAAATATATGGATGAATTAATTCCAACTATTGTCACTACATAGCCATTTCTGTTTGATTGATTCATCGTAATAAGCTCGTCTTCGTCGTTTTTTGTCGTCGTCGTCATCAGTAGAATGAGAATAGGATCCTCTAAATTTGAGTCATATACCATCCCAAGCTAACTCTATATATATATATATGCTGAAAATATGAACTAACAATTATCATATGGTCCATATGATTGGTTTTAAAGGATTTCTAATTGTTACATGATATTCCATTCATCTACATAAAACGATCGCCACCGTCTTTGTTTTGATCACCTGCACTATCAAAAATTAAGGTTGATACATTTAGTCATAGTTTTTAGGTCAAAAAATTAATTTAAAAAAAAACGATTAATTACAGTAAAATTGATCTTATACCTCTTGCGTTTGCTCTTTAAAACTGTAGAACTTGAAGGATTGCTGTGCCAATTCCTCTTTCTTTGATTTATGAACCAATTGTTTATTTGCTTTAACTGCAATCCTGTTTCTTGTACTAACCTTGCCTTGTCTTCTTCCTTGAATTATATAATTAAAAAAATCAAAATCAACCATTGTTATTTTCAAAATTGAATAATGAAAAAAATTATTCAACAAAACGAATAGTATTTGATTGCGTGCTGTATTTTTCTAGCTAGTAAAGTTTGATAAAATTCTTAGGCTTAAATATTTAATTTATAATCATCTCTCTCTACACCTTGTTTTTTAGTGGGACTTAGATGTTAAGTGTTAGAACAAGAATTATATACGCGGTTTGTTCTTTGTATTTATTCACGAGGGATTGGTTCGCACATTCAACAATAAGTGATGCATGTACTGAAGAGGGAGTGAACTTACTGTTGGATAAGGCCATTTAGAATGTGATTGCCACCAAGCTTTAAGTACAGATGTGGTGTCACCAGGAAGTTTTCCTGCTCTTCTCTTGCGCAGAATTTCCTCTCTTATGTCAACAATTTTCTCCTTGTATCCCTTTTAATCAAAAGTTGATTAATTGATAATTAAGGTACAAATATAAAAGAAATAAATAGATGTTTTAAACAATTTAATTGTAACAAATTATATATGAACCAATGTACCTGTTTTAATTCATGCTTTAACTCTTGCCTAACACGCTCCATCAAGGACCTTTCACTCTCAGTAGGGATAAGTGGTCCAAAACCCATGCTATCTCCACCCTCCAAGCTCCCATCAAACAAATTTGCATCACTATCCACTTGATCATCTTCATCATCTGACATTGTTGCACCAGTCCCTTCGCCGGGCGAAACTCCTGTTCATTCCAAAACTTCTTAGTCTCGTGGTGGTTTTAATAGAAGTGCTTTGAAATGAACTAGTTTAGGTAAAAGTAGCTTCCAAATTATTTAACAACAATGTTCAAAGGTTTCAGATGATGCTCATATTGATGCTTCTTAGCATCCCATCCCATTGCTTTTTTTATTAATTGGGTTACATTTGTCAATAACTAACAAAGTAATTAAGAAAATGGTCATTATTCACCTAGTATTCTATTAGCAAGGCTCACCCTCCATCGTTTTAAATGATAGATTTGAATCACACCAATTACCGCTTGCTTTAAAATGAAATTAAAAAATTTGGTCAATGGTACAAAAATGAAATACCTGTTAAACTTTGCAGGGATTGCTCGATATCCCAGCAAGCCATGACTGCTTCCATTGCATGTACCCGAACATGTTGTTGCAATTGTTCTTTAAAAGAACATAGCAACAGTACATAATGTGTCTATACATCATCAACAAACCAAATATATATTATATATAAAGAACACAAGTGGAACATATTTAGCCTACAAAAATTCCGAGGAAAAAATAAAGAGTAAAATAAAGAGAGGTCAGGGAGCATATCTGTATTTCATAAATTATCACCATCACAACAACAAAATTTCATTAAATAAAATTTTGTAAACTCAACTACAATCAAATCACATAATTATGTCACATATGCCACAAATTTATGATATTTAATGTTTTTTTTTAAATCTAACCAGTGAATAATACAGCACAACTTCATGAAGTGGAATCTAGCAGCATTCACTCCCACAAGAAAGATATAGAGAAAGATAATTAAATATTATTTTAATTATAAATTGAAGTTGAGAGACAGACAAGCAGGATTAAGCATAACACATCTGAAGAATAAAATTATAATAATGTGATACAGAGGATTCAATTCATAGTTTTCAAGGATAAAAAAGTATGCGCACAAATTTGATGGATTCCAATAATAAAGAAACAACTTCGAACCTCTATTCTAAATCTTGCAATATACAAAGAACATCTGTCTGAAGATTCTGAGGCATCAAAAGAATCTTTTTCATCTAACAACCAAAAGCTAGCTAATTAATATTTAATGTCATATCAGTTGTTAGATTATCTTCATGTTTATTAAGAGAACAGATTAAGCATTAATTATATTATACCAACTAGAGATTTTTCCATTCCCAAAGTGGCAAACTTGCAACGGTAACTATATAGCTAATTTGCTATCTATATTTACCCCTTGGATTCGAATTATTTCTTATATAATGAATCATTCATTTAATCGTATCCCACTAAATCGGAAATTCATACTCTTTCGAATTTACCAACGTGGTAAGAAAGAGTAAAAAACCCACGCAAACTTAATCACACATTAAAGCCCAATGAGTCTAGAACGCCATAGCAAAAACTTTTATTACGATCTAACATGGAACCCACCATTCGTTCAGACTTGAGTCATATACACTGCCTACATGAGTACCCTTTTTACCTTGATGATGTACCTTGTGTGTGTCAAGGCAATACAAATTGAACCCTGATTTTGATACTATTTGTTGGGCCTGATTTTCAAACCCAAAATGTTTAACCTATTAGAAGTAGCATATCCCAACCATATATCTAGCTTGCTTTCATATTTTTTCAATAAGAGACTCGATCGCACCCAAAACAAAACTTGCTTCGGATCATTCTAGACTCAAAATAAAAAAAATTACTAAGTATTATTCCTTAATCGGTGAAAAGAATTGGAACTACTTGGTTAATTTGACCTTGTTCTTGTTCATTTGTCTGAATTCCTCAAGTGTCTATCAGACACTAGAAGAGAATCCTTTTATTTCACTACGAAACTAATTCATTTCCAACTACCCAATTGAAAATTTGACACTAATTAAACAAACACCAACTTTGGATGACAATTAGAAGATCAATTAATGAACTTTTTACTTTTGTGAAAGAAGCTCATAATTGAAACAATCATAAAAACAAACAGAGATTCGAAGAATAATCGATTGTGTTTCAGTTGCATCAATTAACTGCCAAAATCTCATTACACAAGAAAATTAAAAAAAAAATACTAAAGGTAGTGAAAAATTAGAAGCATACCATAAACTGATCAAGCTCCTTATCATCAGCAACGATGCCCTGAGCACCATGTCCCAAAGCAGAGTACTTAGCCACCACATTCTGAGACTGAGCCAACTGAGCATCAATTCTGGGCAACTGGTCAACCGGAGTAGCGATCCGAAGACAAGCCACATGTGCAGAAAGCAATTGATCGTAAAGTGGGTGAGCCAAAATCTCAGCTTTGGACCTTGCATTTTGCCAATTAATCACACCCTCACTACTCTCCACAACCACACCCTCACTCTTGTTCAAATTATCACCACCCTTCAACTCGGCCGAGTCATGGGAAATAGTTCCGGCAATCATAGATTCTCCGGCGGCTGCAGCGGCAACATCATCGATGACGTCACTGTGGTTTCGACGGAGAATCGGACGAGAAAGCCATTGGTTTGAGGCTTGGGAAGCAGGAGAATCAGAAGCTGTGTGAAGATTGAGGAAATTGTTGTTGTTATTACCACCAGTACTATGATTATTAGCGTTGTTGTTGTGACTGGTAGTGTCGGTAGCGAAGTGGGCATGACTTTGGGTTCGAAGCAGAGCGTTGTTTAGCCAATTAGGTGTGGGTTGAAGTGGGTGATGGGGCTCCGACTGCTTCGAATTCGGTCCTGGTGAAGAGTGAGAAATACCCAGTTGGTCCGGTAAGATATTTTGTTGGTGGTGGTGTTGGGATTGGTCTGTAAAGTGATGCATAGGAAGGTCACGTGAAAGATGGTTGGGGTACGCCATAGATATAATTACACACCCAGAGAGAGAGAGAGAGAGAGAGTTGGTCTCTGTGTGTGTGTGTGAAAGTGTTAGTCTTTATGGGTTTATTTGTTACTTTACATAGAATCTACATCCATGGAGGAAAAAAGAGGAAACAGAGCTTAAGGAGAAAGTAAGAGAAGAAGAGTTTGGTATGTGGGATTTAGGAGATAGATATATAGAAACAGGTTGTAGTATGGTTTATGTATTATTACAAAGAAGAGAGAGAGAGACAGAGAGAGCTTGAAAGGGGAGGTGAGTGATATAGAATACTATAAAAGGATATGAGGAGTTTATTTGGAGATGGAGAAAGTGGGAGGAGACTTTTTGAGGAAGGTGGTTTTCAGGCTAAGAAAGAGGGTCGGTAAACTGCTTTAAATTGATATGCTATTTTATTTTCATTATTATTTTTTTAGCTATGAGATTTTTTGAAATGGAATAAGGGTGATTTGGATTATTTGGAAATGGGATGTCTAAGGGAATTTGTTAAAGTTTATTTGGATGTAATAGTTTTTTAGTTTTTATAAATAACATTTATTGAAAAATAATTATGTAATATATAATATAAAAATATATTTTTATATATTTAAAATACAATTTTTATATATATATTTATAATAAGAAAATATTTTTTCATGTTTAAATATAATATAAATATTTTCTTATTATAAATATATATATATGTAAAAAATATATTTTACATGGAATTAAAAATTAATTATGTAAATAATTAGATAATACAAAAATTAGATACATTAATTGTTGGTATTATTACTAAGAAGAGAAAAAAATATTAAAAGGATATAAAATTTACATTTATATTTATATTTATTTTAATCATGATGTATCACATATTATTTTAATTTTTTTTTATTTCAAAGTTATTTTATCATAAAATAATTTAATAATATATTTTGTATTTAATATAATCTCCTTTAAGAAACACATTATATAATCATTATAATTAATTATTTTAAGGAGTAGTTTCAAACTTACATCGATCTAACGTAAAAATATCAGGCATTGTCTTTGTATACTACTGAAAAGATAAGCAAACAACATTATTAACGAGTGTAGTTCAATATGCTTAACATTTATAAAGTAGTTTTACCTTAATTAAATTGCTAATGATAGATTTATAAGTTGTTATATATTAATATTGAATTAAATATTAAATAATAAAATTATTATAAAATTATTTACTAATAAAAATATATGATATATTATGATATATAAATTAATACATACATCAAAATACAATAAAAATTAATTTTTTAATTAAAATTAATAAATCTATATATTCATAAATTAATTTTTTAATTAAAATTAATAAATTTATATATTCATATATTTTAAAAGGGAGGAAGATAATATAAATATATTAACTATAAAAAATATATACGTAAAAATTTGTTAATTTTTGTTAGATATTGAAAGTTTATTAATAATTAAAAAGTGAACATATATATATATAATTATTTTATATTTTATAAAATAAATGTAATTTAAAAAATATAAATTTTAATAAATTCAGATGTATAATAATTGATTTAAAAATACATAACAATTTTAAAAATATATATATATGTGTATTTATATATTTTATTTATGATATTTTTTAAAATTTTATTTTTTTAATATATTTTTTAATAATTAATAAACGTGCATTCCTCACAAAATCTACAGAAAAATTAATAAATCTTTGTATATTTTTAGGATAGTTAATACAAATCTATTATTCTTTATACTTTTAAGAAACACTTTAGTTGGTTTATGTTTAGTTTTAATAGTAAGTTGATGGCTTTTTTAAATAAGCATGAGAAGTCAGCAAGGGCGGAGCATCCTATGTTACAGGTGCTGGTTAATTTTATTTTATTTTTAAATTATTATTATTATTATATATATATATATATATATATATATTGAAGTGATATTAATTTATACCTAATTTTTTACACCATAAAATTAAGATGGTTTAGACTTAAAAAAATATCTAAAATAATTTTCTTTCTCTTATTTTTATAAATCTTTACTATCAAAATATAATATTATAAAAAATCAAAACTAGTGAAACTATCGTATATATACTTTTTTATATTAAATAAATATATTTTATTTATATTAATATACTATTTTTATTTTTTTAACATATTTTGATATATAACAATAATATTTAATAAAACATAAATAAAAATAATTAAATACATTTTTGCTTAAGTCTATGGTAAATATTAGTACACATAATGACGAAGGCATTTCATTATCGATACGCATATTGTTATTTTGATAATTAGTACACATAATGACGAAGGCATTTCATTGATAATATTAAAAAAATATACTCATTCAGTAAAAAAATTATTTTTATACACAAAATAACTAAAAATAATTTAATAATTAAAATATTTTTTACTAATTTTTTCTCTTTCTTTTCTTGTTTTATTTTTTATTCCCTCTCATCTCTTTCTCACACATCCATCTATTTGCCAAAAAATCTTACTTCTTTTTCGATATACACTAAATTTTAATCACAAATACTAAATCATAAATCATAAATATTAAATACTAAATTTTAAATTTTAAACATCAAACACTATATTTAAAATTTTAAAAATTTAATTTTAAAATTAAAATTTTAAATACTAAACATTAAATTCTAAACACTAAACATTAAATCTTAAACTCAATAAAAAAATGAGTAATTTTAAAGTACACTTAAAATCTTGTATAACAATTAATACTAAAAGATTAATATATGTACCAATAAGGTACCACTTTCCATAAAGATGATCATATACAATACATACAAATGTTTTTTGATCCATATTACATAATTTAAAAATACTTCAAATATTTAACTTTATTTAATTTATGATAAAATGTTATTATAAAACCTTATAAAAAAATAAAATAAGAAAGGAATGTTGATGGGAAGTTTCATACTAAATTTTTTAAGGTTTTGTCGTTCATAAGTTTTTTTATAAGTTGTTTTATTTCAAGTTTTAATTTTATCAAGTATTTTTTTATATTATTTTTTATTTTAATAATCTTTTGATTTTTTTAATATATGTGTTTTAGTTATTAATTCATTTTTCTTTTTCTTTTTAATGTTATATTAATCAACAAACTTAAAATCATAAATCATATCTAATTACTTATATTTTAATGTGTTTTTTTTAGTTTTAATTTTAACCCTTATAAATTTTGATGTATTTGAATGAGCTCTTCATATGTTTAGATAATTAATTAGTTAATTAAGTTTATATACATTTGATTTTAATACTTATTAGTTTATTGTATTTTTATTTTTTTATTTTGTTAGATAATTTTAGATTATAATATGTTAACTATAGGTTCACTTTTTAATATATATGACACGAAAACTTTATATTTGGATTGAAGAAAGTACACCTCTTACTAATTTTACATGATATACATTTTACTAGTTAATATTTAAATAAAAAATTTTATTTTTGATAAAAACAAAAAAATATATACACTTGAACTTTCTTTTAAAAATATTTCTGCCTCCACCCATAAAAATCACTTAATTTTTTATAAAGTGCTCTTGTAAACCGTATTCCCTAATCAAATATGTATTGACCTCTTTTAAAATAATATGTTTCTCATGCTTCATGTATAGTGTTTGTCAAGACAACAAAATATTTGAAAAACGCCTCCGCATTTCTTTGTCGAAATACTTTGTTATGATTTATGATCATGACATAACAATTAATTAAGATTTTTTTTTGGGGTTTGGCTTCACTTTTTTTATTTATGCAATTAAAATGCATAAATTTTATAGTTTTTTATTATACCAAGTATTTTATATTATTTTCATGAAATTAACTCTAAAATTTCATATTTATTATTGATTAAAAATTTAACTGAATTATATTATTTGAAATTAAATTTAAATGAAAAATAAATATAATATTTAGTATTTGAAAAAATATTTTTTTATACAACATACGAAAATTCAAATAAAACACATTCATTTGTATCATAATAAATTTCAATTAAGGAATTTAGTTTTTTTTTTCTTCCCCTAATGGCATGTGTTGATATTTGCTCAATATTGGAAAGGGTAGTAAAGCCGTTAAGCCTCTCCTTTGAAAGTGATCTTAAAATGTCAGTCGTCACTCGTTGTTTATAAGAGTCATAAAATATTGATATATTAAAAAACTCGTATTTTCAACCCCAAAATTGTTTGGTGAAAAAAAGAATTAAGTAAACTATTTTTCTTTCATATTTACCTTTCAAGTTGCAAGTTAATTACGAGTTTATTTTATGTAACCTTAGAACACAATGAAGAGACTACGGTAACAAAGTGAAAAAAAAAACATCGAGAGTAACTAATGACATGTTTGATTCGTAAAATTAAAAAATAACTAAAATGATAATATCAATGAAATTAAATAGAAACTAAATATTATTATTATTATTGTGTTTAATTTAATAATTATAATTAAAGATTAAATTATTATATATATATATTTGTATGCATGTGTGATTGTGTAATATTATTAATTAACAAAGCTAAAGAGAAATTTTTTTGATATTATATTTTGTTTAGTTGTACTTTCATATATGAAATTACTAACTGGACAATTACAAAGAATGCCTCTGTAACAAACAACTTCAAAATTATGGAGAATTACATTTACCACTAACTAGCTTAGTGAGTGATCAGCATTACATTTACTAATCATTATTCCTTCATATTATTACCTCTTTGAGTTAATGCGGGATAAATTTAAAATTTATAATAAATAAATATATATAAGTCTTATTTTTTCCATAAAAAAAATATTATTTACATAAAATATAAAAATAATGAAAGATTCAACTTTTTGTTTTTAAATTTTTGATATCTACAAATAAATAAATTAATTAATATCTAATGCTTTTATTTTTATTTTGATATACATGTGTTCTTGATAGGAGTGAAACTTAAATTTTGAAATTTATTTATTTGGTTTATTTTAGGAGATAAAATATATGAATCAATTTTTCTACATAGAAATTAATTTTAATTTTGTAACTTCATTTTGATTTCATTGTTCAAATTAAATATAATAATAATAGTAATATTATTGCTATTAAAATATACCCTAATTGATTATATTTTAAAAAGAGAAAATGTGTATTTTGTAAATAACACATTAATAGTGAAAATATTTCTCAAATATTTTTTAGACAACATTTTAGCTTTATAACTTGGACATATATATTAATGTTTTTCATAAAATACAATATATTAACTCAGAACATAATGATAAGTAAATTGAATTTATAAAAAAAAAACACACACACATAAAAAGAAGAGAGAATTAATGAGCGTCAAAAGTTTTGTCCAGTAGCGGGGACTTTTATTGTTCGTTGGTTAATGGAGTCGGATCCGACGGCATAGGAATTTCAGAATTTTCAACGTGACCAATAGTTTTCGAAGCTCAATTCCACAGATGATTTAATACCAAAAAACAAAATCACAAATGATTTGGCAAAAAGCCGTGTAGAACACCGCATTCTTTTAGGCGGTTAGAAGAGTAGAAAAAGGAGGCGAGAGTAGTGCTCGGACTCAAGCTGAGATTATAAAAGATGTCTTTTTCTCTATATTACACTATTTAAAAATATTTATATATCATAATTTAATAAATTTTATTCTATATTTTAATTATGTTTTAAAAATATATATACTAATATTATATAACATTATTCGAGATTATGTCATGTTTATTTTACTTTGTATTGGAACAACCCAACTACTTAACTAAAGTGTTTTGGATTTGATGATACTAACTAATTATTTTAATTATAATAATTTAATTAATTATATATATATATATATCATAATTTAAAATATAAAATTCAAATTAAAAAATAAATAATATAAAAATAAATATTTACCATTAGATTTGAATTATTCAACAATAAAATATAACTAGTGAGATTTATTGATTAAAATTATTAATTATATTATAATTAATGTGTGTGATAGTGTAATATATTTAGTTAAAATTAATAATAAATATTAATAAAATAATTTAATTTTAAAATAATATATAACTTATTTTTATAGTTTTTTATATATTAAAATAATTTAATTTTAAAATTTTATTATGTTAATATTTAATTTATTTATTTTTATAAATAAAAACTATACATTAATTTTATTTTGAAATGAAGAAAGTAAATAAACATAATTTTAAGAAAAAAAATTATATAAATTGAGTTAAGTGTTCAATAAATTTTTGATTTAATGAGTTTAAATTTTTACATAATAATACAAATTCTTTTATAATAAAATCTGACTTTGAAATCAAATATATAATTATGCATAAATTATATAATAAGAGCCTTTAATACTATGAACCAAAACATGTTCTAAGTTCATATCAATGGTAACAAAGGTAGCTAAACTATAGATAAGGGTTATGATTGTTACACATTAAACTAGTAATTTGATGTTATTTATTTATTAATATGTGATTTTAAAATCTTAAGATTAAGTTATCTCAAAAGTATTCGTATACATTTGTCAAGTAAAGAAAAGTGGGGAATTCATGTTATTTACTTGACAAAATTTGAGATTTAATAAAAATAAGTTTTTATTTAAAACTTAAGGATAATTTTTTTATTTCAATATATTAATTTATTAAAATTAAAATATAATATTTTAAGTTAAATAATAAAATAGTAGTAATAATAATTACATATGTTATTGTTGTTTTAAGTCGTATAACTACGTGTGTTATTTATCCGAGGGGAGTACGGTGGAGGTGGAGGTGGAGGTGGGAATCACCCAGCCTGCCACGCTCATTCTCCGATCCACCTTTTTTTATATATATTTTTTTAAAAAATATTATATATTTATATGAATTTATAATTAAATTTAATGAGTTTTATTATAAAATATTATTCATATCATTACATTAATATTTTAATTGTGAAAATAAAATAATTATTGTTTGTATTAAAATTATAAATTTATATATTTAATTGCATAATAAATACGTATAATTAAAATTGTACGTTGATTTAGGTTATTTAATATGCATTTAATATTAAATTATTTATTTATTTATTTGTTAGTAGGGAATACAATCAATCACCTTAAAACAACCAAAAACTATGACGGAAAGTCTCAAACCTGCCTCCGCAATTATTTAAACTGATGATGGGAATAATTTCCTTGCCCCTACACTACTCCATTGACATCCCTAATCAACGCTTATTCAATACTAATAACAAATTCAATTGGTGCTTTGTCAGTTAACATTCGTGTTTTTAATAAAACTATTAGGATGGTTACCTCGTGCTAATATATATACTACCTTATATTTCATCCATGTTCCATTTTTTTTTTAAATTTTGTGAATTACATGAAATGAGCCGTACAGTGTATAAGAAAGCAGTGCATTAGTTAAAAAAAAACATTTAAAAGATGAAGAAATAAAATTATATTTTTAGTAATTCTTACCTTTATTAATATTTGCTTCTACATGAATATTACTTTCATTTATTTTTAAGGGAAGAAAAATCCTTTAAATAAACACCATTATTAATGTCGAATGATGCCCTACTTATGTGAATAGTTGATTTATATTAAAAGTCACTGAAAATAATATATTGTGACTCTTATTATGATAATATTTTAGGTTAACTTTCTTTTAACGTGGTTTGAACACGTAAGGAGTAAAAAAAATAAATATATTTGAAGTTTTTTGATATAGGCTTTTTAAGATATATCTTTTACTCATGAAGCATCAAAATTTTATAATCATTCTCATAAATTGTTTTTTAATATATATATATATAACAACTAACAATTTATTTATGTTCATTTAACTATAAATATGTCTTTATATTTGATTTATTTTTTCTTCAAATTTTAAAATATTATCTCTTATATGTACAAGGGATGCATAGGAGTGGACATCGGATATATGAATTGAAATGAAATTTTTTAATTTAAATAAGTTGATTTAATTATTTATATATATATATATATAATTATTAAAAAATAAATTAGTTAGTAAACAAAGCCATAAAAAAGATATAATAAATTATAAAATAAAATATATATTTATTTTGAATCAAATAAAAATTTGTTAACGTAATTGTAATTCAAATTGGATGAATCAAATTTTTTAATTTAAATTATTTATTCACTCATATATATATATATAGAGGTAGAAAGAAAAATTCAGTAGAAAACAAATTATCTAGAAGCAAAGCCATCAAAAAGATAAATACGTCGGGCTTTAAGAATGAAAAGTTGAATAATAATTATAATAAAAATATGAGTAAGGGTATTTGTAGTTATATAATTTTTAAAATTTCTTGACAAACATCAAAAAGAAGGTAAAAAAAAAAAGTCAGATTTAAAATTGTTTGTACGTAGATCGTAATCACAATGTTAGTTTCGAGGTTCAGGCCGATTTTAGTATAAAATGAGAAGCTCATTTATGTTTAAATTTAACTATTTTTTAACCTCATGTTTACTCCAACACACACGTTGTAATTGTTTATATATAATCAATAAGATTGAGACTTTAATTATTTATTATTTTTAAGATATATTATTCATTAATTATATTTTTTTTAAAATAAGATTATATTTATATTTTTATAAAAAAATTTAACTAATTATTTTTTATTAGTGAATATGTAAAATCTAATTTTACAAATGATTAATAATTTATCAACGTTATCATTTGATTCACTTTTATATGTGAAAATGTGTAAAAGAAATTGAAAGAGAAAAGAGTAGGGGACCATTAATTACGTCGCTTTTCCCTCCGCCTAGCGGGAGTGCGGGACAATGACCTTGGAGGCTTGGACAATTGGCACCTCAATACAATCTTGGACCACTTTTATGTCCCCAGTTCCAGGCACGCGCCGAAAATATACGTATCACCGTTATCCACGTGGAGGAAGCTCAGGTAGGGACAAACTAGGAATTTTGATTTCATCTACAGCCGCCGGCTAAGTTAATGTGTACTATGGCTCTGTGGGAAAGTGGTCCCCGCATATTACAACAAGTGGGACCAAAATTGTTTAGATACAGTTCGAGTGGGGGCCCACTGAGGAAAAAAACGGTACTTGTGGTTTTATGGCAAAACATACCACAGTTCACCTATAAAGGCAGATAAAAGAATGGTCCCCCCAACATAATTGAGAGTTGAGCTCTGTGAGTATTACTATTTTGTTCACTCGTTTGCTCTGTTTATAGAGACTCTGCCGTCAGGCCAATGGCAGTCTAGTTCATTATATATCATGTGGTAATGTTCTGAATTTTTTTAAATATAGGTAGATATAAAGTGTTTGAAAACTTTGTCAAGATAATACATTTTTTTATTATTTATTAATTTTTATTTTTATTTTTTCTTGTTTCTCATTTTAAAAGTTCATCAACTGGAAAAGTTAAGTTGATTTTCTTATTTCTCTTAATTACAAAAAAGAAAAGTTATTCTTGATATATTATTTAAATATTTTAATCAATTAAATTTATTAAAATATTTCAACTTTAAAATTTAAATAATTCATGTATTCCTACAAATATTATATAACAATAATATTTCAATCATACAAACAAAATTATTTAAAAATTAATAATTGTAAAAAAATATATTAACAATTTAGATGTATTTATATGTATTTTCTTAAAATTATGGAATATATATTTATTTATTACGTGATATTATATATAATTGTTAATTATAAATTAAAAAATAAATTTTATTATTTTAATTAATAATAATCTTTAAATAACTCTTTACATGAAAAAATTCAAAAAAATACTTTAAATGAAAAACTTTAAATACTTTGAATTTTTATATATTTTAAATGTCAGGTTTGAGTTTAATTTAATAATATATTTTTTATGATAATTTAATAATGTAAAATTATATCAAATAAAATTATCTTAAATTAATTGTATTTTATGATGTTATTTTATAAACATGATGTGACATGTTTAACGTGATTCAAAGAATTTTAGAAAATATTAGATTTTTAAAAACTTTAAGAGCATATAATTTTTTAAAATAAATATTACATCACACTACTTATCATATATACTAAATATGTAAATAATTTAACTAAATTCTTTTTTTAAATAAATTTTTTAGACAAGATTAATTAATAGAAATCAAAGGTTTTGGTACTTAGTAAAAGTTACTTATGTTTACACATAAATTCAAGGTGGTACCTATTCATATGCAGGTATATCTCTTTTATCCTCCCAATTAATTAAAGATAATCTATTAGTTTAATTAAACTATATATCAATTACATGGAGGTTGGAAATGATTTTATTAATAATTATAATTATTTTATATTAATTTTTGAGTATATTTTATGAATCGATACCATACTTCTTATTTTTAATATTTATTTAAAAATATATTTAATTTTTAAAAAATTAAATCTTAACATAATTTTTATTCTACTATATTATTTAAAATATTGACTTTATTTTTATTTTTTAAACTAATTTAACATATATTTAAGTAAAATAAAATATATAAAAACAAAAATAAATAAAATTGTACGTAATTATTTTAAATATTGTGTTATATTATTAAAAATATATTTTTATGTAATTATATGTATATAAAAAATAATATTAATATATATTTGGTTGATTATAGTTTCGATAATATAATAACCACACTCGCTTCATTTCTTATCATTTACAGTTATATTATAAAAAAAATTATCAAATTTATACAATTAATTATAATTTTAATTACCCATGATTACAATATTCATTCATATTTTTTATAATGTGCAAGCATGTAACGCATATAATTAAAAACTGATGGTATTTAAGTCTTTATAATTTTTTTATTTTCTTTTCTTTTTTCTTAAAAAGCCTTTTTTTCTTACTAAGTGCTTTTAGCAATAAATTTAAACTAATAACTTTAAATATAAATTGAGCTATTTTATGTCATTTTATATTTTATTTTATATATTTAATAAATTCATGATATAATATTATCTATTTTTTTCAAATAACATCTTATCTTATTTTATTTCATTTAGATTGTTATGCTAATAGATATAACTTTAAATATATATTGTATCGTTCTTCTTATTAAACTTAAATTATAAATTATCATTTATTGTATTTTCTATTATTATTCTTATTTGTCTTGTTTAGACCCATTAGAAATAAATGAGATATCATAAGTAGTATCATTTTATTATTATCTTATCTCATTAAAAATTAAGTTATATAAAATGAAATAAATTTTAAAAATTAATGAATTATCTAATAAATTTTATTAATATCTCGTCTCAATTTATACATATATTAATAAGACAACTTTAAATAATTACGGGATTAAAGAAATACCAACACGAAAGGAATAGATAATTTTTTTAAAATTTAATATTAAAATAATTTAAAATTTATATTCATCATTTAATAATTAAGTGTTTTTTTAAATCAATTAAAAAATAACAAAAATAACTTTTTTTTACCAAAATATTGTAAAAGTAAATACTTTTTAATAAATAGGTTGCCATTAATTGAGGTCCAAATTAAAGATGAACATTTTAATGGTAGATAATTTAAATTGTGATTATTTGTAAAAATGTGATGATTTTTTTTTCAAAAATAACCATAATCGATAAGACGTGAAACATGAATGGTTATTAAAATAATAAAATCGTGGTTAACCGAAATCAAACATATATTGATATTATTATTTTATATACATAAAATTATATAAAAAATATATTTTTAATACTAAAGCACACAATACTTTGTATAATTAGATTAGATTTTATTTACTATTATTTTATATTTTTTTATTTGACTTAAAAATATGTACTAAATAGTTAAAAAAATGAAAATTAATTTTAATATTTTAAATTATATAAAGTAATAATTAAGTTAATATTTATTTTTTAAAAAATTAAATATATTTTTGAATAAATATTAAAAAATAAAAAACATTATTAAACCGTGAAAAAGTTGACACCAACTCATAATTCGATGATTATTAACCAAATATGTTAAAAATTAGTACAAAATAATTATAATTATTAATGTAATAATGTTCTTCCATCTCCTCACCGTTCGTATTCCAAACCATGTGAAAAACTTTGCATTGATATGTCCTTAATTATTTATATTTAAAAAAATTATACGTATCATCACATAAATTTTTATTTAAATATCTTCATATTAATTATAATATGATTTATAATTAAATAATTTTAAAAGTAAATTATTTTTTAAAATAATTTAATTATATATTATAATATAATTAATATAAATATAAATTTAACTAATCTAGCTTTCCTTTCGGTGGCATGTTTCATAAAATTAGTTTTTTTCTTTCTTTCCCGAATGCAAATGGATAATGTAGTTTAACAATTGTTATTCCACTTACTATTTTAACTAGGTAAATTATTTATGTATTTTTCATTGAGTATAATGAAATTTGTAATGAGATTTTCTTCTTCTTTTAATTTCTAAAACATAACTTGATTGTTAAACATAAATAGAAGAAAAATACAAGATTAGAACGGAATAAATTAAGAATAATTAAGTATTTTTTACTTTATTTGTATTTAAGTAGGTATTTTAGTTAAGTTATTTTTTTAATAAAAAATGGATAAATTAATCATCTTTTAAATAATATAGTATTATTTTATTAACAAAAATTTATGATAAAATAATAAAATATATTTAATTGAATAAAGTTTTCATTTTATCCGGTTTATTTTTGGAGATTTATAGGATAAAAAAAGTAACTTTAAAAATGAACAAAAAAAAAGAGAGAAAAATTTTAAAATAATAATTTTTTCTCTAATAATTATATTTTATTATAAATTCTTATCGATAAAAAAATATTAAAGTTAAAAAATACTTACCTATCTTTACCTAAATGTTTATTTTTTTAAAAGTAAAACGAATATGATACTGTTTCGATGGTAAACTTAGAAAGACAGTGAAATAGTACTGTCTGAACGGTAAACTTTCAGATTTGTCTCTTTTAGATTTTGACGACATTGATGGTTACTGAGCTTCTAAGCCCATGCCAGTTGAAGTTTCTTCATACATAGAGCATAGCCTGTACTTACAAAACATTCAAGTATTTGAAAGACCACATATTGGTTAGGGCTTTCCTGTTTCTTTTTTCTTTTTTCTTTTTCATTATATAAATTATATTTATTTATACTTTAATTTTTATAAAATAGCGAAAAGTGCAATAAATTTTTTAAATTTCAATTATTACGATATAATTTATGCAATTGAGTAACCAATAAATATTGCATGGGTAATGATATTTGCTAAATTTTAAAGAAATTTAGTTTATTTAAAAAAAAAAGTACAAAGATAAATTATTTTAATTATATATACATATATATTTTATTGTTTTTAGTTTTTAAAATGCTGACATTTGTCAAATGCAGCCCAATTAAGTTGAATTTTTGATCCCAAAAGAAATTGCCGCCGGATTTTTTTTATAAATGATTAAAATAATACACTTATTAAGTGCACTAATTTATATTTATGCAATAAATTTTTTAAAATAAATGAACTAATGAAATTAAAAATAAAATTATTTTTATATTTTGTTGTATTATATATATAAAATTGAATAAAAACAATTAATAAAAAATATGAAATTATCACTGATTATTTCTTTTAAGAAATTTATTTCTTTTCCTTTCCATTATATAAAATATGTATTATTTTAATTTATACTCAAATACACTTCAAATAATATTAAAGAAGTATTTTTTTAAATTTTTTATGAGATTAAGTAATTTTTTAGGTAATAATTTTTAATAATACATTATATCAAGTGTATAAAAGAATAATGAAAGGATATTATTTAAATTTTATTAAACATAGAAATATTAAATTAATATATAATATTTTTTATTCTATTTAAGTTATAAACAAAATATTTAATATTGATTTATTTTTTTATTTCATTGATCAAACTAAACACTACAATAATAATATTTATATTTAATTTTATTATCATTATTATTTTTATTATTTTCATTGGGTGAACAAATACACCCTAAATAGTTTAAAATACAATTTAAAAATATAAGTATTTTAGTTGCATTAGGACATTAATCATATTTGCCAATTTAATATTTTGGACACATTTTGTTAGAGCCAGATCCATTAATATACTGTAGATATTGATAATTTTAAAAAAATAATATTAATATTTACAATAAAATCAGATTTTAAATATGCAAGTAAATAATTTAATGTAAAATAATGAATAAAATGTCCTCCATCTCATTTATCAATTCGATATTCTTAGACAAAATGAAAAAAAGAGAGAGGAGAGATCAAGATAATAGGTGTGGACATTGGGTTATGAAATCTCTACACTAAAAGGGATTAATATATTTCGATCCAACCAAATCCAACATATTAGGTTTAGTTTATTGGATTATATTAAAAATTATTTTTATTAATTAAACATGATTAACTTTTAAAAAATATAAAATTATTTATGCAATACTTTTCATTTATCTTAATATTTCAATATTTCAATATTGTTCCCCTATGGATTAGGGAAGCGCAAGGCCAACTTTGACTTTAACATTAGAGAGAGAGAGAGAGAGAAAGAAAATGAAAGCTAAATATCATAAAATTAAGGACAAATATTTGTATTATAAATTTGTGATATAATTTACCTGTATTTTTTGTATGTGGTGGTGTAATTATTTATTGATTTATTTTATAAATTAATTTTATATTGAATGTTTTAAAAAACTTTAAAATTTTAAAACTTTAATAGATTTATAAATTTTTAAAAATTGATTTTTAAATCGATCTATAACATTAATTTAAGAACAATCGATTTTACGATTTTATATTTATAATTTTTTATTAATTTTTTTTATAAAAATATAAAATAAAACTAAGAATTGTTATAAATATTTAATTTTATTAAAAATTAAAATTATTTAAAAAAGACTTTAAAATATGCGTAATACTTCAAAATTAATATATAATGAAAAATTATAATAAAGATCATTAAAGTGGTTAAAATTTAGAAATGAATAAAAAATAAAACTTACACAAAACTATTAACAAAAATATGCTAAAACATGTTTCTATCCTCCTGGCCCTAACAGAAAAAAAATGTATATTTCATATACATATGATTAGTTTAGAAATCAGAATTCATGTAAAATGATGAATATGTTAGTTAATAGTTTTAATAGTAAGACATAATTTCATACATAAAAATTTTATTTTTAATTCATAGAAAAAAATATGTTTATTTTTTTATCATATAAATGGATATATATATTTTAACATGATAAAAAAATAAACATATTTTTTTTACAAAGAGTTAAAAATGAAACAAATTAGATAATTAAGTTATTTATGTACGTAAAAGTAATTAATATATAAATATTATAAAATAATAAAATTAAAGATATTTATAATATAAATAAACATATTAAATTTTTATGGATTTTATAAAATAAAAACATCTAATCAATTAAATTATTTAATTTTTTAAATTTTAATATCTACCTCATGTATCAACTAATTTATAAAAATAATACAATTAAAATTTAATGTTAAATCGATACGGTCTAAAAAAAATATACGTATGTGATCACGTCATCAAGGTATAATAATTCCCTTGAAAGGAATTTTATATGATAATTTCTACGTAGATAAGGATGTTTTTTTTTTTAAGGAAAAAAGAAAAATCCGAATCCGAACGCTAAAAGAAGAGTTAAGTTGTAGACCACAGTAGAGGCTAGAAGAAATTAGTATGATGAGTTGATACGACTTTACGAGACAAGTGTTTTATTAATATACTTAAGGAAGCTATTGGAATTGAAATATTTATTAAGTCCTAAAGCATATTTCATAATATTCTCAGATTAAGCTAGTATTCTATATCTACCAACTTCTCCTTCTCCTTCCTCTTTTTTTTTTTTTTTTTTTTTTTGGTTCTCTCTTACTAGCTACCAAATTAGGTAGCTATGTAGGATTACACAGTGGCATTCAAAATTAAGCAAGTCTAAGAGAGTTGGGCTGTAAAATATATATTAGGAAAAATAACTATATAAAAGAACTAAAGAAGGAGGGAAGAGATTGCAACATACTGCTTTTCTCTGATTTGGACCAATTAATTGAAATTAAACTAATATTCGGACATTTCTTAGAGTTATAGATTGTATTATAATTATAATTAATATATAAGTAATTATTATATTAATTAGTGGTAATAGGTGGAGTGATAAATTGAGTTTATTTATATTATAAATGAATTGTGTCAGATCCATCCATCTGATAATAAAAGTGTTTATTTAAATATAGTTACTAATAGGAGTGTATATGATCTGGTCCGGTCCGGTCCGATTTTTCTTAAAAAAAAATTAACTGGACTAGATCGTTCATATTATTCGGATCGGATCGGATCGAATCGTTTGACTTATAAAACCGTTCGGTCTGGTTTTATTTCTAATTTGATTCGATTTTTTTATAATTTAAGGAAGAATAATGTAAAATTTTTAATATATTATTAAACCGATCCGGTCCAATTTGAACGGTTTAAAATTAATACAAACCGGACCGGACCGTTTGATTAGTAAACCGTTCGATTTGATCAAATCCGATCCGATTTATGGACACCCCTAGTTACTAATACTATACATAAATATTATGAACATATGTATTTGTATAAAATTCTTTAATCTTTAATAAAAGTGTTTTAAAAGTTTGTCTCAAATTTGATTGATTTGATTGTTAAATTTTATACTAATATAATTGTTAATCTAAACTATTCGTATCAAAATACAATTTCTTAACCGAATGCACTTTTGGGGAAAGTTGTATATATGAACTTGGGGAACTTCAACTATCCTTATGCTTGATGTAGTCCTCGAGGAGATGTATATAAATTCAACTTTGGTTGAGAAAATAATCTTGCTGCTTTTTCCATCTACGCATGAAAATTAATTATAGGTTAGTCATCATAGTCTCTAAAGTTATTGATGCATCATCTATTAAATTTAATAATTTTAAATATAATATATTATTTAATAATTAGTAAATAAATCGATTTAATATAAATAAATATTTATAGAAAAAGAGTGTTCTATATCTTTTCTTATTTTCTTATATTAGAAGACATGATTAATAATAAGTAAGAAAATGAAATTACCTATTGATTAAATGTAGGAGGTACGATGAAGAGTGACATAATGATAAAAAAAATTAACAATTTTTCAAGAGAAATTATTATCTAAAAAAATTGAAAATTAAACTAAATATTTTTCAAATCATTTGATAATGAAAAAAGAGGAATATTGAAAGGTATAAGGGGTTGAGTTTCTCTAATTTTTTTTTGATTAAGTTATTTGAAAGGTAAAATGTAAAAAAATTTCTAACAATTTATAAAAGTAGAAGAAAAATTGAAAGATTTACCCATTAAAACCTAAGTTATTAATGAGAAGTTGAAAGGTTTACCCTTGTAAGTAGGTGATTTTGTGTCAACATAACACGTATGAAGATCTTGATATCTATTGAAGAGCCCATTGAATAAGACTTCTTGTTTATATCAATTTAATCCCGTAAAGATTTGTCAATAAAATATTCTTTTAATTTCTTAAAATAAAAAAAAAATAAAAAAGTTAATGTTTGTAATTATCTAGGTAATAAATACGCGATCCTATCAACATGAGATATCTCACTTATATAATGAATGTTATTGTCATTTAGCAGCTCGTCTATAACGACTTGGTCTTTTATAATCGATCTAATTTTGATGATCAAGACTTATAAATGACACGACGTGAAGTAAAAATGATTTAGATCATTTTTATATATAAGACCTTAAGCACTATGTATACTTAATCTTAAGTATCTAATAGATGTTATATATATTTTTATAGTTTGATGAATAAAATATATTTTCGTTATTAATATTTCATATTTTTCTTTAAAATTTCTAAAAGCTCTAACATATCAAAAATTCTTCAAATAATAATAAAAATATTAAAAATTATAATACAATTTAAAAAAAATTAATAAATAAAATCGATTAACATAAAAAAATTTGCTTAACATAACCAATATAAAATTTAAAAAATTAACTAGAGTTAGATTAATCTTTTAAATTTATTGATTTTAAATTGATACTCTTTTTTAACGATGTATTATATATAATTTAATTTAAATCAATATATATATATATATACCATAACATACATAGCAATAAAAAACAATAAACATATAATCAAACTCTCCATGTTGATATGGTATAATTAGTTTCAACGGTCTCAAATTCAATTTTAATAATTTAGACGAACCAAACTTAAATAGGTTAAATCAAACATCACAAAGTATCTTCATAAATCTTCAAAAAATTGAGATGACATCTTTTCCCTTAAAACAAAAAAAAAAAAAACCTTTCCTTGTCGAGTGGTGTTATTTTCCTAATTATATATATATATATATATATTTGGGGAACGGGTGTATTTACGACAAATAGAAATATCCAAACAGTTAGTGAACGGTTGTATTTACGACACGTGTTCCATTACATGCCAAAAGAGTACGAGAAAATCCAGTGAAGACCGTCGAGTCCCGAGGTTTCTCTGCTAATGAGCAATTCGTGTCTTCCTCCACCAATCATAGCCTGCCATACACCTTCCTACGTGGTCCCACACGTTTTTATGAATCAACAAAATAATTAATTTTAAACTCATTTAACATTTTAATTTATTAAAAAATATATATACACGTTTTCTTCTTCTTTTATATTTCACTCCTGACCTTTTATTATATATTATAAAAATAATATTTAAATTTTATATATTATTAAAAATTAAAAAATAACTGTAAGAAGTTAAAGTCAATTTTTTATTTTATTTTTTAATTTTTTAAATACATTAGTTAAATTATTTTAATTTAAATAAAAAAATATAAATATAAATAATGATAATTTATTTTTATAATAATAAAAATAAATATTATAAAAAATAAATATAAAGTTTAAATATTATATTTTAAATAAATACAAAAATTATAAAGTTACCATTCTATTATAATAGTCTAAATCAATATTTCAGCTTACTTAATAATTTTTTTCCACACAACGTGACGAAGCAGCCACGTAGTGCCTCCCTCATTGTTAATTATTCAAAAAAAGTGATTGCTTCTTTGTTAGATCTTCTTCTTCTTCTTCTTATTATTATTAAAACTTTTTTGCCGCATCAAAACAATAACGAGTAACGGAAAAGGCAAAATACTATTATCATAATAATATTTTTTTATTAAATATAAATATGTAAATTTATTATAATTGTTAATAACATTATATTATATTATATTATTTAAGTTTATCTTAAATTTAAGATATATAATTTTTTCTTATAAAAATATTACTATTAATTTTTGATTTATTTTCGTAATATTTCACGTTTTATGTTTGTAGTTTTAAGCTTAAATTATTTACCATCAGGTTGGAACACATAATATGTTATTTTTTAATATTTTCATAATAAAATTAAAAATATTAAATATAAAAAAAATTATATAATTTATTAATAAGAAGTAAATTAGATTCTAAATTATTTTCTGTATTAAGTTTATATTAAAAAAAACCCATATATTTCCATTTTTTTAAATTAGAAGAGGGAAAAGTTTAAGATCTGTTGGCGTGTTGGCCAAGCTTGCTTCTTCTTCTTTTTTCTCTCTCTCTGCCTCTTTTGTCTTGTTTGGGTGCTTATACTAACTTAATGATTGATTGTCGATAATGATTCAAAAGAATAAATAATAAAAAATTAAGAAATAATAAAAGATATTTTATAATAAGTAAAAAAAATTCTGAATAAATTAAAAAGATAAAATTAAATGGTAAATAAAAAAATAGATTTAAAAATTAATCATTTTCATCTTTAAGAAAATTATTTTTTAAAAAAAAATCATAATTTATTATTAAATAAGTAATACATAAATAAACATTAATATTATAAATATATAAAATATATATAATATACTATTAATTGACAAAAAAATTAATGAGATTTTGTATTTTATTGGGGATCTTGTTCCTTTATTTTTAGTTCTTGCACCATCCAAAATTTCTCAAAAGGATAAAAAAAAATTAGATACATTTATTTAGAAAGAATCAAAATATTAATACAAACTTATTTAAGAGAATGAAAAGATATATTTATAAAAATAACATTATTAAATAATAAAAAATAAATAAGAAATATGCTTTACTAGGAATGATATATGATAGTTTGAGATACTATAAACTAAAATTTACAACATATCTTAGATTTGTAATTAATATTCATAGTAAAAATTTAAACCAAGTATTAAGTTTAACTTATTAATTTAAAAGAAGAGATTTAATGAAATAATTAAATCATCAATTTTCAATACAATATATAACAAGGTATTCATTAATAAATAATCATAACAGTTAAATATATAGACAAAATAAATTTATAGAAATAGAAAAAATCTTTCACGAACATAGACAAATAATAAAACAAAAAATATCGAGGAATTTTAAAATACCTTAAGAATGACACTTATATATCAAATAAAAACCTCTCATACGGATGAGAAAAAATAATATGGTTGAAAACAATAATATACAAAGATTTACTTTTATAGAGAGAAACTTATAAAGAAGTTAAAAAAACTAAATTATGAAATTCAAGTAATGAAAACACTAGTTAATGATATCATATTAGGAAGACGATAATATTTAAAAATATACAGTTAAAAACATATGTAAGCTTTGAGATTTTTAAAAGAGGAAATAGATTTAGTTTAATAATCAAACACGAAATATGTACAAGATATAATCGAAACACAAAAAGAATTATTAAAACAAATAAAGGAATGTGGTTATAATAAATTACAATAAAATATACATATGAAATTTAAAGAACTAAAAAAATATGTATATAACATACATAAAAACAATGATATTATAAATCATAAATATGATTCATTAGATAGATTAAAAGTAGAACAAATGGGGTTTCTAGAAAAAGAATTTAATACATAAGAACTTTGTGTATTAAAAAGTCAAATATTAAGCCAAATTTACTATAAACTCAGGAAAAATGTTAACTCTATTGAGATCAAAGTAAATTACTCAACTAATAAAGTCATCGTCACTTCTTATAGTAGGATAACTTTCTCTGAAGAGGACGGCAAAAAAATCACCAAATATGAGAATTTTTTTTAACAATAATAACCTAAAAATTGGTCAAGAAATAAAGAAGATATTTTGTTTATATACTAGAAAAGCCACCTAAGATCACATATTTATTTACTGCATTAAAGATCAAGAATATGAAGATGTATTATCATCAACGTCATCCAAAGGATTGTCGGTAGAAAATGAAAAAAAAATAAAGAGGAGAAACTGTCAATAGAAAACGACAATGAAAAATAAAGATGTAGAACCACATCTTTAGTCATTATTATGTACTGAGGAAAAAGAAATGGTTGATATTTAAAGGAATAAAGCATATGAATTATAAAAATATAGATAAAATAGTAATTCTAATATTATAAACATGATTTCTTGTGTAATAAAATGAACTCTTATTTTCATTTGAGATAAACATAAAAAGCATAACACACAACCTCTAGAATAATAACCCCTTATATATAGAAATTCAAACAAGTAATTATATACTTAGTAATTATAAGCGGCTAAGAATCCCTTCAAGGTTCTTAGTTCTCATTAAAATTGTAATAATCTTTATATTATGAATAAAATAGAGTTTAGTCACTCTTTTTTAGTAAGTCAAAATTAGATATCATTTATGTACGAATATAAAAGACTCACCATTACTAGAAGAGTATTAAAGTTTTAACAAAGCTTAAACATAATCAGTGTAACAAGAGAAGACAAATAGAAAGGAAGATCATAGTTGACCTATTAAATTTAAGTATAATAATTATAACTTTCAAGTTAATTAAGAATTTTAAATGTTTAAATATTTACTTATATTAATTAATTATATTAATAAACAAGAAGATGTAGAGAAAATAACACAATATTTTGATAAAAAAATTATTTTTAATGTACAAGAATTATAGAATAAAAATTAACAACTAGTTTTAAAGAGATAGTCTCTAATTTCATTTCAGAGTCATATGAATATTAATATAATATGGATGAAAAAGTTAATACCATTAGATTTAAGAACATCAATGATATTAACCACAAAGTCTAAAAACATTATGATATTTTTGGCAAATCACAAGCATATAAATGAAGATATGTTAAACCGTACAGGTATTTTAGATAAATATCCGTAAATGCTTAATTCTTTATTAAAGAACACATATAAAATAATAATTTATAATTTATAATAACTAAAATAACATATAAATAACATTAAACGATTTAATAGTTAGAGTTTAAGATTTAATGATTTAATTTATCAAATTTTAACTTAAATAACGTTCAATTATAATTTTGTGTTGAATTTTTATTTGTAAAAAATCTAATAACTTGATATAAAATGTATGATTTTTACTATTATTAATTTTTAAGAAGTTATATAAAAATTGTTTTCTCCTATAAGCTACAACTACAAATATATGATTGATTACCTTCGTAGCATGCGATATCCTAGCGAGAAAAAAGAAGAAAGAATAATTAATATATATCTAGTATTGCCCAAATTAGCTAGGTGAACTGTACTTCTTTTGTTTCTCAACAATTTGAATGTTTATATCACTGTTAGGTTTTAAGATTTATATATGAAACGGACACCGTGTATACAGTGAAAAATATTATATGTATTTTATTTTAGAAAAAATATATTTAAATTATTAAATTTTATTGATATATTGAATTTTACAAACTTAAAATTTAAAATTAAGACACAATTCTATTTTACATTTTAACTTTTCTATTATTTCAAAAATATTATATCTAAGAATATTAAATCTTAAGAGTTTATCATCATAAAAATATAACAAGTAAAATCACTGTTTTGATTAAGATTTTGTTGGAGTACACAATGACCAAGAGAATTACAAATATATATCAGTTGGGTTAACTTTGGTTGTATCGGATATTAGCTTATGATTCCTTTGTATACAAACAAGTTTTTGTAAAGAATTGCTTGCTTTGAACTATAATATATTCTAAAGTAATTACCAATGAAATTCTCGAGCTTAACGAAAATCAAATTCCTCCCCCATTTTTCATAAATACACTAAACAATCTCTACAAATAAATTTTAGAATTTTACCATGTTAAAGGTAAATGACAAGATTTGCTAATAATTTAAAAATAAATTTAATATTTAATAAAATGTATTAGGATTTTAATCAATAATTTCACTTTTAATATTTTATTATATGTGCTATTAATACAAAAGAAATATATGTAATAAATAATCTACCTTTATATAGCAAAGACTTATTCAATCCCTTTACTGCTTATTGATTGCAAATACAATATCACATCAAAGGAGATCATTTGACCTAATATATTAGGTGGTGGTTTTTCTTTAAAAATTGGGAGAAATTAAAAAAAAAAAAAAGTGATTCTTGGTGGTATCCTAACTAGTAGTTATCTTGTAAATGTGGGGTAGCATTCTTTTTCGGAAGAGACTTGCAAAAAGTCTAAGACTATAAGGTAGGGGAAAAGAAATCCTAATTGATGCTATACAAAATTTAAAATCTCTTTAATAAAAAATAAAAAAAAGATGGAAAGAAAGAAAAAAAGGTGTGATTCTCATCCTATCTATAGAGCACATTATTGAAATGTTTTCATGACCATCGCTATGATTATGGAATGGAAATCTTACCTCTAGTCATGTAATTGAGGTGGTATTTTGGTATTTAGTTCCAATAATGATAATATAAATCAAGTGGATGAATCTTTAACTTATTTAGTTCACTTTTTAATAAAATATAAAATGTTAATCATTTTAAACATTATAATATTATTTTTTTTACATAATAATAATGTCAAAATTATTATTTTTAATTTTTTTCTTCTTTATCCATTCCTTTCTTTTAAGATTCAATTTTAAAACAATTTTATAATTATAAAGTTAAAAATATTAATAATTTTTAATTATATTCTCACAAATTTTTAATTAATCATATATTAACAGGTTATAATATATCAATTATTACACCCAATTATTATAATGGTTGATATATTATAATCTATTTTCTATTTAAACAGGAACATATAAGATTGACAAAAAAAATCTATAAAAATAGAGAAAATATAATTGAAAAATACTGATGTTTTAAATTTTGTAGCTACAAAAATAGCGTCAAATTTGAAAAAAAAAATTAAAATAACAATTTTTTCCCATTAAATATACTTTATTATTTTTGTATTAAAATTATTTAATAATAAAATAATATTATATTGTTCAAAAAATAAATAATCCATCTCATTTTTAACACATTGTGACCTAAGTGTGTTTTGTGAAAATAAAGTGATTAAAGTGTCTCAATAACACAAACAAAATGATATTTAGGGTACTAAATACATATGAATTGAATTTAATAATAAGAATATTATGATTAATATATTTATTTTAACAATAGAATAAAAATAATTATAACATCGTATTATAATTTATAAAATTATAAATAAAATAAAATTAGAAAATATTTTTTTGATTTCTAAATCGGATAAATTGAGGAAAAATAAAGAATTATTTAAATATGTGTGGAAAATAAAATATTTTAGTATATTTCTAAAAATTATGAGATAAATGAGTATTATTACTATTAAAACATTTTACTTTTTATATTTTATATCAATAATAAAATCAAATAAAAAAAAATATTCCATTACCATTTCAAATAATATCAACCAAACATTTATTTTTCAGAGAGTAGTTGTGATTTTGAAACAAAATTTATTGCCTTTACGTTGAATTTCTTTATCTGAATTAACATATTAGCAATTCTCAATTTCTCCCTATAAAGTTGATGTTTGGTTTGACATATTTTTCTTAATCTCCATTATTATTTATTGTTTTCTTTGTGCTACATAGCCAGTCCTCACCCCAATATTGAAGTATTTATTAAAGATAAATAATCATTAGATTAGGACACGATGACGGATGTATGATACAATGTTCAAAACTTTTACTTTGCTAATAACTTTTTAGTTCTTTCGTTGAAGAAACAAAAACAGAGGGGTTGGAGTAAAATGTCAATTTAGTCCTTTTAAGTTTTTAATATTATATCACTTGAAATAGAAAATTGAATTTTTGAAGTAACCAACATACGATGAGTCACATTTGAGAATAGTCATATTGGTTTTTTTTATTGTAATTAATTTTTCATGAATTTTATTATTATCAATGAATTTGAACAAAAATTTCTAACGCATATATTTTATAAACATTAAATAAAATAATTTTTTATATTTTATTTCTTTTATCAATAATACAATTACTCAACAAGAGAGGAAGCACTAATAACACCTCTGCATAGCTCAAACTTATTTTTTTTCAAAGTGTTCAAACTTCAAACTTTTGAAAGTCAATGATTTGGATTTAAAAAATATGAGTATGTATATATATATTTTTAAATTTTGCAAAAATAATAATTTTTTATTAAATATATTTATATGAATTCAACTACATCTATTCGTAGTAATATATTAAAAACTGATTATAGAAGTTTAATAATAAAAAACTGAAAGTTAGGGTTCGATGTAACTCTGTTGAAAGAGAGAAAAATCAAAAGTTGTGTAAGTTGAAGAGAAACGTTTTTGGATGGATTCAAGCTTGAAATGACCTTTGATTTCATGTCGTGGGACCAATTTATAAGTTGATAAGTAGAAGCTTTTGGCTATTTGTATGCGTTCACGCCTAGCGTGCAATTTTTGCCAAGTCTATGCATACAAATAGTAGCAATCACGAACTTTTGTTCTTCGGGATACATGTGGTGGGTGTGACTTATTAGTAAAGTGTTGCTCTATACAATCACAAAGTAATTGTTTTTTTTTTCTTTTTTATAGAGTAATCGTTGGTTGTTTTTATTAGAAAAATCATTACATTTTAGTATTTAAAATCTGGTTTCGTACTTTAATCTTATCAATTATTTAATTTTAAAAAATATAATTTTATCTTTAAAAAAATATTTTTTTATATTTTTTTATTTAATTATAAAAATAATTATATTTATCACATATGTTCATGTTCATCAATATCATATTCTTTATTTTAGAGTTTATATTACCACATTCTTTCATCCAAAACCACTCTTCAATATTTGTGTAAAATTTAAAAATATATTTTTTATTGAAAATAAATTAGATAATTATTAATTCATTTGAAATATTATCTCTGATAATGATTACAGTTATTATCTCATTTCATTTGATTTTTTTATCCTTTGTTATTTATAGATTATTTTGTGGTCAATTAAAATTACTTTTATCTTAACTTTTAATTAAATATAAGGTGTTATAAAAAGATGAAATTGTCTATATGTTCAAATTGAATGAATTGATGATCAAATTATAAATAAATTAATGATAAACTAACTATAGTTTCAATAGAAAAATACATCACTACCTTATTTTACAACAAGTAGTCAAAGTTAATTTATAGATAAATAAATAAAGTGATGTTAGGCATGAAAATGAAAAGATGATGGAGTTTTTCAAAATTTGATTACTATTATAACTTTTATTAAATGGATAGAATATTAATATATTAATTATTTTAAGTTTAAATATATACTTTTATTTAATAAAATTACCAAAATATCTAACATTTTCATCTGATAACGAATAAATTCTCATTACATATTTGGTGAAAATATTTTGTCCTTTACCCATATTTTTTAACACATTAAAAAATATTTTCATTTATACATGTATTCATTACAAAAATCACTAATTTTTTTTATAATTTTAACTAGAGACGAATATTAAAACAATAATAAATCATGTTATATTTTTATTTTATTTTTTTAATAATTTATATTATTATTATTATTGAATTATATTCAATTTTAAGTATAAATTAAATAAAAAAATAAAAGGAATAAAATGTTTCTATTCGTCTAAATATGCAACCAACCATATTATATGCCTCGTTGTCGTTGGTATGAGAAGCTGATCTTACGCTTAATAGGAAAAATGGTCAAAATTAATAGTCTCTTTGTATAATAAATGGCCAAAACTGGTATTTCACTTTATGATTAAATAATTAATTTTATAATTTTTGTATATATAATTATAAATGTATTTGATAATAATTTTACCAAATTGATTTTTATTAAAAACAAATAAAAAATCATTGTTATTTTATAAAATTTTCTAATTTTTGATTTTTTTCTTTCAAAAACCTCAAAAATTAAGATTTTTTTGGATATTATTTATATATTTAATTTTTTAATAATTTTTTCATACGAAATTCATATGATTTGATTAAAAAATTAGAAGTAAAAAATATGATTTTTAAATATTTATAAATTAACTCAAGTGATCCATTAAAAATAAAAAAATCAAAATCAGATATAATTATTAAATGTATTTGATTAAAAAAACACTTAAAAAAATCAAAATCAAAATTATTATCAAACACACTTAAACTATTACCCCACGTTTGGTTGGAGGGAATAGAATGGAATCAGAATTGATTCCTTCCATTTTGTGTGTTTGATTGGACGGAATAGAGGGCGGAATGGAATCTGATTACTAAAAGAGAAGGAATCACAATTCCTTCTCACACCTTTGGTAATCATTATTCCATTCTCATCTAAACTTTTTTTTCCAATTTTACTCTCACCTAAAATATAACCTTAAATTCAAATCACAAATTCCAAAACCTTAAACCCTAAATCCAAATCCTAAAATCCTAAAACCTTAAACCCAAAACCTCAAATCCCTAAACCCTAAACCTTAAAACATAAATCTCAAAACCCTAAAACATAAATCCCAAATCCCTAAACCCTAAATCTCAAATTCCAAATCCTAAAACCCTAAACCCCAAATCCCAAATCCCTAAACCCTAAACCCTAAAACCCTAAACCTTAAAACATAAATCTCAAAACCCTAAACCCCAAATTCCAAATCCTAAAACCCTAAACCCCAAATCCCTAAACCATAAACCCCAAATCCCTAAACCCTAAACATTAAACCCTAAAACCCTAAACTCCAAATCCCCAAATCTCTAAACCCTAAACCCTAAACCTTAAAACATAAATCCCAAAACCCTAAACCCCAAATTCCAAATCCTAAAACCATATACCCTAAACCTTAAACCTTAAAACCTTAAACCCTAAATCCAAAATTCTAAAACCCTAAACTATTTTTAGAAAAATAATAATTTTAACCCTAAACCTTAACCTACAAATATAACCCCAAATCCTAAATCCCTAAACCCTAAATTACATATCCCAAACCTCAAAACCCTAAAGTCTATTTAGAAAAATAATAATTTTAATAATATATTTATTTTTAATTAAGTAATACTTATTTAGAAAAATAATGATTTCAATAATGTATTTTGTCTGACGAAAAAATAGTAATTAAATGACATTATTTGAATTTTACAGCATGTAGAGGTATTAAGGTCATTTACAGCTTTTTTCATTCCATTCCAGTGGCAAACCAAACACTATAATCCTGATTCTGAGCTTGATTCTAGTGGTCAAACCAAACAAAATTGTTTCCTTTCCGATTCCGATTCCGATTCCGATCCCGATTCCGATTCCGATTCCATTCCATTCCACGAATCAAACGACACCTTAGCTATTGATTTTCTAAAAAAAAAATTGTATTAAATAACATGAGAGTCATGAAGATTGTTAAATCAAATAGATATAAGATGAAAGAATTTTTTTAATTATATATTTGAATTAAATAATATTTATTATGATTTTAAATATCTTTGTCTTTAAGAGAATTTATGAAAGGAAATTTTTATTTTTCAGAATTACACTCTACAATACAGTACAAAAATTGGTAAATGCTTTCCTTAAAATGTAAAATAATAATTTTGCATTTTGCCTATTGACATGTGCATCTATAAATGCATACATATATCGATCGAGCCATGGTACGACACTACAACATGAAAAGTCTTAATCTCAAGAGATCTTTTCTTTAAAAAGAAATTTTCTTTTTCCAAAAAAGAATATATATACATTGTAGATAAGGTTATTCCATCGCATGCTCGTGGGACATTAGTATAGACATAGATAATAAGACTATTCAATGTTTTATGAATTCAAACTAAAAAAATAAATAAAAAAATTACATAAACAAGATTTTTTTTTTGGTTCAAAATTTTTAATCAAAATCAAGGGTAGAGTGCCGTTTGTGTCCTTTTTTATTTATTTAGTGTAAAATGGTCATTTTGATTATAAAATTTGTTAATTATTTCTTTTAATTTTACAATAATACTCAAAAAGGGACAAATTTTATTATTTAATAATTTATGAGAATTAATGTTTTTTAAAGTTTATTTGTAGGCATATTTTTGTTATTTTAATAGAAAGATATTTTTCAAAATTAATCCCTCTTTGATAAATAGTAAACAAAAAAACTTTTTTATATAGGTCAATTCATACTTAATAGGGTGGGGGGTTTTGGACCTCTTATTACTGAGCCAACATGATTTCAAACAGTTGAAAAATACAATAAGCATCCAGCAAAACTTTTTCTCATTTTTAAGTAATTATCACCTCTTTCTTTTCATTTTCCTTATTTGCTTTGCATCTTTTTCTTGGAAATAAAAAGGTAACGAAAAACTCTGATATGCTAAATTTTTTTTAGGGCAATCGTGATTGTAGGATGTTTAGCAGCCTTCGAATGAAAAGCACGCTTAAACCCATAAGCCCTATTGAGATATCTCTTCATTTAAAAAAATATGATCGAGAAGGAAAAATCCATAACACCATAGCCAAATGACAAGGAACAAATAAGCAATTCCTGATAATTAACAAGCTCCATATTTTTAATATAAAAAAAAAAACTCGTGTTTAGACGTTCGGACCGAGCCGAAGCACGGTCTTTGAAAAACACTCAAACCAAGTACCAGTTTAAGATAGAAGATGAAGCATCATAACTGTCTTATTTATGGGTTCACTCAATTTTAATGACAACTCGATCTTAATTGCAGCACGAGCTCGAGTACATTGCTTCTTCTTCCTCTATCACCCAAAGAAAAATCCAATATCTTCCTCAGAAATTTAACTCAATATTCCTTTTAAGAAAAAATAAAAAAATCAATATCCCTGAACATTGCTTGTCCTCATATATCACCCAAAGAAAAGCCCAATATCTTCCTCAGAAAATGAAGATTTAGAAAGGTGATAAGATATTTACATCATCTCCCTCAGTTTTCGTTTTCCGTTGTTTATGTCAAACCATTCACCCATAGAATAGTGCTTCATTTTCCATTGTTGTTTGTCAAATCATTCGCGAGACACGTCCAGAATTAAAGGTCCCTTTGAAATCGAAACAAAGATTAGGGGATTCGTAGGTTTGGATTCGATTTAGGGTTTGGGTTGTTAATGGATTTGGATTCGTTTTCTGTGACACATGATAATGGAGATTTAGGGTTAACAAAAGAAATTGTTACTTTTTAAAAACAAATTTAAAATTCTAAAAATAACCTCAAAAATTTGCTTAAATTTAAATTTATATTATTTTAATATAAAAAATCTTAATTTATCCTCTATCAATTATAAATTTAAGATAACTAAAAATGACAACTGTTTAAAAATGAAATAATATCTAAATACTAAATAAAAAACTAATTTAACCCTTTTTCCTATTAATTAATGCTTCTTTATCATATTTTTCATAATATAAACAAAGCGCTTCCAAATATATGCAAAACATGACTATAATAAGGTCATGCACCCTAACATTACTAAATATTATGTTTTTACCATTTATTGTTTTTAAAATTTGTATAGCCGAATTAACCATTAATATGAATAAAACTAAAGAAAACATAGTACAATGAAAACTCTTATCAGGATGAGGTTGCTTCTGAAACTTGAATGACTTTGTCCAATGGTGTCATTACTTTTTCTTCCACTTAATGTTCTTTAGTCCCCTCCCCTTATAGCTCTCTTATTATCCCTTTTATTTGAAAGGACCACAACACCATTTCAAGCAAATTTGCATGGACCACTAATCCACTAAGCTCTTCCTCCTTAGCTCCAACCCCACTCCTAATTTACCCCCACACTATCTTCAAATTTAAAAGATTAAAGCATTCAAGGAACCCAATTATTTCATTTTTTTTTTCTCTTTTCCTTGTTAAAAAAAAGAAGAAAGAAAACTAAAAAAAAGGGTGGTTATTCAATAATTTTTTTGAATCGAACAATATTCAGAGTGATTTAAATATATAACTTATAATGTGTAAAAATGAATTATGATTTACTAAGAAATTATTAAGTGAACCATCGATTATCAAATAAGTTAAATTGTTAGCTAAATTTGACTATTGACTGTTATTTTTGCATATTTACTCGGAAAGAGAACCAAAAAAATTAGAAAACCAAGATGATAAAGCTTTATTTTTCCCCCTCATATATGTTTTTATTCTTAGAATTTGAATTAAAAAGGGTAAAAATGTAATAAATAAACTCCAATATTACCTAATAAGTAATGCTAATCCATAAGAATTCATGGTTGGATAAAATAAAATGCCACTTCAACACATGTCATTGGACATTCATGCGTTTAAGTTTTGATGAAATGACCCATCTCTCTCTGTGTATATATATATATATATTATAACATAAAAAATATCTTTTAAAATTAAGAAATAAAACTATATATTAAAAATAATATTTAGCGGGGATAAACTTACAAATTAATACGAAAGGTATCTTACTTTTATTCTTTTGATGTCACAACGTAGTTAGCATTGTTTTTGTTTCTCTTAGGACCACCTTATTATTAATTAATTGTTTTTTAGTGATGGGAAAAGGATCACTTAAGCGGTTTAGTTCTATTTTATAAGCCTATCTTTTTTTTTGAAACAAAAGGAATTATTTTATAAGCAGTATTTGAACTCATATTTGTAAAGAAAATATAAAGGAAAATAATAGGAATGAAAATGTTTCAAAAAAATTTGTGATTTTTCTAAAAAATCTTTTAAAGTAATTATTTATTTCATTCCTTCGTCCTCTTATTTTTCCTCACAATTTTTCCATGAAAATATTAGTTTCCAACACATACCAGGTTTTTATTTGGTTTTTTTTCATAAAAATAATAAATAATTTTATTAATGATAGATAAAGCATACAATAAAAGAGATATCTTTTTGTTTTTTTCATGTTTATAGATAATTTATTATTTGTGATCTTAAAGATTTATTTTGTTATATGTGATTCTATGAATATTAGATAAGATATTACAAATAGTTTTAAATAATTCTTTAATTATCATATAAATAAAATTTTAATAAGATGCAAACTATTGATTCAATATGAAATTAATTTAGATATCTTTTTCAAACGATGTATTATAAAAAATAATTTTGTAAAGGATTTTAAATTTTTCAAAAAAAAAAAAATAGCCTCAAATAAGTATTAATCTTACTAAAAATAGGAGTGAAAAGTTATTATTTTATTTTTAAGCCAAAATTAACTATCAACAATATATTCAATAAATCTAAATCATAAAGTAAGATTTATGTCATAGCTCATCGACTTGTACGGATCGAACATTTACAACAAAGTTATGTACAGCAGTACTAAAGCTATTTACTATTCTACGGATGGAAATAACTCTAAATCCTAAGGTTATATTTTTCAAAACAATTGATATATTCACATGCTTTGAAACTCGAATTATATATATATTGTATGCCCTCCTCACATTATGTCATAGCTCATCCATTTAATACAAATTTTTTTCTATTATTTTTTTATTAAATTAAACGTTATTTTTTTATTCAAATATATAATTTAAAAAAAAAGTAAATCTTAATGATAAACAAGTAAAAAAATCATACATTATTTAGTATTTATTAGGGAATTGGATGTTTGTATATATTAACATTTTACATGATGAAAATGGGTTAATTATTTACTATATGAATGTTGACTTGCCCTTATAAAAGAAATTATGTAAATATATAACTGACAATTTGAAAATGTTATTCAAAAAGTAAAAAACGAAAAGAAAAAAATAAAGAATAAAAGAAAACGACAAGAAAATATGTGAACACGAATAAAACAGTGGAAGCACATGTGCTAATATGACAGGAATTCCATAAAAAAGTTATTCGAAATGAAGTAGCCAAATTAAGACTACTTGACTTGAAGGATATATATATATATATATATATATATTAAAGCATTACATATATACCCTTCTATATATAAAGAAGAGTAGTACTACTATACATGTAAAACGACGATTTTTCATGCTTTTATTCATGCTTCTAGATAAAAGGCGTGAACTATATATATATTATTCAAAAGACTAACTTGTATAGAGGTGGCCGTGGTCGGTCATCTTGATAATTTTATAAAAAATCAAAGCTTTAGTAGATTTTATGATCCCAAAAATTTAACATTGAAGTCAACCTTTAAAACTGATGTGAAGGTATTTGGTTTGGTGTTTTTGAACATATATTAATCTTTTGTAATAAAATTCTTCTATGTATTGGAACCAAAGGTTTACTTATAATCAAAATTATAAATTATAAAATATAATAAAAATTATAAAATTATAAGATATAAATTTAAAATATATATTTTAAACCTATAATGCTTACACTAGATAAATCAACCTATAATATAAATTATAATTTAAGAAAAATAATATAATAAAAATTGTGATATATGTTTAAATAATAAAAATTAAAAAATTAAAAAATATATATATAATATATATGAATCGGTTCGATTTTTATTGGTTTTGTCTAACTAAAACATCTAAATGATCTGGCTAGGTCGGTAGCTTTTATAATTCTGAACCTACACATGACCAACTAATCCATAAATAAAAAGTATAGTTCATTGTTGGAGCTACAGAAACAAACAACTCTCGCACAAACAGTGAACCATCTACTTTTAAGTATGTTTTTAATTGATTATTATAAAAAAATGTGTTTAAATGAATATTTTAATTAATTGAATATTATTTTCTCTTTCATATCACAAGATTCAGTCCTAAATAAAAGAAACCCAAAAAAAATGACAAACTTTTCATGGGACTTCCAGTTCATTAACTTATTTTGAATAAATTATAAATAAACGGTGGCTTATTATATTTATTTATCTTTTGGGTTATATATTACTCTTAAATCTCAATATACATAAAAGCCAAAAAGTCGGATTCAACAAAACTTGTTTTCAGAAAGAAAAAAAAGTGTTTTTTTTGGGGTCAAATAGATTTTCAGAAGTTTGAAAATGAAGAAAATACGTTACATATATATAACTTGCACTACTTAATTTCTAGAAATTGGATTAAAAAATAAGCATTATATATATATATATATATATATATATATATATACACACTTTGGGGTATCTAGGTACGACTTACAAGTCTATCAAAGAACAATTATATAGCTGGCGTGAGAATCAAATTGTTTATGTGAATGCTATTTTGAATATTTTCTATACTAAAAGTACGTAATTGGTTTTTAACACTCTTAACCGAGTTTAATATATTTATATATTTAATGTCGTAATTAGTTTAAGTACTTTAATTTGACCATTAATTTTTTTAATAAAAGCAAAGAATACAGATATTATATTAATATTTTTTAAAATAAGATATTATATATATATCGATGAAAACAATAATTTTTATTTGGCGTCTAATTAATATACATTTTATGATTCGTTATATTTTTCATATTCCTTTCTTTTGTTTTTACCTTCTCCTTTCATCATTATATTATATTAAATTGTCAACGAGATTATGCATGTAATTTATTTAAATACTTCAAATATTTAAATATCATTAGGAATAATATAATTATTTTAAAAAATATATTATATTATATTGCAATAATCTAGTCCGACATGCCTAATAGCCTGGCATACAATGATAAAAGCTTTATATATATTCAGAGAATATACTTGTCCAAATCGCCCTGTTCGGCTATTACATGATTATATATATATTAAATCACATCTTATACGCTCCCCTAAATTAATTTTAGAATTTTGTTGAAATGAACAGTCCAAATGATGAAATTCTTTTTATCATGTGATTTTTGAAAAGTGTAACACCACTTGTATTGATGTTTTTACATATTTATTTTTGTTCTAATTGATATATATTAAGGGTTAATAATTGGAACTCATATATTTTATTAAATAATTATAGTATTTATATAAATTGGGAAATTTGATTTTTTACATAATCAAAAGTGTTTCATGTCGTTGAGGTAGTTGGTAATTCAAACTCTTATATTTTATATAGGGACGTATATTCCATAACCAGCTTAACAAAGGGAATTACATTCTTACATTTTAAATATTTATGAAACATAAGGTTAAAATGTTTGTTAGAGAAAATTCGTTGTTGTTACATGTTAGTAAGAAAAGTGAAAATTAACTAAGATCAAAAGCAATGAAACACATCCCCCGAAGAAGCTTGTCTTCGACTTCACGAGTGATCTAACACAGCTAAAAACCATTTGTACCATTTTCTTTCCTTTTTATTCCATATTTTTTACTTAAAAAACAAAAAATAATTATTTTATAATGTAATGATATATATTTCATATGAAAATTAAAAAAACATATATTTAAGATCTTTTTAGTATGAATAAACATATGAGTGTGTAATTGTTTATTAAAAACATATTTATTTTAATAATCACCTAGTAGTTAAATTAGTTAAGTTTACTCGATCTCAAAATGTAAAAACATGATCAAATTTCACTAATCTCATTCACTTCCTCACACCCAAACATAACTACATATGCTATTTTCTGAAGGATATATATTTTAAACATGCAGCTTACACAAAAATAAGGAAAAAAAAAGCATTAACAAATTGTTGATGGAAATAAAATTTGTGACAATTTTTGTCATTTTCTTGACAACCAAACCATTCGGGGTAGTTCTCTTCTATCTTCCAATTTCACAATGTTATTTCACAATTTCACCTCTCAGACTTTGGACGGTAACTATGTTTCATTTAATCAATGATGGTTAGTACTTCCACTACTCTTATTCTTTATTACCATTTTTCTTTTTTGGAAAAAAAAATGTTACTTCAATAGCATCTCCTTCAACAAAGTAGCTCAAACTAAATGCAAAAATATGGTATCAATCATTCGAAACACCTTATTTGGTCTGCGTGTAAAGGCTTTACCTCTCCAAAGAATACCTGATTTGCCAAAATTGTGGTTTGATCTATGAAAAAATCTCACAAAGGGATGAAGGCATTAAGCTAGTTTTTCGCCTTATAATATTTTAAAAATATTAAAGGCCAAATGTACTTAAAAAAAAAAAGCAGTGACAATGCCCTCACATTAACCATATTTGCTTGCAGGGAATGGAACAAAAGTAAAAGAAATTTGTCTGAATCAAATCAAAGCAACTTTTAAAATGTAACCAAGATAGTTTACCATTCAGGTCGTTCGTATAAACAACCATCAAATCAATAGTAAGGAGATAGTGAAATCTAGATTTACAAAACAACACAGGATTGCAGAACAACTGAAAAAAGATTGATCAACTCTAATGATATTTAAAGTGCTCTACAGCCCATTTATAAGAATTGCGTATAAAGGGGAAATTAATGGAATTGCCACCGCCAATGCCACATAATAAATGGCACTTAGTCCTACTTTGAGCAGCATTTCTGGGTGATCCCTTGCCAAGTAAATATTGGTTCTGTCAGAAGCTAACATGTCCCTAGAACACGAACATGATATGGAGGCCCACGACAGAAAATAGGCTCATCAGGTGAATTAGTTTTTGCACGAGCTCTAAGGATGTCATTAGCATCATCAATCACAGCAGCAGCTACAAGAGTGTACTCACCTGGGACAAGAAAATACAAAGAGAAAGAATGCATTGCTTCTTGAAGTGGAGGAACTTCCAAAGTAATTCCAGTCAATACACCTACATAAATGTCGAATTAAGAGTCATAGAAGGAAAAAAAATAATCAGAAACATGTGGTACTGTGGTAGAAAAACCTAAAATGCAAGCTTGCAATACTACTTGTAGAAGTTTTGAAATGGCATGAGCATAGGCAGGATCAATAGAAGTGATCGGAAGGAAAAGGGTCACAACACAAACCCAAGGACTCTAGTAAAAGACAAATCAAAAGGTGAATGAAGAAAGGAAGCATGATAGAAGCTTACCAGCCCATAGAACAGTAGCTTTTGCCCCCTCCAAGCAATTATGTCCAGCAACATCTCTACATGTGATGCTGAGACTCATCTTTATCATGTCCTTTGTGTTGTTACGAACTGTGACTTCCATAGGAGTCATGTCATGTGCAACCACAAAACCCTCAGACGCAGAAGATTGATCTGGGCTGTCAGATTCTGCAGATCTACTCAGCTTTTCAGCATCAGACCCATTCCTACGAAGCCTAAAGCCATAAGTCAATGGGTCTGGCAGCAGTACATCCATAACAGATGTCTCGAGGGCTGCTTGTGCAGCATCCTTGATATTTAATTCCCCAGAGCTATTCCTCCCTGATTGCCACCGTACCTTTATTCTCGATATAAGGTTTTTGATAGAAGCATTTAGTTCAGCCTTAGTATTCTTCTCAGAAAAGCTTGAACTTCTGCCATCGGGAGTACCATCTACGTGGTTATCTCTAGCAAAGAAAGATCCATCAAGAATAGGCAACTTAAAACGCTCCAATGGTATTAGCACCCTAGCAGAGCAATCCCTATCAATTGTTGTTTTAGGATAATCAAAGTTGGCAGCATCTTGGTCAGCGCAAAGATTGTCCTCATGGCTAGAGTTTTCCAGCTGAACAGAAACAGTTACATTGAAGACAACATCTGTTGGATTAGACAGCTCTAATTCAAGAAACCGAAGTCCCCAACTTCCTCTGGAAGGATTGAGCGTCACCAATTTGTCTATCTTTGTGGCAGAATCAATGGCTCCTTCAGTAGGATTAACTGATTTTTGAAGGTTATCTCCCACATGTGCTGGAATCTCCATTGAGAGTAAACGAGCCTTTACAAAAGACAGACCCTGCAAAACACAAATCTCCAAAGGAACAACCAAACGCCTTCCAGGGGGTACAACAGATTTGTTTGTTTGTGGATCCCCATAATTTGTTAAAGGCCCTGTTCGAAACAAAATAAAACAAAAAATAAGAAAGACATGCTTAGTGATGTTACAAATAATCAGAAAAAATAAAGGTACTAAGGACAAGTTTATAAAGGGTGCAGGTTAATGCATAGGATTACTCATTGTCATAAACACGCGCGTGCGCACACACAGAATTACAAACAAAATATTAAAAAATTAATTAGTTTTACCAGAATAATGGATTAATAAAGTAGGGCTATTGCCATCCTTGGAATGCATGCTGCTGCTTCCAGAGGCACTCTTTCCTGCAGCAATATCAAGATCCAGTGGACCAAGCTTCCAAGCTTGTAAGGTCACTGGGATTATTACTTCTGAACCAGGCTTTAAAGGCAGGGCAGATTTTAAGGTTTCCCGCGCAATTGAAACAATAGAATCTTGTTTTTTTCCTGAGATGGAAATATGTGCCTGCTCAACCGGAACTGTACCAGCATTAGCCAGACTTATCCATATGTCATGAATTTCACCTTCGTGAAGAATGACAGCACCATCACCCCCAACAACACGTGAGACCAACAATGGTAATGGAGGTACTACAGAGATACATGGAACAAATACATTCTTCAACTTTCCGGACCCACAGCACCGAAAAGGATCAGAAAGCACGAGTCCTTGTGCTGCTCCAAGAAGCAAACTGTCAACATCTTTAAACAAGTGTTCGGTAATGACACCAAAGCAATGAACAATGCACCCAGGAACTGTGACTGGCCCAACTGAAGTAGGAATTCCCGACAAGGTGATCACCTTGGATGAATTAGGAGGAAGACTTACACTCACTGGAAAGGGATCAAAATTTTCTGAATGTACAGAGAGATATATACTGTCAACCCTCAAATCAAAACCACATGGGTTTGCCAACTCCACCAAGACCTGAACTGGTTCTCCAACCACCCAGATGAGCTCCTGTTTGCTACTATTGCTAGGCTCTCCTTTGCTGAATGGGGTATATATAAAAGGCCCAGAAGACGCATCTGCTACCCACCAGTCTTCTCTAGCTGGATTGCGCTTAACAATGTCCATCTGTGATGGATGGAGAGGAAAAGAATGTAACCTGGAAAAAACTTGACAGCTTTACAAGCTATTACCAGAATGACAAGTTGATAATGCAAATATAAACCCAAGATTTCTTTCACTCCTTTTGACTGTTTCACCTTTACCATCCTTTTATTCGTCTATAGTTTTATGCATATGTTGTTAAGTAGTAAAGTATTGCAGAAAAATTACTTACAAGTTGCAGCTTAACGATTAAAGAAAAATAAACTCATTGAAGTCAGATTTGACGAGAAAAATAACTTATTTTATCTCTGGAAAGGGTGAAGTGGAAAAGACCTAATGAACGGTAATGCGGGATCAGCACTGCGAGTTCCTGATGGTAGCCTATCGGCTGAATTTGAAAGTGCACTAGCAAGGCCATTTTGTGCAGCAGGCGTAATTAAAGGATAATAAGACCTAAGTAGACGTGCAGCTGCACTCCAGGCAGCAAGAGGATCCCCGGCTCGGATAGCAGATAGAAGAATTTCTCTTAGTACAACCATTTGAAGGGTGCTCCACTGAGACTCAAAAAGTGCAATCACTGACTGGGGGAGTATTTTTGCATTATCAGTATGACCTGATCCAGTTTCCTTCTGAGGCAGTATCAATGAAGAAGGTTCGGAGAGAGAGAGAGAGGAAGAAATAGTTAGGATTACAAAATTCATAAATGGTGTTACACAGCAGAATTAATTAATAGTAATTATGCAAGAAATCTTTCCTAGCAAAAAATCATATGTGGGAAATTTTATTTAAAGTGACATCAGAAACTACCATTTCCAGTCTAACATTCTTCCTAACAAAGTATCATCAGAAAGTTGCATAAAATAAGCTACAAAATTCTCCTGAATACAGAGACAAACAACCAAAATTGATTGTAATCCTTGCATAATCATAAATACTCACTTTGTTGTTTAATTGATTATAGGCATGTGCTCTACTTTGGACACGATATGCTTTTGTGGTCAGAGCCAAAACTTGCATTGCACTAATAGCAGCCAGTCTATTTTGTTGTTGCAAATATAGCTGGGCTACCTGCCTTGAAAAGAAGGCAGCTTTTCGTTGATAGCCAAGAGTGCCATATAAGCGAGCTATCTCAACATATAATATGAGCCTATCACTGGCATCAATCAAAGATTTAGCACCATCTGCAGCACTTGTCAAAAGTTCAACCACCTCTTTAGCCAGCTCTCTTCTGTATAACCAACCGATAATTTACAGCATAAGATTAACAATGCTAGACTATGAATCAGCAGAATCATGTTTATAATCTTAGAAAAGAGAAACATTATATGTTTTGATTATGTCCCTGAACATGCATATTCTCTCCAACATAGTAATAGATATGAATATATCAAGGCCACCAAAAAGAGCCACTTTAAGAAAATTTCCAAAAAATAAAAATAAAAAATATTTTCTTGGTCAAAACACCATGCCGCATTCATTACCTAAGAAATTATTAAAGATAAATTACCTGCAAAGAAACCTTGCTAATTTTAAAGTAGCCTCAAGCTCAAAGGTTATTGGTGAAACTCTGCAAAGAAACAAGAAACAATAATTAGCTTCAAGATAGGATAGTAACATGAACAACCAAAAACAAATCCTTAAAAACAATATTGAAATTCAAATTTCAATGCAATAAGGCATTGATAATTTGCACTTGAATAGTTAAATTACACTTGTAGTGAACCATTTTCTGGAAACTAATCAACAAACATCATCATTAAGATGATGAAACTCTAAGATTGCATAATCAAGGGAAAACTACAGAAAACTGTGAACATGACATGTTGCATCATATTGATCACTCTAGTTTTTTTGGCCATCAATCATTTATCTAATCCTTCTACTCTACAATATGCAGTCTTCCTAGGAACTTAGTTTACGTTGGCTTCAAATAGAATTTAATCAGTCAACATTACCAACTGACTTTTCTAACTACATTTTATAATTTTAATGAGCAAAAACATGATACCATTCCTCATTCTCAGTTAGGCTCTACATATGCAGAAGATTGGCATCTCAACTGAAGTATAAATTCATTACTACTCATATGAATATAAAACCTGACAGGACACGCATTACAAAACTTCTTAAACAGTATAATCATAAAATTAGTTTGAAGAATTAATCTCTTATTCCGCAACCACACCTGTACATGGAGCTGCAAAAGCTTTTCAAATTATTTTCAGAGTGGAACTCTAATAGAGTATAAACAAAGCAATAGCACAAGATTTGTAAGGCTTTCCACGATAAAAACACAACTTCTTAGTTTACAAAGGAACTTCTATGCAAATAATCTAGCATTAGTGATAAGAGCCTCAGTCAGTGGTTACTACTTTATGCTTCCTACCACATTTCCTTTAACACTTAGCTTCCTGTTAAGAAAGATTGTTTTATAGATGCGAAATGCAAAGGTCTTCTTCTAATGGAGATGCACTCAAGTCATGTCCACAATGGGTTTGAAAGAAAATGTCTATCCCAGATCCACAATAAGCACGCCATCCAACAAGACACCATTATATGCAATTTACTATATCAGTTTCATGTTATGGCCCTTTTAAGGAGGCATCACGTCTCTAAATACATAAACCACCTAGCAAATATCTTCAGAACCACTACACCTTAAAGAACGCAAAAAAGCAGTAGAATGCCACACCAAAACTACAAATAAACTAATCATAGATATAAATTCCAATGTGAACGGAAAAAATAAATAGAATATAAAGAGAATAGCCATGGAGATTAGAAGGGAGGAGAGGGGGCAAAACATAAGTATAGAATCATTCCATTTTAAAAAAAAATTGTGGAAGGGGAAGAAGGGGCAAGGAAGAATTGATCGCAGCATTCAGTACCTTTGAGCAGTTTCTTGTATAAATGACTTCCTATAATGTAAGATGACATTATTGTACCGGTATCTAACCTCATCTTCTACTACCTGATCCCTCTGGCCCATTCTGTCAATCTGATAATTAGACGAATGAATAAACGATTTCATAAATTTTCTGGAAGCATACATGAATCATTTGTAGTGGAAAACTAAAAATGAATCTTTTCATTCATTCACCATCAGGAACCATGAAAAAGCATTCAGATAAATCACGTCCGAGAATAAATAAAGTGTTAATTTCCTATTAATGAAACCAGACGATAACCGAAAAATGCATTGACCAAATTTGATGATACGAGAGAGAGGAGCTACCAATAAGGCGCAAACGCTGCCCTCCAAAGCCCCAGCTAACCAAAAGTAATCCCCAGTCAACCTGCAAAGTTCTAAAGCAGTAGAATAATGGGCATTGGCGTCAACAGGCGATCCTGCTAATAAACAATAATCCCCTATCGTCTTCTGCGCACGCCCAAGCCTTCGTTTTTTGGCCTTGATTACCTGCCATTCACGACACCCATTAAAAATTTTACTCCATCAATTGACATTAAGACAAGCTGCAAAGCTCGCGTTCAGATACATCAAATAAAACCCATAGAAAAAGCACAGATTTTTTTCCCCCGATCCTATAGTGACACCTAGACATAAACCTCCTCTGAGCTGAGACTAGCTTGTGAATCCAAAGGCGTCTTAAGAAGAATCCCAGAAGACTCGGCCTTCAAAACCCATTTCTCAAACTCCATCAACAACGACGCAGCAATGTCCTGCATCATAGTCTGCAAGTGTAACTCCTGAGTCTCCATGTCAGCTGGAGGAAACAACATCAAGCAACCATTATCTTCATTCTTATTCCCATCCTCCAACTGTGAATCACCGGGACAAAATGCAAAGCATCGCTGAACGAGAGCCGAAGAGTAACCTTTACAAGCAGCATTAAAATGTTCGAGTACGGAATTCAGATCGGGAGAAGATGGGCAGTGACAAATTCCGATCACGGCCAGGGTTTTTCGACTGGATTGAAAGTCTTCCCAAGGAGACGGAGGAGCACCGCCGAGAATGAACTTGAACCTAAGGCTACCAGTATCCCATGGCTGGTTGGTGAATGGGGATTTCTGATGCTCTGTGTAGAAAGAGCTAATGGTAGATAGAGGGATTGTTTGGTGGCGAAGAAGCATTGAGTAGTAGTCTCGGAGTAGGATCTGAGGTACTTCGCCGATTGGAAGCACCGCCACTCGGATCATAGAGCTCGTTTCGATGCTCGCGTCTGGTTCCATTTTGGTAATTAGAGTTTCGCAGTAGGTGATTAGGGTTAGGGTGCTCAAATTGAGAACATGATATTTCTTAATGTCTGTGAGAAGGAGAAAGCGAGAGACCAAATGAAATACTGAGGGGAGGATGAAGAAAAATGTAGAAGACGATCCAGTTATTTCATTACTTGCCTATTTGCGAGGACGGATAGATCGTAGACGTTTGTGTAAAATTTCATAGGTTGTCATCTTGTTTTAATTCACATAATATCTTAAAATATAATATATTAATAATTATAAATAACGATGAAAATATAAAAGAGATCTTAATAATATTTATAATTTATATTAAAATATATATATATATATATATATATATTTCTAAACAATCATTTCAATACAAATTTTTTTCCCATTTTTATAAAATATAATAAATTATGTTTTTTTCTTATTTTGTAACATTTTTGCTATATATATAAAATAAATAGACAAAAATATTAATTATTATGATTTATTACAAATTAGATTTGCAAGACACATACAAATTTATTGATATATTATAAACTATTGTTATCAATGAAATAATATATAATGGTTGATAACTTCGTAATGAAGTAAATATTTATGGATAAATTAATTAAAATTATTTTTTTTATTTTTAAAATTTATCTATTTATAATAATTAATATAATTAAAAAATTTATTTAATTATTTCAAAAAATTTAACTACTTATTATATAATATTTAACGAATAATATATATACATATTTTAATTAATTAATCAATTTATTGATTATATAAATATTTTAAGTATTTAAAAATATATGTATTAAATAAAAACTTAATTTATAAATAATTTATTATTTTAATGTTTTACAATATGTTATAAAATAATTTATATTTTTATTAGTTTTTATAATTATGTAATTTTATCTCGATAATAATAATATTTTGTAAAATTATATTTTGATATTTTGATTGATATCAATATTTTATATCTTGATACATAAATTTATTAACAATATTAAATATGAAATAAAAAACAATAAAAGAATCAAAATTCAAGTTACTATCATTTATATCATTTAGTTTTAGCAAAAGAACGAAAAAAATCATACTATCTTTTAACTTTACATTTTTTCCTAATAATTAATCCTAAATCATTTTATCTTTTAAAAAAATAAATTTATTTTAATTTATATTTTTATATTTAAATTAAAAAAATATACATATGATAAAAGATATCATTAAAAATCAATTAATTATTTATATTTTTTATTAGTTTTTTAAATATTTTTTATACTGATTCACGTGCTTTTATGAAATTTATTTTATTAAAAAATTTGCATGTAGTATGAAACATATATGAGCTATATTAAAAATAATGTTTAAGAAATGAAAAAAAGAAGATAATTTATTTATAAAAATTCTTATTTTTATATAGGTATTTTTTAATTTAAATATAATAATAAATTAAAATAAATTTATCTATTTTTAAAAATAAAATATTCTGGAATGGAATACTTAAAAAAATAACTAAAATTGTTAATTTAAAAAAATGATATAGAATGAATTCTACCAAGTTAATTAAATGATGATACTCACACGATTATCATAAATTTTATAAAATTTACTATAACATAATATTAAATTTAATTGAGATAAAATATTATTAGTAAATTTTTTTAAAATATTTTATTATATTCTTAATCATCAATTAATTTTTTGTAAGAATAAGATTCAAAGTTTTATCTCTAACCATATAAAAATTTATAAAAATTATAATCAGAGGAGGCCTTCGATTAAATACATAATAAAATTTATAATGATGGCAAAAAGGTTCGTTGAACCGGATCTGAATAATATATGAATTTAATTAATTTAAAATTAAATTGATATAAGTTTAATAATAACTTTTCATTTAATTGTTGAGATTATCTTTTAAAGATTTATTAATTAATTTATATTAATCTATTTCTTTCAATGAATTAAATTATACTTTATTAATTTATCCGTCAATTATTTGTCTATTTTTTAAATTTTTATACTAATTTGTCTATTATCCTTTTTATTTATCTATATATTTTATATATCAGAAACAACAACAAAAAACTTCGTAAGTAAAATTATCTATCCCCAAAAAAATGGTTAAAAAAGAGCATATTCTATCTGGGAAAAAAAAATCAGTTTCTGCAGACAAAAAATTATTGGATTTAGTTTTTTAAACTCAAAATCGTGAAACCATCGCTAACCACGGAAACGTCACCGGCCCTTCAGATCGTCCTTGCCATTCGAAGTCCTCCACTTGCAGAGCAGACGTTAGAGCCATAGCTTTATCGTCGCAGAGCCGTACGTTGCGAAAACTGAATCAAAACCTTTTTTTGTCACTGCTAGCCCTATTCACAAACGATGCCAAACGCTACCATCGTTCAAATCACCGCTAATTGGGCTTTCTCATCCACCACCATCATCGAAGTCCTCACCGTCAATGTGCCGGAACTCACCTACAGTCCCACGCTTCAAGTCATTGTCCTATTTGGGACCCAATAAAAATAAAAACAACAACAAAAACGAAATATGAGATACTGTTAAAAAAATTAGAACAGTACTTTTTTCCAAATTATAATGTATTTCAAAAGATGGCAAAAGTAGATATATTTCAAATAAATATGGTATTATGTAAGAAATATGATATACATGAATCTTTTAGCTTAAAAAATGTGCCAATAAGAAGATAGATGGTTGAGAATTATTAATTTTTATAAATCTCACCTTACTATTTTACATTACTTAAAAAATCTATAAATAAAATATGATTGATTATTGTGTTTGGATCCCAAAAAGTATCCATTTTTATGAAAAGTGAAAGAACTTAAAGTAAATATAATATCACATGTATGCTCGCATCGCCGCCATAGTTCAAGACTTTTTCACTTAGAAAAAATGATCGTTACTTTTTTACACATAAAAAATTATCATTAATTTTTTTTACTCAGAAAATATCAATTATTTTTTCACTCATAAATGACCGTTATTATCTTAAATATCACATCTTTTTTCAAACATATAAATAGAAGGTTTCAACTCTCCATTTAAACACACCAATTGGAAACATCTCTTACTACAAAAAGCTATTACAAAGAAAAGAATAATATACTAAATTATTTTAAGTTTTTCGAGCAACATAAACTTTATAGGTGTAGCATTATGGTCTTTATGAGTGTAGTGAAGCTTCGAGACAGAAAACAACGATTTTGGGCTGTTTTATCCTAGGGACGACGAGGTTGTGTTTGTTTGTACAAGTTTAGACAGAGTCACAAAATGTCTTAAAGAGAGTGACCTAATTCGTGACTCAATCAAAACAGTTCATTTCAATATATCGTTAATATTGTTTTTGACATACTTGTTCCAACATTTCACACATTAAAAGCTTTATGAGACAAAAAACTTCAATTCCTAAGTGAGTCTTTGTAGTCATAATTACTCTATAAGAACTTTGCCTAAGTTTTAAAAAAGCACGCATGATAGCAATATTCTATTACCTATTATTAAGATTAATGTTATAAATTTTCTTGAGTTAAATTCTTTGATGATTATATAATTAGAGACAACTACAAGAATAATAATAGAATATAGAATGTGACACTATGAACAAATATTTGTATTTTATAATAAAAAATGTGACAAATATGTATATTGTATTTTTTAATCCATTTCTTAAAACTATATACTTTATTTATATTTTTAATTTTTAAATATATTTAGTTACATTTAAATTTAAACTAATAATAAGTAATGGATTATATTTTTATATTTCATTTTAAGTTATGTTTTTATTCTTTATAATATTAATAATTTTTATATAAATTATTTATTTATATTTTAAAAATCTAAAATCATATAATTATGTTATAATTTATTCTTCTTATTTTAAAAATAGTTTGTAATAAGATTATATAATTATTGTTAGTATAAAAAAATTATTTATTTATTACTATGAATATTTTATTTTTCTTTCTTTCATTAAATATTATTTATTAGTTCTAAGTTTCTTTTATTTTTTATTATAAAATATTTAATATTAATTTAGTTTTATAATTCAACAAAAAATAAAATCTCAAAAAAATATGAAGAACTTAATTAGGTTGAAGAAACATAAAAAAATACTAGAATTAAAAATCGACAACAATTGTTTCAAAGCAAGTAACACTATTGTTAGATTCAATGGAATAACTCATGTTTTCACTAATATAATAGAAATTAAAGATAGTTATATCAACTATAGAGTACTAAAACTAATAACTTTAAAGGATATAGTTAAAAATTATTCTACAATATTACAACAATAACCATCTCTACTAAAAAGGTTGAAGACCTTAGGAAATATAGTATGACCACCAATACTGTTTATAGAAATATCTTTCATAGAGACAGTAAAGATAGTACGACCACTAGTACTATTTAGAAAAAACATTCCCAAAAATACATCGGTCATTAAAGACGAGAAATATCAATACAATAATTTAAGTAAATTATAATTTTTGAGTCTCTATAACTTAACCAGAAAATTTACTTAAGAACATATCGAAGATATGAAATTTTACACCACAAAAAAAGAATTCCTTATAGGTAATAAATTTAATATTCAAGAATAATATCATAATAAGAGACAAGCACGTCTATCTCATATGTTTTAGTTCACTTATAAATTGGAACGAATAAGGTTACGTTAGTCCTTACCATTTATCAAATTATAGATTTACAACATTAAAAAAGAAGTTACAAAATCAAGGGCGTTTCCATAAAAGAAATTCAATGCAAATGAACTCTGTATTCTAAGAAAACAGGTGTTAAGTCAAATTTACTGTGAATTCAAAAAATTGATAATTCTTCTAAAATCAAAGTAAATTACTTGAATAGTTAGGTTATAATCCCTTCCCACCTCAACAAGGCGCTCATTGAAGAAGGTTGTGAGAAAATTAGTAGGTTTGAGGCAAATTTTAACAATAATGACTTGAAAATTTATCAAGAAACAAAAAAAGTGTTTTGTTTTTACGCCAAGAAAATCACTAAAGGTCATAAATGTATTTTTTTTACATTAGAGATTGAAAAGATAAAGATGTCTCATCATCTACATCATCAAAAGAATTGTTGGTAAAAAATGAAAAAGAGAAATAAAGATATAAAACTTATATCTTAAGTCTACGTGTTATACCAAGAAAATAAAAGACTTAAATTAAAAAGGCAAATGTAGGGATTCCTTTTCTTATAAAAAAACTTTTATTTTCATTAGTTGGATACAAATTCACCAATAGTAACCTATCTATTCTAAAAATTATTCATATAGTAATTATGTATCTAGAAACTATGAGAAACTAAAAATATCTTAAGGTTTTTAGTTGGCTTTTAGAATCATAATAATTATTAATATTATGAATAAAATATAGTATACTCACTCTTTTTCTATTTGCTAGTAAATATAATTTAGATACTATATTATGTACAGATGTAAAGGTTTTACCATTATCAACGTTATTAAGGTTTGAATAAGTTAAGATATAACAGGTGTAACAAAAAAAGATAAATAACAGAAAGAAATACCGTAGTTGACTCGTTAAATTCATGTATGATAATTATTATTCTAAATCAATTAATGATCTTTATTGATTAAATATTTGTTTATAATATTTATAAAATCGATAAATAAGAAAATAACTACAAGTTTATATGAACATAAACATAAGGAAACTATATAAATAAAATAATATTTTGATAAAAAATCTAAATATTTACTTTTAAATAATAATATGTAAGAAATAACAATTAAATTTATAAAATAGATAGTATAAATTTGTTATTAGAATCATAAAAAAGAAAATACATCATTAGATAGAAACTTAATACCGTTAATCATTCAAAAACATTAATGATATTAACTTTTTTACAAAACTCAAAAACATAAATAAAAATATACTAAATTCAATTTTTCCTTTTTCTTATATCAATTATTTGTGTACCTAAAATTTATATAATAAATATTATGTTATCTTTTGTTTAAATCGTCGAGTTGTTTGTATCTATAAATTAAAAGAGAAAAAAGTAGTGCTGTGTCAATGGAGATAAATATAAAAAACTTATAAACACATAAATTATTTTTATTTTGGGCAAAAATATAACATAAGTATTCTTTTGTGATGTTATTTTTAATAAAATTATGATCTTACCTCCTAAAAATGTAATTTTTAAAAATATTGGAATAAATTGGTTCTCTGTAAATTAATTGAAGTAAACCTATTAACTTAAAAGTCATTGATGAAGTAATTCAATGACATAAACAATTTTATAATAAAATAAAAATAATAAATTTAAATAAATAGATTAAAAAATTAAAGTGATTTAATTCCCTTAAAATCAATTAAAAATCTAAAAAAATTCAACATTTTAAACACTATTATAAAAATAATAAATTTTATATTTATCTTATATATTTTTAATAAAAATCACATATTCTAAATTCTTATATTAATTATACTCAATTTTAAACTAAATTTTAATTACTTAAAATTATTTAATATTAAATTCTAATTAATTATCTCATGTTAATTAAATATAATTTTGATTATCGCAAATTTTAACATATTAGTTAATTTTTAATGTACTAATTGAAAGAGAAAAAATGCATTTTTTATGAAGGATTCATATATTTTAATCTTAACAAAATTTAGTATATTATTTTAACATGATTTAATTAAACAGTTTAAATTTATTTAATATTAATTAATTATATTTAATATTAATGTAGTGTTATTTTCGATACAAATTCTCGGGCTATTTTCCAAAACAAAATTTGCTGATTTAGTTTCAATTCTGGCTTTTACTCTGAATTTTGAAAATTTATTACATGCATAGGATCAGATAAAAATTTGTTCTGTATTAATTTCAATATAAAACGTACGTTATAATGCAAAAGTTAATAATATATTTTTGAAATTAAGATGTACCTCTCATATAAATCTCTTCCGGATTGCTGAGTCAATTATCTGACAGCCATTTAGCTTCAACTTGGTATTCGATTCCAATCTTCTGGACTCTCGTAGATTCCGGTTCCTATTATGGCGTCTGAAAATTAACCATTTTATACACCCTAACCTTATCGGATATTACCCAACAAGAAACTACATTCTGCAAAGTAAAGCCTAAATTCCAGAGATGAAACTTAATCTCTCAGCTTCCAAACAGAGAAATTGACAGTGACACTCACCCAAAGTTCATATTTTGATTAGTTTGCTGGTATCTGGAGACACAATGTCAACGAATTCGGAGTCTGCGTGCGATCACCATCTTTCAAATGAAGCAAACCAACTCCAACAATCTAAGCCTCGTTTCCAAGCGATTCTCAACTCATTATCCAATGTAAGACAACCTTTTCGGATTTACTAGCAACTTAACAATCTCAATGAGCCCTAAATTGAGTTTTTTTTCTTCATGATTTTCATCAGCCTGCTGTAGACCATAATCAAGTAGAGAGCGCAGTTTCAGATCTTATTAACTACCTTGATTTGATATCCGACGCTGTTGCCTCAGACCCAGATAACGAAGATACCAAAAATGAAGCCTTTGATGTTCTCTCCGATGTTTATCGTTATATTTCCACTTCTTCAATGGATCAGGTTTCATTTTTTCCGTTTTATTTTTCAAATTTTTCAATTTTTTAATCAATTTTCAGGTGGGTAGTCACTACTTTCTGGATTTGTTGTGGCGCGTACAGGCAATAGTTGATGCCCTCTCATTTGAGTTGCCGAAAGCTGCTGCAAGATTTGCAGGCTTCTCGGATAGATGCTTAGAGATTGCGGACTCGGTGGTGGATCGATTTGTTTCAATATGTAATCCTCGTGACATGCTTTCCATTCTTTGCGAGGTGAATTTTGTGTACTTTCACTCACTTAACAATGTAATTATAGAATTAACCAAAAAAAAAATGTAGTAATAGAATTCAGTGAGATATAGCATTAAAAATGCATTGTGCCCCCTACTTATTAAGTTCCGGCACTTCCTAGTTGCTAAGTGCCTGTTTGGATATTGGAAAGTGTTTCTCAAGACAGAAGCCCTTTTCTACATTTGGAGTGAAACCAAAGCCCTTCTAATGTATGTGAGGATCACTCTTAAAACAATAGAAATGCTTTTTTAAGAAGTTACTTGCTCGTCTTTGAAACAGCACTATCTTAAACTACTTCTGTTTCAAGCCCTTAACATCTAAGCTGGCCCTAATTTTTATGGCAACTGCGTTCTAGTTTTTCCATGTTGCTTCTGAACTTATGTGCATGCTGTATCAGTATTGTTTGCTGGAGTGTGTTATTTATCTTCTTATATATGGTTCTTTCGAGTTCTTAGCTGATGTTTACTTGTAATTGGGACAGGCGCTTGATTCCCGCAACGATGCAACCAAGTTTTGCGCTTATTATGCCCCTCTTTTGAGTGGACTTTCCAAAGGTAATTACTTTAATATCTTTAATGAGATTCTGTAATTAGGATGAGCTGAATCCTAAATGTTAGTATTTTGTTAAGAGAAAGTTGCACATTCTGCTGGATATCATTGTTTATAATTGCTGTATTCTTTTTCATCCTAGCAAACTGATACAAACCTGGTTTCACTTTCTTTCCATCAATTTGTCTGCTTAGGGCTAAAGAGTATAGTTGTCGCTAGAATAACATTAACTTCTCCCTTTTCTCCTTAAATCATCTTTATGTTTATAAATTTGAGTTGCATTTTTCATTTTGGGTGGTCTGCTTCTGCATTTATATTTCATTTCCTGGACCATATGTTATAAACCTAGCTATAAATAAATAGATGGTGTCAAATGTTCTCATCTCTGGCAGAGGTCTGAGATAGCTATTGCTGTATAATCATTTCATGTTTCAGTTTTTCTTTCCATTCAGAGACGTCACTATGAACAAGTTAAAGTTGCTCTTCCTGTTATCCTTCAAGCTTTAAAGACCATATCTTCAGAGTTACATGACAGGGATGAAGAATTTGAGGTTATCTTTGAAAGAACTATGAGTGTTGCGAACTCAATACATTCGGTCTCCACAAACATGGTTAGTGACTTTTTGATGTGATGTATTCTTGCTTTACTAACTTACTCTTCTTTTTCTATCTTCCATCATATTATGATGGTATTTTGTTTTCTTGCTACAGGAAGGCAGAGTTAATGAAAAGCTCCGGGCCTTAGTTGGTCTCTTTGTCCTGCAAATCATGGTTAATATTTCTGGATTTTAAAGCCATGACATTTCCGCTTTGACTTTCTTATTTAATGTCTTTTCTCTTCAATTTGTTCAGTCCACCGTTTAATTTTTATGATTTTTATATGCTTGTGTGTATGTGTCTTAAAATCATGCTCTGCTAGTGCAGGCTCTTTTTTCATTCAGTGTGAACTATAAAGTTTCAAGGTCCCATCCCTTGGTGTCACGATTATCAAGTTTCTTTACATATTGTGGTCTGTCTTGTCTTGGTTTAATAACTGGATCTGATGTTGAAAAAATGACCAGCATTGTTGTCCGTGGTAAGCTCTTTTCAGCTACGCTTTTCTGCGAGTATAATGCTTGATAAGATGTTTTATCTATATTCTCTTTAACCTTCATCTACCACATATCCACAGATGAAGAAGATGATATTATGAATTGTTTGTCCTATATTAAGCACGGCGCTGCTCTTTCAGGTTCATTTTGTGTTAACAAACATATATAGTTCCCATTGCCTTTAGTTTTCTAAGCCACATTGTTTTTACTGATCAGCTTTTACCTTTCTTTTGGTTACACACTGAAGTAATTTGGTGCTACAAGTCTGAGGCCATTGCTGCTGCTGTCAAGTGTGACATGATTGCTGTTATGGATGAACTGCGAGATGACCGGACAAAAAGATGGGAAGCAATTGGCATGCTGAAGCACATTCTTGATTCTGTCAGTCTTCCGTGGGAAATAAAGAAACAAGCCATTGACTTCTTGATATCCATTACGAGTCGAAATATCTCCCAAAAATTTGAGAACGAGCATACTGACTTCATACCCAGTCTTTTTGCTACACTGCAGGTCATGTCGTGCTGTCTTATCATTTTAACATCCTGTCTCAAGTTTGAGGCCAAAAACCCGCAATTGGTATTTAAGTGATAAATGTACCAAAATTGCACGTCTTGATCATGTACAGAGACTGTACATGAGTTATGAAAGGCTGTGCATAACCTGCAATTTTGGGATTATACAAATCACCAAAAACATTTAGGGCCCGAACTGTCCTTTCTGCCCCTTCATATTTTTTAAAAAGGAAGCAGTCTGATGTGTTTGCTCTGATGGTTCAATATATTTCAGGCTGTTCAAAGGGTTATTATGTATGCATCAGATACCTCGCTGAGAAAGAATGCTTTTGATGCATTGAAAAGAGTACGTTTCTTTACATTCTTGACATATTGAAATTTGCATATGTGAAATAATCTACTCATGAGCAGTCGTATATGTGGATGTGAGCTAAATTATTCTCTGACCATTTTTGCAATAAAGCTTCTTATAATATAACGTATCCTTTTCATTTTTCCTCATCTCTTTAATCTGTTTTTCTTTGATTGACTAGGTACTTGCTGATATTCCTCCTCCTCAGAGGCTTGATATTTTACAAGCTTTGATCATAAACAGTGACTCTTCCTCTATGGTAAAATCTTTCACGTTGCTTTTAAAGATTCATGTGGCTTTTTAGAAAATTTAAATTAGAGTAAAAACTAAGTTAAAATGTGATTGTCTTAACTATTTGTAGATTGCAATCCTTTTGGATATTCTCAGACAAGAAATGTATACGGAGAACCGCCAAAGAAATAGAACAACAGATGCTAAATCTGAAACCATGGAGAATCACAATACACTTTCCTCTTTTTGGACTGGCAGTGTCCTTGAATCAGTGGAGAATGTTTTGCGGCCTCCAAAGGGAGGACCTCCACCCCTTCCTGATCATGTTGATGCGGTATTTATTATCCCCTTTTATCTAAGATAGGCTTAAAATAAAAGGGAACACTCAAGTTATAGGAAAATTCACAATGTATGTTACACAGGTGTATAACCTAAACTAATTGCAAATTTTTGTATAACTCAAGGCGATATTTGGAAATTATGGTAAAATAATGTTGCATAATATGAGTGTAATTGCTGTCTTGTATTACACAGGTTCTGTCAGCTCTCAACCTATACCGCTTTATATTGATAACAGAATCAGCAGGTAATGCATCTAAACCTTGAATGCCAAGAAAGAAATAGTCTAGGCATTTGAAATCCTAAAGTTGCGTTTGGTTCACAGAATGAAATCGGAATCAGAATGAAACGGAAAGAAACAATGTTGTTTGGTTTGATAACTGGAATCAAAGAAGGAATCAATATTATAGTGTTTGGTTTGTCACTGGAATGGAATGAAAAAAACTATAAATTATCGTAATGCCCTTATATTCAGTAAAATTTAAATAATATCATTTAATTATTATTTTTTCGTCTGATAAAATACATTATTGAAATTATTATTTTTCTAAATAATTATTACTTAAAAAGAAAATATATTATTAAAATTATTATTTTTCTAAATAGGGTTTAGGGTTTTGAAGTTTGGGATTTGAGATTTAGGGATTTAGGGTTTAGGGATTTAGGATTTGGGGTTTGGGGTTTGGGGTTTAGGGTTTAGGATTTGGGGTTTTGGGATTTGGGGTTTTGGGGTTTGGGGTTTTGGGTTTCGGGGATTTGGGGATTTGGGGTTTGGGGTTTGGGGTTTGGGGTTTAGGGTTTAAGGTTTAGGGTTTTGGGATTTGGGTTATATTTGGGGTTGGGGTAAAATTGGAAAAAAATTTGAGATGGGAATGGAATCATGATTCCTAAAGGGGAGAAAAAATTGTGATTCATTTTCTTTTAAGAATCGATTTAATTCCTGACTCATTTTTCAGTCCAACAAAACACACAAATGGAAGGAATCAATTCTGATTCTATTCCATTACCTCCAATCAAACATAACATAAATACATGAACTATGCCTTGACCTCATTATATTTTAGTTGGTGACTTTTTTATTTTTATTATTTTTTACAACGAGAAAACTAATGACATTCATTCTTATTCCCCCTCAATCATAATAGTTGAATATACAAGTATTTATAGGCAAAATGCCATATTGAAACCTTAAAGTTTTGTATTTAGGGCAGCATACAAAACCCTAATTACATTTCATTGTAGTAACCCTTTTATTTCTTTAGTCATAACCCTAATTTATATATTTCTTAAATTGAGCAGTGATGTGATTATTATCCTTAAATGGAATGCTTGAACCTGGGTTTATTATATATATTTTTATTTACGAGTTAGTTTGACATATGGAACAGGAAATACAAATTACACAGGGGTACTCTCCAAAAGCAATTTACAAAAGGCTTACAAGGAATGGCTTCTACCTCTTCGAACCCTAGTTACTGGGATAATGACAGAGAACAAGAATGATAATGATCAACTTGCAGTTGACACATTTTGTACTTTGAATCCTGTTGAATTAGTTTTGTACCGCTGTCTTGAGCTAGTTGAAGCAAAGATGAAGTAACTACGTGAGTTATCTTCCAAGCAAAACGAAGCTACTTAGTTCATACCACATGGAGAAGATTAGAAATATAATATTCAAATTTGAGATAAACGAGATTCTTTTGATGTGGTATAATGTTATTAGTAAGTACAACCATACTTACATAATTGTCATAAATTTGTGATATGTAGTAGTATTTAGAGAATAATTATTCAATTTTGAGAAGTCTTGATTTTTTTTCCCTCTTTATGAACCTATTTCACTATAGAAACATACTTGCAAGGCTTTGCCTAAATGCTATTCTTGTGTTCAACTTGAGATTCTTATGGTTAGTATGTCCTCCAAGAGAGTTCTCAGCTGGTGAGAGATAAGCTTGACTTTCAAGGCTGTATATATGGCAAGAAATTTCCCAATTTTTGACACAAGAATTTCACGGCACATTTCTGAGTCTTAACAGTGTCCCCTTTTCTTTTTTTCTATTTTTTGGGGGCAAAGAACCACATTTGGGTCTTTTTAGTCAACTTAGTAGTATTGCTTTTTTATCAGGTTGCTTTTGCTTTGTTGAAATTGGAAAAAATTAATTTTTGAGTATTTTTTTAATTAAATTTATCATATGATTTATACATGGTTTCATTAATAAGTGTTGAAAAAATTATTCTCATCATTTAATAACAATCTTAATATTTTATTATATCATTTTTTTGTTATTTTATTTATTTTTTAATTTTAATGTTTGTTTTATCATAATATTATTTGAATTACATATATCAAATAATAATATTTCATGGTAGATTTTATTGCAATTTAACTTTTTGTTATTTTATATCTTTTTTTTTTGTAATAGCATGACAAAAAAAAATTATTTTAAAGAACTAATGGTCACGTAGTTTAGAAAATGTTGATGACATTTTTTTATAAATGAAATCACATTAGTAAAATTTGCTAAATTATGTTGACTTATACAAGTTTTAAAAAAAATGCAACGTAGTATGAAAAACAAGATTGAGCATTGCCTTTAAGAAAGGATTGAAACTGCTTTTTGTTACCCTACAAAGAATGATACAATCAAAAATCCAGTTTTCTAAAACGAGAAGTAATGAAGTTTTACACAAGAACATCTGATGGAAATTAAGTCGTGTATACATAATTTTGCATTCTATGTCTATTTAGTTACATCCTTGAACTTTCACTACACCATCTTCCATTGCCTTCCAAGTTTCGAGAATGAAGAAACGAGCAATTTACTGATTAATAACAGTGCCCATGATTTGCCTGAACGTGTATGTGGCGTAGCTCTTTGCTCCACTAACCAATGGGGCTTATCTGGGATAAAGCAAAACAAACATATGCTTTTCCTCAGCGCATTTCACATAACATTTCAGAAGCATAATCCACCTCTGAAGGCACCATATTTAGATCAGGTAGCCTGAAACCGTGTCCCAGCTCTGATGCCTCAGACGAACTCGGTTGGGTATCATCATAAGTGATTTGTGTGCTCAAGTTGGCAGAAAATTCTTTGACCGTAGACCTCTGCAATTGATTGGTTTCTGGTCGACAATAACTTGCATCTAAAGATTTTACCGAATCGAAATTCAAGTCAAGCTGCAAAACGAAGTAAACGTTACTGGAAAGAATCGATAACTGTATCAAAAACAGTATTTTCTTTTTTAATCAACAGACCATGATGACAAAAAACATTTATTAAAGGCTTAAGTGCATAGTCAGTACTTAAACTTTATCAAGTTTACATTTAGTTTTTAAATTTTCATTTTCATGTCTAATTAATTCTCAACTCAATATTTTTAATTTAAGAATAAAATAAAAATTTAGAGATTAAATTGTTGAAAAAAAATTTAAGAACCATGTAAAATTAAAAAATTTAGGAACTTAATTGTTGAAAAAATTTGAGGATTTAAGCATGAATTTGAACAAAATTTATGACTAAATATACACTTAAACCTTTATTAAAATATCATAAACTTTTCTCCTCTTGTTTTTAAAAACTACCTAGAGCAAAGAATAACCAACAAATGCACGATGTAAAGTAAAAATATTAGTATAGACTAGACGAATGAAGATTAAAATCACCTTTATTCGTTTCAAGTTCATATTTTTTGTTCTTTGTTCCTTAAAAGTTGCTCTTAATGTTGCCAACTCCTGTCCAACAAACATATTTATTTAGTAAAAGGAAGGGAAAACAGACAGCAAAGAGAAAAAGATAAAAGATAAGGAAGGATCGTCGTTATACTTTTTTGATATCTGTCCTTTCCTTGAGAAGTGAACTTTCTTCATCTTTAAGCTCAGCAAATGTCTGGAAAATGTTAAAGTATGTGTTTATCTTTTGCAGGTGAAAATGATGCAAAGGACCGCAACATAAACATCCATGACCCACCACACCTCAACCCCACAGATGCACCGAAAAAAAATGCTAACCCAATGACAAGGACTAAGTTTTTAGGTTTTTTTTATAATGATTTATAATTTATAATTCTTAATTAAATAATTTTTTTTATATTTCAAATTTTTAAAAAATAATCACAAATATATTTGCTAACATTTCATACTTTATAAGAAACAAATCAAATATATTTACAAGTTATTTGATAAAACTTTCTATTTTTTGATATTTTTTCCACAAAATTTAAAATTAGGATTTTTTTTGGTTATATTTAGAATTTCAAGTTTTTTAATAAGTAATAAAACTTTTACTATTTTGGAACAAATATTCGATGAAAATGAAAATGAAAAATAAAATCAAAAATCAAAAACAAGAAACCAGATTTTTTTTTTAATGAATTTGTCCATATTTTAATGGTTTGGTAGTGGTTTTTCAAAAATGTGAAATTAAAAGAAAAAAATATTATAAAATTTATCGGATTAAAAAATCAAAAATCAAAAATCAAAAATTAAAATTGTTATCAAACATATCCCGAAAGAAAATTAAGGAGCCATGGAAATCGTTTTTCATTACCTTCTTTTTCGACCTTGATGCATCGGCAATAGTGGTGGCAGTGCTAGCAGATTCATTTGTTGTATTACCCTGAAATGCCAATACAAATGCAGATTGTTGAGACGCTCATTAGCCCCAATAAAATGATACATAACAGCAGTATATGAAAGCTTAAGCAAAGCTCAAGCAAACAAATTACAAAAAGAAAGCAAGATAATCTATTCAAGTCGCATGTGACTCCAACAACAACAACCACAATCTACAGAAACGTCTCAAATTGAGTCCAATGATTCCGTATCCTCTTTGTCTGCATGAAGCTTACCAAATCGCTAGAAACTATTAAAAGTCGGACAGGTCCTCTATTAAAAATAACTCCTAAACCACGGCCACCGTTTGGAGGATATTTCATCTTTGATATGTAGAAAACAAGGCAAAGATTTTTTACAATGACATTATAGATGGATTAAAATGAATGTACTATATTCCCAAGAAAAACTAGAATGACCTTCAATAAAAGGGTGTTAGTACCCAAAACTTACATAGATGGATAGATAATGAATAACTAAGAGCGTAAGAAAACTCTCTCTAAAGAACTTACCAAAATAACCCCTAATTTAGAATTTAATGAACAAATATAATAATTAAAAATCAAAAATTTATCTTTTCATTAAAATAAACATAAATGAGTTTCAAAAGAATAAATATCTTTCAATTTATAACTTATAAATATAAGAAATAGAAAAGGAAAAGTATGAATCATATATCATCCTTCTTCCTTCAAGCCACCATCTTGTATGATGAGGAAGGAAAACTCTTAAACACAGTCCTGAAAAATCATAATTTCTTTACTTTCATGTGTTGTGATGAGTAAAGTAATACCGTACAAAATCAAAATTATACAATTATATATAAATTTAACAATATCAACGAGTGTTGATTAGAATGTACGGAATATTTTATTTAGTATGTTTAAATTTTCAATTATAATATTATAAATTTGATTTTTTTATTTTAAATTAAAATATTTGTTAAATGTAAAAAAATATAAACATTAATTAAATATTAATTTAAATAATTTTTTATAATAAAATTATTTTGATACGAAAAAAATTAATTAAATACTGTATTAAATTATTTATTATCAACTTTATCTGTATATATTATAAATTTTTTCTTAAAATACCATAAAACTAATTATAATATAATTTAATATAATATAATTACATTTAATATATTTTTTCCTATACATCAAATATATAGTTAATGTACAAGCCATGATTGAAGTAGATGTCATCTCGTAGGTAAGATTTTCTCATGTCTCACCTCATTGATATTGTTCTGGTGAGTGTACTCTACCTTACCCTCAAAAATTAGGGTTATATTCTGATTCATGAATATAATCTGTTGATATGAAAAGAATCATAATTATTGGATTATAAAAAATAGTTTGATTAAATTATATCCAGCGTGATGTCCAGTCTAATCATAAATAGTGTAAAGGGCCTACTTATTTTTCTAAAAGTTATTAGTTAATTTTGAAGTATGTTCTACACGCCATTTAAAACATGCAGGAGTATGGTCAAGGTTAGTCTTACTTATAATAAAATAATTAGTAATGTAAGGGCAAAAATTTATTTTTAAAAATAGATTATTTATTACTTATTGATATTGGAATTTCAATTCCCATTTAAAACATATATGAATCTCTCGTTATTCTTCCCTGTGGAGAAGTTGTGATTGGCATTGGATCTTCAACCAATATTTCCTCCCCAACCCTATACGGCAATCCCTACCAACAGCCCTTCTCATCAATCCACGACATACACGCCACGTCCTCAACTCTACGTGCGCCATCATAAAAGGAATTTCTTTCGAAATAATAAGGGCTCACGTGATTTCCTCCTTCCCGTATAAATATTATTTCCCTACGGTCGCTGACAACTTAGCCGAATCCAAATCCTAACATTAAGGGTAGAATCAGTTAAATTATATAACTATGTAATTTATATCATTTGAATAGCTCTTTAATTAAAAATAATTTTAACTAATATTTTAGTATCAAAATATTAAAATAATATAATTTATTTTTAAAAATTAAATAATTAAATAATAATGAAATAATACACTTTTATTACAATTTTTTTCTAAAATCAACATGCTCTAACAGCATAAATACTTGTCTCTACTCAAGAAACAAAAATCACCCGATCGATCCACAAATCCAAATTTCAATTGCCAAATCCAATAAGTCCCAGTTTTATGCTGCAATTCCGGAAAAATTTGTTAATAAATTATTGACTGGATGTGATCGTAGAAGGTATTATTTACACATAAGATATTTATTTTTCTCTCCATATTTCATAAGATATTTATTTTTTTAAAAAAATTATACTTCTAAATTTGATTGATATGAAAAAAGACGTAGTGTTGCGAAAACCAATAATTTCTCGTGAACATGGAGACGAAAAGGCTGGTTAAAACAAAACAAAGAAAAGACCGGTGACTACAAAAAAATATGCAAAGGAGATTAGATCCACCTAATGCGCTGGCTAGGTCTTTGCACACTCAATAATTTCTCAAAAAACAGAATCAGGAAACTCAAAGAAGATAGGACACAGGGCTCACCCAAAAAAAAGCCTTCAAACTCCTCTTAGTGAGCCCCACACAAAAATACTCCATTGTCCAACCACTTTTATATGCTCAGACGAGTCCGAGACTATAAAGTCTATATAACTCATCTGTGATTATATGGATCTTCTCACTAGTCGCTACTCCTAAAGGGTATTTCAGTCAATTTAAACTGGAAATAAAGGAGAAAACGCAAGGGGCTTTCATTCTTCTGACATCACAACAACGAAAATATACAAATTTAGGTAGGGACCTTTTGGGGTGAAAATTGAAACAACGCTATTTCGACGTAACTGCCTATAGCTTAGGAGGCACACCATTGCTCCTTGACGAACCGTCTAAACTTACCGGCGACGGAAATCTAAGAGCTAGTACGAAAAAACATATTTGTCCTCGTCATCTCTTCGCCAGATGAAATATTGCAGCAGCGACTGATCGAAAACAGTACAGATCGCTTTCGAAGTTATAAATCGGGTAAAGTATTAATGAATTAAAGAGAAATAAAATCGAACTATCGAAGAGAGCCAAAAGTGAAAATATAAAATTATAATAAGAAGAAAAACATTGTCAAAACGACACGTATATCTCGTCGGAGGATGCGACGAAGTCTCATCCACCACAAATGCCTGAGCCAACTAGTCATTAACCAGCTCCATTGGCGCAACCACGATCACTGAGGTTCAGGCAGTTAACTACAGATTTCGAAATTGACCAAAACATAGCACAAAACTACAAAATGACTGTCCAAGTTCAGCTCAGATGACTATAAATCTGACACTATAACCGCAAACAAAAAGAGAAACAGAAGAGGCAAAGAGAGGAGGAGAATAAGAAGAAGAAGATATATCAAAAAGGAAAGAGAGAGAGAGAGAGAGAGAGGAAACCTTGGATCTGAGGTGACTAGACTCTTCGAAGCCATTAGCGGTGGCAGACGGAAAAGCACCGCCGCTCCACGAAAGCGGCGTGGTAGGACTACATCTAGCGGAATCCGATTTCTTCCTCTGTGAATCGACGTCGCATCTAACAGCTCTGGACCTGGGTAGCCTCAAACTCCACCTAAGAGGAATCATTGGCGTGGCCGACGAGGGAGAGCTAGATTTGAGAAACGACGAATCTTGGGATTGCTTGAGCCGCACTAGTAGGTCCACAACTAGCATATCGTCCGACATGGCCGCTCTAATCCACCGGTCTTTAACCATAGCTGCGTACAACGACAAGTTGAAAAAGAATGAAGAGTAATGACAGATGATGACAAGTGTATTTATAGAGGCGAAAGAAAGGAGAGGTGGAGTTTGTGGTGGAGTAGATTCTAGTTATTGGTATTTTGCGTGGGATGTTTAGTTTTCAGTTGATACTAGTCATAATTCAAGTTAAAATAATTTATTGTTAAATTTTATTTTTATTTTAATTATAATATTGATATTTATTTTAAAAAAATTATATATATAACAAATATTTTAAATATTTAAGAATTCAGTATCTTAAATATTAATAAAATATAATATTAAATAGATTATATATTAATTAAAAGATTAAAAGTAATAATTATTTTTATTTTAAAATATGTATACCATTATATATATATATATATATATATATATATATATATATATATATATTGTAAGTTGGATTTTTGTATATACTATGAATGAATTACTGTTAATGCCTCATTAGTGTGAGGTGGGCCAACTTGCGTCTGGGCCTTTTAAGAATCTTATGACTCTTTTGTAATTTGTTTTCTTTAATTACCTATTTCCTTATATTTTCCTCTCTTCTTTATATTTTTATTTCTCTAGATATTAATAATTTATAAATTTAATTATATTTATTAATAACTGCCCTTATATCAATGGAGATGAATTAATATACTAATGTTTTAATCGAATTATATGTCTCATGTATTAATAAGTATATTCATTATTGTTATAATTCAATTGTTAATTGAGTTTTATGTCTCATGTCTTAATTTTTTTTTATAATTTCACCTAAAATTGTAGAAATTATTATGTACAATACAATTATTTATAAACAGGCAGTAAGCTACAACTAAGTCAAAGCATTAGAGAGAGAAAAACATTAGTTACAATTAAATTTTATTTAATAAAAACTATTTGTAGACCCCGTTGTAAAACGAGGTTTTTAACCTATTTTTAAATGTCATTTTGAATACGACATATTTAATGTTATTGTATGATAATGATTGATTTAAATTATATTTCCTAAAGATTTCAAAATTATATATTTTATATACTTAAAATGATATTATAATAAATGAGAAATAAAATTTTAAAATTCAAAGAAAGAAAATATAATTATTCATGTTTGTTTCACGAGAAAAAAATAATCACACATATAATGCTTTATATGTCATTCACTGTCCTATGAGAGATAAATTAGTGTAGTAAAAATGATCTCTTTACGGACGGACATATGAGGGAGATAAATCCCTAAATGTTCAAGCAAGAAATTGAGAACTCTAATCGCAATCTTATGCGTCATATGTTACATCTACGAATGTTGTTCAATGTCAATGGTGTAGCACAAGGCTCTCTTTACGTATAGGGACATGGCATAAATCTTTGAATGTTATCCAATTTCGATGGGCCTTATTAGGACTATTTTTACAACACGTTATTTTATTTTTTATTGTAACAGTTTTAACAACTATTGAATGTCATTCGTTGCATCAGTTTTGGTTTCTAATAACCACGTTTTAATGTCTATATAATTGATTATACAACTAATAAAAAACATAGAAAAATTATAATAACTCATTCTCTTCCAAAAAAATTCTACAGTGAATTTTTTCTTTTCATAAAATTTTACTCTAAGTTTCAATATGTTTACTGAAGTAGTATTTAGTGGTATTTAGATACTGTTATTAAAATAGTATTTGAATACCACTAAATACTGTTATTACTATGAATATAAAACAATTCATTTAATAAGTATTTAGTGATATTTAAATACTGTTATTAATCGTTTTATCTTATGAATTTATTTTTCTTTTATTCTCAAATATCTGTAGGAGAGAAAAAAATATTTTAAAAAAATCGTGTAACATGCAACTTGATCTTCATTTAAATTTTGTTTTTTATTTTCATTTTAATTCTATAATTTTAATCTTTATAATTTATATTTTTCGTTTAAAATTTATTTATTCACTGTCATATTCCTCGTAAATGTTTTATATTGTTTAAACTAAAATATTATTTTTTAAAAGGCATAAGAAAAAAAATATAACAATAAATTATAGATCTATATATTTGGATATGGAATAGGACACATCGTTATTAAAACTTTGTCATTGTATTAGTCAATAATAAATTTTTTGGTATGTAAATTTTGGTGGAGTGGGTAGATTGAAGTTTGAAATTTTGTGTTTGAACTGGAGTCGGGTCAAATTTTGTAAATCCGTGTATATTTCAAGTCATGTAGAGCATGATTTTTCAAATTAATTCAAATCTCAGTCATTATTTTAAAATGGGCAGGATTTTTTGAATTAGTTCAAAGCTCTATCATTATTTTTAAATTATAAGAGTATTTTGATTAAAATTATTTTAAATGTGATATAAATTTTTGTATTTAGTATTATAAGATAGATATAATAATATGTTTTTTTAATAAAAAAAATGCTATTTGAATTTATAATTTAAAATAAATAAAAAACCACGGACTAATTAAAAACATATTAGTTGGTAGTCTAATAGCTTTTTGATAAAAAATAGTTTCACACGAAAGCAAAAAGTTTGCATCGATCCTCAACAATGTTGTTTGTCCAATAACCTTCTTAATACAAAAACAAAAACACCTTCTAAGAATAACAGTGTTCCCAAAATCATAATAGATAATAGAGTTTATAACTTATAGATTAAGATATCTGAAAATGAAATAAGAAATACAACACATCATTATAACTTTGCCTTTATATTAGTTATTAAGTGTGTAAATTAATTAAATATTAAAAAACATGAATAACAAATTGTTACGTTATTCTTTTTAGTTTAAACCCTACACTTAATGAGCGATATTAAAATTAAGACACAATTTTCATTATAAGAACATATACAATATGAATCTTTATTGTGAAAATAAAAATATATAAATGACGCAAGTGATTTAAGTTTGAACGAATGATAATCTCCTGTTAAATTAAAATGAGAATTATACGAAATTATTTTAAACTTATTTAAACTTTTGAAGTTTGATTAAGTTGTTGTAAGTTCTTTAGTTATTTCTCACCATACATGTGAACTCTACGAAGTATGAATGTCTATTTGGAAGATATAATTAAATAACTAATCTTTAATATTAAGATATTGTTAGAGTCTAATGGTGATATATTCTCATTCGAATGGATTGTTAGGTATTTAAACAAGTCTCACGTATAAAAAAATATGAGTAATAAATTAGATATATATTTAAGATGTGATAATAGTTTTAATAGATTAATATTTTATGTTGAAATCTCAAACCAAACAAGTGATAAAGACTAATTTTTGTGTACTATTTATAAAACTATCTTTTGTTAAGCAAAAAAAATATAAAAACTTAAATAAATAAATAAAATAAAAAATTAAAAAAAATATTTAATTACAATTAAAAATATACATATTATTAAATAATATTTATTCAAAAATTAAAATTATTTATTTATATCGAGAACTATCATTATATAAACTAAATTTGAATTTGAGATTATTCTTACAAGACTAATACAGTTTAAATTTTCTTTTTACCTTAATTACAAAGCTAAAATTATTCTGGTAGTCTTGGGCAAACTTTTTTATACCTCATCCATGCATTATCTTGAGCTGTTCACCTTTATAAACTTAACTAAGTACTATTCTAAAAGAAAGACGAATGGTCATCTAACTATAAAAAGTATTCTTCGACTACCTCCTAAGCCAATAATCATCCAATCTCCTTTTAGCCTAAGTATTCTTAACCCTTCCTCGATTCAAACCATCAAAAAAGATACATATCAAACACGGTCCCTTCCAAATTAACAATCATATATATGCTTTGATTGTACCAAAATTATTGGATAAGCTTCAACTTGTTATTACCCATATCTCATCAAAAGGCTCTTTCACATCTTCTCCTACACATCATGCTCGTAACGTTGTGCCTTTTGCCAATTTATTTATTAATTTTAATCCATACTTATTAAAAAATATATATTTATATGAGTATGCATGCACAATTCAAATCGAATGATTTATTTGCTAACCAAGGCATTCCAATGGCTTCTTTTTTGTTGCCAAGCATTTTGTAAGTCATGATGCTCTAGTATATATGCACATTTTTTTCATTTTTTATGCTCCTCCCAAAACGCGTGCTGAAATTTCTAAACTTTCATCTACTGCTTTGTAGCTTTACCATTCACCAGGAGTCAAGTTTTTTTTTTTTATAAAGAAAGATAAATAATGGAGGTCAATAATGACCTAGAGTAACTTCTTCTTCTATGGGAGCCATGAGGTTGGTCCTTGTTGTGCCATGAACCATAATTGTTTAGATGACGCTGGTATCTTGGGATTTTGTGATTTGGTAATAGATTTTGATACCTTTGTATTACCAGAGTCATTTGCGAGCAAAATACCAACTATGAGAAATTGAATATGGTATATATTTTATCATCGTATTATTTATAAACATATTATCTTATATATATATATATATATTATCTTGTTTGGAAAATTGATCGCTGTATATATTTGATCATAGTATTATCAAAAATAGTAATGATAATTTATATTTAAAAAACTCACAAAATTAATACTTTAAAATTTATAAAAATAAAAATAACATTTTTTAAAATTAATTTATATATATATTAATTCAAAATAAAAATATTATTTTTATTATTTTAATTAAATTTTTTTATATTTTAATTTTAAATGAGTAAGGATGTTTCCCTAAAGTACTCTAGTGAATATAAGTTTATATATATGTCATAACTGATGTAAATTAAATCAATATAATTGTATCCAATAAAAAAATATCATATCAATTATGATTATATTATAATCATAATATATAAAATTATCCATAAATAATAAAGATTTATAAACATTTTATATTTATTTATTTTTAAGAATTTTTTTTATGAATATATTAACCTAATTTAAATAATTTTTAAAAAGTAACTTACAAAAGATAATTTAATTATTATTTTTCCCTAACTTAATATTAAGAAATTTTATTAATCTTAAAATTCTTATAAAATAAGACATATTTTATATTATTATATGTATTTTAATACACAATAAATATATTTTATATTAAAATATTAATTTAACTATGATTTTTAATAATTTGTGTTACTTTTATTTCCTAGCTATTAGGATAAATCATAAATTCTAATAGCCAATAATAAAAAAATATTTTTATGGAGGCTCAAAAATGTTATTGGTCGAAAATCTCGAATAAAAACAACTCTGAAAATCATATGTCAAGGCAAGTAGGGCATTATGATTCAAATTAGAAAGGCTAGTCCAAGTATACAGTTTTGGTTTAGATTTGACTAAATAGTTGAATTTTATAAATTCATATGTGAAGGCAAGTAGGGCCTTATGATTCAAATTAATTATTTTAAAGTGTAAGAGTATTTTGTCGAAAATAATTTCATGTACAATTTAAATTTTTATATTTAATATTGATAGATATATATATAAGTTGATATCTTTTTATTCAAAAATATTTTATAACATTTTTGTCCCTAAAGATACTTTTGAAAAATGCAAAGTTAGACGCACTAAATTTCCCTTATAAAGTTCCCTAATTATTGCGGTCGCTAGCAATAAATATCAATATTTTAAAAATTAAAATATACTCTTCCTTTATTAATATCCTCCTAAGATTATAATTGTCTATAATTCAAACCTAATACTAGGTACTTTTTTTAGAATTAATATTTTCATACCAATATTAATATAGGAGTAATTAAATATTTTAATATATAATATAATATTTTATGATTTTTAAAAATTAAAATATTGCTATGATATTAATAAAATCTCATATGACAAGAAAAATATTTCTTAATTTTGAAATTAGTAAAAAAAGTTGACATGTATTTTCAGCTAATTATTGCATTTAAAGTCTTTTGAATTATTACATACATAGTCTTTTGAATTATTACATACATAGTCTCGATACTAATAAATCAATCTTCCGATCACTCATTAGCAATAAATTAAAAAATAATTACAATGAAACTATGACACACCTAATTGTGTCATACTATTCAAATTCTAAGGGGGGCAATTATCAAGTAATGATCTATTGATAAAGTTGCGATAGTTTCGATTGAAATGCATAACCTATCTTTTCTATATGAATTTTGAATTTTGAATTTTTCAATTTTTTATCCAATTTGCAATTTGTTTTCTACATAGTTATCTTGAAAAACTTTTATAAAAATGCATATAAAGGTTTTTAAATATATTTAAATACAATTAAATTTATTTTTCTTCCTTTTGATATAATGTTTATGTATTTGTTTATTTTAAATTATTCCACAAATTTTGCATTTATAACATGTTTTACTAAAATTATAGAAAATACTTTTAAAAACTGAATAAGTTTTGTTAATGTTTATTCATATTTTTTTAAATAAATATAAATTATTTTTTGAACCAAAATCCATTTTTTAGTTTGAAGCTAAAATAGTTAAATTATTAAATATATTATTTAATTTTATTATCTGATAAATATAATATTAAAATAAATTAATTGTTATAAATATATTAGACTCGTCACACTTCTCATTGAGGCTTAACATCCAATCTCATGATGTTAATTAATTTCCTTTTTATCGTTGTTTTGGGATTAATGTTTGATGTATTGTTTGAATATGAAAGGAATCAGAACTTATAAAGCATAATTAATTATTAAATTATTAGGTTAATTATTAGATATTTTATAATTTTTTTAAAATAAATATTTTATTTCTATAATTTATGAGTTCTATATTATTATGAAAAATAAATATTTTTATTTTTATAATTTGTGTGGAAAGATTTTAAATATGATAAACTTTCTCATTTTTGCTATTATTTTGATAGGATTACACATAATAGTAAATTTTGTGAGATTATAAGTGATGTTTGCATCAAATTTGGGGGAAATATTCGATATGAGATGAACATGAAAATTCTATTGCATATTAAGTATGAAGGTTTGAAGAAGAAGGAACCTAAGTGTTTTGTTTTTGGCATTAGAAATGCTATGGAGTAAAAGAATAATAGTGGTAGAGAGATGTACAAAGGAAAGGAAAATGGTGCTTCTGGTAGTGGAAAGAATAAAATATCTAGTAAAATTAGTATATATGGTGTAGGGGATAAGGATAGGAAAAAAACAAGGCAATGTTTAGGAGATGTAACAGCTTATTTGAGTAACACCAAGATGTCTATGTTCAACTAGATATGGAGGCTAATTTTCAAGAAGATGTAGTAGTAGCTTATATGGGAACAATTATAGCAGATATGACTGGTTAGGAGTTGAGTTTTCTTTTGAAGTTACTGGTTTAGAAATTTGTTGGTGTCTTTGCTTCCCTGGTTTTTCTTTGCAACCTTATATAGTGTTTCTTTTGTTTGGTAATTCTGTACTCTTTTTATGTATTTTATGTTGTTTTTGTATTACTGTTTGTGAATTTGAAGTATTTTGGCCTCAGGTTTTGTGTTTTCTTTTGTTTGAGTCGTATGGGTTGTGTTTGTGTGTTTAAAATTCTCTTTTTCATCTTATTTAGTTGGATTATACTAAGGGTTTTGTAGACTTCTCTATTTACATACATTTCTAATAGTTTGGTGCTAGATACTTTTTTACTCTAATTTTTAAGCTACTTTTAATGGATTAATTGTCTAGGATTTAGTTTAATGAGCCATGATTTTTCTCTGTTTTCTGGTTTCATTTTTTTTTTTTTTTGCCTATCTCCTTGTAATTCCTTGTTTTTTAGGTTGGATTTGTTTTCCTCTCTTTTAAAGTAGTAGTCTTCATACTTGATACAAAAATAAAAAATAAAATTATGCATATTATAAATAATAATATATTGTTTATCATGGAGTACCGTACCTTCTTTTCTCTTAACGTGAGAATGCAATATTCATTAATATAAATTAAAATTAATATGATAAATAATTATTAATTAAAATAATAAAATTTATTTTTTTAATTTATGTTTAACTAAAACATTAATTATACTAATAATATAAATAGTAAATAATTTTTTTTCATGGGATGTCTTTTATAAGACGTGCAAAACAAAGTTTAAAATCTACAAATACTATTATATATAAATTTGTTATAATCTCAAATAATATCATAAAATTTGACTTGTACCTTGTGTAAACGTGTGGCATGATTTTATTATTGAAAAATATTAAATATTTATGATGTCAAAATTTTAAGATGTAAAGCATCCTCTAGAATTTGTTATAACTATTTCTTCTCCTATTTAACAATATATTTTGAATAAAAACTAAGTAACTTGTAAAACATAAGATATCATGTGATAATCATTCGGTCTAAGTTGCAGTTTTTCAACATGTTTTAGAAAGATGCAATTCTATGAACCGCATATATAACCGACACAAAAAGAAGAAGAGGATAATACTTTTTATTTCTATTTTTTTTCTATAAACACAAATCACTTAAATAAGATTTGAACTGAAAACCTCTTAGTACTTAATTGAACATCTTATTAATAAGTTATAATTTATTAATTATGAAAATTATTAAAAAATGATAAATTATACTTATTTTAATAAAAAATAACGAAATTGAATGAAGTATTAAGAAGCAAAAAATAAGGATGTCTCAATTAATTTTCCTACCATATTTATAGCATGTGAATTATTTATAGCATGTGAATCATAAATGCTTAAGCTAATCAAGTTTTGTCGGCAACTAAATTCGAATGTATTGACAAATGTAGACTAATTTCATTTTGTATTGAATTAAAATAATATGATTTTATAGCATATCAATTAACATATTTAAATTCACACACTTCTTTGATATAATTTTAAATTATTTTTGACCGTGCGAAGAATATAAAAATGGGATCAAATCCCGTTTGTTTCAAAAGTTACTTCAAATATGTTAGCATGTAATTGTTTCTATTTTTTCTTTTTCATTTTTACTCATAAAAAAATTCATTAACAAATAAAAATATCATTTCACAATTAAGATGTCGTGCTTGAAAAAAAAAACTTAAAAAATGCCAAATAATTAAGAATGGATAAAAAAATTTATAGATTTAGTTACTTACCATTATCACATAAATTTCACGATTATCAATAACGTTCGGATATCATAGAAAAAAGTAAAATTAGGATAACTTTACTTTCAAATATATTAAACATTTTAATTATATTATTATATATTTTAATATTTTATTTTTCATTTTTTCAAATATATTTTTCTTATATCTACTATCCACTATTAGTATAATTCAATTGCAAAAGATTTAAATTTTTCTATTAAAAATAAAATGGCAAAAATAAAAGACTAGTTTTTTTTCCACTAATCTTGTATCCTGTTTTATTCATATCATCATTAAATACTAAATTAAAAACAAGATTTCTAATTAAAAATCAATAAAAAATGGAGACCTCTCTTTAAATTTAATAATACCGAAACTTTCGTATATAATTTTTTTTAATATTAAGTATTTTGTCTTTTTAATACATTTAATCAAAATTTAAAAATCACACTAAATTATAGTGTTTAAATCATAATTTATATTTTAAATATATATTTTTACATTAATTAATTCATTAACTTTTATATTGAGGAACATTATGTTCATTATCTATAGATATAAACAAAGTATATTAAAATATAAAAAAATAATAAACATAATATTAAAATTTTTTTTTTAAATATCTTTTATTTAATTTATATATTTTTATTATTTAATTTTTTTATCATAAAGGAACATTCTTTATATTATTATGACATTATTTTAAAAAATCATGACACGTTATTTTACTTTAAACGTCGTATAATTAAGTATCATTAAATATTATTAAGATATTATTTTTATTTTTATAAATTTTAATAATATTATTTTTATAATTTTTATTTTTGTTATACTAAGTATTAGTAAAATTACAAATAATTAGTAGAATCTATATTCTATTTATGAATTATATTATACATCCCTTCCCGAATTGCACGGTTAGTTAAAGTAAGATTAATATCATAAAAACATTCAAACGAATTTTTTAATTTCTTTTTTGTTTGGTACAGGTACATCTCCCCAGATCGCAAATATATATATTTATACGATAAATCATTAAGTAAATGAATTTATAATGATATCATGATATAAGATAAAAGTGTTTAAGAATTAAAAATATAAATATTAAAAATCTACTTAAAAAAAATCATAATTTATTAAGTTTTTAATAGTGATTAAAAAAAATAAGCTTTTGAATAGTGATACATTTTGCTACTAATTATACCATTGCTCTTACTCTAATAATCGCGTCATTTAGAAACTAGCCATTTAAATTATTGAAATTTATAGATAGATTCAAAATTATTGAAATTTATAGATAGATTCAAGGATTATAAGCCTAAAATTTCCCAACTGCCCACATGATAGCTGTGCAGTTGCCCCCACTCAAACATAAAATAGCTTTTTATCTCAACCTTCACTGTCTGCTTTTTTTTTGCCTTGGCAAAATAAAATCATAAAGATTGTGAATTAGAGAAAAAAATAATAATTCAAATACTAGAAATTAGAACAAACAGAGAAGACCTGGAACTATATACTCCATGGCCTTCATTCACTTACTTGAGGCTTCCACAAATTAACTCTCTCTCTCTTTCTCTCTATGCGTGTGTGTGTGTGTAGCTACAAGCATCTCAATCTTCGTATGCTTTTAAGCAGCATCAGAGAAAGAGAGAAAGTAAATATAAGTATTTATAATGAAGCCTCTTCTTTGTTTTCTCAGTTTTGTTTTTCTTCTTCTGCTTCTAGACTTTAACCGGTCATGTAGCATTTGGGTTAGTGCCACTTCAGACCATCCTGTTTCCTCCATAGTTGTTTCTGTTCTATCACCAGCTATCTCACCCTATTCTCAAATATATGGTACAATGGCTGCCTTTTCTCCAGGTACTCTGTGTTTTTATTCTCTATTGTTTCCAGCTCTTAGTTTCTAACAGCGTCACAGGTCATTCAATTTATCCCATAATGTCGAAATTCAAATTTCGAAAGTGACCGGGAATTAGCATTTAATGCAATTTTGTACCCTTAAATTTCTTGAGTTGGGGCATCTACGGTTGAGATTACTCTTTTATTTTCTATGGATTATTTCCATTTTAGATCGAGTATTTAAGTTTTCTAAGTTTTATGACTCTCATCAGGATCTAATTCTTTGGGGTTCTTGTAACACTTTATCCCCATTTCTCAAAGCTTACTTCTGTATATATACCTCTTTCAATGCAGAGATTCAACAAGGAAGTGACAGTAATCGAATGGATTCACACAAGAAAACCCTCGTTGTTCTAGCTGTTGCTTGTACTTGTCTAGGCGCACTCTTCTCATTGTTAAGTGTGTGGATTTATTGCAGGAAGTACTCAAGTAAACCCCGTAGAAGAAAGACTCAGAGCTCGGGTAAATCCATATAATCCATACCCTTTTCTAATTCTTTTTTATTTTTATTTTTTATTTTTTATGTTCTGGGCATTTGTTAATTTGCTTCAGTTATGTTTTCAAAGTGTTGACTGAGATTCCTTCTTTTGTTTGTTTCTGTTTATTGGAACTGAAGATGCTGAAAAAGGGCCTTCTTCTTTTGATCCATTCTTGGGTAAATTTAATTCAACACAAATGGTTGCTAAGCGAGATTCTGTTTCAATAATAGATTATAAGTTATTAGAAAAAGCAACAAGCAATTTTAGGGACAGTAATATTTTGGGCGTGGGAGGATTTGGATGCGTTTACAAGGCTCGATTTGATGATAACTATATTGTTGCCGTGAAGAAATTGCACTGTAGAAGTCAAGATGCAGAGAGAGAATTTGAGGTACTATTTCTTTGAATTTTGTCTTTTCTATCTTTTAAGTATAATGTTGTTGAACTACTATTTTGGAATTTCAGAATGAAGTTGATTTGCTAAGTACAATTCAGCATCCCAATGTAATTTCTTTGTTGGGTAGTAGCTGCCATGGTGATGCAAGGTTTATTGTTTATGAATTGATGCAAAATGGATCTCTAGAAACACAATTACATGGTATGAAATCCACTTGTTCTTTGATTTTGAGAAACTAAAAAGTCAAAATCAAAATGGGCCAAGTAGATGATCCATAAAGAAAAATGTAAAAATTTTCATTTGTTATTACTAATGTGGTAGGCCCCTCTCGTGGTTCTGTATTAACGTGGCATATGCGGATGAAAATTGCTCTTGATACTGCAAGGTAAATATTGTCAGTCAATTCTTTCTTCTTAATAATTGTTTTATGATACTTGCCTATTTACATATTCTCTACTTTTGACCAGAGGATTAGAATATCTACATGAGCACTGTCAGCCTCCTGTGATCCATAGAGATCTGAAATCATCTAATATTCTTTTAGATGCAAACTTCAACGCCAAGGTAAAAGGGTAAAGAGTTTTTGAGATATCCAAATTTTAGTTTATTTTATATAAAAGTGTTGAATTTTTTTGTCTCTACATAGAGGTATCAAGGCTTTTATCCCATTTACACAAATCTTTTTTGTTTTATTAAGTTCTGCAATTTAATTCTAATTTAGTTTTACCAATTCAGTTAATTAATTGTCATATCAATTAATTAACACTAATTAATTAAAGTGACAGATTTTAATAAAAAAAAAGACTTACTTATAAACGACATAAGAATCTGGATACTTTTGTGTAAAGAAAAGTTCAAAACCAACAACTCGTTTGTTTCTTTTTTATGGTTTTTTGAATCAGCTAGCTGATTTTGGTCTCGCTGTAATTGATGGAGCTCAAAACAAGAATAACATCAAACTCTCAGGAACCTTGGGTTATGTAGCACCAGAGTATCTCTTAGATGGTGGGCCAACTAAGCTTTTAATAAATGTTATGCATATTTTTTAAGCCTAACTGATGGCTATGTCTATTATAATACACATTATCCTCCCTTAACTATATATTTGTTTGTTGGACTTCTGTCTATTTTAAAATTTTGAGTGTATTGTACTAATAAAATATGCTTATTTGGATCAAGCTGTCTTGAGCACGTATGTTATAGTTGTTATGCAATTGCAGATAATGCATCTGATCTGACTTAATCATCTAGTGTTTTTATCTTAATCAAAATAGGTCTGCTGAAATGGTTCTGTACAAATGTCTGCATAAAATGTGCATATTTTTGGTTCTAGCCAATAACATTTTGGTTTAGATGAATATGAAGGAGATATGACTGTTAGGATATAGTTCATGAACTGCTGGAGAATCCAAGATTATTTTTCTTCTGTTATTGCATGAATAGTGCATTGGAGACTTGAAGTGGAGTTATGAACAAGGATATACTTGAACTATTTGGATCCATGGAATGACATGTATTTCCAAATAGTACTGCAATATCTTATAAGCTTAATGTATTTTTTCTTTTTAAGCTTTTGGTGGTAAGGAAATGATTAGTACTGATTTTCAGGTAATTTGACGGATAAGAGTGATGTGTATGCATTTGGAGTCGTTCTTCTAGAGCTTTTATTAGGAAAAAGGCCCGTAGAAAAGTTGGCACCAGCCCAGTGCCAATCCATTGTCACATGGGTATATTTTCATTTTTATAATGCACGCTGTCAATTGCATGTGTCCCGCATTCCATAAACAATTTGAACTCAACTACTCAATGGTGTGTTTAATGCAGGCCATGCCACAGCTTACTGACCGATCAAAGCTTCCTACCATAGTGGATCACGTGATAAAAGACACAATGGATCTGAAGCACTTGTATCAGGTTCACGATTTACAAAACTTAACTAGTAAAATTCCAAAATTAATTGCTACTTTGATCGAATCGGGTTGATGGAAGAGTGATGAGAACCAGCGTTTTAAAGTGTACATGGTTGATGGATTGGAAAGTGAAACATGTCATTTGATTTGTCTGTATTAGGCTGAAAGTGAAAATCAAAATATTTACTTAGTTGGAGGGTATTAGCTGAATTCAAAGTAGTTTTTGTAAAAAGTAATTTAAAAATAAAGTGTTTTCAGAATAAAACACATCATTTGTGTACATGTTAAGAAGCACAAAATGTGCTTTCCAAGTCCGACAAATTTTTCTTGTTTGGTTAATTTCTTTTCTACTATCAAAAGCACTTTTACATGATTTCAAAAGCATAAACAAACATATCCTTAGTTCTAGGAAAGATACTTGCTTGGTCTGAAGTCTGAACTCTCAAATGTCTCCCTGAAATCACCCTGTTTGGATCCATATCTATTCCTCTGTTCTGGGGATAATTATTATGCACTAGCATGACTTTAAATAGTTTCAATTTGTTATGTAGGTGGCTGCTGTTGCAGTGCTATGTGTGCAACCAGAACCTAGCTACCGCCCGCTAATTAAAGATGTTTTGCACTCACTCATCCCTCTCGTTCCTGTTGAGCTTGGTGGGACATTGAGAGTTACTCAACCTTTGCCTTCTGTAGGTTCTGTGGTGCCTTCTGGTCAATGATATACATTTAGAGTTGGGAAATATAGCTCTTTTACTTGTGCAGATTTTGAGGTTCACTGCTTTGACTAAAGTTCGAAATTTCTCTTTGCTCAATGAGTAGAACAGTCTTGCTGTCAAAGTGCCAATTGGCGACATCTTTATGCCAAATGGTTAGTGAAATTTGAGGTTTTTTGAGCATAAGACTTAGTATTATTAACTTGTAAATTGAAGACAATATGATTGAGCTGATGCAATCTGTGCATAAGAGGATACTAGAGAAACACTCCTTTTTATTATTTAGTTAACAATTACCTCATTAGCTGTATTTGTATTCTTGAGAATTGAATGAATTTAAAAAAAAAAAACATAACTATTTTTCTGATGAATGCAAATTGATTACAAGATATTCATCTAAATTCTATCTTATTCCTTTTTTCCCAAATGGACTTTAAATGTAGATGGGCTTACTTAGATGAAATATGGGCTAATTTAGTAGCACTGGGACAATAGACTAAACCTACGCAGAGTGTAAACCTTTTATTGCCGAGTGTAACCTTCGGCGAGGTTGGTTCTTTGTCAGGTTGTAATTTGGCCCATAAGGTCATAAGTGCTTAAATTCTTCCGGCCGACAATTTTCAAGAAAGTCAATGGAGTACATAGGAGCGCTGACAAGCAGGAGATTCTCATTGCATTGAAACATAGTACATGCATTCGAGTTTAACATGCTTCGTCAACTGATGCAATTTGCTGGGTTTGCAGTAGCAATAGCTAGGATTGTGGCTGTTCCATTTGATCTGGGCTTATCATTTTCTCAAGTGATAACCATTTTGGTTGTGGCTATCTGCTTTGCTTGGCTTCTTAATAATTAATTAAGGGACAAATGGATATTTTAGTTACGAAAGTTAGATCAATTAATTTAGGTTTTTGTTACGAGAAAGTTACAGACAATTAATTATATATTAAATTTTTATTTTTATTATATATATATATTAGTTATATTACTCTACATAATTTATAAAATTGATATATCAATAATAATTAAAAAATACGAAAAAAATAAAAAAATGGTTATCAATACTTTTTCGTAACAAAATAATTAAAATTTTACAAAAAATTAATAAAATAACAAATAGATTAAACTTTATTGGTGAATGGCTAGTGGGGCTCTATCCAAAATCGACCTTCTGCAATTTACTGTATAACTAATCCAGTTAATAAACAAACAACCTAACCAAACAATTCAAACGTCAAAGCTTCATCACCACCCTACAATGAAAAATATCAAGACATCTCACAACCTTATGGACATTTATCTAAAATGGATACTTGAATATCCAAACATTAAAGTTTAGAGAAATTTTAAAAGCGTCCAATTTCATAATCTTACACATCAATTTTTTAATATCATATTTAAATGTTTAATGACAAAATTATCTCCTGCATCCATATTTAACAACAACGTCAACACTATTACAGTGGTTTAGTAGAATCGTGTCAAACCTGCTTTAGATCTAAATGTAGGCAGATTTAGAAATTATCAACCAAACTATTAAACAATTTTTAAAAATTACATAAAATAATCTTACACATCATATTAGCACAAACAATTTTTAGTTATAACAATAAAAATTAATAATATTAGCACAAACATAAATATTATTATGATAAAAATAATTTATTAATGACAACTAATAGAAGTAAAATGAATATTTTATATATTTTTATTGTGACAAAATGATTAGTACAATAATAATATTAAACGATATTTAATTACATAATATTTAATATTAAAAGAGTCTAAATGATCGTTGTTAAACTTGAATAACGTATGATGTTTACTATAAATTATATCTAAATGATATAGATGATGTTCAATGTAAAATAAATGGTTGATTTTTTTAATAGTAAAAATATATAAACTTAACTTAAAATTTATTATTTTTATATTTATAAATTTTAAATAGAATTGTTTTCGTTGTTTTCTCATATATATATATATATATATATATATTGGTACATGCCTAACAAATCTATTGCATTTTAAGCTCACAAAAATTTAGAAAAAATAACATTTTTAAATTTTATAATTATAAAAATAAAAAATTGTTTAATTTAAATTATAATTATTTAGATTTGTTTAATGTTAAAAGATATTAATTAGGTTCTATTTAATTTTATTAGTTATTATTTTTATTGATGTAAATTTACGTGTGTTATATTTTGTAATTTTCAAAAAAATTAGTATTAAAAAAAAGTTGCTAAAAATTTATGGGGTGCTTTATTACATCGTTGGGCTGACAATTAAAAGGCTGCTAGAATTTGGGTTAGGCCCAGAAATATAAATTACCGACTAATTCAAGCTATATGAACATTTGAATCCTCGTCCACTTCGAATTAAGCAACCTGTAAGACGGTAGAGACGACGAGTCTCTGTATTGATACTCCGTCGAGGCTAAATTGGTATCCCAATTACGACGAGTCCCAGAATTAGTAAGATGAAGCTAACATGGAAGAATAAGAGCAAAGACAACAAAAAGCGCTCTTTGAGTGCTCTATCAGCCTTCTCGAATCTTCCTTTTGAGAACCAAATTGAAAACCACCCAGATGAAGCTGCTGACACTAGTACTGCCCAACTCCAGAAGAAGAACGTGAAGGAAGAAAGTGATGAAAAGGTTATGGCTTTGCTTGGGACCTCAGACTCTTCAGATTCCAAACAACTTGCTCAGTCCTTTCAGGCTCAAGGAAACAAGCTTGCCGAGGTAACCTTTCTTGGCTGCCCTTTTTGGGAGGATCACAATTTTTTTGGGTGCTGAAATTGCGTTTGTTTTGAGCTAATACTATAATGCGTCTATGTCAAAGCCGTGACTTTGGTGTTCTTAATTGTTCAGTTTTGGATTGCAATATATAGATTTTTATGGAAAACTTGAAAAAACTGAACACGTTACTGTAAAAAACAAAAAAGGGTTGTGCCTATTCTTGCTTGAAGTGTGTAAGTTTATTACGTAGAACATTTACAATTATACAGACTTTATTCTAGTTGAAATCCTTGCTTGATTATTTAGGGCATGTTTTGTAACTAATTATGTTTCAAGCTCTAGTTTTTGAACCAAACAAGTGTTTGATAATTAATTTCATTTTTTAGTTCAAAATCGGGTTGAAACTACTCTATTTTTACACACTTTATATTGTTTTTGAAACTAAAAAAAAAGGTTTGAAAACTATATTTTCAAGTTCACTTTTTTTATTAGTCAACGTTACTTCTTCTTTGTTACAACTTACAACTTAAGTGGGAACAAAAGAAGAAAACAAAAAATTTCATTACACAGTTTTTTTTTTAATGAATTAGAAAAGAGAAAACTAGTTTCAAACACAAGAAAATAGAACTTGAAAACAGAATTAGTTCCAAAACAAGTCCTTAGGTAGTTATATTCTTAATTTTTTTTTTCTCAAGCCATGTTAGTTAGCCTTACCTTGATTTTTCTCAGGCACCATTTTATTCAAAATATACAATTAGTTCCGTTCTTTCATGTTAAACAGCTTTGTGAACGTACAATTAATTTATTTTTGGGTTCTATGGCTTCTCTCTAATAGCACATTCCTTTTTAATAAGGGTGGAAAGTACCGTGAAGCATTGGGAAAATGGGAGACTGCCCTTACTTTGATACCTAAGAATGCAGTTTTACATGAACAGAAAGCTCAAGTTTTGCTCGAAATTGGAGATGCATGGAATGCTTTGAAAGCAGCAACACGTATGCCCCATCCCTTTTTTCTCTTGTTGGTTATGTATTGATTACTTGTTTTCTTTTTAAATTGTAATGCTTTCTTGTGGATGTAAATCATATTTACATGGAAGATTTTTGGGGATTATTGAAATACCTTTTAGTTTTATCTTCTATTTTCTATTCAAATTTTGTAGCCAGACATTTGTTGTCTCTTTAAGAGAACATAAACATGCAAGTATACACGGTCACAAGTAATAAGTGATTAAGTAAGATATCGTTCTCACAGAGATTTGTTACTATAATTTGTTACTATAATTTGTTAAGTACTAAAATTATTTCAATATGATTTTATACAAACAGTAGATAGTTTGATGCAGTTTAACTAACTAATTTTTATAACAGTTTATAACAAAATTTTAGGATTGTAATTTCACCAAATTAATCCACTCGAATCATATTATTTTCTCTTGATTTATATTTTTTTGAATTTAATTTGTCAACCAAGAACTCCTAATTTTATTCATATATCTCTTCCGAGCTCCATATAGACACATTTCGTTACAGTAATTTAATATATTCCTATGAGAATTAAATTCACCAAAATTCATTACGTTCAAAGTTCTCAAGTAATCACACGTACAATAAAGGTATATTCCTATCCTTTATATATATATGTTATTCTATCCACGAGTAATTACACAAAAATGTCTTTTTCAAGTTTATTTAAGTGTCACAGATCAATTAATTAATCTTCCAATAATTAAAAGCATTAAGCACAGATAAAATAAACAATTTAAAAACGTCCCATAAATCATTCAAAAATAATTAATTCAAGTTTCATAATTTAAATTACACTGCAACCCTAGAACAAATGAATTAGTTCATAGCAAAAATAGATATTACAATACGACAATATTCATACATTTTAGAGAAATAAAATTAAAAGAAAAAGATTAGAAGAAACTCTTTCACGATTCCTCAATGAAAAATAAAATCCTTTCCTTTTCTTCTTCTTTACTGTCTTCTTTCTCTGTATTTTTCCCTAACAAAATAACAACAAAATTAAAAATATAGTTTCTACGTGTTCTATCTATCTTTTCCAACATGCAGAGAAAACTTAAAAACACAACTCAAAACTAAGAACTAAAACTAAAAAAACTGAACTGAAAAATTAGAAAACAAAAAACTTTTCTTTCCTTTGCGTCTCCAAAATATACTACTCTCAAAATTCTTCAGAACACATGTATAGTGGGGGACAAGGAATTACATCTCAAAATATTGTTTTTTACACACGTGTAGGGGGACAAGTGTGAAAAAAGATAAGTTGGCGAGGGATGTTTCTGCATTTTTTTATTTCACAATATGCGTGACACGTGGCGACATATGATTCGCTGAAAAAACAACAAGACATGTGGCAGCTCCGTATTGGGCGGGGTGAGAGGGTGCACGCGGCTTTAGTGGACTGCATCACACGAGATACATGCGCGCTGGTCTGTGCGCAACAGTTGGCCTCCACTCGCGTGGAGTGTGCGACTCACGCACGATCTGAGCCGTTCGTTGGTTGATCTAACGGTAGGTAAGGGATACACGTCTGAGGGAATCATCTGCGCAGACAGGTGGACCCCACTCTACGTGCCGAGCAATGTGCCAAAACTGAAAACATGTACAATCGCTTGTGTAGCGCGTGCATCTCACTCGCCTGATCCCCACTGTTGATTTTCTGATCTGACGGTGCATGTGGCATGTTGACAATGATACGCATTATGGTCCTTTCTGTGCAGAAAAACAAAAGTTTTGTTAATTGCAATTAAGCCCTCTATATTAATTCAAATTAAATTTTAAATTTTTGTTATTTGTAATTAAATCCTTTTTTAATTCAAATTATATTTTCAACTTTATTATTTGCAATTAAGTATTTTTCAATTCAAATTCTTTAATTTTCTCTAAAAATATATTCCTTAAAAAACAAACAGTAAATATTAATTAAAGAATTTAAAATTAACTAAAAACATTAAGAACATAGCAATTATAATTAATAAAATAGACAAAATAACTCTAAAATATAGAGTTATCACATTCCCAAACTTAAGATTTTGTTAGTCCTCGATCAAAAGGAAAGAAATAAAACTAGGATACATGTACTTAAAATAGTGATTTTCAAAACATTTCTCATAGGTTATTTACATAACATAACTCAAAGAAATACAAGAATTTATTGAAGTTAATTTAAAAGTATGTTACATTTTCACATTGATTTTTCTTGTGTGTGTGAAGTCTTTTCATATTTCATCACATGAAATCCGGATGAGTTTATGCAAATATGGACGCAATTAATTTTTAATGAAATCACAAATCTCATAGTTCGTTTTTCATTTCTCTCTCCACTAATGTAGACCAACACAAAATCAATAAGATTCTATTAAGCTTGTAATGTATGGCTTAGGTAAAGGTAAGATAAAAGATAATATTTGGCTCAACTTTTTCCTAAACACATCATTTTAGGATTGAAATAAGATACTTTCTAACATCTCAATAAATACTTCCCAATTTGAGATTTAACTTCACATGCAACAATGGTTTTTTTTTCTTTTCAGTATCCTATTTTTTTTTTCTCGATATATCTTTAAAAATTTACTAACAATGGTCACATGTTAGTGAGATAAGGAAAATCGATGTATTTATATATCTATATAGATATTTTTTACTAGGCTTTTGGTAGGAGATAATAAAAAAAATATATATATAAATTTAAAAGCTCAAAAGGGATATATTATGGATAAAACATGTAAAGGTGGATATAAAGGCTCAAACGATCCAAAGATGGCCTAAATCATTTCCTTAGTTAAGTGTTGTCTAGGATTTCGCCTTGAGAGAAAATCAAACAAATTCTAAGAACTCACACCAAAAAAACATCAATCGAATTGCATATTCAATTAGCATAACAACTCAAAGATCAAGACTTAGTGCTCATAAATAGATATTCTTGTAAAAATGAAACTTACTCAAAAATTACAAACAAATTTAGACAATATTTAAATTTTTCAAAGAGTTATGCATTACTTCAACTGAAGAAATAAAAAATAAATCACCATGAAAAACACAATATATTCTCATGTTTCGATCAATCAAACAAACAAAGCTACACAAGCAACAATATCAAGCAATATTTCAAATAAGTTTAATCTTTCCACCCCCAAACTTAATATGCACATTGTCTTCAATGCGTGAAAATTAAAGATCAAAGGAGATGGGTTAAAAGAAATTTCCCTGACTGGTGAGTTGGCTATAAGATTGAAATCCACTAATAGTTTTACTCTCTCCAGTTTGCACCTATCAAACAAAATATCAAAATAGAGAAATATTCAAACTAATAAGTGTTCAAAGTAAAATAAATAATAATAAAAAAAAAACTAAAACACATGGGTTGCCTCCCAAGAAGCTCTTGATTTTAGAGTCATCAGCTTGACTTCTTGTTTCTTTGCTTCAGGTCGGGTCAGATAACAAAATGGTAGACTTTTGACGATCAATGTCACCTCCCCAATAATGTTCGAGTCTTTGCCCGTTCACTTAGAAAGTACTTTGTGATTCTTCACCTTTAATCTCAATTGCTCCATATGGGTGCACTTTGGTAATAACGAAAGGCCCTGACCACTTAGATTTAAATTTTCCTGAAAGGAACTTCAAACGAGAGTTGAAGAGCAATACTTTCTGTCCTGGTTCAAAGTGTCGATGCAAGATCTTGTTTTCATGCCATCTTTTTGTCTTTTCTTTACAAATCTTAGCATTTTCATATGTTTGTAGACGAATCTCATCCATCTCATTGAGTTGTAGAAGATGCTTTTCGCTTGCGATTCTCAAGTCAAAATTCAAATTCTTGATTACCCAATACGCATGGTGCTCTAATTCAACTGGGAGAAGACAAGCTTTCCCAAAAACTAACCAATATGGGGACATCCCAATGAGTGTCTTGTATGTTGTCCAGTATGCCCAAAGTGCATCCTCCAATCTCTTAGACCAATCCTTCCTAGAAGGATTTACTGTCTTCTCTAAAATCCTCTTCACCTCTCTATTTGATATCTCAACTTGTCCACTTGTTTGAGGATGGTAAGCAGTTGCGATCTTGTGAGTGACCCCATATTTGGCAAAGAGGGCTTCAAAATATTTGTTGTAGAAATGAGTTCCCTCATCGTTGATGATTTCCTTTGGGGTGTCAAAACGAGTAAAATTGTTTTTCTTTAAGAAATTCAACACCACCTTGGAGTCATTGGTAGGCAAGGTAACTGCTTCTACCCACTTAGAAACATAATCCACAATAACAAGAATATATAGGTTGTTGTAGGAAGAGATAAAAGGTCCCATGAAATCAATACCCCAAACGTCAAATAATTCTACCTCAAGAATGTTGTTTAAAGGCATCTCGTGTTTCTTGGAAATGTTACCAATTCTTTGGCACCTGTCATAACGTGAGACAAAGAAATGTGCATCTTTAAACAGATTTGGCCAGTAAAAACCAGATTGAAGCACCTTAGCCACTGTTCTTTCTCCTCCAAAATGACCCCCATAGGCTGAAGAATGACCATGTCTAAGTATGTCTTCAATTTCTTCCTTTAGAACACACCTTCTAATAATTTGATCTGCACACTGCTTAAACAAGAAAGGCTCATCCCATAAATAGTACTTGACATCGTGTAAGAATTTCTTCTTCTGTTGGAAAGATAGATCAGGTAGCAGCACATTGCTTACAATATAATTAACATAGTCTGCGTACCATAGCACACTTCTATGATCAAAGGAAAATAGTTGTTCATCTGGAAAAGTCTCACCAATGATAGTCTTGTCCAAAACACCATCATTATTCTCCAATCTAGATAGATGATCTGCCACTTGATTCTCGGTTCCCTTCTTATCCTTGATCTCTAAATCAAATTCTTGCAGTAAGAGTATACATCTAATCAATCTCGATTTTGCATCTTTCTTAGCAATGAAATATTTTATGGCAGAATAATCAGTGTAAACTGTCACCTTAGTACCAATTAGATAGGATCGGAACTTTTCAAAAGTATATACAACAAGTAACTCTTTTTTTGTGGTAGCATAATTCAGTTGAGCATCGGTCAAAGTTTTGCTGGCATAGTATATGGCATGGAAAACTTTCTTTTCGTTGTCCCAAAACAACTCCAACTGCAAAGTCACTAGCATCACACATGAGCTCAAAAGGTAGATTCCAATCTGGTGCAATAATGATGGGAGCAGTGATCAGCTTCTCTTTCAATGCTCGAAAAGCTTTTAGACAATTTTCATCAAACGTGAATTTCGTATCTTTCTCCAGAAGATTGCAAAGAGGCTTGGATACTCTTATTGCAAGAATTTGATTTATAGATCAAGGATAAGAAGGGAATCGAGAATCAAGTGACAGATCATCTATCTAGATTGGAGAAAAATAATGGTGTCTTGGACAAGACTATCATTGGTGAGACGTTTCCAGATGAGCAACTATTTTCCTTTGATCATAGAAGTATGCCATGATACGTAGACTATGTTAATTATATTGTAAGCAATGTGCTGCCACCTGATCTATCTTTCCAACAGAAGAAGAAATTCTTACACAATGTCAAGTACTATTTATGGGATGAGTCTTTCTTGTTTAAGCAGTGTGCAGATCAAATTATTAGAAGGTGTGTTCTAAAGGAAGAAATCGAAGACATACTTAGGCATTGTCATTCTTTAGCTTATGGGGGTCATTTTGGAGGAGAAAGAACAGTGGCTAAGGTTCTTCAATCCAGTTTTTACTGGCCAAATCTGATTAAAGATGCACATTTCTTTGTCTCACGCTGTGACAGGTGCCAAAGAATTGGTAACATTTTCAAGAAACACGAGATGCCTCTAAACAACATTCTTGAGGTGGAAATATTTGACATTTGAGGTATTGATTTCATGGGACCTTTTATCTCTTCCTACAACCTCTACATTCTTGTTGCTGTGGATTATGTTTCTAAGTGGATAGAAGTAGTTTCCTTGCCTACCAATGACTCCAAGGTGGTGTTGAATTTCTTAAAGAAAAACATTTTTACTCGTTTTGGCACCCCAAGGGCAATCATCAGCGATGGGGGAACTCATTTTTGCAACAAGTAGGACTTTGATTGATGTTCAAAAAGGGGAGCTCACCATGAGAGTTCAAGACCAAGAGGTAACGTTCAATGTTTTTAAGGCTATGAAATTTCCAGGTGAATCTGATGATTATTTTAGAGTTGACGTGGTGAATGAGTCAGTTGAAAGCAGCTTCACGGAAAACTTAACTATTGATTCTTTGAAAGTTACACTTGTGAATGCTAATGTTATTGATAACCTTGAGTATCTTAAGTTACTTAAAGCATCTTCACCACTCTTTAGTTCTCAAACTAAAGTAGAAGCATCACAAGTTGTGACACCGTTTAAATCTATTCATCTGAAGCCATCTGTGGAAAAACAACTATTATTAAAGCTTAAGTCATTGCCTAATCATCTACGGTATGCTTATTTGGGTGAAATGTCCACTCTGTCAATGATTATTTCATCCTCTCTAGATGAAGATCAAGAAAAGAAGTTGTTAAGAGTGTTGAGAAATTACAAGATAGCTTTGGGGTGGTCTATATTAAAGGGATTAGCCATTCATTATGCATACACAAGATCTTGTTTAAGGAAGAGTACAAGCCTACTATTGAGCCTTAACGTCGTTTGAATCCATTCATGAAGGATGTAGTGAAAGACGAGATCATTAAGTGGTTAGATGCAGGTATTATCTATCCCATTTCAGATAGCTCTTGGGTTAGCCCAATTCATTGTGTGCCGAAGAAAGGAGGAATTAGAGTAGAGGCTAATAGCAACAATGAGCTTATCCCCACAAGAAAAGTGACGGGTTGGCGAGTCTGTATGGATTATCGAAAGCTCAACAAGGCTACTCGCAAGGATCATTTCCCTCTTCCATTTATTGATCAGATGCTTGATAGATTGGCAGGACATTCGTTCTATTGTTTCATGGATGGATATTCTGGATACAACCAAATTGCTATCGCTCCCGAGGATCAAGAGAAGACTACTTTCACTTGTCCATATGGAACTTTTGCTTTTCGGAGAATACCTTTTGGACTTTGCAATGCCCCACCTACTTTTCAAAGGTGTATGATGGCTATCTTTTCAGACATGGTGGAAAATTTTATTGAGGTATTTATGCATAACTTCTCAGTGTTTGGTGATTCATTTGATATGTGTCTGCATTACCTTTCTTTGGTCCTACAAAGATGTGAAGAGACAAACTTGGTGTTAAATTGGGAAAAGTGTCATTTCATGGTACAAGAAGGTGTTGTTCTCAACCATCTAATTTCTTCAAAAGGAATTGAAGTGGATAGGGCAAAGATTGAGACTATTGAGAAGCTATCGCCTCCAACATCTGTCAAAAGAATTATAAGTTTTCTTGATCATGCGCGATTCTACAGGCGGTTCATCAAGGATTTTTCCAAGATCGGTAAGCCTCTTTGCAATCTTCTAGAGAAAGATATGAAATTCACGTTTGATGAAAATTGTCTAGAAGCTTTTTAGGCATTGAAAGAGAAGCTGATCACTGCACCCATCATTATTGCACCAGATTGGAATCTACCTTTTGAGCTCATGTGTGATGCTAGTGACTTTGCAGTTGGAGCTGTTTTGGAACAACGAAAAGAAAGAGTTTTTCATGTCATATACTATGCTAGCAAAACTTTGACCAATGGGTGCAATAATGATGGGAACAGTGATCAACTTCTCTTTCAATGCCCGAAAAGCTTCTAGATAATTTTCATCAAACGTGAATTTTTTATCTTTCTCCAGAAGATTGCAAAGAGGCTTAGAGATCTTGGAAAAATCCTTGATGAATCGCCTGTAGAATCCCGCATGACCAAGAAAACTTTTAATTCCTTTGACAGATGTTGGAGGCGGTAGCTTCTCAATAGTCTCAATCTTTGCCCTATCCACTTCAATTCCTTTCGAAGAAATTAGATGGTCGAGAACAACACCTTCTTGCACCATGAAATGACACTTTTCTCAATTTAACACCAAGTTTGTCTCTTCACATCTTTGTAGGAACAAAGAAAGATAATGTAGGCACATATCAAATGAATCATCAAACACTGAGAAGTCATCCATAAATACCTCAATAAAATTTTCCACCATGTTTGAAAAGATAGCCATCATACACCATTGAAAAGTAGGTGGGGCATTGCAAAGTCCAAAAGGTATTCTCCGAAAAGCAAAAGTTCCATATGGACAAGTGAAAGTGGTCTTCTCTTGATCCTCGGGAGCGATAGCAATTTGGTTGTATCCAGAATATCCATCCATGAAACAATAGAACGAATGTTCTGCCAATCTATCAAGCATCTGATTAATAAATGGAAGAGGGAAATGATCCTTGCGAGTAGCTTTGTTGAGCTTTCGATAATCCATGCAGACTCGTCACTTTTCTTGTGTGGATAAGCTCATTGTTGCTATTAGCCTCTACTGTAATTCCTCCTTTCTTCGACACACAATGAATTGGGCTAACCCAAGAGCTATCTAAAATGGGATAGATAATACCTACATCTAATCACTTAATGATCTCGTCTTTCACTACATCCTTCATGAATGGATTCAAACGACGTTGAGGCTCAATTGTAAGCTTGTACTCTTCCTTAAACAAGATCTTGTGTATGCATAATGAATGGCTAATCCCTTTAATATAGACCACCCTAAAGCTATCTTGTAATTTCTTAACAACTTCTTTTCTTGATTTTCATCTAGAGGATGAAATAATCATAGGCAGAGTGAACATTTCACCCAAATAAGCATACCGTAGATGGTTAGGCGATGACTTCAGCTTTAATAATGATTGTTTTTCCACAGATGGCTTCAGATGAGTAGATTTAAACGGTGTCACAACTTGTGATGCTTCTACTTTAGTTTAAAAACTAAAGAGTGGTAGAGATGTTTTAAGTAACTTAAGATACTCAAGAGATTCAAGGTTATCAATAACATTAGCATTCATAAGTGCAACTTTCAAAGAATCTGTAGTTAAGTTTTTCGTGAAGCTGCTTTCAACTAACTCATTCACCACGTCAATTCTAAAACAATCATCATATTCACCTGGAAATTTCATAGCCTTAAAAACATTGAATGTTACCTCTTGGTCTTGAGCTCCCATTTTTGAACATCAATCAAAGTCCTACCTGTTGCTAAAAATGGTCTCTCGAGAATGATAGGGATCTCTTTGTCTTCCTCCATATCAATGATTATGAAATCTGCAGAAAAGATAAACTTGTCTACCTTCACAAACACATCCTCTATAATGCCTCTTGGGTACTTCAAAGACCTATCTGCAAGCTGAAGAGTTACAGTGGTCGGGTGTGCTTCTCCTAGTCCAAGTCTCTGATAGATCGAAAATGGCATCAAATTAATGCTGACACCCAGATCACATAGGGCTCTACCAAAGAATTTCTCACCAATAGTACAAGGAATGGTGAAACTTCCTTGATCTTTAAGCTTAGGGGGTAGCTTCTTCTGAAGGATGGTGCTACACTCCTCTGTAAGAGCAACTGTCTCAAAATCACCTAACCTTCTCTTCTTATATAAGATGTCCTTCATAAATTTGACATAACTAGGCATTTGTTCCAAAGTATTAGCAAAAGAATGTTAATATGAAGCTTTTTAAATACTTCAAGAAACTTAAAGAACTGCTTATCAAGCTTTTGCTTATGGAAGCACTGAGGAAACAGAATTGGTGGATTGTAAGGCTTGAGACTATCTATAATTGGTTTTATCACAGGCTTTTATGTTGCTTCATTCTCTTTGACTCTCTCTTCAGCTCTTTCTTGTTGTTCTGGGCCAATAACTTCAATAGTAGGAGTTGGTAGAGAAATGGGCTTTTGTATTTCTTCCAACTCTTTTCCACTTCTGAGTGTAACTGCCTTACAATTCTCATTTCCTTCCCTCTTTGGATTTGTTTCAGTATCACTAGGTAAAGCTCTTTGAGGGCGATTTTTGACAGCAATAGCAAGTTGGCCCAATTGAACTTCGAGATTTCTTATAGATGTTGCTTGATTCTAAAGAATAGTCTCATTCTTGACCATGTATTGAGCAAACATATCTTCCAATGATGGTTTTTTCTCTTATGGTGGAGCTTGGTTATGAAAACCCAGAGGATATGTAGGCTTCATCGAAGATGATTGGCCTTGATTATTACTCCAAGAAAAATTAGGGTGATTCTTCCATCCTGGATTGTAAGTGTTAGCATAAGGGTTGTTTTGATTCCTATTGTAGTTGGAAACAAAATTGACAGATTCAACGTTGTGAGGACATCTCTCATTGCCATGATTTCCATTGCAAATTTCACATGCAACAAAAGAACTCTGAATAGAATGGACACCAAAGTATCCATCTTCTTCACCAAAGCGGATACTTGAGCAGTTAAAGCAGACATAGCATCAATCTCGTGAATTTCAACCGCTCTCTTAGGCATCATCCTCTTTGATGGCCACTCGTAACTATTGGAAGCCATTTCCTCTAATAAGTTGTAGGCTTCATCAATTGATTTTCCCATAAAAGCACCACTTATTGCTGCGTCAACCATGTTTCTAGTTGGACCCATCAAACTATTATAAAATGTTTGAACTTGAAGCCATTTTGGTAAACCATGGTGAGGGCATCTTCGAAGTAGCTCCTTATACCTCTCATAAGCTTCATATAGTGATTCTGAGTCGAACTGCACAAAGGTGTTGATTTCATTCCTCATCCTTGCAGTCTTTGTTGGTGGAAAAAATTTGACTAAGAATTTTTGAGCTAAATCATCGCAAGTAGTGATAAAACCACATGGCAGTGAACTCAACCAACTCTTTGCCTTATCCTTAAGTGAAAAAAGGAAAAAGTCTCAACCAGATAGCATCATTAGTGACTCCATTATGCCTAAAGGTGTCACAAATCTCTAAAAAATTTGCTATATGGGAGTTTGGGTCATCTTGGGTAAACCTCCAAACTGAACTGGCGTTTGAATCATATGAATGATTGCAGGCTTAATTTCAAAATTGTTGGCTTGAATTGCTGGTCTTCTAATGCTCGAATGAATCCCACCAACCATAGGCAGTGCATAGTCTCTTAAAGATCTTGGTTCTTCCACTTCATGAATTTCTTCATCCATAATTTGATGTTTTGAAGTTTCTTGCTTATTATTATTTTTTTTAATTTTAAAATAGTTCTCTCGATTTCTAGATCCAATGGAACAATGTCCAGATTTCTTATACGTCGCATACAAAGTCCCAATTTATCTGAATATCAGAAAAAATAAATCTAATAAAGTAAAAATAAAAATAAACACATAAATAAAAGATTTGAACTAAAATTAGATTGATTGGTATTAATATCAACAAATATAGTAAAACAAATCCCCGACAACGACGCTAAAAACTTGTTGTCTCTTTAAGAGAACATGAACGTGCAAGTATACACGGTCACAAGTAATAATTGATTAAGTAAGATATCGTTCTCATAGAGATTTGTTACTACAATTTGTTAAGTACTAAAATTATTTCAATATGATTTTATCCAAACACTAGATAGTTTGATGCAGTTTAACTAACTAATTTTTATAACAGTTTATAACAAAATTTTAGGATTGCATTTTCACCAAATTAATCCACTCAAATCATATTATTTTCTCTTGATTTATATTTTTTTGAATTTAATTTGTTAACCAAGAACTCCTAATTTTATCCATATATCTCTTCTGAGCTCCATATAGACACATTTCGCTACAGTAATTTAATATATTCCTATGAAAATTAAATTCACCAAAATTCATTACGTTCAAAGTTCTCAAGTAACCACACGTACAATAAAGGTATATTCCTATCCTTTATATATATATGTTATTCTATCCACGAGTAATTACATAAAAATGCCTTTTTCAAGTTTATTTAAGTGTCACAGATCAATTAATTAATCTTCCAACAATTAAAAGCATTAAGCACAGATAAAATAAACAATTTAAAAACGTCCTATAAATCATTCAAAAATAATTAATTCAAGTTTCATAATTTAAGTTACACTGCAACCCTAGAACAAATGAATTAGTTCATAACAAAAATAGATATTACAATACGACAATATTCATACATTTTAGAGAAATAAAATTAAAAGAAAAAGATTAGAAGAAACTCTTTCACGATTCCTCAATGAAAAATAAAATCTTTTTTTTTTCTTCTTCTTTGCTATCTCTTTTCTCTGTATTTTTTCCTAACAAAATTAAAAATATAGTTTTTGGGTGTTCTATCTATCTTTTCCAACATGCAGAGAAAACTTAAAAACACAACTCAAAACTAAGAACTAAAACTAAAAAAACTGAACTGAAAAATTAGAAAACAAAAAACTTTTCTTTCCTTCGCGTCTCCAAAATATACTACTCCCAAAATTCTTCAGAACACGCGTATAGTGGGGGACAAGGAATTACATCTCAAAATATTGTTTTTTACACGCATGTAGGGGGACAAGCGTGAAAAAAGATAAGTTGGCGAGGGATGTTTCTGCATTTTTTTATTTCACAATACGCGTGACACGTGGCGACATATGATTCGCTGAAAAAACAACAAGACATGTGGCAGCTCCGTATTGGGCGGGGTGAGAGGGTGCACGCGGCTTTATTGGACTGCATCACACGAGATACATGCGCGTTGGTCTGTGCACAACAGCTGGCCTCCATTCGCGTGAATTATCTACGCAAACAGGTGGGCCCTACTCTGCGCGCCGGACTACGCAGATAGGTGGACCCCACTCTGCGCGCCGAGCAGTGTGCCAAAACTGAAAACGTGTACAATCGCCTGTGTAGCGCGTGCATCTCACTCGCCTGATCCCCACCGTTGGTTTTCTGATCTGATGGTGCGTGTGTCGCGTTGACAATGATACGCGTGGTGGTCCTTTCTGTGCAGAAAAACAAAAGTTTTGTTAATTGCAATTAAACCCTCTATATTAATTCAAATTAAATTTTAAACTTTTGTTATTTGCAATTAAGTCTTTTTTTAATTCAAATTATATTTTCAATTTTTATTATTTTCAATTAAATCTTTTTCAATTCAAATTCTTTAATTTTTTCTAAAAATATATTCCTTAAAAAACAAACAGTAAATATTAATTAAAGAACTTAAAATTAACTAAAAACATTAAGAACATAGCAATTATAATTAATAAAATGGACAAAATAACTCTAGAATATAGAGTTATCACATTTGCCCCTTAAATCTCATTCAAAATCATTTTATAAATGTTCCAAACTATCTGCTTTATATATTATCATCCCTTATAATTTTGAGCTTCAGATTGGCTTTTGTTGCATTTTAAGGGTTTATTATTTTAATTATCTTGATGAACTTATCTATGGATTTGACTTGCAGGAGCTACTGAATTGGAGCCATTATGGGCAGAGGTACTTTTTTTCCCCATAGTACTAATAATACACATTGTGTACATATTATAAAAGCCATTTAAGCTTAAACCTGTGAAATCATTATTCAGTCAACAAACCTACTTTTTTCATTATGATTGGAGCAATAGGCTTGTAAAACGAGTGCATGAACTAAAATATCCCTTTTTATGGAGGAACATTAGATGGTAGAAAGCATTTTATAATGGTTTGCATGGAAAAGTTAAAGGAATTTATTTTGTACTACTTTGGCCATCTAAGTACAATCCTCTTGAATGAAAAACCAAATAGGATAGGCGTGCTGTCTAGTATAAGGTTTCTTTTACTCACCCATATATATGTTCTATGGAAGAGATTTTAAACACTTCAAGTCGACAAAAGGGTAAATACAGTTTCATTTAGATCAGAAAAGACATGTATGCTTTGTTTTCATGCCTATTCTTCTTTCTAAAGGATATGCAATTGGTCATCTACTTAACTGCGGTACAAACCCATACAAGGGTCTGGCCATAAAACATTACTACCTAAAAGCTAGATGCTGTCAATTTTGTTGAGTTTACTGTAATATTGTCTTTTATTAATGTGGGACTTTCATTATTTTTCTCTAGCAAATGCTAAAAAATGCACATTTTACTGATACGCATTGTTCTACTAATGGAAAAGTATTTTTATATGAATCCAATGTTATTTTCTTTTGAAAATTTGTATATGTTAGAATTCTATAATCATTTTTCTCTTAGATAGCATTGTGCCCTCAAAGCTTGGTCTGGGTCCTGCATGTTAATTTACTTGTTTAGTTATTTTGGGAGAATCACTCCCCTTATTAATTTTATTTTTATATGGTCATTGATGTGTCTTGATAAATGAATTGATAGATATATGATTTTATTTTGTGCACAATATTTTGAGCAAATGTATAGAAGATACAAACCAATCTGGTTTCTGCCAGTTGCCTTATGTAGATGCCTAGATGATAGCTACAAGTCACCCACTTCTTTACATGTATGGATGCTGATAACTTTCACTATGTATAAATACACAAATTTGCAGTTATTGAGAGGCTAGCTCATTTTGTTAGCGGGTAGCACGAGTTAAGGATGGATTGTTTTGAATTGTTCGTTGCAGGCATGGATTACCCTTGGAAGAGCCCAGTTAAATTTCGGAGAGCCTGATTGTGCTATTCAAAGCTTTGACAGAGCTTTAGCCATCAAGGTATACTCAGCAGTTTCTATTGTCTCCGCGATTCTTCTAGTGTTTGGATTCAATGTGTAGCACTGCAACCTGTGATATTATTAAAAAAATTACCAACGGTTTCTTATCAAAAATCATGTTTTTGGAAGCTTCGTTTTTTGCTATTTTGAGTTTCGCCTCATATACCCAGCAAATTAAGACCCTCAAATGATTTATTTGAGGCTTATGCCCTTTTTGTTTGGGACTTATGCAAGTAGATGGTGCACAATGAAGCTACCGAGGCCATATGTCTCAAATTTTCTTTGTTTATAGGACTGTCTTCTCATGGGTGGGTTGAAAAACCCTGGTGAGAACCAACACTAGACTAAAGACTAGTTTTTAAAGGATAAGAGAATATGCTTGAAATTATGTGTTTGATCTTAAGTATCCCAATTTTATATATTATCTACTTCTATCATATTCTTTAGTTTCTTTGAGTCTGATAATCATATCTAATTAATATCATGCATGAAAAAAAAGTATGTATCTCTCTTTTACTATTATTCCTAAAATCACATTTTGACTTGTTTTCATTTCAATGTTAAATTATGATTATATTAGTATAATTTTATTTTATGAATGTTATCTTATTAGTGTTTTATTATTCATTTTTAGTAAAAATTAATATGACTTGCATATTGGGAGAAATTGTCTCAAACTCTTTAGTATAAAGCTTGTGACTCATACTGCTTCGAAGCTTATGCCTCGCTCATGCGAGAAAAACACCTCAAGGCATAAGACAACTTTCTTGTTTGGAAGTAGAATTGTTATTGAAAATTATGCAGTCTCTAATACATGCATTAAGCCTTTTTCTTCTTCAGCATGCAGTCGTCAATAGATAAATCATTGTTATGTGCAGCCTCATTCTAAGGAGACTTGCAAAGACAGGCAAGCTGCATTACATCTTGTAAAGAGGAGAAAGCAGCTTCATTCATCAGGTCTAAATACTAGTAAACACCGTTATATTGTTGGTGATAAGCCTGAAAGTTCCTGAAAATATTATTAAGAGAAAAATGTCAGTTTGTTAAAATCGGTGGCAGATAGAGCAGCACTACGTCAGTGTGCATCAAACCGGGTGGTGTGAGAACAGCTTAGTTTGCTTTGATTATGAGACTGAAACTGACAGAGATACTTGGAGGGCATTTCTCACACTACTGCACAATTTCACTGACTTTTACCAACCAAGTGTTACATAGACTGCGTGCTGCGTTAGCGAGTTATTGTGTTAGTGCAAACTTGGACCTTTTCTGTAACATTTATGCAATTTTTAGTTCATATATACTCACGCAAAAGAATAACTCTATTAAATAGACTGCAGCTAGTCAGTAACTAGTTGGTTAAGGCTCGACATTTTTCACTAATTTCCTTAATTCGATTCCTCCTTCCCGTAAAATATTTATAAAAAAAATGTAACTTTTAGGAGTGGGAAGTGAAAGAACATGACTAAAGGAAAACAAGGACGCCTAGCGAATTGATGCTTAGCATTTTGAGGAATTCTCATTATAAATTCTAGCATATTACAATTTAATAAACTCTAGCATTTTTTTGATATTTGAAAGAAACTCTATGTATAGCATTAGTTGCTTAGAGTTATAACCTTTTATTAACTATTTAATGAGTCATTTATTATGAGTTGGTTAAATTTTTAACGAAAACAGAACTTAATAAAACGATCTTGTGAAACTGCCCAATACACCAAAACAGAACTGCTGCTAGGACTTCTAAAGAAGACACGAGGAAATTGCATATTAATAAAGGACGTTTTCATCTGTAAAAAAAGACGGCCAAATTGATCCACTAGTTTTGTAGTTTTGGATAAATAAGTACTCTAGTCTCAGCTTTTAACTTGCGCGTTTTGAAAAATATGTAATTTAATCTTATTTAAAGTCTTTTAGGATTAAAGTTTATTTTTTTTCAAATTATAAAATTAAGGTGTTTCAATTAAAAGTTATGAAACTAAAACATTTTATTTATAAAATTTACAATAACTTTTACAATACTAATTGAATCTAGCTTTTAATTGGTTTCTTAAAAGCTATTGATGAGAGGAATTTATTGTTAGTCAATTTGAATGTCTCTAAATGACATAATTGATGGTGGAAAGAGAGGTGACAAAAAAATTGTGCCACTCTTATTTCATTGTTTGAATATTAGCACATAAGTACACAAATAACCACTAAACTCCTATAGTCAATAGCTTTTCAACGCTATTAATATCACCATCATCAAAGATATATCTCAAAAGTCAACAACTGTCAAACCATCACAAGGATTTCGAAGGTCCTACTTTGCTAATCTAATAGTCTTCTAGAGAATTGAGAAGTCAAGTGAACTAAAGTGTTTCTATTATATTTTTGACTAAAAATAACGTGAATTCCAGAGCAAATTAGACCTACGTCCTAACAATTGAGAGGCCATAGATGGGTTTAGACAGAAGGCAAGTAAAAGAAAGACAAAAAGCTATGTAAAGAAAAATATGCCTCACTTTGATTACAATTGATGGTTGTTTTACAACATTTTCTGAAGCACTTTACAACCAAGAAACATCAGGCTTTCTAATGTTTATGACCTCTCTAGAAAAATATGTACTCAAACACAAGTACAGAACAACAGATGCATCAGTAGCTGTTAAAATTGCCAGTTTACCAACCTGGTGGTATAACAGTTCCCATTCTCTTCACTCTTAGCGGCGACCCAACGTACATGTACAGCACTAGGAACATTTAATCCAAAGTGGTATAGAAAAAATTCAGTAAAATCTAAAATATCAGTTGTCCAAAATGAAAGTCTGTTATCCTCAATGAACACATTAGCAGAGTCATATGAAACTTCAAAATCTTGTACCTTGTTCTGAAAAAAAAAATCATGTAGCTCTCTAACTCTTGAAATGAACAGCACCTAAATTGTCCTCATTATGTAGTTTATTGGCTACAGTCACAAGCATGTGCATTGCTTCATTGCCTTTATCAGATGCTTGTAATCCTTCTTGGTGTTTCCTTTTTCTTGTCTCAGGATACGACTTCTTCGCTCTTTCTATGGCTTTGATTCCTTCTTTGCACTTTCTGCAAAACCACTTTCCACTTGGAATGGATTCAAGAGGGGGTTTCAAGCAATAAATGTGGTAACCATGATCACATCCATCACATAAAACGATTTTCTCATCATCACAATCAACAAGGCAAACTCTGCATAGACAAGAAGGGCAGTACCAATGGGGACCATACGATTTCAACTGCTTTTGTGTCAAACACCTCACATGGTAGTATTTACCCGCACAGGAAGGATGACTACATACCTTTAGTTTCTCACCGTCTATCCTGTCTTCACATACTTTACACACATCTTGTTCCGATGGTTGAGAAATTTCATCTAAGCTATAGTTGGAATATTCTCCCAACTCATTAATGGTTTCCTCATCTGTAGGAGCACTTGCATTTCCAAATTCAGATGGCACAGATGGGGGATCATTCAGCCTCTTACAAACGGCGCAATTTTCATGTGGCGATGCAATTCCACGGGTAGTGCAAGCAGCACAATACCAACTTTTTGGGGGAATCTCATTAACAGCAGGCTCGATGCAGGAGACATGGTACATCTCCTCACATGAATCACAAACTAGACAATCCCTCCCATCCGCCTTACCACCACAGCGGCTACATGAGCAAACTTTGTACATACCACAATCCTCTGTTTGGTCCACTTTAAGAAGAGTCTCAGATCCCCCTGTGCGGAACTGTTTGAAGCAATAACATTTATTATATTTAAGACAAAAAATACACCAAACTTTATGGATTCGTTATTATTTGACTTTCAAGTTTCAAGCTCAACAATTTTACTTGACACAAACTTGAAATTGTTTACCTCATCTTTTCCATCTTTAGAGTTGCTCTGAATTAAATCTTTAGCCTGCAAGAAAAACCATATAGTTTTCTAAGTTATAAATCCTAATCCAAGCAAATTCATAAAAAACTCGTAGTTTATGGTCAACTGATCATATTAATGTCTTAAAATACAAAGTATTAATACCTAACCTAGCATTGTCTTTCAAATAAATCTAATAAGCAGAATTATCTTACATGTTGATTGAATGAAAGCCTTGAAAACTCATTGAGGCCCTCCGCAAAAGAAATGATTTTGTTACCAACTCCTTGAATCTTTGTCCAAACCTGAAGGATGCCAGCATTGAAAAAAAATCTTCAAAAAATAAGGACCTCTTTAAAATAAAAATACAATATGTGAAGAAGAAAAGAGAAAATGCCAGAATGTGATTGCTAGTCCCGGATAAGAAGACAAGAATATAATGGAAACAATGAAAATTATAAAATTGCATACGAAGTAATGCACAGAAGACAAGATAGCAGATGATTAAAATAAACCCACAAAATCTTCCTCGGTAAGCTTTTCTTATAACAAGAAACTACAAATATAATGATATCCAAGAAAAATGCAGAATACTTGCTGAAAGTTAATTGAGATTATAAACCAGATGCTACATTACATTTAAAACTTATAGGCATAGACAAAGATGAGAGTTATCTGCACAAATAAATAGAAGATTATAAACTTTATTATTTATATAACGATACTGAATGAGTGGAATTCAATCAATAACTTTTATCAAACTTGCCTGTTGAAAGTCTTTGAGGAAAATCATTGGTTCACATTCATAAGTTCCATCTTTCATCTTTGAGTCTATAACACTAAAGTCCAAAAGATTGCCATTAATAATTCCTTGAAAATTTTCAGATAGTAGCTTGCACAGTGAAGCGAACCCTTCAGATGCTATAACATGAAAGAAAGAACGCCGGCACACCTCACTTGAAGTATGATCATGTGAATTATCCATGCATCCATTAGGGATAATGGAAGTGTGTCCTCTAACTTCTTTCAAAGATCCATTGAAGAGCCCCCCTGCTGATAAAGAGCATTTATGCTTGTCCTCATAATAATGATCATGTTCCTGAAAAATAATCATAGGGTAAATAAAATAAATAGCTTTGCTATCAATAGGGGAAATTTTGATTGTAGAAACAACACAAACATTTGATCTCATTAAACGATCTGTATTTGGATAACACTCGAGTACGTCATGGATGCATCCTTTTATACCACCCCCATTATCATTCAGTGATTGATAGATGTGCTCCAATACTACATTTTTGCATGGCTTCTTCAAGCAGTTACCACTGCCGTTCAGAAGGAGGTGGCCTGGCTCATAAATTTTTTTATCCACATCTTTGTTAGGCGACTCCTTCAAGGGCTGCATGATATTAAATACATCTCTAATAAGACAGTAAGAAGAGTAAAAATCACTTTAACAAAGAGAAATTTGAAATTTAAAGGATGGAATGAGAAGGGTAATAATATATCTCCACAACTCAACCATTGTGGACACTCTGGTAATCTTCCCACTACCATCATGAGTGATGGAACCAAACCATTATACAAATATCAGTAACCAAAAAATTGATCACTAAGACTGTTACCATCTTTTAGGGGTACAATCCACAACTTGACAAGTGATGAGTAATATATAACTCTATATCCATAATGTAAGGCACTAAACCACTAATGTGCATAAATGGCCAAATATCAGTTCATTAAGTTTATTAGAAGCATCCGACAAAGAAACTATGTATGCCAAGCATTACTTACAAACAATCATTTAAAAATAGCTTTACTTACTACATGGTGTGCTTATACACAACGCAAGAGCACAAGAAGAAAATTGTCTACCACAGACCAACGTTGAGAAAAAAATAAATAATAGAAAGCAACATAACAACACTCAGAGAGAATGAGAAGATAGCTGAAATAATACACTAATTCTTGGAAAAGTGTGACTTACTAACCTAATGATTCACATAAGCAGAATTAATACAATAATTATAAAAAAGCTCAGAACTGGTACAAAATTGCATTATTTGACCACATGCTTAGCACGTGTTGAATTTTTGGAACGGAAATTTTGGCATTTTGAAAAATTGAAATTATAAAAAAAATAGAACCCCTACTCATCAAACAGATCCCACACCCATCAAAACACCTCACCCAACCCTAAAAGACCAGCCCCAATCCCACAAGCCCCAAGCCAAGACCCACAATACTGATTTTCCACAACCCCAATCGTCGAACCTTAAGCCACAACACAATCCCATTAGTAGAACCCTAAGCCACGTACTGATTTTCCACAACCCCAAGCCACGTACTGATTTTCCACAACCCCAATCGTGAGGGAGGCAAGGGATGATTGGGCAAGGGATGATTGGTTTGAATAGTGTAGATGGGGTAAAGGGGTGCTTTTTGGACCAAAATTAATTTTTTTTTTGGATATAATGAAAATGCCCCCGATAAAATGAGCACATGCCAAGCATATGGTCCAAATATGACATTTTTTCCTATTTTAGAACTTGTATGAAGTTTTCCTCATGTTGCTTAACCAAAAAATCACCATACCAAACTTTACTTTTCTTAAAGTTACATTAATAGTTTGGCTTAAAACCCCTAAGAGAATAATATAGTAAATATTTATCATTACTACCTGCCTATGCTGTAAAACAAAACAAACATGAACATAAAGCAAAGACTAACCTGTTCTACCGTGCGACCTGCAGCTTCTCCCCAAGCTCTCCCACTCCCACCTATATTCTCTGATTGTGATTTCACACGTTTCCGCCTTGTATAAGTCTGAACAGTTTCAGTTGTCCCCAAGCTCCTTACAGAAACCTCAGTCTTAATACCTAATTGAAATCCATTATTAACTGCTTCACTTTTCAAGCTCTGAACACCCTGTGCGCATTCTATTATGTCACCATTGCTAGTTCCCTCCTCAACACCCATGACAAAACAATCCTTAACTCCCACAACTTCACAGCACAAAATTAGGGTTTCAAAACGAAAACCTATCCACCATTATTTCAAAAATTCCAGTAAATTTCAAAGCATCACAAAAATATTCTGCAATAATTGAAACTATATGCGACAACAACAGACCTTTTGACACGGAAGATACACATAAAAGAGAATAACAAAAGAAAACTTTAGTTCCAACTAACAAGTCTACTCTACTGAATGGGTTTTCTTGGGAAACTAGTAATTCCACTAAAAGAAAACCGAGCAAAATTCCAAATGTTCTTTTAGAAAAAAATATAAAAAAGAAGAAGATTATTTTAAGGTACAAATTGTAAGTATATATTTAAGAATTTAATTTAATTTCGCATAGTTTCTTAACAGCCAACGAGAAAGTTACGAAAACGAAGATGGTTAGAAAATGAAGCAAAAATAATGAAGGGTTACAAGAGACAGCAAAACTAACCGTAAAGAATCCCTAAACAAATTTGTGCCCTAGAAAATCTGAAGAGCATAGACTGCAACGACCTTGTTCTTCGAGGAAGGTTTTCAGCCTTTAGTTTTGAAATTTGAGAGAGAGAGGGAGTTCGTGAATTTGCTTTTCAAATGAGTATAAGTTTTCAGTTTTTGGTCTTTTGGTGTGTGAGTATTGTATTATTATTATTATTATTATTATCTTTAAGAGTATTGTATTAATTTAAAAAATATGAGTATTAAAGTTTTTTAATAAACTTGTTATTTAATAATTTTTCTTCTGACATGTTAAGCCCAGTCCCGCAACTCCAGGCTGTGTACAATTCAATATCTGGCATTTGGTGTACCGAAAGGAGGGATGTAAATCTGCTGAATAGGGGTAAGAATTTGTTGAAATTTTTTGATTTTCGCATCAACGAAATGATATATATATATATATATATATATATATATATATATATATATATATATATATATATATATATATATATATAGAGTCAGATTATCCTCCTCATCCCTATAATTTTTTTTATATAATTTTAAAAATATATTATATATTTATATAAATTTATAATTAAATTTAATAAATTTTATTGTAAAATATTATTTATATTATTAAATTAATATTTTACTTATAAAAATATATTTGTCACACTAATAATAATTTTACGATAAATTTTTCATGATTCAAAATTAAATAATAGATTTATACAGATGTCATAAGTTTATCAATATTTTAAAAGATAAATACAAATCATCCCTTAGTTATATCGCTTAGAGTATTTTAGTTCATTTATTATTTTATAACACTTTAATAAAATGATATATTTTATCAATTTTATAGTTATGTTTGTAGTTATATGGTTACTTTTTCAAAATAAATAAATTAAATACGGATAACAAAATAAAAAAACTATTACGATCAAATGTTATTCTTGAATAATTAAGAAAATTGTGTTATTACGTATTTTTATTTTATATAATTTAGTAGAGTAATTATTATGTTGATTTTTTATTTTTTAAAATAAATATATTTTTTAGTAAATATAAAAAAATAAGAACAATATGAAAACTGTTATCAATTTATAATAATCTTTATTTTTCAAAATCAATCAAAAATAATGTGAATTGGTTATGATTACTGACATAATTATCTCTATCCATCTCATGTGTTTTAATAAATGATTTATAGTTTGTGTAAGTTTAATTTTTAAAAATTAAAAAGAATTTGATCGAATTTTTTGTTACATAATATTAAATATCATAATTATATAAATTAACAATAATCATGAGTTTGAAAGTAGATTATAATACATAATAAAAGATTGCATGATTGTGTATAAATGTTGATGGGTGTGTTTAAATTATCATGTACATTTAAATAGATTATTTTTAATAATAATTTTGATTTTTAATTTTAATTTTTTAAATAATTTTTAATCATCTTGATTAACAATTAATGATTTATAATTTTCATATATTTTAAAAGAATCACTAAGATTTAATATTTATTTTTTTATATAAAAAAAACCTAGTATTAATATTAGTTTTTTGGTAATTTTTTTTTAAGTTTTATGACTATGTTCTAAAAGTATTAAAATTTTAAAATATGTAATCATTTGATAATTATTATTCATAAAATATAATATTATTTATTTTATAGTATAATATAAATATACAATGAATAATGAAATTAGCCTTAAAATGTAACATATATATGTACGTGGACATGAATATATTATTTAATTTATAAAAATTTATGCTTGCATGACTTTGTTTTTATAAATGTAACTCCACAGGCGCTCTAATTATTTTAAATTAATATTAGTTATTTTAATCATTTTCTTTTAAAGTAGCCATCAAATCAAATTCAATAATTTTTAAGTTTTTCTGAAAAAAAAATAATTCATAAAAAATAATTAAAGTCTTTAAAATATAATAATAAAATAATTAAAATCCATTAATTTTTAAATATATAATTAATATATTTAATGATTAAATTTAAAATACACAATTTATATAAATTTAATATTTAATTTTAATCTATGGTAAATTTATAATTAAATACTTTTAAATGTTTCGAATCTAAAATTTAATTCTTATAATCATTATAAATTTACAGTTTTTATGATAAATTTATCAATGGGCTTTTATTAATCGTACAAGCCAACCTCCAAAATTAATAGATTTATCAATTCTAAAAATTTGATGTTAAATTTATCCTAACACAAAATTAAATAATAAATTTATATAAATATTTTAAATTCAGTGATACATCCATCAATTTACTGTACATCATTAATCAAAAAGTCATGAGACCATTTAATTCCGGCTACCCATCGGCAGCTTCAGTTAACTAAAACCTAAGAGGTCTTTTTCCTTCATAGTTTACACGGAGAAGGAGGCAGCGCAGGCACTGTAAAATGAGACGAAGTCGTTGCACGTTGGTAAGGTCGATTCCCCACAAGGATTGGGAGAACATCTCCGAAATCGAGCCGGGGATGATGGTATGCGTATCGTGCCAGGAGAAGTGCTTCGTAGATGATGCAGGCACGTGCAAGGAGTGCTACGAGGAGGCCAACGAAACCAAAGAGGAGCTCAAGCGTGAAATCGAGGACATCAAGTCCAAGGTCGCTTTCCTCAGTTTCGGCTCTCCTTCCGATCCTGCTCATCTCCATGGCAATAGGTTCACTCCTCCTGGCTTTTCCGACGTCGTTTTGGTTTCTTTTGAAGATGGCTCGGCTTCCATGCCTGTTCCGGCTCATAAGGCTGTTCTGGTCAGTACCCACTTCTCTACTTTCTCCGGTCATCTATTGCCGTCAAGTAAACCTACAAAAATACCATCAAATTATTACATTTATTTTGTTACTTTTGATATCATTCATACCACTCAGATTCGTAAAAAATTTTGTTTAGACCATGTTGTTAGTTTTAGTGTATCATATCGCACGTAATTGATAGATTTAAAATGTTTGAATTATTATAAATATACTACTTAAATATTTGAGTTCTTTTAAATTTATAAATGAAGTTTATTACAAGTTGTATGATATAAATGAAACAAAAAATAATTTAGTGATATGAATGAAATAAAAGTAATAATTTAGTGATATTTTTGTGTTTTCACACTCCTGTTAATGGCTTCATTATGTTATTGGGAATTTCTTAGTATAACTTTTTGGTCACTTTATATTTATAAATTGAGCACATTAATCGCTTTTTTTTAAAATGTATGCACTTTAGTTATTTTGTTAAAATTTATACTTATTATTACATTTTTTGATTTTTTTTTTATTTTGATTTTTTTTAGAAAAATTTAAGTTAGATTAAATTAGGCCTGTTAGAAGAGATTTTTTTTTAAATTATCAAAATTGGTCAAAATGACTTAAATATCTACAAATATAAATCACCAATAAAGCAAAGTTAACTGTGCCACTATACCTAATCGATAGTGGTATGTTTGCTCGATTTGGCTATTTTGTTTTAGCATTTTATCTCGTTTGGTAGTAATCACCAATCATCAGAGCAGTTTTTCCAATTACTCGTTTGGCTATATGCACGCCTTGTGTGCTTGACTGGGTCTCTTGCTTTTGGGTCATTGAGTTCTTGATTGATTTGGTTATATATTTTTTGTTATGTAATTGGTCACATTTTAATGCCATTTGTAGCCCAAGTCAGTCCAAATTAAACATGTCAGATGGTAAAAAATTTGCTTGATTCAGCTTGCTTTTTGTGAATTTTGATAAGCTAAACTGTGATTGTTCTTTTTTTTTATGTGCTGAGTCCTCTTTCTCTGTGAAATCGATGTCCTGATTGCAATCCTTTGATAGCTTAATGCTCCGAGAATGACTCACTTGTAAGATGATTTGCGTTCATGTAGTCCTTCTAGAGAAGTTTTTAGTTTGAAAACATTCCGGGGGCCAGTTTGGTTGAAGGGCTGACAGTGTTAAAATTAAAAAAAAAAATGTTTGCTGCATATTCATGTGCATGTTTTCGTTAAAAAAAATAAAAATCATTCCATCTGATGTTGTGACTCAAAGTACAAAGAGTGGAGGATTGTTAGGTTAGGAAGCAGACATGCTAATGCATCCTGTTACCAATCACCAAGTTTCCTGATCAAACCCTAACCGATAGAGTGAAGTTACTGTTAGGAAATTTGGATCAAATGATATAATCACAAATTCTTCCTCCCAAGATCTTTATTAACAGAATATCAAAGAACAGAGAAAAGAAAATACACGACACAAGAATTATAAAAGAAACTCCAAATTAGAGAAGAATCACTTTCGTTGTCAAAAGACAACCAGAGAAAAATTTACTATGTGAAAAATTATTACAACCAAATTATCAGTAATTTTCTCACACGTCCAAAGGATAAAAACAATTACAAGTCCAAGAAAATTTTCCCATAAAATTCTCTCACTCAAAATCTTCTCATACAAGTTTTTCTCTATTGTTGGGATGATTAACAATGAATAAATGAAGTCATATTTATAACCTTCAAATTTCTATTTCATATGTCAAATATTTCTTCGTTCACTAAAATTAGGCTATTTAATTTTTTCATTGTTAGGCACCTCCATCTTTACAATATGGGGAGTCACCTTTTATGAATTTTTTTCTAAATTAGGTACCTCTTATTTTGATTAACAAACTCAATATTATTTTTAATCAATCACAACAGTTACAGAACATACTATTAGTCTAAGGTGACATGTTACTTCATAGTGTGTGATTTGCTTGACTCTAAGCTTTTACCCGTTACAGGGTCTCTGATTGCTTACTCTCACCTGTTATTTTGACTGCAAGCCTTTTTTTTATGAAGAATATGACATGAAAACTCCTTTGATCACACTTAATTTTTCAACTCACTGGCTTTGTCTCATGGTTTGTCTGTTAGCTCAAGCCAATGTGCCTGCCTCTATGCTCTTCTTCATGTTCTTGGTTAATTATTGGAAGATGAAAATATTTTTTTATCACTTAACTTTGAAATCCTTTTAAACTAAGGCATATGAATCAGGCAAGTCGTTCCCCAGTGTTCAGAGCCATGCTTGAAAATGAGATGGAAGAAAGCAGGAGTGGCACAATCAAGATAAGGGATGTATCTTATAATGCTCTCCGTGCCTTCATCAACTACTTATACACAGCCGAGGCATGCCTTGATGAGCAAATGGCATGTGATCTATTAATTTTGGCTGAAAAATATCAGGTAAAGCATCTCAAAGCTTATTGTGAGAAGTTCCTGGTTTCCAAATTGAACTGGGACAACTCAGTTATGAGCTACACCTTTGCGCACCATCACAATGCCAAGCATGTGCTTGATACATCCTTGTCATTAATTACTGACAACATGGACAAGGTTACCAAACGAGAGGAGTATATGGAGCTAGTTGAAAAGGATCCACGGCTTGTAGTTGAAATCTTTGAAGCATACCTCTCCAAACAGGTCAATATGGCAGCTGGTAAGGATTCTTCTTAAAAGATGGTGGCATTTTGTTGTTTGCTGTTTAATAGAAATGATAATCTTGAGTGTGAATGAAGCTTGTTGATCAATCTACTTGTCATTTCAATATGTTAAGTTAGAAGCTTTTTCTTTGGTTTACTTATCGGATGTGTAGTATATCCCTTTCTTTTGCATCCTCTCTTGTGCTCTTTTAGTAGATAATTACAAAGTTTTGGCATCCCATACGATTCTCACCTTATCCAATCCAATAAAGATGGTAGACCTAGTGAATTTTACTTTAACCTAATATAATTTCATTCTTGGACCATTTGAGAGATATTCTAAATATTCCATCCGAATACAGAAACAAGTAGAACAAGATGGCATGGTTCCCTAAAATTAATAGTAATGGGACACCCATCACAATTTACACCTACTTTTAAATGGTGCAATAAGGTTCTAAATATACGGCAAAATTACACATCCTAAAATACATAAAACTAAAGTGAACGCTAAAAGTACGTGACTAAGTTGCTTCTTTGTCCTAAGCAACGAGGCAGCTTGTGTCGTTCACCCTTTGCAGGACCGTACTAAGATGTACAATTCTGAAGAATAATGTGATTAATAAAAAGTATCTTAGGTTCATTTTATTTGAGCTGCAGGCTCCATTAGAATTATTACTAAATAGTAAATCAATAAAGTGAAATTCGAGACAATTTGTGATAACTTTTTTTATTTTTTCTGCTTTTGTGAAAAGGCGAGACTTTTCTAGCCATGCCAAATTTAAAATTGTGGTTGGAACATTTATCCCTGTGGTATATATTCTTAAAGGTAATATTCTAATATAATAATACAAAAATTATACAACATAAATAAAGTGCTATGATATAGACGGAATCTTCTCTTTTTATAGTAGGCTTCAAAAAGAGGGATATGTCAATATGTCACAACCGCTTATCACACATTAAGACCTTCCAGCTTGAATGGGGACCCTCACTTGTATCGTGAAGTGCAGGCACCCAACCCAAGGCACTTGCAATTTGTTGAAGTTCACCCATTAAAGATACCGAGTCGCGTATGTAAACTCGTCCACCAGGTCTTAGTATCCGATCCATCTCAAGCATAATAGTTGAAATATTACATCTGGAATTAGTGAAATAAGGTGTATAATAATTTCATGCTCTTCATGTCAGAAAATGATGCAGGCATAACCTGATAACCTGATATAATGTCGCAGATTAAAGAAAGAGAAGGAATAGTACCTCTTTCGTTCAATGGAGAAGAGACTTGCTGCATGCAGTAAGTCATAAGTCCTTGGATAGGTGTCAAATGGCTCGCACCTAATTATTACATGATCAAAGTCAAAGCTCTTTGAACAAAGCCATAGAAAATAATTGGAGTATATTTTCCATACCAATCATGCATGATGCCAACAAGACCTCGGTCATAGATGACAGGTAGAGTATTGAACCCGCTGACAGGGACAACATTCATAACCCAGCAATCATACTGGAATTTCCGCAATGCTGCTGCAAACCTGCCATTATCAGCATGGTTATGTAATCTTGTCAAGAAAATCAAAAGGCAAAAAAATATACGAGTCAATGTCCAAATTGCTGTATGATGGCAAATATAAACAAGTTGTCCATTTAACTGTTACCCTCCAAATCCAGCTCTCATGTCCATGACATTTCTGAAATTCAACTCCTTCCAATGATAAGCACGAATGTAACCATCTATAATTTCAATCCAGTACTTCGTTTCTGCCTTGAAGATTTCCTTTCTGGATATGAAAGCATCTATTTTTATGCTCTGAAGCCTATCTGGTGGTTCTAGCAGACGTTCCAGAGGCAATGTAGTAAAATTAGATCCATAACCATTCTCAGGCAATTGAGTGATACATGCCTTTAGACCAACATTCCTGCAAGAAGATATTACGACACTAATGGTTTAATACAATGGACATAATCTTTTTACTTATGTAATAAAATAAACTGCATATAAATGTGCTGTCAAATAATTGATAAAAAGTTTCAATGAAATCAAAGTTCTTCCTTTTTCCTTCCAAAACCCCTATAGCTAACATGGTTGTCTTCATTTTCATAAAATTATTGCGTAAGAAACAAGAACATATTTCTGACAATTTTAGCTATGGTTTAGGATGTTACACATCCATTACATTCGTGTCTAATCTTGAATGATTAACTTGTCGTCTTTACAGCCGACTGAAATCAATTTCATCAGTAGTAAAAACCCAAATATTGCATCTACGCTCCACTTATTTCAGAAGTCTTTTGAACATTCAATTCCTCCAGCCACAAAATATAGTGTGGTTTTTCTGAAAAATATCCTAAAATTATCAAGTCCAGAAGAGAAGGGTCCTAATGCTAATGGTACAGAGAAGTAATACAAATGAACTCAAATCTTAATAAGCCAACCATCTTTGACCAAATCTGTTGTAGTCTCTCTTAACACAATGATAAAGAATCACTCTTGAAGCGAAGAATGATTATGGGGGAAGTTGGAGGAGTGAGATAGGACATACCATACATCGTCTGGTTCATCATTGCCATCACATAATAAAGGCTTCAATCCGGTGTCACGATTAAGATAGCAGCTGTTGTTCAAGGGTTTCTGCCAAATAGCAATATATCCTTCCTTCTTTACAAGTTTCCAACACATGCGAGTGGTCAGATCCTCCATTTCTATAAATAAGTAAATCCAACTATGAGTCTGAAAGTTTCAAAGGTAATTTCTGAACATGTTGGATATCAAGATCACAACTGTTATACAAACATGCAAAAGAATCTAGAATAAAATGGTGAGCTACCTTTCCATTGTTCAAATAACTTCTCTTGATGTTTATAAACAGGCTGTGCAGCCCAGACAAAGTATCCTCCCGCCCTTAACAACCTGTTTACCTCGAGAAGCAAACTTCCATCTTCATCGCAGAAAAATAAAATTAGATTTGAGCTTTCCGGTGAAAAGTATCACATGCATATGTATTTTGGCAATTTCATTTAGTTTCAGAAGGAAAACTTTGTAAAAACTATATATCGGCATGCATTTAGGATTGATCGCATTAAATTCATAAATTGCATTTGAGGGAATCTTTAGATCAAAATAAGTTCGAATTTTTTTAGAAAGTTTTCCTGCTGAAAAGCTTAGGATAATTTATAGCCAAACATTCAAAATCAGAAAAGACTCTTCTTATAAAATCCAAACAAGAAAAGAAAAGTACCATCTTGGGTCCAGTTAACTCTAAATCTTGAACAATGGATCAAATCAAAGGCCTGGCTGGGATACAACAAACGCCGGGTAGCTAGGGCTGCCACCATTGCAGGCACACCACGCTCAAGGGCCAACTGAATCGAGTTCTCAGGATTATCTATTGGTTCTACTGACAGAGTAGTCACATTACGTTGCATTAATAAGGCACCAAAACTTGCAACTCCAGAACCTATGTCTAGGGCAACTTGCGTCTTTTGACCGAATGCAATGTCAGGAACCATCTGCTCAATCAATTTAAGACACTCAGATCAATTTTGTAAAGAAAGATACAGTTAGTCACAAAAACTCATTGATGCCTCGAACCTCTAATATTTTATTCAAGTATTTATCTGCTCTTCCACCTCCTGGAAAAGTAAATTTATCTTTTTCCCTAGCTATCCAATTTTGGCCACCTTTGTCTTCAACCAAACGCGTGCGAGGAACATTACTCAACCACACCTGCCATTCAGGATATCATTAAAAACAGAGTTATTGCCACAAGACTATCACCAAGAGAGAAAACAAGAAGTTATTTTGCACCAGGAATGAGCCAAAATAACGCAAGAACAACTTAATCCCATGTACACCAAAGTAGAAACACCTACAGAGTACACAATAATCGCTTAAACACTGAATGACAAAAGAGCTTCTCGACGTCTCATAAAGCTTCGTTTCCATTTAGGAACTACGAAATCAATCATAAATCTCATGAGAATGTGAATATAAGCAAGAAGATAATTTTTTTTTCCTAATTAAGGATTACCTCGTCTCTGCTTTGGGGCCAAGGAATACGAATCTGGTAACCCTTTGGCCTCGGAATCAAGCAATTCAAAGCCTTTTCTCCACTAGGACAATGCCGCTCATATTTCTCCCTTCTTTCAGTCGAATTCAATCTATCTATCTCTTCCACATTGTCCAAACAAGGTATAAAATTCATCAAGCTCTCTTCACACACCATAAATCTCTCAACCCTAATTTTATCACCACCATCGTCAACCTTCACTTGTACGGCACTCGAATTGGTCACATCCTCGATCAAACTGGGATCGAAATCTCCGGCTTCAAAATTCTCAGACATGACACCATTCTCATCCAAAATTCCAATCCTCTTCGCCAGAGGCAGAGGAGGTGGAGACAGTAAGACGGTAGCATTCGTCGGAGGAGAGGGGATGGAATTGAAAGGAGAATAGGAGGGAGAGGAAGAAAGTAAAGAAAAGGAAGGGTAGGGATTGGAGTAGAAATGGTTGGTGAGGAAGAAGATGGAAAGGCAAAGGAGGGCTATTGCTGTGATTTTGATGAATGTTGGGGTCTTTAGTACGTCGGTGGAGGGTTTCATGATCTCCGGTAGGGACAAATTTTCTCGGGAAAATAGAGAGAATTAGAGACTGAGAGTCAAAAAGATCAGTTAAGTGAAAGGCGGTGACCAGCTTGATAGTAACAGGGAAGTGTTGTTTGGATTTCATAATTTTTCTGGCTGCATTTATTTGACAGTAGATTATGGGAATGCGTGCAGTGATAGGAATAGCAAGGAATGGAATAAGTATGGTCCGTACGTATACGCCAAGGAATGTGTAAATAAATAAATAATTTTTTATTTAAATATATTTTATAACTATTTTATTATTATTAACTTTACATGTTACTATTAACAAATAAAATTATTCTTTATATCAATTTTATCAACATTAAATCCATTCTTTTAGAATCACAAAATAAACTTGTTAAGATCTTCGCCACCAAGGATGGTGGCATTTCTAATGTCTATTTTCTACCATCAAGATTTTAAAACTCTAACCCTAGGCTTTGCATTCAATTTAATCGTTACTTTGTTTGCTATATGAACATATATGAACATCTGTATTTGGCTTTTGAGAAAATTTAGAAAACATAATGAATTGAAAAATCTTTTGGAAAATGTCTTTAAATTATAATAACATAAAGGGTAGATAGAAAATATGAAGCTTGTAAACTCTGATATCTTCTTGGGAGAAGCAAGAGGAGAAAGTATTATTATATAGACCTAAAAATCAACGAAAAAGCCAACTGGTGTAACAAAAACGTAATAGAAAACACAATTGTAAATACAGTTGGTAAAACAGATTAAAGCAAACTTAAACTAACATAATCAATTTAGCTTATCATCCTCCCTCAAGGAAAAGGGTCTTGGAGTGATACAAAATTGAGTTTTAAGAGACAAGAATCTTGAACATGGGAGATATTTTGTCATGAGATCAGTTGGATGCTCTTCAGTAGGAACAAATTGTAGCAATATTTTTCCTCGTAGAACCTGATCTTGGATAAAGTGAAGATTGATTTTTATGAGCTTTGTTCTAGCATGAAAAACACATGATTCTTTGCCATATGAGAAGCACTGATATTATCATATCAGAGTAGAGGAATTTCAGGTATAAAAACACAAAGTTCTTGTAACAAGTCTTGCATCCAAACAATCTTGGCAGTGGCTAAGGCAAGACTACGATACTCTGATTCGACACTACTACGAGACATCACCTTTTATTTGGAAGAGGACCAAGAGACTAAGATGTCTCCCAGATAAACCAGATAGTCACTTGAGCTGCACTTGTCATTAGGTTGAACGCCCTAATCTACATCTGTGAATCCTTCTATGGTCAGGTTGCTGGAAGGATTTAATAATAACCCTTCTTGCATTGTTCCTTTTAGATACCGTAGGATCCTTTTGATTGAAAGCCAGTGAGTTGAGGTTGGCTATTGCATGAACTAACATGCCTTATTAACAGTAAAAGCTATATCAGGTCTTGTTATTGTAAGATACTGAAGGGCCCTTATAACACTACAATAGTGAATGATATCTTCTAAAGGATCACCATCAAATTTGGATAAATTCTTCCCAACAACGTCGAGTGTTTTAGTTGGTTTGGTATCAAACATATTAGTTCTATGTAACAGATCTGAAACATATTTGGTTTGACTTAAATGCATAGAGCCTGCATTGTAAGAGACCTCTATCACGAGGAAGTAGGATAGTTGCCTCAAGTCTCTCAAGGCAAAAACAGAGTTAAGCTTAGCGATGAGGGAGGAAATTTGGGTTGATGAGCTACCAGTAACGATAATATCATCAACATAAACAAGAACTATCAGAGTTGTAGACCTACCAAAGTACAGAAACATAGAACTATCAGTTCGAGAATTGTTGAATCCCCATTAGAGAAAGGTAGAGTTGAATCTGTGAAACCAAGCCCTTGGTGCTTGTTTTAAACCATATAAAGCTTTCTTCAATCGACACACTTTGGTGGGGAATTGAGGGTCTAAATAGCCAAGAGGTTGAGACATGTACACCTACTCTTCTAACTCACTATTTAGAAAAGCATTATGAACGTTAAGTTGTTGAATTTCCCACTTAAAACTGAGAGCAATAGTGAGTATGACTCGAATAGTTACAGCCTTAACCACTGGACTAAATGTTTCAAAATAATCAAGACCAAGAGTTTGGTTATACCCTTTAGCCATAAGTCTAGTTTTATACCTCTCTATGTTCCCATATGGTTTGTGTTTCAACTTATACATCTACTTACAACCTATGACATTGACATCAGAAGGCTGATCAACAAGATCCCAAGTATGGTTGCGATGAAGAGCAGCAATTTCTAAATCTATAGCTTGAACCCAGTTTGGATCTTTAAAAGTTTGTTTGATAGTATGTGGTTTTAAGATCTTAACAGTAGAGAGGTTAAGATGGTCTTTTTCTTTGTTATACCTTGCATTAACCTTGTTGTCATGCGTGGAGATGGAGGGAGAGAAGGAGGTTGAGCCTTATGTATTGCCTCAGGTAAGGGATTGGAGGTAGGAGTAATAGGAAAACTACTCACATAATCTGAAGTTGCACTCATAGATGGGGATGAAGGAGAAGGGGACTCGTGGTTGTCATTAAAACAGAAGGTTGAAGAGGGAAAGGAAGTTATGATGGTTGGAGGGAAAATGCCTGCGGAAGTGGCTTTGGTTGGGGAGAGAGAGGGAGCCTTAGTGAGAGTAAATTGCCCTTCATCAAAGACAACATGAGGTGTAACATAGACTCGTCTAGTCAAAAAATCAAGACACAAAAACCCTTTGTTATGGAGACTATAACCAAGAAAGAGACATGGAACAGATCGATACTACAACTTGTGATTGTTGTAAGGGTGAATGAATAGGTAACACAGATAGCCAAAGACTCTAAGTGACTTGTAATCTAGAATCTTTTTGGAAAAGAGTGAAATAAGGTAATGTATTTTGGTGTACCTTACTTGGCATTCTATTTATGAGAAAAGTAGCTATTTGGAAGGCATATTGCCATAATTTCATTGGCAAAAAGACATGAGCTAACAAAGCTAATCCAGTTTCAACAACATGCATGTGCTTCCTATCAACTATCCCATTTTGAGATGAATTATAAGGACAAGAAAAAGCGATGAAATATCCCAGATTGCCGAAGAAAAGTCATGAAAGACCTTAACTCTCCACCATTATCAAACTGTAGGCATTTGATTTAGCATCAAACTGATTTTCTACTTAGAGTTTGAACTGCTTAAAAACAGGAAGAGCTTGATCTTTTATTTGGAGAGCATAGAACCATGAGTATAGTGAGTAATCATCTAAAAATAAGATGAAATATCTGGCATCAGATGTAGACTTGACTGAGGTAGGTCCCCAAATGTCAGTGTGAACAAGTTCCAAAGGTTTGGAAGCACAAGAAAATGAAAGATGAGTAGGTAACCTGTGACTTTTAGCAAGTTGGCAAGAGGAGCAAACAATAGTTTTATTCTTTTCATAAGGAACATTACAACTCTGCATTACTTGGGTTACAATGTCAATAGTAACATGACCTAGTATATGATGCCATAAATGGACTTTATTATAAAAATACTCAAATTATGAGAGTAAAAAGCAAAAGAATTATTAACACTAACATAAGCTATTTTCTTGCTGTTCAAAGCTGGAAATTTGTAAAGTCCATTCTCAAGGCTGCCTTGAGCAAGCACCTTTTTCGTATATAGGTCCTTTACAAAGAAACTATTAGATTGGAATTCAATTAAGGCATTATTGTCTAAGCAGAACTTAGCAACACTTATCAAGTTTGATGATATAAAAGGAACATGAAAAACCTTTTTGAGACGAAAACAATGTGAATCAGATAATAAACAATAAGAGCCAGTGTTGGAAATGGATAAGTGTTTACCATTAGCAATTGTCACCTTATCTGTGCTTGTGTATGGTGAAGAACTGGTCAGGTTTCCCACATTTTAAGTCAGATGATGACTTGCTTCAAAGTCAAGATACCATGTGTCATCTGCAAGATTATTAGAAGAAGCAACCATAGCAGGTATAGAGTTTAGATTACCAACATTTCAGGAAGAAGTGTCATTGTTCTGAGAGCTTTGAATATGAGATATCAAATCTGTGATAGCATATCTAAATTGTATGGCCAAATTTGCCACACAATTGACATTGTAGTTTCTTAGAGTTATTGGAATTGTGTCTTCCATTCTGACCATATCTACTCTTATGACCACGACCTCTCTAGGTATAGTTGTTGGTATTTGGACTATGATTTTGTCCTCGATCGCCATTATATTTCCTTCCACCACCTCTGTTATTAGAAGGGGAGGTATAATTGGCAAACATAGTGAAAACTTGTTCAATCAAGCTTTGTTACTTAAGACGATGTTCAAAAGCTAGAAGCATACTGTGAACAACTTTAATAGAGATCTTGTCATCTCTAATGTTAATAGCAGTAACAACTACATTGTAGTCAGATCCAAGACCACCAAGGAGATTCATAACCTGATTTTGTTCTAAGACAGGCTCTTCAATGGCTACTAGGCTATCTGTAGCTCCTTTGACCTTCATGATATATACTATCATAGACAGAGATCCTTTTCTTGGTGGATTGTAACTCAAGTCTGAGTTGCATTATTCTAGCTCTGGAAGAAGACAAAAAGGTTTTCCCCAACGCATTCTAAGCGGAATGAGAAGAGTTATGATTTATAATCTGTGTCATGATCACTGGTGTGAGAGACGAGTAAATCCAGCTGAGGATTGTTTGATCTTGTCTTATCCAAGCAACAAAAGTCAGATTAATCATTCTTAGACTTAGTTCTTTGTTTGGACAGATAGAAGATCTGTTTATGAAATTCAAATCCATTAGCGAAAACAACATTATCAATCTGAGATCTCCATAAAACGTAATTAGTCCAATCAAGTTTCACAAGCAGAGTATGATTAAGCATCTGATAGGAAGGAATGGACGTCATTGTTGAGCTTTGTCCAGATCTAATCGAACCACAAGATGAAGAAAGTTGAGTGGAAGCTAAAGACATGATTGGATCTGATTGGAAGCTTTGATACTAAGATAGAAAATCTGAAACTTGTAAACTTTGCTCTCTTCTTCGGCGAAGCAAAAGGAGAAAGCATTATTATATAGACTCAAAAACCAGCGGAAAAGTCAACTGATGTAACAAAAACGTAATAGAAAACATAGTTGTAAATATAGTTGGTAAAACAGATTAAAACAAGCCTAAACTAACATAATCAATTTAGCTTATCAAGGATAAATGTTTTATTTCCTGATATAAGTTTTAACTTATTACTTGTGTTTTTTCTATTAATTTAATATTTTTTGTTATAATTTTTATAAAAATCTTGTAATTTTAATTGATATTAACTTAAATTAATATAAAGTAAAATAAAGTATCAATTTGATAGATAAAATTTATATTAAAAAATTTATAAGTAAATCAAAACTTTTAGTAGAAAATAAAATTTTTACCCTAACAAAAATAACATTATTACTTAGAATTTAGAGATAAATGAATGAGTTTGTATTATAAAATATTATTTTTATTGTTATAAATTTAAGAGTTTTTTTTTAATTCGTTCTTTGGTTCCTGTATTCTATACTCTGATATTTCTTTTTTAAACAAGTTAGAAGTTATTTATTTCTTGATTTTTTTTAATTAGTTGAAAAATACAAAAAAAAAATTGATCTTTTATTTGGTTATGATAGCTCACATACTCCAATTTTAAGTTAATATTTTGCAACTTAATTTTTAACTGATTATTGAATTAATCTTAATTATAAATGATTTATCCAAAAATTTATAATTTTGTGTCAAATTATCTAATATAAACTCATATTTTTATAACCTTAATAAAATTATATCAAGGTCAAGCACTACCACACATCCAACAACCAATACCAAAGATCTGTGGTAAATATAAAAATAAAAGTTGATATACCATTTTAAATCTAAAATATATACAATGTAATATATTACATACAAATATATATGTAGATGTAATATGTTACATATAAAAATACATGTAAATATGTAGCACATTACATCCAATAGGTCGTTAAGGAATATAGTGAATGTAACATATTACATACAAATATACATGTGAATGTAACATCAATGGGTTGTAAACGATGTCCGTTGTAATCCCAGTGGATCGCTTCTTATAACCATTGTCAAAACTCTATCAATGGTGGTTGTCGAAGATATTATAAAATATAATTTTATTCTTATTTTATTAAATTATATTGTAATGATATTTTAATATTTATGGGTATAAAAATATGAATTTTGAGATAAATATTTGTTAACTTAAAAAATCGATAATAAAAAATACTTTATATTATACCAATTTTCTATTTTCTATTTTATTTTTTTAACCAAACGCCTTCCATGAAACTATTAAGCTTAATACATTGTAATGTATCTCTCATATTTATTTTCACTTGATTTTTTTTATAAATATTAAATTCACATAAATTATACTTATAATGATGGTAATATGTCCCATGCTAAAATTTTCTTAAAAACAAATATACTCATCATTTTAAAAATAATTTTATCATATATTCTATCATAATTAAGAGAGAATCTTATATAAAATGGGATAGATTGTTTGAATAAGTCATTTTAATTTTTTATTTTTATAAAAAATAAAAGGGTGTTAAAAGTACTAAAGAATCAATGACGAATATTAATAAGACATATAAGATATTTTATGTAATATTTTCTCTATAAATAATGAAAAATAGATATGAGTTTAAATTTATCTCTATAATAATTTTAAGAGAAAAAATTAATATTTTATTACAATAAATTTATTCTTTTTGAGACTTTTATATATAAAATTTAAATAATTAACTTCAATTGAATATTATGGAATAATAGAGATGGTAAACCAGTTGTTCAATCCATCTAGTTTATTTAAAGTTAATTTATTGAGCTCATAATTTTAAAAATTACGGTTATTTAACTCATAAACTTAAATGAATAGCTTAATAACTTATTTGATAAATATATATTAAATTAAAAAGCTAACAAATCAGAGAGAAAAAAAAGTTATAAAAATGTAATTTTTAATTACTATCACAATGTTGACGAAAATATTAATATTAGTTAAATTAATAAAAAAAATAACAATATATTTTTTAAAAATGAAATAAAAGAAAAAATTAAATTAAATTTATATTAGAATATTCAAATAAATATAGAATCTCAAGAACATTAATAGCTTAAAAACATACACAATATAATTTAGATATATGATCATTGATTCATATTTAAAATTTAAATTGTATTAATTTACACTAATCTATAATTAAACCTATATATCATTAAAAAAATTAAATAGTCTATTTTATATAAAAAAAATGCTACATTTTAAAATTTTGAATCTGTTGAAGAAATTATTCTCATTTTATTGAATATTATTCATATTCTATTAAATATTTTTGAAATATAAATTGTACTAGTCCACAAAATATTATGATTCATTTCATATATCATTAGAAATCTCTAAAAGTCTAGTTTCTAAGAAATTTTAAAGTTTACGATTTCAAATTTTTTATAGAAAGTTATGCACATTTTGTTAATAATTGTTCAAATTAAAAAGAATATTTTTATTAATATTTTAAAATATAAATGATACTAATTCATAATATTTTATGAATCATTTCATATACTATGAGAAATTTTTAGAAGTATAATTTTTAATAAATTTTAATGTTTATGATTTTGAGTTTTCTGTAGAAAGATATGCACATTTTATTAATGATTGTTTAGATTCAGAAAAATATTTTTTCTCTAATTTTAAAATAAAAATGTTATAATTTATAAACTTTTATCAATCACTTTATATACCATTAATTTTTTTTAAAAAGCTAGTTTTAATACATTTTTCTATATATGCTTTAGAGTGATTTATAGAAAGTTATCCTTATTTTAGTAATGATTGTTCAAGTAGAACATTTTTAAATTATTTTTGAAATGTAAAATGTATTACTTCATAAGATATTAAAAACATTTCATATATCTTTAAAAAGTTTTAAAAATCTAGTTTCTAAAAAAATCTGATTTGTGCTTTCGAGTTTTTTTAATAGAAAGTTATATATGCTCAACCATGCCAATCATGTCTTAGTTTAAAAGGTTGAAATTTAAAAATTCTGAATTATTTATCAAAAAAGTAATTTATAATTTTTGATTTCTATTTCTCAAAATTGAAACTAGAAATTTGATAACTTTTTTTTTCAAAATATTTTGAAATTGAAAATTTAATTCTAAAACTCAAGAATTATAAATTGAAATACTTGTTAAATATGACTTAAATATTTAAATAATTTAAATAAGTTTAATAACTTTTTTTTAAATGAGGAGCACATGAGTTGTCCAATTTAATTCATTTAAAAATTAGATAATTTAAACTTCAACGAATTAAGATAGTTTGAATAATTTGACATTGTAAGAATGGTAAAGGACTTGCCATGGACTTATCATGCATGAATAAAGGTTGCATTTTTTAAAAGAATAATAAACATAAAAATTTTAAAATTTATAATTATAAAAATAACACATTTTATAACAAATTCTTATATTTTTAATAATAATTTTTTTATATGTTATTTAACACTAAAATTTGTCCAATTGAATGAGTTTTAAATTAAATTACGTTTATATTAAATATGTTTAATATTTAATATCATTTAATTAGCTTCATTAATTATTATTAGAGTACTACTTTTACTATTATGAACTTATGATCATATTTGGTGTATTGAACGCTATCCAATTAAATGAATTTTAAATTATGATTATTTAAACATATTTAATATTTAACGTTGTCTAATTAAATCACGTTAATTATTATTAGAGTACTATTTTTACTATTATGATTATATTTAATGTACTATATTATATATATATTAATCATAGTTGTATTAAACTTAATTATATTATAAATAATTTATACAAAAAGTTAGTAGATTGCATAAAATTAACGATAAATATTATATATTTAAAATAATATTAATTTATTTTAAGTAGTATTCTCTCCTATCAAATTAATTTCATTACAAAAAATTATTTAAATAAAAATTTAATTTAATTTTATATTTTTTATATTTAAAAAATAATTTAAATTTAAGATGAAATAAAAAATCAAGAGATATAATTTTAAACATGTTAAGTAAATTAAACATCAATTATAATTTAAACTCATACTTATTAATAGTATTAAATTTCTACATAAATGTATAATTTCTATTTTATATAATAGAGTCTTAATTCACAATCAATCAAATAATTATAATAAAATTTTGCACTCATGATGTTTTATGACCGTATACATTACCTGATTTTTTATTTTTTTTTATTTTGAAAAAAAAACAAAACGATGCATATGTTAAAAATATTATTTAATCTCTTAGAAAAAAGTATTATTTGATTATTTACTTTTATAAAAAAACTAAATAATGATTGAAACTATTTTTTATTAATTATTAATAAAATAATATTATTTTTTAAATATTTGAATAATAAAATAATATTATTTTTTAAATATTTCAATAATAACATTTATTAAAATATTAAGTAAATAATTAAATTTTTATTATAAAATTATTAAAATATTAAGTAAATAAAATTTATCATTTTCATATTTTTTATAAAATATAAATAATAAATAATATATTTTATAATATAAATTACTAATTAATAAAAATCTCTTAATATAATGATATAAGGCACATCACCCTTTTATTTTATTAATTTCCCAACTTTGTTTCCGTTCACTTTAGGGACGTTTTTTATGACAGGGTCGATGTCAAGTATGTGGATGTGAAAAGTGCAAGAGATGACATTCAAGTTGGCAATGCCTCAAAAAGAATCCTAAGTAATGATACTCGAGTTGATACTACAACGGTGGGCGAGGACTATGCGAAATATCTGAGTAGCATTAATAGAAATGATCATGTCTATGCATGGTAGCTTTGTTAAGAACTCTAGTGTTGTTTTTGATAACAACGTTGATGTCAAGTGTGCGGATGAGAGAACTGTAATAAACAATATTGAAAAGGAAGTTGATACTATAATGGTGGACGAGGATTATGTTAAATATCTGAGTAGCATTGATAGAAATGATCATGTCTATGGTAGCTTTGTTGAGAACTATAGGGATGTTTTTGATAACAATGTTGATGTCAAGTGTGCTGATGAGAGAACTGTAATAAACGATATTGAAGAGGAAGTTGATCAGGATTATGTGAAGTTGAGGGCTTATGGAAGTGATTTTGGTGATAATACTGGTGGTGTCGAGCTATTTGATGTTGTTGATCATAATGTCCATACAAAGCCTTCTGCTGATTGTAACACCAATCAAACTTCTATGCCATGTTATAATGGTGATTCCCAACAGAGAACATTGAGCAACAGTATTCAAGTTGACCAAAGTCTGTATGATAAATGTTGGCAGAAATATATTAGTAGTTTGGTCAGTCACACTAATTATTGTGATGATGGTAGTAGTGTCAGGTCAGTAGATGTTGATCTTGCTGATGTCAATGCTGAGCCAGTGGATAGAAACAATGTTGATGCCAAGTCTATTGATAGCAGTTTAGATGAAGATATGGATCCTAATTATAAAATGTTTTTGGAAAATTTGAGGTTAGATGGTAATTGCCATGTGCTCAAGGTTTCACCGCAAAACGGGATCTCAAAACTTATCAAAAATGAAGAAGAAGAAGAAGTTAGCCTCAAGTGCAAAACTGCAGATAATATGGACATTCACGTAAACAAAAACACTAAAGTAACAGGAGCTTGTAGAATCTCAGACCGAATCAAGACAGAAGAGCTAAATAGTTCAGCCAGTCTTTCAAGTGAAGAAGAGATTGGGAGCCCTGTTGAGTCCCACATCGACCAGGGAAGCCAGCAATGTGCTGGTTATAAGTCTGGGTGGTCCCTTTCCTGATAAGCGCGTTTTGAGGGAAACATTAGACTGCCTAGCTTTCAATTTGGTATTAGAATAGGTCCCTAGATCAAGCTGATGAGTCCCCTCACACACACTGGCTGTCGGCAGAGGTGAGCTCGGTTCTCCCGTTCGATGTGAGGTGGGGTGTTGAGTCCTACATCGACCAGGGAAGCCATCAATGGGTGGCCCCTTTCCTGATACCTAGTGCTGGTTATAAGTCTGGGTGGTCCCTTTCCTGATAAGCGCGTTTTGAGGGAAACATTAGGTTGCCAGCTCAATTTGTATCGAGGTCCCCGGGAACGATGCCCGCTCGAGTTCCTGTCCGGTTGCCGTGCCGACCGCATCGCCGCGTGTCGCCGTCCGATGTGAGGGGGAATGTTGGAGTCTCACATCGGTGCAGAAGCAAGAATGCGCGGTTATAAGTCTAGGTAGCCTTCTCGATAAGCGCGTTGAGGGAAACATCGTCGCTCCACCTTTCAATTTGGTATCGAGCAGTCCCTGTTCCCGACGCCGCTTCATTGTCAGACGCCAGACGTATCTGCGTGTCCGATGGAGTGGGAGTCCCACATCGCCCAGCAGCAAGCAACGTGTCCGGTTATAAGTCTGGGCCTCTTTCCGAAAGTCAAGTACCAATGTTTCCTCAAAACGCGCTTATCAAGAAAGCGCCACCCGTACTTATGACCAGACATTGCTTGCTTTCCTGCCGATGCGGACTCCAACACTCCCCCTCACATCGGACGGGGACACCGCAGAAAGACCGATATCTCGGCCAAGACAAAGAATCCAGACATCTGGGAGTGCACATCGGGACCCTGCGGACCTCGCTCGATACCAAATTGAAAGGCGGATCCTAACGTTTCCTCAAAACGCGCTTTATCGTGAAAGCGACCACCCAGATTTATAACCAAAGACATTGTCAGGCTTTCCTGGGCGATGCGGACTCCAACACTCCCCTCACATCTGACGACATCAGAAAGACCGATACCCTACAAGACAAAGAACTGACATCGGGAACTCAGGGAGCTGGCACATCGACCGCCAGGACCCGCTTCTAATACCACCTGACAGCCCCAATATTTCCCTCAAAACGCGCTTATCAGGAAAGGGGCTACCCAGACTTATAACCAGCACATTGCTGGCTTCCCTGGTCGATGTGAGACTCCAACATTCCCTCACACGGACGGGACATCAGCAAAGACCGATGACCAGATAGCAACTGGACACCGGGAACTCAGTGACGGCACATCAGACCTCCAGTGACCGCTTCGATACCAAATTGAAAGTCAAGCACAATGTTTTCCTCAAAATGCGCTTATAAGGAAAGGGGCCACCCAGACTTATAACCAGCACATTGCTGGCTTTCCTGGGCGATGTGGACTCCAACAAGCCCAAGATCATTGAGGTCTTCACCAACGCATAAAAAGAGAACCCCCAATACATCATATAGTTTCCCTAACAAAAGAAGCGGTTCGTTCATTGAGATGGCTGCAAACATGGAATGTTCAGATCTTTTGGGTTGGCAAAATGTACCTTCTAGAGCAGGCTGTGATTCTGAAACTATTCAGTTGGCCAAGTTTGATAGAAAGCATGAAAATGAAATTGATTAGAGCTATCAAGTATTTTTAGACTTCCTTGAGAGGGATGGTGAAAACGTGCTGTGTATCCAGATATGAAGAATCAGTTAGAGGAAGGGTCAGTCTGATGTGGAAATAATCATGATGGACAATGTTCCTGAATGTGTATGTAACTTTCTCCTGCTGCATGGCTTGTTTTTAATATTCTCATGCCACATGCACAACACTTGAGTTTGACATACATTCATAGTTGTATAGATTTTTGAATCTTTTCTTCCTCCTTTGGTCTTTAATTGTTCTAGTATTTTTCCATATTTTGTAAACATGCAGATAGATTTAACGGTCTGTGAGGGTGTTCCTTTTACTTGTAGTTCATGGTTTGTGGATGGGCTTATAGCAGCAATTGAAAAGCCATACGACCAAAAAGAATTTTACGGTCTTTATGAAGAAATATATCTGCAAAGGCCAATGGTGAAAGTGCTAGATCTGCGCAATGGTGTCTCGAAAACATGCCTAGGCAAGTCATATGCTGATCAATATAGTGGTTAGTTTATCTCACTATTTCTACTCTTCTTTTTTGCATCACCGAGTTCATTTCCAATGTTTACTGTGTGAGTGACACCAATACCGGTAGGTATCTAACGCATTTGGCACTTTATGTTTTTCTTTTGATTATAAGTGATTTTTTTCACTCTTTTTGAGTCATGGTTTTTTCAGACTTGATACTTCGAAAATCTAAAATTTCTTGTCGAATCTTTACAGATCTTGCTAGAGTTTAAATTAGTTGTACATGACTGCTGTAAAGCTTTTTCTCTTTTGCGTGGATTTTGTCACTGGTTCCTGATAAGTTTTCAAATAATTTGTTGTACATTCACGAAGATAGTAAATGACATGAAAGCAAAACATGTCTTTTTTGCACATAGAAGGATACACGCAATTCTATTCTCATTAGAGAAAGAAATGTACGTGCATGTTAATGTGGAGTGGATGTGTCCCTGACTACTTACTGAGTAAATGTAATGCTGCTATTTTTTGACCTGTTTAGCTGTTATTTTTCTCAGAGTTCTTATTGCCATGAAGGGGTGCCTCCTCTTCACCATGTTTTAAAGTAGGTCATTGAGAACAAATATGGAAGCAAGACCACCAAGTGATGCTATATGCTAGACAAGAACCATAAGTAGCCAAACATGATGCCAACATAAGTAGCCTGAAATGGTTTTTTGGATCTAAATGCTAATATTTTACTTAACGATATCATTAGCAGAAATTAAAAATAGACATGCTGCAAATCATCATTGTCAGCAACCAGTATTGTACATCTATATAGTCTTTAGTTGTAAACAAAACATCAATTTGTGTCTATTATGATCAAGGTCTTTTCTGATTAAAAGTCTTGTTTTGATAACCACAATATTTCACAGGCAACTTCTCATGTGTACTAGGAAGACCTAAACCACCAAGGTTCTGCAGTCTACTACAGCCAATTTAGAAGCTACTTACAAACATGTTTTCTGAAGAACTCTGTAGAGAATTGCTGCCATCTTTTGGAGATCACAAGTTCACCTCTTTACTCATCCCGGTAACTTGTTTCAAATTCATTGCACATCTTGAGGTGGAATTTCATTGTTGTTAAACAAAATTCGAGGCTTTCCCATACTGAAATTGAGGACTTTAGCATTCATGTTATATTTTATTTCCCCATCGTATAACAGCTTCCTTATGTAATGCTCAATATCAGAACCAATCAGACGAAGTGTATATTCTGTTAAAGGAGCACCCTGTACGACATCAATGTCAGTAAGATTATTTCTTACCTCTATTGTCAAACAAATAACAAAACACTAATTCTATCGAAGCATTTATGATTTACCTCATAGTGGTCTACAAGTTCCTGGAAGTAAGAGTAAACCTTGTAACAAGTCTCTGACTTCCACACAAATTCATCAGTAGGATCAAGAAGGAGCGTGAGCTTATCCATCTGTGTTTGATCAAACGCACATGTCTCCGGGTCGATATAGGCTGCATAGATTCTCACATGTCGTGTTACGCTGCTAAGCCATTGTCCTCCATATTCTACCGACAAGTTCTTGCTCTTCACATTTGCTTGTTTTTCCACCGGTCTTGGTTTTACTCCTTGTTGTTTCACACTCTCTGGTTCTTCTTTTACCTTCACTTCTTGTGATTCTTCAACTTGGGCTTCTTGTTGTTGTGCTGAAATAGAAAGTGTACTTCTCTTTCTCACTTCTCTTTTCCCTCCCATGTACCCAAACATGGAAAATTTAGTAGATACCATGTAGGAAGATGAGGCTGCCATAGCTGAATTTAACATCATATAGAGCTCTTTGGAGATAAAGTTCTCATATTAATATGGTTTCTTTAGGTGCCCAACTTATAGGAAATAACTACAAGGCCAAAAAGATTCAGGACCCTGTATTTTTATAATTTTTTTGGATAGGATTTTTTGTTTTGTTGCAGTTGGAACTTCTGTGTGGAGAGGATAAAAGGAAAATTGGGTACCTCTAATTGGATTAGTCCAGGTTTTTTTTTTTTTTTGGGGGGGGGGGGGGGGGGGGAATTGGGCCATCCATTCTTGTTTAAGCAAGTTATAAATTTTTATTTTATTTTTGCTAATGTTAAAGACTGTATGTGAGAAACATAGTAAGAACTGCTCTGCAAGTACAAAGATGACTCATGTTAAAATACATACTTCTAGGTGTGACATGAAAAATAGAAAAAAGTTATATTTTGGCGAAGTAAATTGAGAGGGATCATAAGATGAGTTATTTAGCTCATCATGTTATAAAATATAGATATTAAAAATATAATAGATTAACAATTTTATAAGAAAGTAGCATTATTAAGATGAAATCAAATCTTAAATCTTAAAAATTTAAATAAAATAAAAATTTAAATCAAACTTATTTTAAACAATGGATCATTTTATTATTGTAATAGTTTTGATGAGTTATCAAACAAGTTATAGCATATCATATCATTTCTAAATACAACGGTACTAGCGTACATATTTAAAAATAATAATAAAAGAACTACACAAATAAATAATCCTTAAGTGTTTAAGTGTTTAACTAATAAAGTTATTAAGTGTTTAGCTAAACAATATTAGGTGTAAATAATTATTTTTTATTTTTTATTTTAATCTTTTCTGTTCGAATAAACATAAAAAAATTTATTTAATTTATTAAAATTGAAGATACATGAATAACTCAAATAAAAAAAATTTATATTTTATTCTTAAACATATTAAATTAATCATAATAAATCTTATTTCTCTTTTACATATTATTATATAATGTATATTTCATAAATTTTCCATTCGCAGTAACTGTATATCTTAAAAAATGTATTATATAATTACTTAATAAATAAAAAACTTAAAAGGAATTTAAAAGGGAAAAAAAGTAGAATAACTTTTACCATTATGATTCATTATTATTTTTAAATAACTACAGCTCAATAACTATTGATATATATATATATATATTATCTCTATATAAACATTACAAGGATATCAATATTTTAAACGATATGTAAAAAAATATAGCATAGATTTTATATTTTACATATTTTTGTATCATTCGTTTGAGTTTGTAAAGTGTACATATATTGCTTGCTGGACTCAAACCAGTACGTACCTCTGGGAGCAATAAAAATGGTGTTCTATCTGTTACGAATATAGAAATAGAAGTTTGCTATTTTAAAAGAAATGTAAAATATTACCCTCATTTTTACCTTCCTTTTTTTTCATTATTTTTAATATTAAAGTTTAATTATTTCATACTTCAAATTAATTTTTTTTTAGTACAAACTTGTAACACATAACATTGTAACCTTCAAATCATATAAGTCTATATATATATATAGGTATTAAATGAATTATTTCTATTTAATGTTTTTAATAAGTTTACGGATCAAAGTTATCATGTTTCATTTAAATCTCATCTTATCTCATTTAATTTTATTTAAATTTGTATTTAATGGATTCATAATTATTATTGATAATCATGTTTCATTTTTTTATTGTTTTTATAATTTTACTTATCTTATTTAAGTTCATTTAGGACAAATATGATATTTCATTATGTACTTTATTATCATCTTGATCCAAAAAAGTGTTGTGATTGATTAAAAATAATATTAGATTTGTTAGTCAAAATAGGAGTTGCCTAATTTAGAAGAAAATTTATGGAAGATGGTTTATCATATTATCAAAGATGGAGGTACCTAAACTTGTTTGAATAAAAAATAAGAAAATTAGGTAGCCTAATTTTGTTGAATGAAGAAATGTTTGGCATATAAAATATGAATTTGAAGGCTATAAATATGACTTCGTTTTTTCATTGTTAATCATCCCAAAAACAGAGAAAAACTTATATGAGAAGTTTTTGAGTGAGAGAATTTTGTGGTAAAATTCTCTTGGGTTTGTAATTATTTTTGTCTTTTAGGTGTGTGAGAAAATTATTGAGAGTGTGGTTATAACAATTTTTCACATAGTGAATTTTTTCTCTGGTTGTCTTTTGACAACGAAAATGGTTTTTCTTTAATTTGGAGTTTCCACTATAATTCTTGTGTTGTGTATTATCTATTTCTATGTTATTTGATATTCTGTTAAAAAATATCTTGAGAGGGAGAATTTGTTATTATTGTTGTGATTGATTAAAAATAATATTAGGTTTGTTAGTCAAAATAGGAGGTGCCTAATTTAGAAAAAAATTCATAGAAGGTGGCTTACCATATTGTCAAAGATAAAGGTGTCTAACCTTGTTTGAATAAAGAATAGAAAAATTAGGTAGACTAATTTTGTTGAATGAAGAAATGTTTGACATATGAAATAGGAACTTGAAGACTATAAATATGAATTTGTTTTTTCATTGTTAATCATCCCAAAAACAGAAAAAAAAAAAACTTATATGAGAAGTTTTTGAGTGAGAGAATTTTGTGGGAAAATTTTCTTGGGCTTGTAATTGTTTTTGTCTTTTGGGTGTGTGAGAGAATCATTGAGAATGTGGTTGTAACAATTTTTCACATAATGAATTTTTCTCTAGTTGTCTTTTGACAACGAAAATGATTTTTCTTCAATTTCGAGTTTTTATTATAATTATTGTGTTGTGTATTATCTATTTCTCTGTTATTTGATATTCTGTTAAAAATGATCTTGGGAGGGAAAATTTATAATTATACCATTTAATCCAAAATTTTTAATAATTATACCATTTGATCCAAATCTCTAGATAAAATGTGATATTTTAATAAAATCCGTGGATTATATCATGAATTAATAAGATATGACATCTCAATTTACAGTTTTGTATTAGCAATCATCATGCATCACTTTTCTTACCAATATATATTATTTTCTAAGTCTGAAAAATTGTGTTAAACAATTTATTAGTAATTGATCTTATCTACTATCATTTTCAAATTAAGATCTAATTTTACTATTCTTTTGATTTGATGATAGTGAAAAGAAATCTATAGTAATGATGAGGCAAGACAACAATTGATTTTTTTCTTTTTCAATTTTTGCCAATCAAGTAATTTCATTTTTTTGTTCATTACTCATACTTTTTAATATAGCAAATTCTTAATGATCATGCATTGCAAGTACCTATTAGTAAGCAAAATATACATTGCTTTCCCTTCTAACATTTAGGTTCCTTTAATATTTATCTCTGGATTTTTTAAAAAAAAAAACTTAAAAATTCAATTTAAGAATTGTACCTAGTTTATAGTGGCTATTCTAATTATTACAACTTGGCTTTAATTTAGATTTTTATATTTTATCATGTATTAATATATTTTTTAATATTAATCTTATCAAATATAGTGATTTTTTTCTTTGCTACTATTTTTGTTTCAAAAATATGGATGGAATAGAAAAAAAATTCTGAATTGGAAATGGAAACACAATAAACACGAGTTCCAAAGGTTTTTAAACTCAAGACTTTTTCTAGATATTATTAGAGGGAATCAGAAAGAAAATAGCTTTAATAGGAGATTGTTCCTAAAAACCACATTAAATCATTTCTATACTTCTTGTCTATGGTTAGTATTGTTTTGTTCAATGTGATTTTTCATCATATAATTTGAAATTTATTTATGCTCTTCACTAATGTTTGAGAAAAACATTCAATGTTACTTTTTTTTTCACTTTGAGAAATATTGCATCAACAATATATTACAGTTGTAGATAAAAATATAAACTTTGTTAATAGGTATATAATTGGATGTCTTCTACTTCTTGTTCATTGAATTATGGAATTTCTTCAAGGATTTTGCAAACAATTTTAGTTTTTTTTTCTTTTAATGCACTCAAATTAAATATATGGATTGTTATTGTTGATATAAAACATTAAAATATGTTTTTTTTTTTTTGCCAATTTTCTTCTTAACATGACTTCTCATTTTCTAATTTCATTAACTTCTAGATTTTAAATTACAAACATTAACATGAATTAAAGAGTTAAGGATAAAAAATACACTCACATTAATTGAATTATTTAAGCTTTGTATATAAAACATGCTGCTTAGGGACAAATTATTAATTAAAATTAATTTTAGTTTTTAAATGATATTTTATAGGGCCTAAATTATTTCTAGAGCAAAAATTATTGATGACATAACAATTCAAAATTTTACCTAAAAATTTAAAACTAAAATATTTATTAGAAAAAAAGAAAAAAAAAATTGTTCCCACAAAATTTTTATTTATTATTTATTTTGTATGCTTTACTTTTAATGTTTACACGAGCAAAGCACGTCTTATCTGCTAGTTTCCTTTAAAAATATTAATAAATAAAAGCAAACCAAGCCGGGTCAGCCCAAATCCATTTATCTTACTTATATTCTCAAACTAAGTAATTTACTAATTTCATTCTCTCCCGCTACCGCACTTACACCGCCGGTCAATAGCGGCCGTTCACAAAGCCTGCAGTCTCTCCACAGTTCGCATTCCCACTATCTTGTCGTTCGCAGTTATCCATCAGTTCATCTCCATCTTCTTCTGTTTATGTAAGCTATTCACCTGTCACAGATTCAGACTCGGTTTGTGATTCTCAAATTTGGACTATTAGCTGACCGTTTCAAATGATTTTTTTTGGTCGGGCTCTGTAGATAGATTTCATGATTCTTACAAATCAAAGAAAAGCTCTTTTCGTTTCATTTCGTTAAGTTTTCATTTGTGTTATTGACTTTGTCGATTTCGATATTCTGCTTGTAATGTAGGTAACTTGGCAGTCGTATCATGAAGGTTTTTATTTTTATTTTTTTTATTTAATGGTTTTAGTTTTATTCTTTTATGTTTTGATTTTCTGAGATTGTATGATACTGTGATATAAGCTTAGTTTAGTGATATGATCTGTTTGTGTACCTTTTAATAATTCAAAATTGTTATTATTAACTTTTCGATACATTTCAAGTTTTTTTTTTTGTTTTTTGGTTGAATGCTTGAAATAATAATAAATGAATCTTTGAAAACTTAACTTTTCTCACCTATATTTCCCTCTTAAAAAAAGTTAAAGGTCAAAAACTTGGTCCAAAACAGTAATAATAAATAACAATAAAAACCGACGTAATAATTTAATTAGAAAATTGATAGTCATGATTAATTACTAATTGTATAGTTGTTATTTCTCCAAAAGCAGGGGCATTAAAGTATTATCATCATCATAGTAGGATTGTTAACTTTATATAGTGTTTATGTTTATTTGACATTTAGATTTAGATTATAATAGTTTTTATGCTTATTTTTAATAAATATGATAATGTTTTTACTAAATAATCAAGGACCTCATTTTTAATTGTGGCATGTGGTTACTTATTTACTGCAGTTTCTCACCAAAACCTGCAAACTAGTATTTCAAAGGGTTTGCATACATACTATTTTTATGAAGTTCCTAAGAGAGATATCTACTTCATTCAATCTTACCTCATATAATCGAAAAGGAGACTTTGTTGCTACATGGGTTGTTTTCTGTAATGCACATAGCTCACAATCTGAACTGGATGCATACACTTTTTCAGCAGTGTTACGTGCATGTTCATCACTTCCTGGCCGTAAACAGGGTAGACAAGTGCATGGTCTAATGATTAAGAGAGGTTCAGACACAGGAATTGTGACTAAAACTGCACTCATGGATTTGTACTCGAGATATGGCTATTTGGGTGACTCAGTTAAGGTGTTCATAGAGATGGAATCCAAGGATGTTGTGACTTGGAATCGTTTGCTTTCTAGCTTTCTACAGCATGGTCTTGCTCAAGAAGCATTTGGTGTGTTTCAAGCAATGAAGAGGGATGGAGTGGAGTTTACTGAGTTCACTCTTTGTTCTGTGCTGAAATTATGTTCTGCTCTGAAGGCTTTTCGACCAGGTAAGCAGGTTCATGGTCTGGTGGTGGTGTTAGGCCGTGATTTGATGGTTTTGTGTACTGCTCTGATTGACTTCTACTCTAATTATGGGTGTATCAGTGAAGCCATTAAAGTGTTCTCTAGTTTGAACTGTCGAAAGGATGATGCCATTCTCAATTCACTAATTTCTGGATGTGTTAAGAACCGTAAGTATGAAGATGCAATTTCAATATTGTGCAGGATGAAGCCTAATGTAATTGCACTTACTAGCATTCTTGTTGCTTGTTCTGAGGACTCTAATTTATGGATTGGGAAGAAAATACATTGCCTGGCTATACGTCAATGTTTCACAAGAAGTACCCAAATGTGCAATGTGCTGCTGGACATGTATGCAAAATGTGGAGAAATTTCAAAGGCTCATTCCATGTTCAATCATATATGCGAGAAAGATGTGGTTTCATGGACAAGTATGATAGATGCATATGGAAGTCATGGTTATGGCCTTGAAGCTCTTGATATGTTTAAGAAGATGGTAGAGGAAAGAACAGGAATCAGGCCTAATTCTGTGACTTTTCTTGCTATCTTATCAGCTTGTCGGAATTCAGGACTAGTAGATCAAGGCCGAGAAATTTTTAAGTTAATGAGGGAGAAATATGTTTTGTACGCAAATCCGGAGCACTTTGCCTGCTTCATAGATATTTTAGGTCGTGCTGGACAAATAGATGAAGCATGGTCTTTGTTCCATTATTTGGTTAAGGATGGGACCAAACCAACCACAGCTGTGTGGGCAGCGTTGTTGAGTGCTAGTAGCCATAACATGGATGTCAATAGGGGCGAGCTTGCTGCAAACAAGCTGCTGCATTTGGAGCCAAATAAGGCTGCGAATTATATACTGGTATCAAATTTTTATGCAGCCATTGGAAGGTGGGATTTTGTGGACCAAATGAGAAGTATTATGAGGATGAAAGGATTAATGAAGGAAGCAGGGAATAGCTGGCTCACAGTCTCTTACTGCAATGAAAATGCCATCTGGTCATCTGGTTGAGACGTCAATAAATAAAAAATGTCTTAGCTTTATTACATTCAGAGCAAGGGATAAGAAACATCTGATTAGAGTTCTCAACAAAGTGGAAACGCAGCTGAATGAGACCATTTTTAGCAGGGGAACGGTTTTCTATGGCAGATGTTAATGTTACTAAAATTTTGGCTCTTTTAGTGCTCTTGGCTTTGGAGTACAATGGTAACAGGAAATATCACAGGATATTGGATTTTGGTACAGCAGACCTAGTTAGATGTTTGGAAAGTACTTAAGTGGTTGGAGAAAGTATAACATTGATGAAGACTTGGCTCTTTGTTCGTGGCATTACTATGCAGAGAAGATTTTGATTTAAGTGCAAATGGATTGAAGCAGAATAACTGAAAAGAGGTAGAGATACTTTGTTCAACCGTAAACAATTGAAATGTTAATAACTCCGACGAAATTTTAGTGTATTTGTATCTTTTATATTCTCTTCTTTTGAGAGAAACAAATCATAGTAGAAAACTTGTATTGATTTTCAAATTGAAATACATCATGATGGGAACAAAGATATGTAATTTGAAGTCAAATCTTTTTAAAGATTTTAATATAAAGCCTGTAAAGCATTAAAAACAAACGTGCCACATGAGACAGTCTACAAATTGTTGGACTCAAATTTTGATATTCAATGAAATTTTCTGAGCGAGTCTTAGAAACTAAAGAATTGTAAAGTACACCAAATTAAAAAGAAAGTAGAGTTTCCAATAAATCAATATTGATTGTGGTGTTCTGATTGCTGAAGAAAACTATCGCTAGCATTCTTTGACCTACAGCCTCTTTCTGAGCAGTTTGTACTTTTGACTTTCATTTGCTATGTTCCAATACTTATCCAGCTTGTCCCACCATATCACATTATTCGGCTTCTGCTGCTCGAAACACCTTCACAAAATCATTTGTTGATCCGCCCTCTTGTGTAGATGTACATTCATTACTTGTATATGGAATGTCTGCATCTGTTTGATCACCAATTGTGCTTGGAGTGCTCTGATCAGAGAGAGAAGAGACAAGTGGACGACCATAGTGTTGACTATCTAAACAGTTTGATTAGCTGACGAGTGGCTGACTGCAAAAGAGGGTTAGCACTCTCTTTTATCACGGGGAAGTGCAGGTAATGGCGGATAAGGATAGAAAGGCATGCTAGGAGCAACAGCCCAACTCCCTGAAGTTCCATCATTGGGAGTCAAATGTTGCTGCATGATAGACACTGGGATTCCATATGAGACAGGTAAGCGAGAAACAAACTTCTCCTGTGGATGTCCAATAACCATGTCAAAATGACAATTTGAATGGCAATTCGTTGATTTAGTAACTGAAGATATCAGAGAAGGTTGAAGAGGAGATGAGAAACCAGGTGGAACATCCGCATGGATCTTCTGTCTTCCATCACGATCCACACTGGCTTCATGCAGGCAGTGATCCCGTACACAGTTCTCGTACTCTCTGCTTCCCTTGTCTAGATAATTCACTGAAACTTCAGGAATCCCAGGTAATGGGCTAGATTTAAAATGTTTAAGAGATTCAGAACCAAGATTTTGTTCCTTGTTTTGAAGAGTGATTGAATTGGAATTTGTCTCTGCTGGCTGATCCCATCTGCTCTTACGCTTGCGAGTTTTTGTCCCGCTGGTACTGCATCCACTTACATCAGGTGCAGAAAATCTCTCCTGTATACCTACATCCCCTAGTGTTGTTCCCGGCATTGGTTGTTGGATACAATCAATTACTTCCATAGGTCTTCCACCCCGATCATGCCAATTATTGCTCATTGATGGAAATCTATTGCAGTTTGAGCTCCTATGAAATTCTGTCTTGACATCATCCCTGTCCAAAAAGCTATATCTTCTCAATGATTTTGGGATCCACCTATCTCGGAAATTTCTGGCTATTTGGTGCACCTGCATAAGCATTCGGCATACTCAAATGGTTTTAGTCATATCCACACAAGACAATTCTATCGCATGTAAATATCACCACAGAAAACAATTGATTAAGTAAGGTTTTCAGAGATTTGTTAGATCACAAAGAGTAACTGCGTGGGTAAAGAATATCAAGGGATATTACAAAGGGTTTTAACACACCTGTTTGTCTTCATGATCGGTAAGAAATAGCATCGAGTCCCCAAAGCTGCATGGAAACAACAATTATGGTACATATATTAGACTGTGAGCTGCCTTCATATTCCGCAATATAGAGGGACATAGAAATATTATCTTGATTTCTATTTTATGCAATCTTGGAGATGGTTGTCAACTTGTTTTCATTTCCTTATCCAGTTAAGAAGATAAAACATTAAAATTTTTATAAGCTTTGAAAATATATTAATATCGATTAATAATTGATTTTTTACGCAAGCTTACCCCAGAAACAAAAATGCATTTGGAAAAAATATTTCAAAACTGCAACTGTGGAAGAGCAAGAAAAAGGCAATACAGACTTAAATTCAGTGGAAAAGGAATAATTATCTTTACCTCTCCATTCCAGGACAGGGCGGACCTCCATTTATATGTTCCAAAGTAAGGATCTCTCTTGTTGCCAAGTACTCTAATACCTGTGGAGGTTATTAGTTAACAAAAAGCTGTACTAGGTAATATGGATAAAAAAATTCAATATCTTTATTGTGTTTCTTCAAACCCTTCCATATTACTGTGATTTCCGGAGAAATCATCTAACCTTGAGAAGCTTCCGGAGGATTGGTCTCTTTTTGAAGTCACTTTGGTACTGCTTCATTACAATGTGCAGCATTCTCAAACCTAATAGAAAGTTACCATTCCTTATTTGGAGCAATAGATGGAGATATGTAGATTGAGGCATTCCCAGCCAAATGGGAAAACAAATGTGCATTAGCAAAGCGAAAAAGGGGATACAGTACCATTTTTATTGATTATATCAGTCAATACCATCCGGGATTTTGTTTTCAAAAGTGCATCCAAGATCATAGAAAGATCACGATTGCTGAAAAAGAAAAGGACAACGAGCTTTAGTAACAACTTTTTAGCTAGAACCCTAGGTGAACCAAATCATTTTTAGTGGCCAAAATTCAAATATAGGAAAACATAATATAGAGTATAAAAGTGACCTCTGAATTGTACCACCATTGGAACTTTCACCAGATTTTGCAGTGAGAATAAGCAGCTTCAAATAACCTTTAGTAGCATCCTGCATGAAATCAATGCGGACAGCAAACATTTGGGTGAAAACGGAGACTTGGTGCAATGACGCTAAACTTATTTATGCAGAAATAAATGACAGTAGACCTCAGAGGAAATAGCACTTAAAGGAAAAAAGATGACTACATAAATAAAATGAAGAAATATGTTCACCAACAGAATAAAAACTATTAAAACAATGCAGGTAACCACTGAACAGTGAAGAACAAGCTGAAGTGGAACAAGGAAAATCAGAAATGATCACAAAGCAAATTGAATCTACCATTTAGATTTTCTCATCATGTATAGAGCAAATGAACCAATATAAAATGTTTGGAACTAGTTCTCTGCCTGCACATCAATCTTACAATCTGAGAAAAATTAAACACCATATTCATAGATACTTACATTCCGCTTGCTTATTCCTCCCTCAGCATCCAGCAATTCGTTAAGTTTCTCCTCAACTGCAAGCATTCAAGAGAATCTTAATATCATCATACACACAATTTTCCTTGGGTTCTAAAATCCATGTAAAAACAGCTAACCTGCTTCAAATTGTCCAAGAGAACTTTCTACTAATTTTTTGGATTTGATAGGCAACCCTGAAGGCCCATTAGCTGCCAATCCAACTTTGATGGGATATAGAGGCTTAATCTTGACTTTTTTCTTAATAGAACTAGACTTGTGAGATGTTTTGACACTAGGATGTGCTTTAGAAGAAACCCGTTTATCAGCAACATCAGACTTGGACTTTTTATTTACATCAATACCATCAGATGATGCACTAAGCGTTTTGGAGGGAGAGGTAATCTCAGGTCTATGGAAAGGACTTGAGGTTTTCTCTCTTGTTCCCTTTTCCACAGAAATATCTTGCTGAAGAGCAGACATGCAAGTAGGTGTCACATCTTCCACCTGTCTGAAAGATTCTGAATGTTGGACAGATTGAAATTTTCCCAAGTCCTCCAATTCTGATGTTTTTTGTACAACGGAAGCGGCAGACATATATTGGTTAATGGGGTCCACTTTCTCTGTGGTAATCCCCAATTGCCCATCAGCAGTAGTAGATTTGTCCTTTTCATCTCTATTCTCCAATACACTCTTCGCAGTATGCATAATGGCACTATCAGAGGAGCTGGTTCTAGGCCTGACATTTAAGTCCCCAGTTTTACCATCTTCGGGAAGCAATACAGGCTCTGGATATTCTTCATCTGAGTCGCTTTGAACAATGACTTCAGTATTAAGAGGATCACCTCCTATATATCCACGACATCGAGGTGAACCACAATAACATTTTTTCGCAGCAGCCCCAAAAACCCTTACAAAGTTGTAGTCAAATGTCACTTCTTCACCCTGAGACACAGGAATGCAAACCAAAAAGAAAAGGACTGAATAATGGTAATCAAGTATGCACAAAAAAAGGAAGAGATGCAATAAGATGAGAAAGAATATTTAAATATAGCTTAAGATAAAAAGGCATGCAACAAGTTATTTTGGTCTCCATGCTTGTTACCCATAAGAATAAGGTCTCGATCTATCTTTTCTCACTTCTTGCTTACAAAGGTAATTATCATTCAGACAACACTTCATTTTCTTAGTGTTTTTCATTTCTTTTAATTTGGAAAAGATCCATCAAATAATGACACTTATACTAACATTAAATAAGATAATTGCGGGAGCAAATGAAAGGAGAACGAGTTTCCATAGTTACCATTTTGGCACAAGTTTTGACGCTGAGGAAGTAAACAATAATGTTTCATTCTCTAAGGATGCATACACTAACTAGGAAGGAACGGAAACTGTTTAAATTATCCCGTTTACTAATTAAAACAAAACAAAAATGAAACCAAGGCCCAACGAATACAAGAATGTCTCACAATTTTGGAGGAATCCTACTCCCTACTCAATTGAGATTGTTGAGTCCAATATTATTTTTTTAATCATATTTTACCAAAAAAAAATAATAATAATAACTTTATATTTTTTTATAAAAGGGTCAATGGATGAATTTAGAAAATTTTAGTAAAATATACATTTTCACTCATTTTAAAATAAACAAGTCCCATAACATTAATTAATTCCAGTGCAAGCAGTTTTACAAAATTATTCCAAACGTAGTAAATATCTCAACAAATATGACTTGTTATGATTGTTGAAGATTTAAAGATCAAAATTTACATAACTTTCGTACAACATTACAAATATGAGTTGTTAAGATTGTTGAAGGTTTAAAGGTGAATTTAGTTTTACAAAACTTTACAGAACTTTTGTAAAACCTTACAAATGTGAGTTGTTATGAGTGACTTAATGTGATTGTTGAAGCCTTGAAGACTTAAAAGGTGCATTTTGTAAAAATGTTCACTTGATTCAATATACCTATCTATTGGGGGGGAAAGAAAACTGCAAATATAAAGGCTAAAGATGGAAAGGATGATGAATTCAGTTTCCTGACCTTGGTCTATTGTATTCAACAAAAGATATAATGAACCACACATCTCAGTTATCATAAACAAAGGAGTATTTCATATCAGTGCCTTCTTAGGTCCATGAAGCCTAATCTCATCTCTAGCCTATGTTTGGTTGGAAGAATCGAAAGAGAAGGGGATATGGTAAGGAGAAAAGAATGGAATTGAATGGAAAGAGTATTATTATTATTATTATTATTATTATTATTATTATTATTATTATTATTATTATTATTATTATTTTGTTTGCTTTGACAAATGAAATAAAAAGGATAACTATGGTTTACACTTAGAACAGAATAAAATATAGGGTAAACGTTATATAGCATTTGACAAAAAAAATTATATGTCATACTGTAAATCACAAAAGCCTAACCAAACAAAGGAATTAGCATAATCATTTCCAATCCTATACTTATTACTTCCTACCAAACATCACCTTAACCTTGTAGCATTAACAAAGACATCATGATTAAAAAAAAACAATATTTGTGATGTAGCATAAGAAGAGTCTAGTAGAATGGAAAGGTAGAAGAAGGGGATTAAGATCTAGAAGAAAATTAGGGTTTCGGAGTGAAGCAGATAGAGAGCAGAATGCCATTGATTAATTATCATGAACCAACCAGGTTTAAATTATACGACCCAATGTTCAATACTTAGCCTCCAAATAAAATATATTAAGCTGCAGGTGATAAGAGCCTAATGAAAAAATAAAACGTGATCATTAAAATATCCTCTTTTAATTGAAGATTATTATAAGATCCTAAGATATTAAAACTTTCATTACTAATCTCAATCTTAATAAATTATTGATAAATCTAAATTATATATTACTCTGTTTTGTATCATTTACTTTCTAAAAGATTTAGCCTGGCCACCAAAATTGTAATTGTATAGTAACGGTAATGAGCCACAATTATAAGGTAACATAGTATAGAGCTAACAATTGATGATTGGAGACACTGTTATACCTTCTTTATATCTCTCAGGGCAAATAGTCCTATACATATTTCTCCATTCACCATCCACTGAAACAAAATTTGCAATGTTAAAAAGTGCAAAATTAAGAAAATTAAAACATGAAGAATTTGTAAGTTGCCATAGTAGCGTACCAAAGAAAACTGTGTGAAATGAAGTCATGTGTAGTATGTAAGCATATTCCCAAAGTCTTTGCTAACTTTACCATTGATAATATTAAGGTAATGCAATTTTACCAGGATAACAGAATAGTTAAATACCAGACATTAACTCCAATAGCAAATCAAATCCATTTGATCTACCTTCTCGTCATATAACTCAGAAACTCATAATTGCACGTGCTATTTATAATGGATTAGTCAAAGATAAAATTGATTGCATGCAGAAATTTCTCATAATCAATGTATATATGTGTGGCATATACACATCTCTAAGCATTCTTAGGAAATTTGCTAACCTATTCATTCATACACAAAAGAACTGCAGTTTTTTTCTTTTTTTGCACTCTGTTTTCCAAAGGGTCCAGAAAAGAGAGATCTCATGGGAAAGATTCCAAAAAAGGAAATGGCTAAAGTTACTTTCCCTTTTTTTAGAGGTTAGCAAAGTTGCCTAGGAATCAACCACAAGTAAATAACACAAGCATCAAAGAGAAAATGCTCATCAAGACAAACAAAACCCAATTGAGATAAAGCTCATTTCAGCACAAACGCTGACAAGGGAAGATACTCATAAATATATTCACCTTTTCAGTTCGACAGTTTGGGTCACAACTATGATTAATGAAGCGTCCTAAATTTCCCTTTGTACATGCATCTATAACCTGCAATAAAAAGTAAAAAATGTAATGGCAAACCAAAAACAAAATAAGCAAGGCAACAATACAATAATGATCCCCCTGCATAATGACACCAGTTCCATTTTCATATACAGAAATATAACTAGAGTAGCAATATTCAAAACACCATTATTTGCTAACAGATTCATTTATCTGACTTAGAACTCTATACTTTTTGCATGATAAAATGCCAACAAATCACAAAAATACCATAATAATTCAAATTTGGAAACGGTATTTCCTGAATGTTGCTGTGTGTCTCAGTATCTGTAAGTAGACTGAATTACAAAAGCACGACAGCTCAAGCCAAATTCACTAAATTTTGATCTCTAACCCCACATTATTTAGACTAAATTTCGAACAAGCAGCTCAGCACCATGAGAGATTTGAATTCAGACATCAAACGATCCCAGCTCATTAAGAGCCTGGATGTCAAGGAAGCTCCTCAATGCCCATATAGCTTTTAACAGATTAATGAATACATTAAAAACAGTAACATATAACCATTTATAGCTGTCAACCCAGCTCTATAAGAGCCTATATGTCAAGAGGCTCCTCACAGCCGTTGAAGCGTTTAACAGTTTAATGAATACATAAAGTCAGTAACATATAATAACCATATATAACTGTCAAGATGACCATGATGATAAAAAATGTATGAATGATAATATAAAACAGTTCCATGGATACGGTTTCACCAATGATACACTAGTGGTGGAAGTTGGCAATCTAATTAGTGCAAGAACTTATCTCACTCGTGACAAGGACCAACAATATAAGCTTTTCAAAACTTGACAAACGTTACAAATTGCACATGCTACAAATGTACTAGGAGATCAAACACGACAAAAATGAAAGGAAATTATTGCAGAGCCCCCCAAGGTTTGATGAAAGAGAAAATAACCACTACAACTTTGAAAAATATGCAATGCCTCCCCTGAGTTAATACTTTATTAAAATATGCTCCCCTAAATTCCTTGATTTTTCCATAATTTTCAGCAAATACTTATCCTGAAAAGTCACTTTCAGGGATGTGATGGCTATCTTTCAAACGTGTGGAGTAGTTTTCTATTTAAGCAAACCAGAGACATATTTGTAATTTTTCCCAAAAAAGAATCAATATGTAAGAGCAAAGAGAAGTACAAATGTAAGGAAATACAAACCTCACTGGCATTTAATGTCATGAAGTAGAAATGCTTATGACCTTTCCAAGCATACTCTTTCAGGCGTAACTCATAAGCATGCATATCAAGAACCTGGTTCGACAGAAATGTGTCAACTTGGCACCAAAAGATGATAATGCATCTACATATGTATGCTATACTCAATTAAGGAAATACATATGTATGCTATACATGTTAATCTTAATTTCAACAACTATAACCCTGTGAAGTTTCGCAATTTGCATTCATATGAAGTCGTATATTTAGAAAACGTCTTTTTCTTTTTTTCTTTTTTCTTTTTTTTCCCTTTTATTGATGGAATAAAAATATTTTGCATTAACATGCCACTACAAAGACTTTTAAAGAAATAAGTTCCCAGCTTTTTACAAAATGTTTTACTTTCTACATCTAATTAAACACATCTTCTGCATTTCAAAATTGTATGCTATAACTAGAGAAGACCATTCTTCCACTTTTACATACAATTTTAGGGATGGAAGGAAAACTTTTCTTTTCTAGTGTGCATGTTTATTAAAAAAAATTCCTTGTGAAGAATGAGTTAACCTATCGAGCAAATTAGTAAAAACATAAATCAAGCCAGATTTGACTTTCCACACTTTTGCCAAAAAACCAATTTCATTCCTCAACACTGACTTGGCATTTGTTCAAAATATAAGCATTCATTCTACTATAATAGAATCAGACCCTTTGCAGGCTGTTCTATCGAAGAATGAAGGCAGCACACTTGCAGTAGGTCATATAGCAGAGAATATCAGAGGGCTGGTCAAGGATGCAAGACTTTTTGCATGTAACCACGGTAAACTATCCCATACAAACACAATGACCATAATTTGGCTAAACAAACTATCTATTATACTGTACGGCCAAAAAGAAAAAAGAAACTATCTATTGTATTGAGTTTATTTTTTGAATAAATATGGACCTGACTGACTCCAACCAATCCTAGTCCCTAGATGGAGAAGTAACTTTTGCTTTGCATGACTAATAAAATACTTCCAACTCTAAAAAAATAATAAATAGATAAATAATAAAGAAGCAGAAGAGAGAGAGAAGAAAAGGGCTAAACTTACCTCTCCAACGTATTCTATAAGAAAATGCCCTTGAGATATATCCTCAAGCGATTTTAGCCCATAACCCTTCTTACCACAATGAAACTGCTCCAATTTGGCATATCGCCGCTTTTGAAACTGCATACAAGCATATGGATTAAAATGATTCTTCATACGTGTACTCAACTTTCACTCAAAGAAACAGCACCTGTTGGTTTGAGCAAAGGTCCCCACATGGACAGGCTTTTTGAGCACATTCAATGTTAAGCATTCGATTCAGGCAATCATCTGCACAGCCCAATCGGCCATCAGATCGTGGTTTGCAATGACAGACCATTATCTGATTAAATTTACAGGAGCAGAAAATATTAGGAAGATTTAAAATTGCCACATAACAGAAATCCAATAAAAAGCAATCAAGTGCAAACAATACATAATTTATGAGGTAATAAAATAAATCAATTTTTTCTGGACAATGAATAAGATTGACCTTCAAAAGATAGGTGCTCTTAAAGGAAACCCAAATTTTAAGGGGCGACCTACAAACACTATAAATCCACTAAGTAGAAGGTAGAAGAGTTTCCATATCGAGGAAAATCTCTTAAGCACACTTAAATATTTCCAAAAGCCATCTTCTTGTAGATAAGAAGTAATGTGTATGAATTGAATTCTGAAATGTACACAATCTATACTCATAGCCATAAGGGTAGCATCTAACAATTCCCCTAGAGTTTACCGAGTCTCTATATTTTTTGTAAGAAACGTCATATTATATCTAACAAGAAACAAGTACAAATAGTGGATCAGTAATTCACTAAAATATAAAACACCAAACTAGTGTATATCTGGGTTCAACAAGACTCCAACCCTCTATACTTATGAAATACAAGCTCTCCTTCAGAAACCAATGCCCACGGTGAATACAAGAACAAAACTTTCTCCCACAAGAAATTGCTATGATTCTTAGGCTCAGCATTGTCAAATATTACATATTTCCTCTCCATCCACAACCCAAGAATAGACCCAACCCTAGCCTTCCTACTCCTCTCATGCCTGTAAAGGTTTCCAGCAATAATGATTGACATATTAATGAAATAGCCCACTGTAACCTTATAATCCTTTCTATTGGACCAAAGAAGGTACGAAATTGGGCAACATAGAAATAGTTGTTCAGTGCCTTACTAAGTTTCTACATAAGAACATTACTAATATCCTGTTGGAGAATGTCCAACAAGTTAAAACCCCAATGCCCATCATGCGAATTAATAACCCTAATAGCCTAGCTGAACCATGCGTGATGCATCACTCAATTTGAGCAAAAATTGTCTACATTCAACGAATTTTACAAGTCCGATATACAATTAGTCATGTCAGATATCAAATGACATGAAACCTGTACTCATTCAAGTTGGACCTCGATTATTAACAAAGGAATTGCATTCTCTCCTTCAAAAGGAATGTAAAGTTTTCATGCTTCTATGCAGTTTTCTTCAAGAAGCTCTACAAAGTTAACATTTCACAATTGTATTCTAAATCTAGAATACTTCTTAAGCAAACATATGCTTGTATCTCAATTAAAGAAGTCAATGAACATGCTTCCAACTCAAAGAGCAGATAATAATGCTAATAATAATTTCTAAAACATTGAAGTTTAATATCCCATGTCTGTCTCTTCAATCCTATCCCATTCCTAACTTCCAAATGAAAAAGCATACTAGAAATTTATAACTAACAATTCAGTTCTAAAATTTCTAAAATAGTACTATTGTAACACAGTAATCAAAATAACTAGGCCAAAGACACAAAGCTGTTTGAATATAAACCTCATCAATAGTCTGATTTTTACGGCTACGATGGAGGAACTGATTAGTACTAATACGAATCACGCTCTGTTTTGGTACTGCCAGACACACCAAAAGAAACGTCAGAAACAACAATGTGCATGTATCCATATGCACATTTGTGCATGGGTACATATGCAATTGCTTAAAATCAAGAGCACAATACCATTAATACATATTTCAATATTGTCAATTCTATCACAAGAAGGTAAGATATACCTGTTGAACGCTTATATTCCAGTCCCTTCTGGTTTTGTTGGGGTCCAGAAGCATCTTCTTCACCTGAGGCATCTGATATTTCCAATTCTGCATTAATATCTGCATTTGATTTCTCTTGAGGGGTCGCACAATTAGCAAAGGCTTTATTCATATTGTCCTTACATACCCTTCAAAAATGAACAAGACATAAAAATCACAAAACCAAAATCAAACATCCAAGAATAATCTCAACAAATGAATAAGTGTTGTCAAAATATGATAATGTGAGTCCAAAGAAGTGAAATTACTATCAGGTAATGACGGCATATTGATAACCATAAAACTAAATAAGAACACCGTTCTGATATATTTGTACCTTTGTAAGAAAAAGAAGTCACTGAGAAACATGACTGGCATTTCAAAAATCATTGAACACTAAAAACTGCTCCAATTCAAGTGCAGATCATTATATTATCAGAAATGCTTATCAGACAAGAACAAGAAGAAGCTTGCTAAAAAAAAGAAAAGGGAATTTTTTTTAATGTTCTCTTTAGAAATTTTAATGCACTTTCCAACGGATTCATTAAACATAAGTATCACTGGAAAAGTAAGAATCCTTGGCCTTTATAACTTTACAAGCTAAGCTATGAATAAAAGGAAAAGTCATCATCACTTCTTGGGTTTTCTATGATTTAAATCCATTTAACTTCCTGTGGCAAGTCAGATTGGAAGTTACTCATTAAAATTTCATACCGAAACCAAAAGGCCAACATTACCAATAACCGATTGTACCACTGTAGTTAGACTTCTAATAATTCTAAGCATATTATATTAAAGGTTCAAGTAAGGCGATCTCACATAAACATGCTTCCTCACCAACTAAATTATAAAATGATAGCTCTAGTCAAAGCAAAACAAATAAATGGAAGGGAAATTTCTTTTGTAAGTTATAACAAATAAAACTAGACATGAGGGATACTATACCATGAGCATTTAGTTTCTTCAATAAAATCTGCAAATTCTGCAGCAATTCGCCGCCATTTATGGCAATAATCACAACACACCCAAGCACTGCAAGGTGGTAAATGCTGCTCCATAAGTCCACCAGGTTTCACATCCAAGTCAGGTACATTCATGCGTCCAACATGTTCACCAGAGCAGCCTTTTCCATTTCCATCTGTAATATGATTTCCTACAGGATCAATGCAGGCCAAATTAAGTAACAAGCTTTCATTTTATATGCACTAACATGTGTATTGAAGGAAACAGTGAACAAATAAAAATGATGTTAATGCTACAATGACAATGAGGATACATGCTAAATTTACATTGACACAGCTTTTCTGATCAAATTTAGACAAAAGTCAAAATGGTACCTTTTTCGAGTTGACTTTCCAATTTGCAAGTAGTTTGATCACAACCAGCCTTCTCCTCAGTCTTTTTCTTATTACCAGGCATCTTTTGAACTTCACTCTGTTTGCACTCGGTACCACTCTTATTTCCAGAGTCACAGCCTTTGGACTTGCCCATTGCAATTTTGCACCCCTTAGCTTTAGCATCAGGTATAAAATCTTTGGAATTTTGTAAAGCAGGGTTATTTAATATTTTGACTTCCGAACCACTCTCCCCATTGAATGTCTGAAAAGAGACAAAATGTTCTGTCTCTCCCAATAAGCACAATGAACTCACAGTCTCTTTCTTATCACTTGGATTGCTAGAAGCATTCAAGTTTATGGGTGGAGTAAGAGTCTCACTGAGGTTAAAGCTGTCAACTGTATTCTGATTTTTTCCATGCCGTTTTGATGACTTAGCTTTGTTTTTTCGCACCATATGGGGTATTTGGCTTCCCAAAATGCAATTTTCAGCACTGGAAATCTTATTTTTCTTCTTTGCTTTATGACTGCGAGGAAGATTCACAGAAGCAGCAACATCATCAGCAGTTGTCAATACTCTATCCCGAAAATCTCGATTAGGTCTAAAATCAATATGGGAATGTGGGGTTAAATTGATAACTTCGGAATCAGGTGAAGTTCCAGGATCTGTATTTCTGGTTTCAAGTTCTTCTGGTGCTTCAACCTCTGTGGGGCAGGGAACCCCAGGAAAGTTGTCTCCCACATCTCCAGCCAACTTATCCTTAGCATGATTAGAATAACTTGACTTCTCTTGGTAGTTTTCAAAACACTCTAACAGCTTGGCGGTTTCACCTTTTCTTAATCCGCCTACAATATCATTAGCTAATTTAGAGGATCCTAAGTTGTTTGCCCAGCATAACTTAGTTTCACAATCTCTGCTTGTGGCTGCAGCTAATGTTGAGGCATCAACAACCTCAGGGATGTTTAAACAACTTCGGCTGACTTCTTCCCCAAGTTTAACCTTCAGGCGTAGACAACTAGTTGAAGCACGAGATTTTCTCCGAGAACCTTGTCCACCTACAGCAGCTTGACTCTTGTTCTTCTTTCCATTCTTCTGGCTACTCTTTTGCCTCCCTGATCCTTGATTCTGAACTTGAATCGCCTCATGTCCCTTACTCTGCTTAAAATGTTCTGCAACATTCCCCAAAAATCCCCAAATAGATATACGGGCTGGTTTGGACAGACAGGTTCTCTTCTTTCTAACAGCATTGAATACAATGTCAATACTTTCACAAGTACATGATACATTGGGTGTGTTCCTGCCTTTCCTTGCTGCCCTTTTTGTCTGAGTCTTATGGTTAGATCTATTACTCCTGCTGCTCCTTTGAGAGGACAGTGATGCAGTGCCACAACATTTGGTTTTGGAAACAATGTCAAATATTGCGTCATCTTTTCCTTCACTATCCATTTGTCTAGAAAAGTCGAGTGCATGACTAGAATAATTGGAAGAAGAAACATCACTCTGAAATTGGGGTGGCACATACAGTTCCTTAGTAGAGCTATCATTGACAGTGCCTAAGGGTTCACAATGCTCACAATAATCAGTCAGACGTGAACCTTCTAGTGGCATCTCTTCAGCAACCTCATCTACTGCTTTGAGAAGAATGCAGTTATTGATTTCATAGTTCTGCTCATCCTGCTGAAAATGACTTCCAGGGAAATGAGTTGAAGTTACAGCTTTTGATGGTTTCTCACTGTCTCCCAATACCAACTGCGAGGATATTTTGTTATCCTGTAAAGTAGATAAAATCTCAATCTCAAAAGTATCAGTCTTTTTCTGTGCCAAATCCTTATCTTTCTCTTCTACAACATCAACAATCACTTTGGGGGTAATGTAATTGCTGCTTCCATTATGTTTCTGCTTATCCACAGCTTTCAATTTTGCCTGACTGTCTCTGGTTATTAACTCTGTGGATATTTTTGCACCCAGTAAATGAGATACCTTCTCACACAGATCAGACTTATTATGTGCTGAAGCATCAGTTTTATCTTTGATGACCTCTACAAGCACTTTCCCATTACCATTCTGCTGATCATGCTGGACTAAATTCATCGGCAACCCAGTCATAGATGCAACTACAGGGCAGTCTTCCTTCGAGCAGCCTCTCTGATTCTCCTTTAAACAATCCCCTGAAAAGCCGCATCCATTCTTCCCCAAATTGTCCAATGACAAAACAGCAGTATCATCATGATCGCCCACCATTCTACCACTATTAACACACCTATCTATAACATCACTAGAGCTCGCAATACCAGCATTTTTATTGTCAGACAAGTCAGAACACATATCAAGCGCACTTATGAAGTCTTCATCGGAATGCGCTAACTCTGAGCAGGAATGCTGCTCGGAAACAGAAGGTTCGTTGATATAAACCAAATCCTCGCACGAACCCATCTTCGTAAGTAACCAAATTTATTTCAATCTACGGCAATCTCATTACTGACGAACAGCGAAATAAATCTAGAAACAAGCTCTACGCAAATTCAAAGGCAAACCATAATAATTCATACCCAGTGATGTTCAAACCAATTTCTCACCCAACTTCCGCAAAGGAAAAAATAAAATAAACCTGTATGAAAAATCCGGACAATCCAAAACTCTCTCAAGAAAATCTCTATAATCGCATTCCCTCTTCGACCCTTACTTCCTCTGCAAAAACACAAAACCCTAATTTAACGAATAATGTAGATACGTATAAAAAATTATTATTCTAACAAAATATGCTAAAACAAAATCGAAAAAGTCAAAATTCATACGAAGTCAAATCAACAATTACCTGCACAAAGAGGAACGGGTATGATCAAGGAAAGCATAAGGTTTGCGCTGAAGTTATATTTATGATTCTTAACAAAAAAAAAATTATCTATTAGTTTCCTTTAAAAAATCAAATCCTTTCTTTGTGTTCTCTAAAAAAAATATCCGTGATTGTGATAATATCATCAATATTATTACTCAATAAATATATTTTCGATGAATACAAAAATATTATAAAAAATTTTAAAAATATAATATCTTTAAAATTTATAATTATAAAAATAATATTTTATTTAAAAAAATCATATATTTTTATCATTTAATAAATATTATCTAAATAAATTTTGATTATTAAATTCTTGTAATATTAAACCTGATTTAATTATATATGATTTAGAACGTTATTTTTATTTTATAAATTTTAAAAATATTATTTTTAAATTATTTTATATTAATATTATTAAACTTTTTAAATATTAAAAATATATTATTGAAAACGAGATTAACTATAAATCATACTTGTAATTGTAAAAACATATTAGCCCCAAATGCTTACGGATTGAACTCATCCTTGTTCTAATCTCACCCTCACCCTCACCCTCACCCTCATCCCATTCGAATTACCCTTCCTCACACGAAAGCAATTTTTCAGAGCTTCTTCATTTTTAACCCTTAATTTCTTTTTGAGTTATCACTATTTTTTTTTATTCTTTATTTCTTTTGTTTCTCCTTTTTGTATTTTTAGTTTCAAATGAAAGTTAATTCAAGTTTTTAATCAATTTATCAAAGTAATTAGAATGAAATTGAGGATGAACTTTAATAAGATCAAGGTAATTATATTGTGTTTAAGGTTAGGATAAATTCAATAGAAACATATTTAAAATTAACATGTTTTTAGTCACACGTGCAAGCGTACTTGTGATTTATTTTTAATTATATTATTTATTTGAGATATATTTATAATATTTTATCATAATTAATTATATTTTTAGTATACATATCTTTTTATCAATAATATATAATTCTTTTAATAACAATTTGTATTATATAATATGGGATGTTAATTTTTCCAATAGTAACAAAAATTTGTGAAAAAAACTTTGAACTTTGAGCTTGATAGACAATGCTCTCGTAAATATATTATATTTTTAAATATGTAAAAAAATATTTTATTACGACAAAATATATACAATTAAATTATATGAGATGTAAGTCATGGACTTTAACCAAAAATACTATATAACATATTAATTATTTTTAATTTGGTTTATAACAATTTTTTATACTTTAATAATAATTAAAATAATATTTTTTATTAAATATAATTATATAAATTTAATTGTATTTATCAATAATATTTTACCTTATCATTTATAATTTATCATAAACTTATAACAAATAAATTTTTTATTTGTATTATATACATCATCACTTGCTGCCAAATTAATCATGGGTGTGAAAATTTTATCGTTACATTTTATACATAAAATACATTAAATATTTTATTTAATTTTATATTTTTAATGTTATTTTATTTTAATAAATTAGACATATTAATTATTTTTATCATTTTTATTTTTGGTGTAGCATCATATTTTAGTCATTTTACTTTTACAAATTTAATATATATTTTTTAAAATTAGTATATTTTAGTTATCTTACTATTATATTTTTAGATATTTAAATTATTTATTGTAAAATTTGGTTTTTTAGATCATTTTATAAAAAAAATTAAAATAGCATCCTATTAAATCTTGTTAGTATGGTAGATATTTGAAGAAAAACAATTATCAAAAACTTTAAAATTTTGTAAAATAAAATAAGTAGAAATATCAAAATTTAATTAAAATATTTATAAATATAATAATAAAATAATTAAAATATATTAATTTAAAATAAGTTTATCAATGCATTGAATTAAAAGAAAGAAAGTGATATAAATACTTTTCTAGGTATAATTTATTTCAACATTCTTGGCAGGGGGATGGGGGATGGGGGATGGGGGATGTTTAACGCGATCCATAAGTGATAAATAACAGATAAGAAAAATTTGAAAAATGGAGTGAATAAAATAATAAAATGTTTAATTTAAAAAAATAAAATAATTAATATAAATAATATATTTAATTTATTAAAATAAAGTAACTTACAACAAAAAAAAAATTAATCTTAAATTATTTTCTCAATATTTATACATAAATATGTAGAAAGTTTAGGGTTTAATGTCTAAATACAATTGGGTTAACATGAGTTATAAAAAAATAATATGATAAAGTGTCAAAATAGTCCTTTTTTTCAATATTTAGGTATCACTTAATCCAATTGCAATAATAATAATCTAATCCTTTCGATTGTATAAATGGTAATAACTTATAATATTTTAGATTGAAAAAATTGATTTAGTTTTTTTAGACTATTAAATCTAAAAATTCGAATTTGAAGAAAGATATTAAAGGCATTAAATGAAGCACTTCACTTTAGAATGAATGTAATTAAATGACTAAACATCAGTATAAATAAATCTTAAAAAGTCTTTATTTTTATAAATTATTAAATTAAGACACGAAGATTTCTTGGTTCATGATGCTATTATTTTAAATTTACATATAATTATATTTAATAAATAAGGTTTTAGATACATATAGTTTCAAGCTAATATAAGATAAAAAAGATTTTGGTTATAGTTTTTCTTACAATAGTTCCGAAAGAGGAGATACTTTGGTGATATTTCGATTCGAGATGTATTTTTTAACAATTTTTTGGATGTTAAATATCATTGAATATGTGACTTTTTTATTGACATGCATTATAAAATGGTAACATTTTGTAATTTAATGAATTTTTCACTTATTTAACATGATAATTAAGAAATTATTTATGGTTAAATTATTCAACTTATTAATGAATATATTTGTTTTCGTATAAATAGTTTATTAATCTAAGTTGATATTACCATTTGAACACATTGTTTGTGCTATAAGATTTATTTATTTATTTATTTATTGTGGATATTGGCACAAATTAATTAAAACTTTAGCATGGTTCATAAACAATTCATTTGACTAATTTGCTTGTACAATGGTTGTCGTAAATTTTTATGCATTTTAATTTTTTTTAATGTTAAGGTTTTGCATATTTTTTATAGAAATTATACAACTAATTACTTTATTCAATAATCTTGATGGCTTAATAGTTTATCTATTTACATAAATACCAATTATTTAATTTTATCAATTATATTTTATTGGTATACATATTTTTTAAATAATAATTACAATCTCATGGATCTACAAAATATTATATGCATAGAATATGTTTATGAATACTTCTAGTGGTGAAATTAGTATTTATATTTAATAGTCATACCATGTAAAAAAATAAATTAATATTCATTTTTGGTTTTTATTGGAAAAAGAGACCATATATATTATTTGATTGTAAATGTAATCAAATTATTAAGTTTATAGTTAGTTTTTAACTTGTAAAAACTTAAAAATTCAAATTCAAATATACATAATTTGTATATAATTTTATAAATATTACACATAAAGCTCTAGTTACCAAAAATTGACAAGATTTGGATTTATTTTTTCTCTAATTTTATTTTATGATTCTCCTTTAATGTTCATAGATCTTTCATATGATTTTGTTGCAATTTTTTGATAAGTTTTGGTGTGTAATATTTTAATTTTTTTTAAAGATTGTAATTATGGTCGTCTATAAAAAAGTGTTTGGTGTTCATTTCATATCAAACTAGTTAGAGGTTTTTTTTATTTGTTTGAGAAGCCTCGAGATCCTTGTAGAGATGAAACTTCTGTTGCAAGTAGTCTTCATTCAACCCTTGTTTGTTGAACTAGTTTTTGTCTAACCAATTTGTGATTCTTTAGATTAATTAGATCTATAATGGACTTTTAGCTAAGGATTTTTATGTTATTGAGACCTATCATTTGAAATTGGTAACTTTTTTATGGCCTAGTAGTTTTTAAAGGCTTTGAATTAATTGCAATGCTTGGTCTTTCATCGATCATTAATTTATTGTATCCATGATTTGCAATTTTTCAAATCACATTTTTTTATTTGTTTTTTAAACATAAGTTGTTGTAATCATTAGACATCATTATTATTCATTTTTTGATTTTTATTGAAAAAAGAGACCATATATATTATTTGATCGTAAATGTAATCAAATTATTAAGTTTATAGATACTTTTTAACTTGTAAAAACTTAAAAATTCAAATCAAGTATACATAATTTGTATATAATTTTATAAATATTACACCTAAAGCTCTAGTTGCCAAAAATTGACAAGATGTGGATTTATTTTTCCTCTAATTTTATTTTATGATTCTCCCTTAATGTTCATAGATTGTTCATATAATTTTGTTGTAATTTTTCGATAAGCTTTGGTGTGTAATATTTTAATTTCCTTTTAAAGATTGTAATTATGATCGTTTATAAGGAAGTGTTTGGTGTTCATTTCATATCAAACTAGTTAGAGGTCTTTTTTTATTTGTTTGAGAAGCCTCGAGATCTTTGTAGAGACGAAACTTCGGTTGCAAGTAGCCTTCGTTCAACTCTTATTTGTTGAACTAGTTTTTGTCTAACTAATTCGTGATTATGTAGATTAACTAGATCTATAATCGACTTTTAGTTATGGATTTTTATGTTACGAGGCCTATCATTTGAAATTGGTAACTTTTTTATGGCCTAGTAGCTTTTAAAGGCTTTGAATTATTGCAATGATTGGTCTTTCATCGATCATTAATTTCTTGTATCCATGATTTGCAATTTTTCAAATCGCGTTCTTTTGATTTGTTTTTTAAACATAAGTTGTTATAATCATTAGATATCATTCTTTGGTTGCATTGTTGTTGATGATCTATAGCTTTTTTTTGCTCTATTTCACTGAGTTTTATCGACGTTGATATAGTTTTGTATTTGTTGTGTATTGTTAGCTTGATATAGATGTTTTGGTTAATAATTTAATGTTTGCATCGATAAAGATGACATACGTGCTTAATTAGTCTCGTGAGCTAGACTTCATGGTTATAATCTATGAGTTAATTGAGAATAAATTATAACTTTTTATTCTCATGATAGCTACTTGTGTCGTTCTTAGATGATAAGTGTTAATGAATGATGCATGTTGTTTTAGGAGTCAGATGATGGCATTGAAATTAAATTTTTTTAACGTTGATATCTTGTGTAGAGGTTGAACTTAATTGTGATGATTAATTGTTGAATATTATTAATGAATGAAAACACAACAAGCTCTTTTTTGTTCTATAATATACAAAATAAGTTATTTAAAAAAATAAAAATATTCAGTAATTGACTTACGGAAGAAAATTCAACTGTGTTTTCAAATCCATAATTAAAGCATATTATTATCTATTTTACTTATAGATTTTATGATTTTGGATACATGTAAGTTTTTCTAACAAATTAAATAAGGGTTATTAATTAAATGTGTTAAATAAGTTAGTTGGGCTTGTGATACAAGATGTTCTATCAGTACATTTCAATAGTACATATTGATTAAATAATGAAAATTAATTGTATTATTGTGTATTATAAGATAAAATAAATCCTTAAGAATTGCATATTATTATTGATTTTTATTTGTCCTGATTAATGCTCAGAAGAAAGTTATTTGATCTTTCTAAATTAATTGAAATATTAGTTTATATATATAGTTATTTTTATATAACTTATATAAATATAAACAATGTAGATAAACTTTTAATATTAAATTTTTATTTAACTAAAAAAAAAAAAGAATAAGAGGGGCACGTGTACCTCTAAATCCCATATAAATTCGCACCTGTGGCACCCTTAATTGCACGGCCCAATGACTACTACATGCATATTATTTATTTTTTCATTTCAATAATGTTTAATACAAGGAAAAATGTCTTTACAACCCAATAAGATTGAATTATATAATGATTCTTTTATGTAAGAACTAAGTAGAAAATTCTCTCTTACAAAATTTCGAAAGCTGCTCATTCTCTCTCTAGCTCTCATTTTTTTCTTTATATATACTAACAGTTTCCAAATTGTTCAGCTCCTTAATAGTTACATATAGATAGAGAAAAGACACTGAAACAATTAATTATCTCGGTTATATTAGTTGTCTGTTAATCAGAAATATGTAAAAGACAAAGTGTGATATACGTACAGAAATGTACAGTAATCTAAACTCAATTTTTTCGTTCTTCATTTGATATATTACTTATTATTATTATTATTATTATTATTATTATTATTATTATTATTATTATTATTATTATTATTACGTAAGATAATTATGTTATGTAATTAAATCTTGTTATAATTTTATAATATTTTAATATATTCTTAATAATATTTTTTATTAATTTATTGTTTGTCTTTATATTAATTTACTAACAATATATACGTTTTGTATGATAAGTGATTTAGATAAATAATATTGATAAATCATAACGATATTTTTTATTAAATTATTTAAAATTATATATGTTAATAATTATAGAAACTTAAATCAATGAATAATTCATAAAATAAAATAAATATAATTACAATTAAAAATATATATATCATTAGATTGTTTTTATTAAAAAATTAAAATCATTTGATAAAATTATTTGTTTAAATTATTTGTAAGAAATCTAACAACAATCTCAAATAAATGATAAATATATTTTTTAAGAAAAACTCTGTTAAAATCTTTTAGATCATTGATAATTTTAAGATATTATATATAACAAGTTAATATAAAAATTATTGTTCATTATTCCATATAAAAACACATAATTTTTGAGATTCAAAAAAGTAAAAAAAGATAATAATATCATTTGTATTCAACACAAACCAACTTATCTGTCATACTATCGGTAACAAGGTGTAAATATTTGAATGATTATGTTATAAACAAGAATGTGCATTATTTTACTATTAATTAAAGTTATTAATTAATAATTAAATATTTAAGGAGTTTAGAGCAGTAGTACTGTCAGGATCCGTAATAGTTGCCTGCTTTCTTGGTGAGCTTGTCAGTTCTGAAAGTTAATTTTTTTCCTTGCTATTTTGGGAGGAAAGAGAGTGAACCGGTCAAATATATATTATTAATTTATATATAATTTAAGTTATTATTAAAAAAAATTATTTAAATTACAAAATAATATAATTTAATTTTGATTCTTCCTCTTTTCAATTCCCTTCATTCATGATTTCTTTAAAATTTTATAATGGTCAATAATTAATATTTAAGAAACACTCTGTCATCACTCATCATATATTCATATTATTTGATATATGGATGTTAAGCTATGAGAATATTTCAAGTGCATTCAGTGCAATGGTGTGTAGCTGGTGTGATGATTTTAAGTTGTGAGGATGCTATTAGTGCAGCAGTTGTAGTTTTGTATAACTTGTGTATTTCATTAAGTTAGTGCTGATTCTTAAAACTATAATTTTTTATTATAAAAGTTTAAGGTAGTTAGATGCTTGTGATATTTTAAAAATGCAGTGCATTGTATACTCATGGACATGAACTTGATCTATAAATAAGATAAGCTGTGTTATAGGTTATTATCAATTTACTTTTTAACTATTTTCAATAATATTCAGAGTTATTTTTTAAGATTTGCTTCATCTTTTTCTTTTTGTTTAACAACGTATCAAATGTTAGTTCTTGATTGTTTATGAATGGTATTAGAGTAGAAGAGCACCAAAAATGGCCGATGTCAATCAAACATTCAAAGCTTCTTGTGTTAATGTTTCCATACTCAAAATCTAATTATATATTAGTTAAGAGTTTTTTTGTATTCTACGATAAATGTATATCTTTTAATTAAATTGGATGAATATAATTACATGATTTAGATAAATGACCTATGTCACTACCTATACGCTTGAATGTGTCATTAGTAGGTCATTTGTTGTGCCTAATGATTTTTCTACATTTAATACTACTTTCTTGAATTATAATAGGTCAAATTTCATTATAAAAGGATGTATTTATGGTTATGTTTCTACTTTTATATTGATCTATCTTAATTAATTATGGAATGACAATTAGACAACAAAGGATAACACTTAATGGGTATTATTCGAATGATGTTCAATCAATAGATATGAAATTAAGAGAACAAATTCAAATAATTAGCAAGGAAGGGTTGAAAGTTGCATAATACATGTTGAAAGTTAAGACTATTACTGACAATCTTACTATAATAGGTGATCTTATTAGTGAAAAAGACTTATTATTGTATATGTTGCGAGGCTTTGGCCCAAAGTATAATAACTTTGTGTTAAATATCATAATGAGTTAAGTGTTGCCTCCGATAATGTTGTACACAATTATCTTGAAGGTTTTGATGAAATGTTATAGAAATAATCTCTCATCATGAATCTTTTCATGCAAATGTTGTAAAGTTTCAAGAAAAGAATGCAAGCTTTAAGTTCTTGAATAAAAAAGGAGTTAATAATAAACTTCGTGGAATATTCAAACAATTTCTTCAAGATTCATCTCAATCTTAAGAAACACAAGAGTGATTTTACTCTGTTTTTCAAGAATGGCTCCAAGAAAAGCAATCTTGAGAAACATATATGTCAATTATGTGAAAAGGTTAGTCATAGTGCTCAATCATGTTATGTTCTTCATGATATTCTTGTTGGAAAACATGTGTCACCATCTGTAATGATAACTCAGTGTGAAAATGATTCATCATCTTCCTTTGATAGTTCCATTTCCATCATCTTCCTTTGATAGTTCTTCATGGGTGCTACACATTGATGTTAGTCATTATATTGATGCTAATCCAATTACTCTAAGGGACTCACTTTCATATTCTGGTTTTGAAGGAATTATAATAGATAAAGGTGAAAATGATGAAGCAGATCTAAGAACCTTCCGGAATTGATTATCCGGTTGTGATGAATCTGATTGCTCGAATCAGATTCTAGAGAGAAAATTAACAGATGAAGGTACGAGAGACTCAACCAATTTCTTAGGGCAAAACAATCGTCCCCTTTTCTTCCTTCATTTTCCTTCAAATAATAAAACGTAAAACGAATACAAAAATAACGAATGCGGTTATTAAAACGACAAAATACCAAAACAAAAGAAAAGAAAATAACTAAAGCGGTAAATTTGTAAATTTGTGCTACATCAATTCCCCCACTTGGAAAGAACTCGTCTCGGAGTTTTCTCAGAATGGTAGGTGGCATCATCGGGAGGAAAATACTCATGAGATCGAGACATTAAAAAGGGATGAAATCGCAACTCGGAGGAAGATCGATCACATAAGCATTGTCACTAATCTTGTGTTTGATCTGGCAAAAAGGACCCAACTTCTTAGCCTTCAACTTGTCAGTATGTTCCAAGAGGAAACCTTTCTTTGCGGCTGCGGATCATAACCAAATCACCTTCGCAAAACTCACCTCATGTCGATGAACATCGGCACTTTATAGTTGGGCGTTGGCCTCCTCTAAAGTCTTTGTAACTGACCTCGCGATGCGCACAGACTATTTGATCGCCAAACAAAATGTCTGACTTCAGTCTTAGTGAGGTAAATGGTTGAGTCGAGGAATGAGTGCATCTTAGTATAAACTATAGCAAATGGAGCCTTTCCAAAGAGAACGATTTACCATGCTATTAAAAGCAAATTGACTCGAGGAAGAGCTAAATCCCATTGCTTGGCCTGCCTCAAAGAATACATCGAATCATTGCACTCATACCCGTAGCACATTTCCTCTCGTCTCGACCATCACCGTGGATGATGAAAGCGCTACTAAACTGAAGGGAAGTGTCAAAACGTTTCACAAAACTTTCCAAAAGTGACCGATGAATTTTACATCTCGATCGGAGGTAATGCGTGGAATACCATGCAGTTTTAACTACCTTCTAAAGAATAGTCAAGCTACGTTGCTTCTGGCCGTCCGTTTTACAAGGAATAAAATGGGCCATCTTAGAGAACTCACAACAACTACAAACACGTAATCCACACAGGCGTTGAGTCCCAGGAAGACCGAGAACAAAATCCATTGACAAATCTTCCCAAATGTTTGCGGTGCACTGCGTATGAGTATACAAACCAAGATTTCGAGATTTACCTCGTTGATCGACACACACCACAACGTTCCACAAAACGTCCAACTTCCCTCTTAAGATGAGAGGCCAAAAAATCGTTCTTCAATAACCAAAATGGTCCTCGCTCTCGCTCACAGTGTCCGCTAAACCACTAGTAATGGGCTTCACGAACCATAAGCTCACGTGGAAGGTGCCAGGTGTGTACGCAGCCGATTTCCATAAAAAGGAATCCTCGTGAACATGGTAATTGCCCATGGGTTCATAGTTCAAGCACTTCTTCCATATCATCCTAAAATCATCATCTTCAAAGATACAATTCTTTGAGATTGTCAAAACCAATCACTTCGTCCGTAATGTAGTTAGCAATAGCACCCTCGTGCTAAGAAAGCATCGCCTACCCCTGTTTTGGAATCCCGTCAAGGTTTGAAAACAAAAGTGAATGAAACGTAAGAATAATACCCATCGAGCATGCATTCCCGCTTGCTTTCGAGAGTTAATATACTTCAATGCTGTGGTGATCACAAATGAGTACAAACTCATTATGGATCAAATAATCGTTCCCATGTTGAAATGCTCTTATGACAAAGATACAATTCCTGCCATAAAGTTGTCCATTTCGTCATGGCATCATTGAGTTTCTCACCTAAAAATTCTAGTTGGTCGACCTTCTTGAATAAGCACAGCCCAATACCCAACATATGCATCGATCTCTACTTCAAACACTTTATCGAAGTTTGGTAATGCCAAAATGAAGTGGGTTAAACGCCTGATGTCGTTGAAACCGTCTGCTGCTCTTGGTTCCAACGAACCTTCCCTCGCTTTCATACACTCCGTGGTGCCACAATAAGTACCGAAGTTCCCGATGAAACGCCGATAGAATGTAGCCAAACCATGGAAACTTCGCACATCACGGATCGATTTGGAGTGGGCCACTCACGAATGGTTTGAACTTTCCTTTCATCAACCTCGAATACCATCGATCCCACAACAAAGCCAAGAAATAGCAGCTACTCAAAAATTCACACTTCTTAAGATTTAGATACAATTGGTTCTCCAGACCCGCAAAATTGAACTCAAATGTTGTAAATGAGACTTGATATCCTGCTATACACAAGGATGTCATCAAAATAAACCACAAGAAATTGTCCAATATACGGCTTGAGGACTTCATTCATGAGGCGCATGAAAGTACTAGGTGCGTATGCTTAAGTCCAAATGGCATAACCATCCATTCATACACTTTCTTCCTTTGTCTTAAAAGTCATTTTCCATTCGTCTCTACATGTAATTCTCGATTTGATGGTAACCACTCCGTAAATCCATACGAGAAAAGATCTTAGCTCCCTCTAATTTATCTAACATATCCTCCAAACGAGGGATAGGAAAACGGTACTTTACCGTGATTTTGTTTTATTGCTCGACTATCCACACACGTCCTCCACGAGCCATCCTTCTTTGGAACCAATAATGCAGCACAAAGACATGGGCTTAACCGATCACACGAATGAGTTGTTTCTCAGAACAAATCATCTACTGGGTTTGCAAAATGGTTTGTTCTCTTGGACTCATTCGGTAGTGGGCATGTCAGTAGGCTGCACTGCGTGGATGAGGTCAATACAATGTTGGATGTGTCGCATGTGAGGAAGGTGGTTTGGAAGCTCATCAGTGGACAACATCTTTGAACTCGCTTAATAGTTTTTGAATTGATTCCGGGAGATTGTTTTGCCTCGTCGATTGTTCCCGCAATACCACCATCAATAACATCTTAGTTTTTCGACTTCCGCTCAAATCGGGGATCCACCAAAGTGAAGTGTAGTGGTGATTCCTGCTTAACATTACGCTTGTCGAGCCTGGGAGTGTGAAGGTAGCAAGACAATCTTTCTCCTTGCCGCCGAAAAGAATGAGTGTTTGCCTCACCATCACGGGTTACTTTACGATCAAACCGCCACGGTCGTCCAAGTAGCACGTGACATGCATCCATATCTACTACATCACACAATAATTCATCCTTATAGTGCTTACCAATGGAAAAGCTCACATACTTAGGTGACTTTTGACTCCAAACCCTTCTTAATCCATCCAATGTAAGGTTTGAGTGAGGTTTAAAGGGTAGGGTTAGAGCCTTTACCAGAGATTTGGATACAATGTTTTCCATACTACCACTGTCAATAATGATATCACACACCTTTGTTCACATGACACCCGAACGGAATAAAGCATTTCTTTGAGTCAAGAGGTTGTTTTGGGGAGAGCAAAGACCCGTTGAATGATACAAACCGCCAAGTCTCCTTCGTCTCCGAAACCACACTGCTTTCATCTTCCTCCTCTCCACATTCCTACTCGTATACCCAGCCTCCCGCTTCGGGAATTCCTCACTAGATTGGTCCGTCGAACACGCCGAGGACATTCATTGAGCGATGTCCCTTGGTCGCATCGATGCCAGGCGTCCCGGTAAAGGCTTCGCATAAGGGTTGTTCTTGTGTTGGATTGAAGGGAGCTTTCGAGGCATTCCTCCGCCCTACTCAGGTAACCCTCTCGGTTGTTGTCTAGTCGATTGTTGGGACCAAGCACCCTGTTGAGTCCTTCCTCATATGCGACCTTCTTCAGAAACCTTCCTGTTGGAAAATTCCTAGAACGCTTCATGAAACTAGTTTCCAATTTCAAAGCTAGATTCACAGCTTGATTGAGACTCCAAATGGGTTGAAGATTGAGATGAGTTTGGTACCTTTCTTGTAACCCACCCAGGAACCGAGCTACTAGTACACTGTCAGGCTCTTTTAAATCTACCCGAGAGTTTAATCGATAAAACTCTTCAACATATTCTGAAATGTTTCATCCATTCTGTCGACATTGTTGGTACTGCTGAAACAACATTTGTTCATAATCCTCAGGAAGAAACCTAGCCCTAAGCAATTGTTTCATCCTAACCCAAGTACGAATGGGTTGTTTTCCTTCTACGCCCTATGATTTTGTAATTGTTCCCACCAAGAAGAGGCACCTCCCTCGCTTATAGGAAACTACCTTAACTTGTTTCTCTTCGTGTACTTCCATACCATCAAAATAATTTTCCACGTAATCTAATCCTTCAAAGAAAATCTTCAATATGAAGATGGCCATCAAAAGGAGAAAAATCAAGATTCAATTTGAAATTATAACCTTCGTTACCTACTGATTCCTGAATTGTGGACCACCAAATACCCGCTCACGCCTTCCTTCGCTTATCTCGATTCCAATTGGTGGCGTTGATGTTGTTCGGCCAACTCCCAAACGACAACGAGCTACATCTCGCCCATCGATTTGGTTGAAGTTAGGCGTTCTACCTCGTGGAGCACCGTAAAGCTTGGCGAATCTCCACCGTAGTGGTGTCAAAACGCGCTCCGTTACCGATCCGCGTTTCCGCACACCACGATCATCGTCGTTGGCGTGGTGACCTTCTCCATCTCTAGCCATTCGAAACCAAAGGAAAATCTGCAACCTGTGGCTCTGATACCAGTTGATGAAGCAGATCTAAGAACCTTCCGGAATTGATTATCCGGTTGGGATGAATCTGATTGCTCGAATCAGATTCTAGAGAGAAAATTAATGGTTGCATTTAAGGTACGGTAGACTCAACCAATTTCTTAGGGCAAAACAATCGCCCCTTTTCTTCCTTCATTTTCCTTCAAATAATAAAACGTAAAGCAGAATACAAAAATAACGAATGTTTACGTAAAAACGACAAAATACCAAAACAGAAAAGAAAAGAAAATAACTAAAGGGTAAATTTGTAAATTTGTGCTACATCAGAAAACCATTCTTATTTTTATTGTCGGTAAAAATATTATTAAATTCCCTAATAATTGTGATGTAAGTTTAGTACAAGTTTTGCATACTCCTAAAGCTATTGGAGAAATAGCACATCAATAAGGCATTATTAATAAAAGTAATGTAGAACTAATAATGATAGTTTGTTTCATAAATTTTGTCAATTAACAAAAGGTCATCAATTACCTTTTTCTTTTCTCATACTAGAGTAGATACTCTATTTACTTTGTTGCATATGGATCTATCGATAACTCCTACAACTGTCGCAACTACTCAAAAATATTTTTTATTTATTATGGATGATCATACCATATTTACTTAGATATTACTTTTAAAATGAAAAGATAAAACTATGATTGCTGTTATTATTTTCAAAAATATGGTTAAAGAAAATTTAATGCTAAAATTAAGGTGATTCATACTAATGATAGAGGTGAATTCAAACCTCTTATGGTTTAACTTCAAAAAGAAGGCATCTTGCACAATGTTACATGTCTACGTACATTTCAACAAAATGGTATTGTAGAATATCATCATAGGCATATTGTAGAAAGAGATATGGTTTTACTTCTATATGTCAATTACTTTGTGGCCTTATGTTGTTCAAACTACAACTTTCTTGATTATTGTATTGGCTACCAAAATTCTATCTAGATTGTCTACTTTTAAGGTCTAATATAGCAAGACTCCTATATACGATGCCTTCAAAGTTTATGGTTGCTAATGTTTCCCATGTATAAGGCATTATAATCATAATAAGTTTAACATTTGATTAATTGAGTGTGTTTTTCTTAGTTATGCTAGGAATAAAAAGGGATATTTGTGTCTTAACAAGTCCACTACTTGTAAAGTAATTGTGAATAGACATGTGGTGTTTCATGAAAGTCATTTTCCTTTTATTGACAAAATGTCTAAATCTCCATACAATCTCAAGCTGAGGTAGTGATCATAGTTTCTCTTACTTTACCAGTTGTTTTTCCTTTACTTATTGATTTATTCTCATCTTCATCTCTCTCATATATTATTTCTAGACATTCCAACTTACATGTTCCTAATGACAGTCCTAATTCCAACTCTACACCAAATGTATTGAGTGTACCAAGTGCTTTAGTGAGTTTTTTTGAGATATCTCACGAGCCTAACACATCTCTTAGAAATGAACTAGTTATTTTTTATAAACCAAAGTTATCTTTTATTGATATTGTTCCTTCTCCTAATAATGATTTCCAATTCATTATTGATTTACCTATTGAGCCTCTTAGTTCTATTGTGGCTCCTAATACTCATCAAATGGTTACAAGGTCAAAAGTAGGCACTGTTAAGCCAAAAGCCTTTTCAACAATTTCTTCTTCTTCTGTGCTCAATAAACCCATGAGTTATAAGTAAGCTTTAAAAATCCCTGAGTGGAATAAGGCTATGCAAAATGAGATTGATGGTTTTAATGCAAACAACACTTGGTTTTGATTCCTTTACCAACTAGTGTGTCTCCCATTACTTGTAAATGGGTATCTAGAGTTAAATTTCATTATTTGTAAATGGGTATCTAGAGTTAAATTTATGGCAAATAGGACTTTAGATAAGTACAAATTAAGGTTGGTTGCTCATAGTTTTCTCCAAGAATTTGAGATGGATTATGATAAAACCTTTAGTCCAGTGGTGAAGACTATAACCATAAGGGTTGTGCTCACTCTTGTTTAAAGTAAGAAATCGACAATAAAATAGGTAAATGTAAACAATGCATTTCTTCATGGTGATATGCTTGAGACTGTATATATACATCAATTTTCTGGTTTCGAGGAAGGTGGTTCCACCATGGTTTGCAAGCTTCAAAAGGCTTTGTATGATTTGAAAAGCTATAAAGGCTTGATATCAAAAGCTTTGCAATTGTTTGCTTGGTATGGGGTTCCATAATTCTTAAGGTTGATACCTCACTTTTTATTCTCAATAAAGACAAGAAAATGGTGATTATTCTTGTCATAAGATCAAGCCCAATACATGTAGATTCAATCATTGTAATTTTGATCTTCATTTTGCTTTCAAGGACTTGGGTATTCTTTATTATTTCTTAGGTGTTGAGGTCACATACAATGTCCTTAGTATACACTTGTCTTAGCACAAATTTATTAAAGAACTGTTTGACATGATTGGTCTTCTTGCTGCCAAGCTTGTAGGCACTATAATGTCATATAGCAAGTTACTTAGCAAGATGGATGGTCGTATTTTAGCTAATCCATCTGAGTATCGAAGACTTGTAGGATCACTTCAATATCTTACTCTTACGCGACTTGACTTTAGAGTGAATAAACTTTGTCAATTTATAGCTTTGTCTACTGATTTACACATGCTTGCAATCATGGGTTGGTTATATATGTTAGTGGTACATTCCAATTTGATCTTACCTTGCACAAATGTGAAGTGCTTGATTTAACAAGGCTTTATGATGCTAATTACGTGAGTTGTCTAAATGATCATCATAGCACATTTACTATTATGTCTACCTTACTGAAAAATTGGTTTCATGACATACTCCAAGCATAAGGTGGAGTCGAGGAGTAGTACAGAAAGTGAGTATAGAGCCATGACATCTGTAAAAATCATTTGGATGATGTCTCTTTTGATTCATTTATGTGTTGAGATTGCTAATGCATCTGTCTTATTTATTGATAACATTAATGCTCAAGCTCTTTATCACAATCCTATGTTCCATGTAATAACAAAATACATATAGGTGGATCATCACTTTTTTCATAACTAGGTAGTTCAAGGAACCTTGTTGGTTAAGCATGTCTCTTCAAGTGATCAAATCGTTGATTGTTTAACTAAGCTCCTGCCAATTTCTTTGATACTGTTTTTCAGACCCAAAACTCATGGTTTTACCCAAGCCATGAGTTTGTAGAGGGATGTTAAGCTGTGAGAATGTTATGAGTATAGCCAATGCAATAGTGTATAGTTAGTATGGTGATGTTAAGCTATGAGGATGTTGTAGAAGGCTAGGGATTAGGTGCTTGTGATCCTCTCCACATGCAGTGCATTGTATACTCATGGGCATCAACTTAGTCTATATTCAAGTCACATAATTAGTTTAATTTAATAATGAATATTTTATTGATCAAATTGGAGGTGATGAACCCTAGACAAGACCATCACAGCATTGATGAAGGTCCCAAAGAACACAAATGTACCAGTAGGACAACACTACGCCTTAATTTAAGCGTCAAAGTCATCCTACGAACTAGGAAGTCACATAATTAATTTTTATACCATTCAATTAAAAAAGAAGAAGACAAAATTGTTTCCTAAAAACAATAAATTTTTTAAATCAATCACATAGACCAGACACTCAAAGAGATAATAGAAAAGACCATTGGTTAACAAAATGTGACGAAAAAAACTAAGAGAGAACCAAGTCAAACACCAGCAAAAAAAAAAAAAAAACATAGTTGGCTTGTCTTTAATTAATCAGTAACCCAAAAAGAAGCTCTCATTTTCTGTGTCACTCAGAAAGTTTCTAAACCTCCAAACCCATAATAGAAATAAGAGAATTAATGTCAAATAAAAACAAATTTACACTCACACTATTTATACTTTAATATATGTAAGAATAAATATGAAAAAAAAACTCTAGGTATCCTTACCAAATTTGCATTACATTTAAAAATATTTAATATCATAATCCGAGAATCAATAAAAAAATTAACATGTTGTGGAGTTCGTCTGCTATTAGTGTCATCAAGTTCTTTTGCTTTTATTCTCTCTATCTTTATAATAAGCCCTCTTTTTCGATCATCTCACCATATATCCCACCAACAACATAAGAATAAAAAGGGTTGTTCATCAAAAAGAATAAGAAAATGGGGAGAGGGAAGATAGAGATAAAGAGAATTGAGAACCAAAACAGCAGACAAGTGACTTACACTAAGAGAAGGAATGGACTTGTAAAGAAGGCTAAAGAGATTAGTGTTCTATGTGATGCTAAAGTTTCTCTTATTATCTTTTCTAGTAGTGGCAAATTGGAACATTACTTGAGCCCTCAAACTACGTATGTATTTTTCTTTCTATTTTAATTTCTGGGTTTAGGTCAAAAATCAGTTTTTATTTTTTCTTTTATCATCATGAAGGATGGTAGAGATCTTGGACCAGTATCACAAGAACTCTGGTGATATGTTATGGGATGCTAAGCTTGAGGTTTGGATTTTGATAATCAGTCTTTCTTTGATATATACTTTAGCTCAACCCTAGTTTTTTTTTGTTGCTAAAATTATGTTAGGGACCATGAACTATGTTTTCTTTGAACAGATCTACAAATAGAATGTACTAGGGTTATTATTATTATTATTTTTTAACCACATACACTTTCATATTTGATTAACAGATCCATATATATGAACAGATCTGGTAAGAAATGACTATATATTTTATTCTATTTCCTTACCTTTTCTTTGCAAAAATTGAAAGGATGTTTCACTGACTTTGAAAAAATGTTAGTTATAGTTTAATAAATATATGAATATAGAAATGCCTTTTTCATGATAATTATATATGAACAAATTAACCACGTTACATCTTACAATAGTTATTGGGAATATTAGACATGTATTTTTTTTAGTTTTTTATATTAATTTTTTTCTTTAATTAATATTTCATGAAATTTTGCAGAGCCTCAACAATGAAATTGACAGAATGAAGAAAGAAAATGACAATATGAACGTTGAGCTCAAGTATATATTATTAATTTATAATATACTTCTCTCTCTGTGTGTCTTTCTCTCTCAAGTGTCATATAGGTTGAAATATTATTCTATGTTTTGTAGGCACCTAAATGGAGTGGACATCACATCTTTGAACCACAGAGAACTCATGGCTTTAGAGAATGCTCTCGATGATGGCCTTGTTAATATCCGGTGCAAGAAAGTTAGTTTAATTAATTTCTCTTTTTTTATAATTTTGTTTAATTCTCTTTTGTTATAGACTTATATATATAAGCAATAATTAATTAAACATATTTCTAAACTATTTGCCTTTTTATGTTAATTAACAGGCGGAGCTTGTGGATTTTATGAGAGAAAATGTATGTGAAAAATAACACTTTTACTTAGTTTAGCTTGTTGCATATGTTTCTCCCTTTTTTATTTTTATTTTTTTAAAAATATATATTATGGTTTATGAACCCATAAAATAAAACTATATGAAACAGGGAAGAAAATTGGAGCAGCAAAATAAGCGCCTCAATTATGAGCTGGTATGTGACAATAGTATCTTTCTTTTCTTTTTTTTTCTCTCTCTTTTTTTTTTTTTTTGTCTATATATATGCACATTTTGTTAAGATTAATAAACTAACTATAATCTTATAAGAGAGGTTATTAGAATTATGGTTATATCTATGTATTAGGTTAATATTTTAATATTGAAAGATTAATAATTCTTATAAACTTTTACATGATAGATTAAGTTTTGGGACTCATCTCGTACAAAAAATAAATTAAAATAGGTCTTATAAAAATAAAAAGAGATAAGTGATCCAAATATAATAAAATATGTTAATATAAAATGATAATATTTGTAAACCTATGTTTCGATGAAATGTTAAAAATAATATCCTATATTAATTAAGTACAATATTTTGATGAAACTTATAAGAATTATAGATACCTCTAATAATTAGGTAACTTTCAGGATTAAAAACACATAATTTTTATTACAACTAATTATATAATCATATAATTATACATGAAAAAACCAAGTTACAATTTACTCGTCTGGTACCTACATGGGGTTTTGTAAACGTGAGGTGTAAATTCGAGTGTAGTCTTAATCATTAATATGAGATTTATTCTGTTCATTCAGTTATTAAGTGATAACTTTTATATCACATATAAAAAACCTTAACAATATAAAATAATTTTGATACTATATATATATTTTTAAGGGACTATCGAACTACGTGCTATCATTTCAAATCCCATTATTTTGGAATTTTTATACATGGTTTTTGATAGTTTACAAAGTGTATTTATAAATAATCTCATATAATTAAAAAATAATATCTATATTAATATTTAAAAAAAATTATAAATATATATTTTTATATTTTTATTTTATAAAAATATAAATAAATCAAATTATAAATTATTTAACCTAATCTGAATTGAATTTAACTTAACTCACTTAAAATTTAGATATAATGAGTTGAAAAGGGTGTTAAAAAATGGACCAATTTATTTAAACTCAAATAACTCGATCTAAGTTATAGATTTTCTTTTGCCAAGTTCGTTTAGATTTAAAAATTGATTGATTCTTTAAACTAAAATTTTCATAAGAATTGATTCAATTTATACTTATATTATATTATATATATATATTTTTATTTTTATTTTAATACAATAATTTTATTTAATAAAAAAATAAAAAATATAACATAACTAATAATTTTTTCTCCGCCACTTCACACCGATGTATTCTACCTTTTCAAATTTCAATTAAGTCTTCCTTCAAATGCAGAAGAGAATAGGAGACCCTAAGCATAGCGTCAAACTCCTACACTTCAGTTTTTACATTTTTATTTTTTAAATTAGATAATTTTTTATGTGTATAATTTATGCTTAAATTGATACAAAATTAAATGGTAAATATTTGTATTAGTTTCTATGCTATTTAAAATTTCGAATTGAATACCTAAGTTTTGTTTATTTATTGTTTGAAAAAAATCAAAATCTTTTTATGTCTAAATTTTAATCAATTATTAAACATAAAATTTAATACAATAGTTATTTAGTAATTATAAACAAATATTTTTATAAAAAATTATGATTATAAAAACAAAAACCAATCCAATTTGAATTGATTTTTTAAGTTTTATTGGATTTAATCGGTTATTATTTTTTAAGAATTGACATTATTAATTCGATTCTAATTTTAACTCAAATCCGATACCATACTATGCACACTCTTAATAGGTCTATAGCTCCCCTAAAGCCAGATGAATATGTGTAAATGCAATGCATGTATATACACTATAGTTGAGCTCAATTGTAATATTTAATCCCACTTGGCCACACATCACTTGATTACGTTAACGTGTGATCTATAACGTGTGATTATATTGTGTACAGCAAAAAAAGGAGATGGAAATAGGAGAGAATGTGAAATTCATAACTGAGAATGGAGGAGGATATCAAAGAGTACTGAGCACTAGCAGGGATTACAATGCCCAGTTGCCTTTTGCCTTCCGTGTTCAGCCCATGCAGCCAAATCTTCAAGATAGAATGTCTATTAATTAATTAAGGAAATAATTAATTATTTCATTAAAACTAAACCACTGCTAGTACTAGACTAGTAATAATATCTTGTGTGTTTGTTTTGTATGTATTAATTAGTACTTTGCAATTTATATAACCCATGTATTGTTTCTATGATATTATGATTGATCTGTATCGGCGTTACATTTTATTTTGTTATATCATTCATGTATGTTTGTGAAGTTTGAATTATATCATATCCTAGATAATAAATTATTAATATTTAAATTATATATTTTTATAAACAATGTTATTTATGTTAAGTGTATAAACAATTATAATTTTTTTGGGTTAATTATCTTAAGTTTTTTTAAAATAATTAAGCAATATAAATTATTAGTAGATAGAGTATTAATAATTTTTTAATATAAGATTATTTATTTTATATAACATAAATAATTTTTTTAAGTCTTAATTTTTTAATAATTAAGTAAAAAAATTAAAACCTGTGAACTTAACTAGTAATATAAAATGTATTAATTTCTTAATATTTTTTTCTAAGGGGTATTAATTTTTTAATAAATCTATTGATATTTGCACCATATCCCTACATATTTTATAAATCAATCGGTAGTTATTAATGATATTTATTTAATAAAGTTGCACCGATAGATTCAATACATTTAAATATAAATTAAGTTCAAAATAATGAAACAATAAATATAATTGAGAACTAAATAATAAAAAATGACAATAAAAAAAGGAATATCACTAGTTAATCATAGCTAACAATTAGTTCACTAGCCAAACTATTCAACTTGCTTCTTCTTAGGCAAATATAATTAAACAATTCGACCAATGTCCATCATTTCTTGCCAAAAGACAACACTGTTTTGTGCTTCCTAAATTTTTCACGATCCAATAGCCACCATAGCTAAATCATACTTAGACCCAATTAATTAAGAAATAACATATGAAAGATTTAATCTGAAGTCATCAAAAACCAAATATTTAGCAACAGTCTTCGTTGATAAGATTAGATGTGCCTTATGAGGATGGAAGAGTTATTTAATTTTTAGTTCAACCGATAAACACCCATTTTGAAGGTGGGATATGGGGATCACTTTAAACTTTTGACCAAAGAAACTGGAATCTTAACGACTATAATTTATACTTTAATAATTACTAAACTTTAAATAAATTTATATATATATATATATATATATATCTTAACTATTAAAATAAATATTTATGAATTAGATTTATATAAAGTTTTAAAAAATTAAAGATTTATATACGAAGTTTTAAAAAATTAAAGATTTATATATGAAATTTTATAAATATGAATACTAAATCATATATTTTAAAAATTAAAAAAAATTTATATATAAATTTAAAGATGAATAATGCAATTTATTCCGATTAAATCACCCCATTCAATTTGGTAAGAGAAGGGCATAAAACTATCAGACCTGGATTGGTTAACTTCCATCACCCATCCAATCTTTACTGTTTATTCACCTAACAATGAAATAGTTCTTTAACTGAAGAAAAAAAAACACTTAATCAATAAATAGAAGACATTTTTTTTTAAATATACATAAAACCTCCAACTTTTAAGGAAAAAAAAAACTAATTGTCCTTCAAGCTTGGAAAACTAACTAGTTGCTCCACAAAATTTCTAGAGAATAAAATCGATTATGAAAATTTCAAAATTAGGCATACCCTAATGAAATATAAGTAACAAATTGACATAAATATGGCTGGGTATTTTTATATCAATTAAAGGAATTTATTTGCTTTACTTCGTCTTTGAAAATTATGGAAGCAATTTGGTGGGAGTATATCTTATTATTACTAATTAATTTTTTAGTATTTATTATCGTATAAGTTTTTAAATAATATTTTAAAAATATCAAAATTATCTAAAAGATATATATTTGATTAAAAAAGAAATATGTTAATAGAAATAAAAAAAAAAATAAAAATTTAAGGTTTAAATTTTGAGGTTAAATATTTAAAGTTTAGGTATCAGAGTTTAATATTTAGGATTAAAAGTTATGATTTTGGGTTTAATGTTTATTGAAAAATAAATTATAGATAAGATCATTTTTAATTAAATGTATACCTTCTTAAAAGAAGATGGTTTATATTAAATTATTTTAATTATAAAATAATTAAACTTTAAAAATACAATCTTAAAAACGTGGAAAAAAAATAAGCTGGAGTCATAAATACTCGATTTTTTTTCGCTAAAATGATAAATTTTCCATCTAAATAAAAAAAGCTCATTAAGTTAAATTAATTATAAGTTTACATTCCACAAAGAATTTATTTTTTGGAATTACCATTATATTAGATAAATATTTTTATCAAATAATTTTAATTTTTTAAAAAATATAATTTAATTATAATTAAATATTTTTTTATATTAAAAATTATTCATTTATTTAAATTTTTATATTTATTAACATATATATAACTTTAAATAATTTTATTTAAATATCATTATAATTTATTAATAATATTTATTTAAATTATTTATCATTAGAAAAGACAAATTACATATTATAAATTTAATATAATTTAATGAAGGCCAAAAATTACCCGGACGGTGCTATATACATCTAATGTTCCACTAGAGTAAAGTTTGTCATTAACAAATAAGAAGCCAATTATTTTAATTATAAACAATTAAAATTAAAATTGCACGTAAAACAAACTTTGATAACTTTTCTTCAAAATAATCTTAAATAATTAAGTTTGAAATGAAATAATTATTCTAATATTAAAATTATAATTAATTAAAATGAAATATATATTAATATTTTTTATATAAATATAATTATATAAAAAATACATTTTAATATTAAAACACAACAATTTTAATAAATATATTGAATTTTATTTATTTTTATTTTTATATATTTTTTATTTTATTTAAAAATATATGTCAAATAATTAAAAAATAAAAAATAATGACATTATTTTTAAAAATATAGTACAATAATTATTATATTAATATTTTAATTTTTAAAAATAAATATTAAATATAAAAATTATGATTAAACTATAAAAAAAGCTACCACTGATTTATAAGCGATGGTTGTTGTATAAATCTTTAAAAAATCAACATGAAATTATTATGGTTACGAGCAGGACTTTACATCTCCCAAAACCGGATGGCTTCTTAGATAAAGAATTAGGATGCAGGGTCGGGTGTCCGAACCAGTAAAATAAGTCATTGACCCGACTCATCAACAATTTCCCTCCTCTCACTTTCTCGGAAAAGCAACCGCAAGAAAATTTTCAACACCCACCTTAGTTCGTTTGCAGTTAATTAAGCCCTATTGAAAAGGGAAAAAAATAAAATAAAAAAAATTCAGCCTGTCCCGCCCAATCTTGAATCCCCTTCCCTCTCTTCGTGTATCGATATTTTTTGTTATTTCGCATCATAATTCTCAAATATTTAATTCGAATACCCTAAAATTTTCCACTCAGAATCTCCATTCGATGCTAGACAAGAAGGGTGGTGACGATTCGTCGAGGCCTTCGTCCTCGTTTGTCAATTCCGGTGACCGGAAAATTTTCACGGTGGAGCTCCGGCCCGAAGAGACTACTATAGTCTCATGGAAGAAGTTCATGAAGGACGCTAACAAGGTCAGTGGGCTCCATGCTCCCGTACCTGAGCCTCCCGTCGATGCCCATACTAGCCTTGAGTCACGTATCGCTCCGGTGAGAGAACAATCTTACATCTTCTTGTTTGCTTACTGCACATTGTGTTCATCGCGGTTTGGAATTTCGTTTTTTGTAATTTTCCTTTTTGATTAATATTGAGATGTGCCCACAAGCTGTAATTTGTGTAATTGTTGTTTTGCGATATATGGCCCTAATTCACTGCAGTTTATATTGTACTTGGTTGTCATACAGTAATAACGGGATGCAATTTCGTCTCTTATGATATCTTACGCGTCTTATGATATATTGTACTTGGTTGTCAGTCAGTTGATTTTGTTTACCTCAGAAATTAGGAAGATGAATGATAATTGTGAACCCATGATCAATGGGAATCCAAGATTTTATTTCAGGAGGGGCATCATATAAACATTAAAAATAGGGTTGTTTGTTTTTCAGTTACTACTTGTTTATTATTGAAAAAGATGTCATGTGTATCTCTTTTGGATATAAATATGTTTAAATTATTAACTTTGTTGTGTGTTTTTAGTGATAAAAGCTTAAAAATGAAAATTGAGAGGCAACACATACTCATGCATGTAATTTGTTTATGATTTCATAAATATTACACCTAAAAATTTCGTTATCAAGAAGTGAGAGGGATCGGTGCCCCTTTTAACCCCCATGTAATTGCACCCCTGCCCATGATCAAGATTAACTGCTTTTGCTCTGTAACAAAATATGAAATTCTGAAATAAACCATTTAGGGATCAGTATAATGAATTGGTGGTTTTATGTTTGAATAATGACAAAAAATCCTTCGTTATTATTATTTTTTTATCAATTATGTACTTGATAGTTGTCTTGAGTCTTACCTTTTCTTTTTGTATCTAACTTCAAAATATCTATTTCCTTGTGTTTTCACCACAGGTTCAAGCAGCTACTAATGAAGTTAATGACGAGCCTGCACCAAGTCGTTTCAGTGCTGTCATTGAGAAAATCGAACGCCTTTATGTGGCACGTGTCTTTTATGTTAATGAATTTTTTCTTGCTTATTCTTCTTCAATGACTTGCCTTTTCCCTATATCTCTGAGGGAGCTACTTGTCTTGTGCCTTCTCAGGCTAACGATAGCAGTGGTGATGAAGGCCCGAATGATATTCCTGATGATGATCAGTATGATACAGGAGACTCTTTCATTGATGATACCGAGTTGGTTAGTCTCTCTTTCTATTTCTCATAATTTCTCGTCTATTTTGGTATTTGGGTCCTTGTGCTACTCTAATTGTTAATATTCTCTGAGATATAGGAGTTTTCTTTCATATTTATTGGCATCACCATGCTTCTTCATTATGTGTTTGCAGGATGAATATTTTGAAGTTGATAATTCAGAAATTAAACATGATGGATTTTTTGTAAACAGGGGAAAACTGGAACGCATGTGGGTTTCTTGAACTTTTTCTTTGTTACTTATCTCTTTCTTAATTCTCACTAACAGCATTGGGCAACTTAAATATCATTATTCATTTTAATGTGTCATATGGCTAATATCCACCGTAGTGGCTCTTGTCTCTAGTATTTGTTGAAGTCACATATCCCATGACAAGCTCCTGATTTCCTTTTTGCAAAGTTTGATAGGAGGATGGTCTCTTGAGAAACTTGAATTAATATTGCTAGAATTTGAGTTTTAGTTACTTCGTACTGTACACGGTAGTAGAATTGCAATGTTTATCAGTCTGTCAGGGATCAAGGCTCATATATTGCAGTATCAATTCTGTGTTTCTAAATCTTAATTGCTATTGGTGCTTTTTGCTTACAATTTTTCTCCCTTGTTTAGTAGCAGTGAACCCCCTATATTACCTAATCAGCAGCCGAAGAAAAGGCGAAGAAAAGATTTGGCAAAGGGTAATGGTGATCATTTTTCAGGTAAGCAAAAATCAGTTAAGATAGAAGCTGCAAAGGTTGCACCCCCAGTTGCAAAGAATTCAACAACTTCTGCTCAAACTGTGATTGTAACTGGCGATGATATGAAATTTCAGAATCAGCCTAATGCTTCTGGAGTTGGTACCAAAAAGGAAATATACGATTCTAAAATAATGTTAGATACTTCTTTTCTGCACATCTCAAATGGAGATGCTTCTGCACCCCTAGCAGAGGCAAAGGATACTGATAAACAGAAGACAAGAATCCTATCTAAGGACACGAGTAGTAAATTTAACGATATAAATGTAACCTCTGTGGCTTCACAGCTGAAGTATAATGATAAAAGTGCTTATGCGCAACATAAATCTCAATCTATCAGACCGTGGAGTAATGTTGAGGAGTTGGAATCAACTCCTCGTGCCAGAGAAAAAAAAAGGATTCCTCAGCTACCCGATCTTAATATCATCGAGGGAAACTACAATACACTGACAATAGTTAGTGCTTTTTGATCTCAGTGTTTTTATTATTTGTATTAACTATTATCAGTTTCGTATATAATCCTCAAAACACTGTTATTCTTGTAAGTAGTAAGTCAAATACGTGTCATATATTACAATTTAAGAATCCTTTCATGTTGATGAGGATTTGTATGTTTTACATATGTCTGAATTTCTTATTACACTAGGATTAAATTGTGCAGAAGAGTTCACATATGCACAAAAAGGAGGGATCTAGTGTGAGAACAAAAAGTTCAGTGCTTGAAAAGGCTATCCGAGAGTTGGAGAAGATGGTTGCAGAATGTATGATTTTACAATTCCTTTGAGCTGTAATTCTATGTGATGACATTTGGAGAGTTTGATACAATGTTCTGCACTTATAAGATGATAATTATGAAATGTTCCTTTTGCATCTTATCATTCTGTGTAAAATATTACAGCTAGGCCACCGGCTGTGGAAAATCAAGAGGCTGATAATTTATCACAGGCAGTTAAAAGGAGGTTGCCTACAGAAATAAAGCTGAAGCTTGCTAGAGTTGCCAGACTAGCGGTACACTAGACTGACTTTTGTGATTATAATTGCTTCTTTTTTAATTCTGTACATCAATACTTAATTCAGCTGAGGAAGTTGATGACAATCTGGTTTTATTTTTCATTATTTTTTCTTTCCCCTCTACCAAAATATACACACTAATGGCACAAACACAATCTTATTTAGTCTGGTTCATCAAGAACTGAATTTTTTTTTCTTGGATGCAGCAGGCAAACCATGGGAAAATATCCAAAGAGCTAATTAACCGCCTTATGAGCAGTTTGGGTCATATAATACAGCTCAGAACATTGAAGGTATTATTATTATTTTGTTATTTTTGTTCGACATTGAAGGTATAAGTTGATTAAATGAACATATGATTTCCAATTCCTGTTTCAGAACTTCAATTTCCCATGTCAATTATTATTTGCATTTTCATCATTTAATACATTCAGGAGCAAAATTAACAGCATGCTAACTTATGATTTTGGTAATCCTAATTTGAAATTGAATAAATATTGGATTTATTCTTTTGTTAAACCTCTTGCATGTTGATTCCGGAGCCATTATTTTAAGCTGAGTCAAATTTTTTTGTTTGTGACTCTAGAATTGTTCAAGAAAAGTTTTTGAACATAAGAGTTTTCCTTAAAATATTTGAACTACTGATAGTAAGCTGTTGATTATTTTTCGCAAAGTCAGTCAGCTTTCTGCAATTACTACTTACTAGCCATCTGCTGTTTCTTTTTTTTGGGTCAATGGAACATGTTTCATTGAAGAGAAGAGAAAATAACCTTTATCTGATCGATTGAGGATAAAGTTGCTAGTTATCTGCTTTGACTTTAGAAGAGGCTTTCTAAATGTTAGAACATTCAACTGCTTGTAACGAAACTATGTTTAACATAACCTGTTTATTAAATTGACTGACACGATCTTCATGATTTGCCACCTGTAACTGAAGTGCGCTTCATATTCTATTTTTCTTTGATGGACAAATATGCCTAATTACCTTTCTTTATAAACAAGGTTACTATCAGTTTTACCCTTCAGTCATGATTCATAAAGTGGGGCTTCATTTTTGTTTTGATTGCAACCCCTCTCCTCTCTTCTCCCCTTTCCTCCTAAGCAGCCAACAAATCACCTTGCTTTTCTTGTGTGTGTATAGAAAATTGTTATGTTACTGATGCTTTTGCAATATTTTTGGTGGCAGCGAAACTTAAAAATCATGATTAATACGAGTCTGTCAGCAAAGCAGGAGAAGGAGAACAGGTTTCGGCAGATAAAGGAGGACATTCTTGACATGATCAAAATGCGTTGCCCATCTTTGGGGTCTAAGGTATGTCTCTGGACTAGAATCTCATGCAGGATGGTGGTTTCACATCATAGTTTGGATGGGAGGAAAATGAAATTGACAATAATGTTCGGTCAACTGAATATTTATGTTATTGTTAAATTTCTACATTATGTAGCATATTTTCTATCTAAATAACACGGACTCATGTCTGTTTGTTTTCTCTTTTGCCTTTCACAGTGCTTCTTCCTTTTTCCTCTACTGAGCTAGATGTCTGTTTCTTTCTCTGGTCCTCTTATGTAACCCATCAACTTTCGTCCCCTTTTAATATTCTATTTGCCATCTCCCTTTCCATTTTCCATGTCTCTATTTCTTCTGGAACTTTTCTCATTCTCATAGTAATCATCATTTAAGGCTATCTAGCTCAAATATTTTGTTAACCGAACTGGTTGGATCTGTTTTCATGATTTAGAGGCCAACCATGTTTTTGCTGCCAATCTTTTTCAGTATCAAATATTCCATAATTTCCTTTTCGTCCAGCTTGTTCCTTTCCTCTTCTCTGGCCACCATTGTTTATTTTATATACGGACAATACTTTTATTGTACTTGCTTTGTAATTCAATGTGTTTGACTGAAAACATTTCAGAGGATTTTCTTGTCTCTTTCTCTATTGATGGCAGATTTCATTAGCTTTTGCCTTTTATACTTCAGAGGTCAAGTAATTTATTATTCACGACTGAAATGCTGATCATAATTTTGTTTGGGCTGTTGCCTTTGTTTTCTCTTCTTTTGTTTCTGTGATGCATTTCATTAGTGAGTCATAATGACCTCTGTCATCCTAATAAATTAACATAAAATGTGTCATATGCTTTAGGTATTTGAACATCAAGCTGGAGCATCAGATGATTTTCAAGAAATCACTGCTGATAGAAAAGAAGCCTCTAAAGGAAAGTTCGCCATGGATGCTACATTGGAGAACAAGATCTGTGACCTCTATGACCTTTATGTTGACGTACTTTCCTGTGATGCAATGCCTGTTTGCCCAATATTGTTCTTTTTATTTTGAAAGAAACGATTTGATATTGTTTATCACTCTTCATTCTTTTTCCTCATTGGCTCTAGGGTCTGGATGAAGATGTGGGCCCTCAAGCCAGGAGGCTGTATGCAGAGGTACTTTTGCATGCTATTTTGAGTTTTTCAATGAAAGTTTTATGCATCTGATCGTGTTATTTTTAAATCTAGGATTTCTTGTACTTAATGGCCTTGTTGGGATTTAATTCTAGGATTTCATATTATTTAGGAAGTTCTCTTTTTATTGGGGCGAAGTTCATACTATTAACTTGAGTTTTCTAGACGTGGCACCTTTACTCAGATGTGGCTTTCCTTTAAATGGTCATCTATATTAAAGTGTATAGCTGTCATCTAAATTTTTTTTCTTTCATGGAATTTAGCTTGCGGAATTGTGGCCAAGTGGTTTCATGGACAACCATGGGATCAAACGTGCAATTTGTCGGGCAAAAGACAGGCGGAGAGCACAACATAACAGAAATAAGGTAGGTAAATTTGTCATCTTCTGAATGCCCTGGAGTAATTTTTATACTGTAGTAGTTCTGAAGATTGTCAGTACTGCCCAAGTTCCAACCTCTTTATTCCTACATGCTTGATAGTTTAATAACTTCTAATTCATCAAATAGTTCTTAAAGCTGTAATCCAGCACAAGATTTGAATTATAGATCCTTGTTGAAGCCTGGTTTACTTTCTGGACTTGAACAGTTCTAGACATACTTTTGATCCCTGATAAAAAGTAGCTGATATGGTAAAGCTTGTTTCCTGCTTTGTTATCAATATGAGTTTTAGAATAATGAATAAAAAATTAAGGTTCACATGCCTAATATGCCTATAATGAACATGAAATTAGAAAGCTTGCTTAGTTTCCTCTCTCATATCATTATGAGGATACACATGGTTGATAATCAAGATCCCTTGCCTGTATCTTTTCATCCTAACTAAAGTGTTCTTCAGCTAAGATGTGAAATAATTTTATTTCATAATTATGAGCATTTAATTTTTCTAAATCATTCTTAAACTCCTCTTGATTTGATTGATTCTCATGAGTAATAACCCTAGGCCATTTAGGTTGATTGATATCTTGGACATTATTTGTTAAATCATCTCAGGACCGGGAAAAAATGAGGAGGAAAAAGTTTTTGGTTCCTAAAATGGAGACATTTCAAGCTGATGCAAATTCAACCGTGCAGGCACAATATATCGGAGAGAGGTTGGCTACTGAATCTTGCAGTCATAGTTCAATGAACAAGCAAGTTTCCAGTACAACAGCAGCTATCTATATATCTAACGCAGCAAACGTCACTAGCTTTGACAGACCAAAACAAGACAAGTTTAAGAGAAGTTCAAGTAATTCCTCAGATGATGCAAGGGTGGGAAATGGTAGCTTGACAAAGAAAAAGGTGAAAAGGAAGCCAGAAGAAGACTTGGATGAAACTCATTTCCGTCCTCCTCATCAAGAAGAGCAAAGACACAAGTCATTCAAGCAGGCTGCAAGTCATCCTCATAAATCAAACCTTCAGTCAACTGTACTCCCAAGCGTTGAGCAGTCAAGCTAACATGAACTAGCTTAATTAGATTACGAGGGTTATTTCTTTTTCAAGCTTTAATATTACTTTGTGTAGTAACATCTTGATTTTTGTTCTTTTGGATTTCTTTCAGGCGATTTGGCTTTCATTAGTTCTGGAACCTAATCAAATGATTGCTTATGTTTTTGTAATTAAGGTCATGTTTGATAACTTTCAATCTCTAAATTTTAATTTGTTAATCTTATAATTAAATTTTCAAATTTACTTTAATTTTTTTTAGAAATGATTTTATTTAATAATCAATTTCTAGTTTCAAATTTAAAAAGTAAAAATTGAAAATTGAGTATTGTAGGATTGATAACCCATTTTAAATATTTCAACCTCCAAAATTTTGAACTTAATGTTTGATAAAATCTTTAAATTATGGCTCTTTAATTATTTTGAATGTATTGTAGTATGAATGTATTATTATTAGTTTTGGTCTCTCAACTCAACCAAGTCTATATTTTGAATTTTTGAAAAAACTTAAACTAATTATGAACAAGTCATAGACTTGATTTCCATGAAGTTTAACTATCCTTTAGGAGAGAAGGTAGGTCCTTCAAAATTTGGCTTTGTTTTTCCTTCTTCCAATATATACAAGATATGCAGGTCACTCTTGCTGATACAGCCTGTATCATCTGCACTATGAATTTCTATTGCTCTTTTTGTTTCTCATTAGTTTTCTTATGCGTTTGCTGCCTATGACAAACACTGCATGGAGGAAACTCCTAACAAGCAGGTGAGGGAGCAGGTACTGCATGCATACAGAGGCGATATAAGAAGTTTTTACTGATTATAAGCTCTCTGCTTCAGATTTTTTTTTGTGTCCCCAGCTTTTGATAACTATGTTGATGCTTGGTGATTTGCTTGAAGTGAAAGAGCTACAAACCATGTACCTGTTGGATGACAAACACTTATGAAGACAGCTTGGTAAGAACTCTTTTAACAGAACTTTGTAAGAACATAATCATATTATTGTTTAGAGATTGTTTTCCTAGACACCTTGATTGTTTTCATTACTGAAATGTATCAGTCCACTTATCTTCTTGACTCTAGATCGTTTACCTTCAATATTTAACAGGCAATGCACAATATTATCACAAAGAAGAAACTTCAAATGGACCAATGAACGAAAGTGTAGGCTACTCAACAGGACCATATTGCATTAACTAGTGTAAGCACCAAGCTCCATGACTACATACAGGAAAGGAGATCATAGGTACAAAGAACTTAATAAGATAAATACATTACTATATTGTACAAAGCAAAACTAAACTTTAGCATTTAAGCACCCCATCATCACTTGAATAAAACAGAAATCTAAAAGAATATAGATACCTACACACTTCAGCTTTCCATCATCCTCTATAGGTATAGTTTAGAGGAAGAGAAGCACATAAGTAGCCTTTCCTTTTTTTAAATAAGGAAAGGTTAAAAACAAGAGAGAAAAAAATTATTAGAACGATTCAGAACCTCCTTGCCTCAATGTCCCAAAAAAAGTAAAATAGAAAAATGAAGAAAGTATTATATTTTAATACGAAGCTCAGTTTCATTCTTTCACTGCCCTCACTGCTTGAAACCTTGGTTCCTTAGCTAGGAACTTCTTTTCAGCGTAAACTGACATGTAGTCACCAAAAACAAACTTGGGATAAGTTTGTTCAACCTCTTGGTTTGTTTTCTCTACCAATTGTGGTGCAGGAGCTATGGTGGCCTTCAAAGATGGGTTGTAAAATGAAGCAATTGAACTTCTGTTTCCGTCTTGGGTAGCCAAAATTCTGTGCCAAGCACTCTTGTATCTGCCATTACTTAGGACCTCAATTTGGTCCCCAGTGTTGATGACAATAGCATTGGGCAGAGGCTGAACATCAATCCACTGTCCATCTTTGAGCATTTGAAGGCCTCCCACTTTATCATCTTGGAAAAGCAAGATGACACCCCCGGCATCAGTGTGAGCTCGCAGACCATTTGCTAGTTCTGGCTTAGGACAAGGTGGGTAGTGACTCACCTTTGTTCCAAAAAAAGCATTGTCTCCATCTCCATCATTGAATGCTTTTTTTATGTATCCATTTGGCAACCCCAAGTTCTCATCCATCAATTCCATGACCACCTCTGCTAACTTCTTTAATTCAGAGCGGTATTCTGCCATTGTTTCTCTGTCAAAATCAACGAGGGCAGTTGGGTTAGTTATTTGTTTCACCTTTCTCTGTCAGCACATGTTGCTATAGCAAACTATTCCAGCAACATTAAGTACTATACTTAGTTGATCTTCAAGTATGCCGTGTTAATATATTGCACAAACAGTACATATAATTACAGAGTACAGTTACCAATTCATTTGAAAACAGATTGTTGCATTCATACATGAGAGATTTATGTGGTTAACACAAGATTTCAATTTTTTGCAAGTTGGCTCTCTTTGGTTGCAAATAATTGTTGGGTTTTGATTGTGTTGATGTCTTCAATAATTTTACTACCCTGTTTTTATGATGTAGAACTGTCTATTATATTTTATTTTCAGGTGAATGGCGCAGAGGTGCTATAGTTTATATGAGTGGAGCACATAAATCCTGTAGCTTTTTAGTAGACTACATAATTACCGGTGTTTTTATAAAATTAATGCTAAATTTTTATTTTGACTTTTGACTGAGAAACTGGTGTAAATTCTATCATTGTTATGATCATGTAACTAAATTTTTGAGGGTATTTCATATCATTTACCTTCCATATCTAATTTCCTATAACTTGATAGCAACCCTAGCAACATAAAAAAAATTATTATTTCAGAAATACCCTTACAGAAGTAGTCACATGAATAGCAAATAAAATCGGACTAATGTTTCACTTAAAGGTTAAAATAGAAATTTAGTGTTATTAAAACAACTAGATTTATATGATCCACAAAAAAGCTATGGAACTTATGTGATCCACTCGTATAAGCTACATGATCTTATAATTTAACACTGGATATAAACACATGCATTGGAGTAGAGAAAAGTGCTTCAAGATCAAGAAAAACAATTCCTACTTGAATTCAGGTGTGTTCGACGGCCATTCATTGTCATCTAGGAGAGTAAATACATCCTCCCAATCCAAGTTCTCCATCTTCTCACTGCTCTTCTTTTTCAGCAAATCATTCAACAACTTAACAGGTTCTGAGTTCTTGAAGTTCTCTTCTCTTTCCAGCTTATAACATTCGGAGCATACCTTCTTGACCCTTTCCAAGAGCTCCTCTGAAATTCCATGGTTAACCAGCTGTAATAAACATAAAATATGCATCTTAAGAAAATTGTTTTAATATTTCTAATTATAATATGTGAATGGTATCAAGGGCCTCAATTTTTTACACTATCACACCTCAATGATTGGTTGAGATTTTCATGTGATAGGAGAGAGAAGATCCCTTGAACTAAAAGAGCGTACAAAATTTTTGTAATATTTTGGGTGGCTAATACTATCCCTTACATATCTTGATGCCTTGAATCTTGTTATGAAGGAAGAAGAAATCTTTCATGTGTTGTGTTATCATAATATGTAGAATTGTTCAAACTTCAAAGATGAGAATATCAAAATGTACCTGGAAGAAGCCCCATTCCTTGCACCCATTTGCTATTTGAGCCAAAGTTTTAGCCCTATCCTCTCCATTGAGTTTCGAGAAGTCAATTACAGGGATCGCCATTAAAGAAGACAAGCAAAGACTACTTGTGTATGAGAGAGAGACAGGGAGAGAGATAGTGAAGTGTAAATGCTTGATTAGCTTAGGCTGCAGAGTATAATATGGAAGATGAGGTGTGTAGACTATTTATAGCAATGTCTCCCGCCATCTTTCTTGGATGTCAGTCCTTTAATATTTTATTTTTAAGTGCTTTTGTTTTCCTGTAGCCGTTAGAGTAAGGTTTTGGACGGTGACTCGTACATTTAAAATTGCCAAAAAGAAGTCAATGCTATATGAGGTGAGTAGTTGTATATATACAAGTGGGATTGCATTATCATCAACATTTTTATTTTTTATTAGTTGTAATATATAAGATTCACTATTAAATCAAGTAAAACTTACTGAATATTTAGTTTATTTTTAATAGAGATGAAATGGAGATATAGTAAGGACATTTAGAATTTTCTTTATGGGATACTACCATAGCCAACCCAAAACACAACCATACTAGTGGTGGTAGATCTAGTTAGGGACGTGGAGGTGCATCAATTTTTCTCGACAAATATTTTTGTGTAATATATATAGAGTAGTAGGTAAATTATAGGCATAAAATTGAATTGTGTTATTTAGATTTTAATTTTTAATTTTTTTAATCACTCATGAATTCACTATAAATTTAATAATTCAAACATATTTATACTCAAAATACATGTAACACTATTTTTTGTATTAACTGAAGAAGAAAATAATACTCTGTTTTAGATTTTATGTTTCCTCTCGATAGATAAATTCTTACATCCACCACATCAGTTAATTAATTTCCCTTCTCCCTTTTCTTTTTGTTTGTATCATAACTATTAGCTTTCACTTATTATAGCAAAAATAGAATAAATGGTTATGTTAAATTTTCTATTTTATTACTATAATGAATTGTATTTTAGTATTATTATTGTTGTATAAGTTATTTTTAAATAAAAAATAATTATTGCATAGCAATTTGAGTTGTTAAGCGTCCTCTTAAAGTTGGTTTTTTTACTTTATTTGAAATGAAAAATTAAAAATTAAAAAGGCAAATTCATATTGCTTGAGTTTACACAAAATTGAAGCATTTCACCATATATAGCGTTTATTTATTTAAATATGCTATTTTATGAAATAAAATACATAATTACATTGTACTATTTTCGTACAAACTCATGATTATATAAAGATATTTTTTCTAAATAAAAATTAACCCATTAAATTAAAAGAAATGTAACTTTAAAAGCCCTATATTTATTTTAAAAATATTATTTAAGTCTTATATTTATTCTTTGTAATATTTTAGTTATAGTATTGACTTCACAAAAATAAATAACTATTTTTTATATTTTTATTTATTTTATTTTTTTTTCAATTCTTTCGATTATAATTTGTTTAAATTATAACATTTTATCTAATGAAATTGAAAAAAATTAAAAATTAAATAAATAAAAATTAAATTTATCCTTATAAATTAAATTATTATAAAAATAAATATATAATTTAATATTATTTTTATAATAAATAAAAACACAATGAGGTATTCTTCTCTAAATCGAAATAGCACAAGTTTGTTTAGCTAAAAAAGAAAGAAAAGAAAAGCGCTATTATTTAAGCATCACTTGTCCCACTTGTCCCACTTGTGATTACAATATTATACAATAGCTAGCTTTTCATGTGGAATATTCCCTTACTCTCCTGGCCACGAATGTATTATATTTATATACACGTTCAAACGAAATATTATTTGTAAATTATATAAATTTATAATAATAAAAATATTAACTTTAATATTAATAGTATTTAGTTATTTGTAATTTAATATTAAACATATTTAATTCACATAAATTCAATTTAAATAATATCTATCATAAGTTTTTTTGTTAAAATATATAAACCGAGGATATAAAATATTATTTTTGTACTACAAGTTTTAAAAAGTGTGATAAATATTATTTTCTTAATATAATTTAAAAAGAATTGTCAATCAAGTTTCTCACATTAGGGTGTCCAACGGTACAGTTCGGTTTTGGTCAAAAAAATTTAACTGGATCGGATTGGACCAAATGATTTAAAACGATTTTAAGGAATAAAAATCGTACCAGACCGTTTGATTTATAAAACGGTTCGGTCCGATTTGATTTTCGGTTTGATTCGATTTTTCATACATTTAATGAAGGATAATGTGAAATTTTTAATATATTATTAAACCGGTTCGAACGGTTTAAAATTAGTACAAATTAGACCGGACCGTTTGATTTGTAAAACCGTTCGATCCGGTCCGATTTGGTCTGATCCGATCCGATCCGGTTTATGGACACCCCTATCTCACATTAAGTATTAGGGTGTGTTTAGTCCTTTAAATTCAAAAAAACTTATTTTTTTAGTATATTATTTTTAATAAAAATGATAAATTAAGAATAAATGTCATTATTTTAATAATTTTGTTAATAAAATATTATTCTTTCGTTAAAATATATTTAAAATTTAATTATTTAATAACGATAAAATAATAATTAATAAGAATTTTATTTCACAAAATATTTTTATATTTGATTATGATTGTTAATTTTATTTTTTATTTTAAAATAAAAATATGTATTTAAATATATTTATGTCGTGTGATTACTCTCCTTTTGACTTTTAAACATGAACATGATTTTGATGGCAAGTCGGTTAGATTTACAAAGATTAAAGACTGATTTGTAGGCATATTTTGAGTTCAACTGATAGACTCATCTGTAGGCATATTTTGAGGATTAAGCAAGACAAGATGGTGACTTCTAAGATTATAATATCAATTAACAACTTAAAGCAATCATCATCACTTTATTAAATCAATTGTCAATCTTATTTTTTTCAATTTATTATAAGTTGATTGCGGAAATTAAATCAATTATTTTTTTCATCGAACATAGGTTATTTGCTCAAACTTGTTTCATTTACTATTTAAAATTAAATATATTAACTATTCTTTAAAAATAAAAATAAATAAATACACTCACACTTTATAGAAGTCCAAATTAAAAAAAGAACAAAAAAACATTTGAATGAGTATTTTAGGACTGGTTATTTTTTTAAATAAATAATTTTACTTACACCCAAATATTTTATATACACGAATAAATTTTATTGTTGAATTACAATTTATGATAAAAAAATTTATATTTGATAATTTGGATTATAGTGCGATCACGATGTAACTTGAAATGAACTGACTTATCTAGAATTATAGTTCAAGATGAGTACCATTAAAACACTAAAAATAATATTATTTATTTTTTATTGAAAATATATTATGTGTATCTTATTTAAGTATAAATATATTTAAATTTTTGAGTTTTATGATGTATTTTACGTAATAAAAATTTTAAAATAAAAACATAAAAAAGACAAAATTATTTTATACATGTAATTTGTTTATAATTTTACGAATATTATAATTAAAAATTTTGTTATTAAAAAGAAAGAAAAATAAATTGTCTTTTTGACCGCATATAGTTCTACTTTTCTTAAAATAAATTATTTTTAATAATGTTTATAAAAATATTAATTATTTTAAATAAATAATTTAATTAAAAATAATTTAAATTTTTATAATATTGAAAATTTGTATCATAAAATTGAACCATATATGAAATGAACAGTGACACAATTGATGCCCACTCTTTGGAGGTCAAGGGTCAAAAGAACTAGAGGCTTATACCTAATCCTAGAGTTTAAACTAATTAATAATGGACTTTAATTGTTGAACAGAACATGGGTTCAATCGATGGTCAAATGTAAACTTTACTTGGAATTAAAAATTAATGATAATTAATAAATTAATTATTTAGAATAAATATTTGTGGCCCTGAGTCTTGAGCATTATTTAATGATAATCTGACTTGACGAAAGTGTTTGATTTAACCAAAACAAACCATATGTTGCCATGCATCTATCTCCGAGTTAACCCTAATTTTCCTTCATGCACGTTAGAGCATTACAATAATCATAGATTACTTAAATTCCACACATTCCACACAATAATGTGGAATTTATTTGGATTAATTTGCAAAGAATATTGGTTTAATTTTATAGGTATAATAAGTCAAACTTTGATGTAACATAATGTTTAAGAAAATGGATCATTTTTTTATAACTATGTTACTTACATATTTTAATTAAAATTAAATTTTAAATATTTTATCATTTAATTACAAATTCATTAGAAAGAAATTAGATAAATTTAATTGTTAAAATTATTTTATATAGATTAATAAAATTTTAAATTATATCAAATAATTAATAAAAATAAAATATGTTAAGATAAAACTGATTTAATAAGTTAAATATTAAATAAATATGTATTTATTCAAGTCCATAATGTGATGTACTAAACTTATTTGAATTATGTGATAGGTTTATGGATTCAACACACTCATGAACCTTTAGATAATTGAATATTAAGAGATAGAGTTAAATATTTATAACGTTGTAAATTATTTTCATAAGGTGAGTAATTTGTAGGTAAAATTCAATTTTTTCACTGATGAAAAAAATACCTTGGTCGTATATATGAATTTCTTACTATTTTATATATTTACTTAAAAATATATTTTATTTTGATTTCTGGAATATCATCCAAATAAATAATTAATTCTACTTATAATATATACATTATATCTAATATTTATTTAGTATAATTTTAAATTTATTATATCTTTAAACATAAATTTTATTAATTTATAATATTAAATATATAATTAAACATATATTATTACTTATTCGAAAATATTAGTTAGTTAAATAAATTTTCATACTCGCCCCACCCTTGCAAATAATTAGCATCGGGATGAGATATAAAAAATGACCGTGCATGCCCTACCCCATTGATAACACTCTATACGTTAAATCCACAAATATACAAACGATAATAAAGATCGATCTCTTTTACAAATATATATTATATTTTATTTACATATTACATTATTTACACTTAACATTCCAACGTTAGTTACTTGGAAACTAGCCTCTTGAAGTACCACTCACCTTTTAGATAAAGATTTGGTATTTTTCAAATTGCTTTTATAAATACCGTAATTCAAAATGGCTATTAAATTTTAATTAATTTCTTCGATTCATTAGCCATCCAATAAGAGAATAGAAAACCCATCTAAAAAATAATTAAAATTTATGTCTTGATATTTAATAATAAATATTTTAATTATGTATAATCAAAACTAGATTTATGTATAAAAATTTAAACTTTTTACCTCTTAAAAATAACAATAATTGATGAGACATGAGACATAAGCATGTATAGGCATGAGTTGTAATATCAAAAATGTATTAGATCAAAACCAAATATTTTTTTATATATTTTTTAATAAATGATAAAAAAAAATACTATTTATGGTTAAACTGTACTTTCAATCCGTTATTATTTAGTGTGGTAGTATAAATACATTACTTCTTATAAAAGAGTCGCTAAAGTCCATTTGATACTTTTATGATAAATTTTGAAGAGATAAAATTGATATCTTAAAATATTTAGTTTTGTTTTTACCAAAAATGATAACAATAAATATTTAAATAGTTATTTTCTTTTCAAATTATACCATAATTCATTCTCCTATAATTTTTTAATATTTTTCTATTTACTTATTGTCTTAAATAATAAATATTCATTTCAAAAAATTATAGATAATTTATAAAAATATGGTTATTATTATTCATACTGATATTTTCTTTATCAATGCTAAGGATAGTTTTTTAATGCTTAGTCTGATTAATTATTTCAATTTATCTATTATTTTCTATTCTTCCTTTTTCATTCTATGCCTTCTTTTTTTATTTCACATTGAATCTTAAAAAGAGTTATCATTTATTTTTAATTTAAAATTAGATAGTAATTTGTAATTTTTTTATCAATAATATGATAAAATATTACATAATTTTTTTATAAAAAAATAAATAATTTGTGATTTAAAATAATATCTGAATAAAAATTTGATATTAAAATTTTTTATTGATAAAATTCGTTATAAAAAGATGAACTACGATGTAGATATTAAAAAATAATTATTTAAATATTTTATACATCATTTTGATAAAAAATAATTTTTTTAAATACACATATGACCTATCATATTATAACAAATATAAAGTATACTTCAACCATAAGTAGCGGACTATTGTTATCATTTATCTTATTATTTTTTATATAAAAATAACTATATAGAAAAATACACTTCTTATATTTAAATATGTAATACTTTGATAATAACACTAATTTTTTTATATTTATGTTTTTATTTTACTTAAAAATAGGTGTTAAATAAAAATAGAAATTAATTTTAATATTTTAAATAATATATTAAAGTAATTATAATATTAACATTTTCACCTTTTTTTTTAATTAAGTATATTTTTAAGTTTGTTTTTATACATGTTTTAAGTTGATATGTATTAGATTCTTCTAACAATATAACAAGTAATGTTTTCGAAATATTGTTGGCGTTTGAAACTAATTAATTTTCTTTTAAAAATTTTTTTTAATAGAAACTCATATGATAAATTTTTTTCTTCCTAAAAATATGAACATGTAACATAGAAAATTAGCTAGCTTAGTAAAATTGTATTCACGGTTACGTTTTATGTTTTTATTTTTGCTTTGTATTTTAAATTTTAATTATTTTCTATTGAGAACAAGAGACTGATGATTTTTTTGTGAAAAAGAGATGTTATAATATTATTTAGAATTTAATTGTGAAAGTTTTGAAATATGAGTATGAAAAACAAGTTTAATTTTATTTTTCAAGTTATAAAATTAGGATAAAAGATGGAATACATTTCCAATTAAAACGAAGACTAAAAACAAAATTAATTAGGGCTCTTGTAATGTATTCTATTTTTAACTTTCAAACTCAAGTTTTTAAATTTAATTAGTATTGTCTTTAATTTGAAATGAGTTTCATTTTTTAGTCTAATATTAGACCTTAAAAAAAAGCTTTTAAACTTGTTTTCCATTTTCAGATTAAAAGAAAAATCAAATTAAACATGGAATAAGGAATGCAGTTTTACCAAATGAGTTTTGTTTCGTGTTTATTCTTTTAGGGGCTAGTATTATTTGCTTTTTTTCCTATTTATTTATAATTATTTTTAAATCTTAATAGTTCATTTTATATCAAATATATGTGGTAATTTAAAAATATTAATAAAAAATATATTTTAACACTAGATTATAAATATATTACTCAGATTTAACAAATAAAAACAATAACGAAACTAAGTCTTTCAGAACAAGTAAATCCATAAACTTAAATTTACACACAAAAAAAAGGAAAAATATATATCTTATATATTAGTAAAAAATTTAGCTAGCATATTTTATTTTATAAATTAAATATATTAATCATTTTATTTAAAAATTAATATATTTTATTTACTTCACCGATATATTTGTAAAAACATTCATTTTAATTGTTTTATTTTATATTTTTATTCAACTTTTTAAGACATTTTATTTTTCAAATATGTTTATGCTAATAAGATTTATTTTAATTTAATTTAAATATTTTTTGAGTAAAAATATTTGAAAAATCAATATTAACAAGAGATTATTAAAACGTCTAAATTTATAGCGGTACAAAGTGGTTAAATTATAAAAAAAACTTAAAAATATAATTAATATATTTAATTTATAAAAATAACGTCATCAACTACCCTACTTTCTATATAATATTTGTTCTAATTTCATCGTTAGATAGAGCTAGCCCACATCTACTTCTAGTATAAGTGCAGAATGTAAAGTAAAAGCCTCCTCCATGTATAATGATATATTATGTTTTTTGCTAAGATCGATAAATGTAATTAAAGATAATAATTAATACACGATGATGTATAAACTATAAACTCTAATTAAATCGAAAAAAAGTAGAGATATTGTCCCACTAATATTTTATTAATAATAATATTATTAATTATATTAAAAATAAAATAAATATTTTATACATTTTTATTATAATAAAATAAAAACTATTTTCATAATATTATTAGACATTCATTGCCCAAATGAAAAACTATAAAGTATAAAGCAACCCCGTATCGAGACAACTTCTTTTAACTGACAGCGGTTAATAGCTTTTGAAAGCCGTAAAGATCAGCTAGCTAGCACATGGCACCAACTATACAGTACGATGAGGATTAATTTAAGGCGAAAAAAATCACACATATTAAATGAGTTTTTTTTTTCATCTTTTTTTACGCTTCAAAATGTTCTTTAACATTTAAAAAATATATTAAAGTTAGATAAATTATCAAAAATAATACACATAAATAAGGTCCTTAATTTTTCTATTTATTGTCTCTCACATACTTTTTTTATTTTTTGTTAAATCATTGAAATATATTTTAAAAATATATTTACTTATTTATTTATATTTGTTATGATTAAAAAATTAAAGAAATATATAAAAATATAAAATTTATTTTAAATTTGAATTAAAAGTAATTTTTTAATCTAAAATTCTAAATTTTTTCATGTCTCTTCCCTCTCTCTCAATGTTAATTTTTTTAAAAAAATATTTTTTTTCTCTCATTATTAATGTTTATTAATGATAAATTAATTAAATAATTTTTTAAATTTAGAACATTTTTTTTTGCAATGTCTTATTAAATTTTATGTATTTATAATAGTTAGATACTTTATTAAAAATATGAGTCAATTATAATCTATTCTAAGTAAATAATCTATAACCATTGACTTTTTAAATTTTAATATCAATTTTTATAATTTTATAAATTAATTCAATTTGTTAACTTTATTATTAATTATACTTTAAATGTAAATCTTTGATGATACTTCATTAAATTTAATTAATGTTAGGCTCTAAATCATTTATAAAAAATAAAAAATAAAAGAAACGAATTTACTATATGTGATTTGAGATAAACAAATACAAAATTTATACATTGTATATAAAATTCAATTTTATTTTCTTTATTCTTAGTTGTCATTTACATTTTGTATTTTATATTTTTTATTTCATTATTTTTATACGTTTTGTCTTTTATATTTTGTCTTTAAAAAATATTAATTTTTAATATTTGTTAATTTTTATTATTTATTAATTTTTAATTTTTATTAAAAATAAAAATATATTTAAATAATTTTTTGAATTTTATTAGTGTTTATTTTTTCCTAAACTATTTTATATTAAATTTCACTTTTATCTTCTTTAAAGCTTCATATTTTAATTATGTGATAGAAAATAGTAATATTTTAAATAAAAAAATTATTAAAATAATATAATTTGTTCTTAATTGATCATTTTTATATATAAAGTTAATGAAATAAATGATAATATTTCTAATATGATAGAGTAAATAACACAATTGACCTAATCGTGATTTTGGTGATACCTTACCCTATTTTTAAATTTTATATAAATTATTTATTTATTTTATAATTTTTATGTTTTATAATATTTTAATAAAATAAAAATGTAAAATTTTTATTAGTATTATTGATTATTTATTATTTTAAATTTTAGTTTGAAATCAAAGATATCATTCAATTTTAAAGATATTATAAAAAATGCCATTGAGTTAAAATCGAAAATCATTTTTTATATTTTTAAAATGTTACAAAACTTGAAAATATTATTGATATTTTTTGACAAATTAAGGACATTTTAGAAGTAAAAGTGGTTTCAAAGATAAATATTGATTTAAAATACCTTCATTTTTTATATATTATAAGTTATTTAATTAATTGATTTTGTTTTTTACCTTCTTAAAAAATATATTTATTTTCAACATGTCGTAAAAAAATATTCTTATATGTTCCATGTTATAAAAAAAATGTTTATGCATTTAAAGCTTTAAAATAAATGGTTTTTTAAAAGCCATTTCAATAGAAGTATTTAAATGTTGATAATAAATTATTCTAAGTTATTTTGAGTAATTAATTTTGGAATATTAATACATACAAGTAAATTTAATTAATCAACTCATATATATATATATATATATATATATATATATATAGTATTGTTGACCATTTTATTAAAATTTAATTTTAAAAAGAATTAATTTTTTAATAATTTTTAACATGATATAAGAATTACAAGTCATATATTCACACACTAATAATCCAATAATTTAATTGTAAAAAAGGTTGTTTGTAAATAACTTTTAACCTTTCTTCTAAAACAATAACATTAATTTTTAAAAATTTAAAAATATTTGAAGATTATCAAACACTATTTAAATTAATTTAATTTATTTGAAAATATTTTACTTAAACAAAAGAAGTTACACAAAACAAACTTGAATTAACAAAATAAATTTAGTAAAATATGATATAATTAATACATAAAATACTAAATATCCTAACATTTTTAACAAATAATTATACACTTACACATAAATTAAACTTGTATTATTGTACACACATTGTGTAAACGTTAAATAGAGCATATGCATAGAGAAATAATACATTCCCCAAGACATATATAATTGATGAAGATTATTATTAATTGATAATAATTCATAATAGATAGAGAGAGAGAGGTGTTGTCTTGGGAAAACAAAAACAGAGTAATATTCATGCATGAACATTGATTGATTTTTGGTGTGTGATTCCATTCCTTATATCTCAAGAACCTTTCACTCTTTGTCTCATACACATGGTGCTGAGTAATGGTGTCTCTTATAAGGCATCCATATCATGTTATAAATTAGTCTAGGTTGCCTGTACATTAGATTTGGACTTTTATTGGTCTCCTAATTCTTATTAAGTTTCATTTATATGTTTTTCAATTTAAATTAATTTATTAAACAATTTCTATAAAATAAAAAAAAATTATGATTTAATTGTAAGATATATTCTACTTTATATATAAAATTTTATTTTTAACCTTAATAAGTAAAAAAAATATATTTATTTTTCTTTACTATATAAATAAACATATATTTTTTAATATTGTATGAAAATAAATAAATATATATATATATTTTTTAAAAGTGTTAAAAATAAAAATATACGTGGATTTATATTTGTTTATTTTATAATCTATTAAACTTGCAACCATGCTAAACGGCAAGTCATTTTTATTCCAGATATTTGTGTCTAATTTTTATTTATTTGTTATTTTTTTTACTAATATTGTGTCTAAGTTTTATCGTTATTTGTTAGTTAAGTAAGTAAATAATAATTTATTGATATTTTTTCATAAGATATTTATTTTTCTATTTGAGAGGTAAAAATTAACATATAAATATACTTTTAATAGCAAGAGAAATTAAATAAAAAATATTTTTTAAATTTTTATTAATAAAAATAATATCCCATAATATTTAGATGATGTTTTACTAATCTAAATAACTATAATTTAAATTAAAAGATGTTTAATATAAAATTAATTATCGATTGAATATTTATAATAATTAAAATATATGTAGATTGAATATTTTATCATTATATAAATAATACAACAAATTTCATCCATTTGCTAATATTTGTTTACTAATAATAATTAATGGATAATTATTCACAAGTAAATAATTAAAATTTATAAATTACTTAATATATCAGTTAGTTAAATCTTTCATTTCCAAAATAAAAGAACATATCATGTTTAACATGATAAAATCATACCGACCTCATTTTCTTCTATACACCAAAAGTCTGATTATGGATTGAAAATAATAATTAAATCAATATCTTGCTTGCAATTGCAAACCCTTGTTAATTAAAAGAGATAAGTCATATATTTATTTATTGTAAAAATTATATTTAAATTTTATATTTATATTTAATAATGCTTTAATCTTATTATTTTGAAAAGCTTCTATTCCATTAGTTTTTATTTATCTTTTCGATATTTTTTGCATTTTTTCTATATTTTTTATTTTTCTTTTGATTTTCCTTATGTTGTAGATATTTAATTTTATTATGTTTTTATATTTCAAAAAAGTATAAAAACTAAAGAATAATATAAGAAAAATCAAAAGAAAAATAGAAAAATAAAGAAAAATAAATAAAAGTTGATGGGATGAAACTTTTAACAATAAAAAATAGCCAGAATAATTCACTTTTTTTTTAGGGCATGAATAGGTAAAATGACATCACAAGTCTCTTGAAAATAGTTACATGTACATGTTATTGAACTTAAATTATCCATAAATATAATTTTATCCTCACATGATAACTTTTTTTTTAAACAATAAATTAAAATGTTATAAAAAAAAGTATAGAATTTAAGTAATAATTTTTAAATGGAAAAAATTCATAATAATCTTGTAATTATGTACAAAACATATTTTTAATCTTATTATTTATAAAAAGTAGACACTTCAGTATAAAATTGATCTCTGATGAGATTAAAAATGTATTTTTAAGTAATTATAGGATCTAAATTATTATTTTAATAATTATAGGATAGATATACCTACTTTTTATAATAATATAATTAATAATATTTAACATATAAATTATCAAATTAAAATACATTTTAAAAAAAAAATATAACCATTTGTGACTCTAAACTTTCTTTTAAATAAATATACAATTAATACGTTCATCCCGCTGATTAAAAATAATGATAATAATGCAATTCAGCTAATATAATTATTTTAAATCTCAAAGTTAAAGTCTTTCACTTCTTTCCAAGCTTTGGATAAATAATTATTAAAGTTTATATATATATGACTGTCGAGATAACCATATTAAGTATTTGTAGTCGTTAGGTTTTGTGGTGATAATATTCTTTATTCCAAACATTTTAAAAGATCGGTAGTCAACACAAATAATTAATAATAAATAATAAAAATTATGTATTTATTTATGTTAGCACCAATTACAGTGGAAAATTCTAACCAACTAGAAAAGATTTGAAAAACTAAATTTTTTCAAAGACGTACATACGTGTAAATCTGGACGTATATATGCATAATTTTGCTGAAAATAGTCAATACTTAATTTGGTTTCAATTGGTAAAATTAAAAAAAAGTGGTTTTATTTGCTAAAAGATAAAATATGATTAATAATAAATTCTAACTGCAAGAGATAAATTTAGTGATGAAAAATCTAAAAGTTCTCGTTATTTGGTGTATTATTATTATTATTATTATTATTATTATTATTATTACTTGTGTGTTAATAGTTAATACACTTAAGTATAATAAGTATTACAATGTTTGGTTTACAATTAAAATATAATAAAAAATACCGTATATTATCTTAATATTTCTATATTCATTAAAATTTAAATAATATTATTTAATTATTATTTTCGTCAGACAAAATACTTTATTAAAATCATTATTTTTTAAATATGGTTTTGAGATTTGAGATTTGGGGTTTAAGGTTTATGGTTATATTTGTGGGTTAAGGTTTAAGGTTTTAGAATTTAAGATTTAGTATTTAAGGTTATATTTGAGGTTGAGATAAAATTAAAAAAACAAAATTGAGATGAAAATAAAATCATGATTCTTTAAAGGAAGAAAATGAATTCTAATTTCTTCTCTTTTATGAATCGATTTTATTTAATTTTTACTTTTTAACTCAACCAATTATAGAGTTAATGAAATTTAGATTCTCCCAAGAAAGGGCAAGAAAGGGACTCGTACAATATGTTCCACCTCAAAAAAAAAACAAATACACTCAAATATCACGTTCAAAAAGAAAATAATACTATTTTTTATTACTATATGCATTAATCACATGAAACGATAAAATTAACCCTTATTAATAAAGTAGTTTCACAATTACTTAATATCTCATCTCCGTGATATTCACTTGAAACATATAATAACTCAATATAAAAAATATTACTCAAAGGACTCAAGTGCTACTACCTTAAAGAGAGAGAGAGAGTTTTTGCTTCTCTAATCATAACTCACAAGTAAAAGTAAAAGAGCAGTGACCCTTGACCCTCTCCTTTTTTTTTCTTTTCTCATAGCATCGTGTTATCTTCATGCAAGCAAGAAATTAATATTAAATGTACTTTTAGAAGTGACTTTAAGATAAATTGTTTGGATTGAATTAATTTTAAAAGAAGCATTAATTTTTTTATATAAAATCACTATAAATGATTTAAAGTGACATTTAATTAATTAATATAAGAAAAGAGAACTCAAACTTTTTCTCTAAAAATAATGATTACTTACTATTCATAAAAACACTAATAATAGTTCTCAATATTTTAAAATAACTACTAATTTTTTTAACAAAACATTGTAATTTAAGTTATTTGAAATCAATTTCAAACAAAATAAAAAGTGATTCCAAATGGTTCCATAATTCAATTAGCAATTGAGGAAAAAAAAACTTGAGATGCTAAAAATCTATGCTAATTGATAGAGATGTAAAATAAACTATATCATCTCATCTTTTATTGCACACGATATCTCTAATAAATTCATAATATAATATTAATGATCTCATTTTATTTAAATATCAACACATTATTGTCTTATTAAACTTAATTTTAAATATATATTATATCATTTTTCTTATTAAACTTTGGTTACAAATAATCATGTATTATATTTTCTATTATTTTTGTATTCTTACTTATCTTATTTAGACTTATTAAGAAAAAAAATTAAATATCTTAATTAATATCGTTTTATTATCATCTTATCTAATTAAAAATTAAGTGGGATAAAATAAGATAAATTTTAAAAATTAATAATCTATCATAAATCTTATTAATATTTTATCTCAATCTATACCTCATAAAATATACTATCATCACATTCATATCGTACTTAGTAAACAATGACAATGGAAAAGCATAGTACAAATTCAAGCTTCCAGGGTTTAAAGTATCCGTGAGGAACATTGACATAAAAAACCGGATACAAAGGGTTTATATAGTTAACGAAGAAACTAAACAAGAAAATCCAGATAAACTAGATGTACTTACTAATCAATATAACCACCAGTAACTTTGATTTTGCTTGGTAATGTTAAGAGTAGTTTGCAATGAAACAGCTACAAGCTGACTATACGTACAGCTTCGTAATTACTATAAATCAAGAAGTGTAAAAAGTCATTGATATGTACAGAAAGAAAAAGATAGCCTAACAAGATGAACCATAAGAAACATTATGAACAGAGGAACACCACACGACTGTTGCAACTTGAATCCAATTCTTAATCTACAATAGAAGAAACAGGAACGTCGGAACAATGTCCTACGAAGCTGTGAAGGCAAATGGACGGCCATGGCCTACACTCTACTCCAGGTAAGCAGATTTACTGTGGGGATTCTTCCCGCCAGCCAAATAACAACAATGACTTCAATTAATTAAAGCTATACTGATAAACATTGTCTAAAATACCCCCTTCCATCTCATCTAAGAATTCTAATTGTTACATGATGAGACCTGTAAATAGAAGATACTAGATTGGGTACAAATTTCACTGCTATGTAGAAGAAAATGATAACATCATTGAACATATATGATAGTTTATGTATAATGCTATTAGCAGAACGAAACAAATAAATATGCCAAACAAATTAAACAGAGGGTAAAACTTGGCACCGAGTTAGCTCAGTTATACAAACCTCTATATATGCAATTCAAACAACCAGGACGATTTGCAGCTCAAGGACATGGATACTTGTTAATCATTCAGTGACCTGGGTGAAAAACTGACACATGTAAGTTGCTACAATCAAAAGAAAGAAGAAAAAACTAAGCAGACAATTTTACCTGCATTCTAACATGATAAAATTTCAAATTTATTATAAAAATATTTCTTGAGATTCCATTGGGGATGACCAATATTGCAAGAGTGATTCTACAGTTAGCCTTCTAGTTGCACTTAGCATCGATATGAAAAATCGGCACCCATCAATTTTGTACTCCTCAAGGGGATTTCTGTGCCCAAAACTCCTTACATTTACCTGGCCACTATTTCATGTTAGTATGTACCTACTAAAAAGCCAAAATAACACAAAAGTAACATCGGATAATAGATGTACCGCAGAACTGAGCCTGTTCATGTTTACAAGATGATCCCTCCAAAAGCAATCCAGGGTCTTCACAAGAACTGCTTTCTGCATTAAAAAAAATACTTTGGGAGCTAAAGAAACACATTAAAGGGAAAAAAAGATTATATAAATCAGGGAAACAACTAAATTAGGTAAATGCCCTGCAAAATCAAGCATCTTCATGTGAAACCCGAAATATAAACTATGGCTGGAACTAAAAATTCATTCCAAGAGCAGAAAAGAATTTCTTGAGAAATTCATTCTAAGACCGTAAAAGAATTTCTTGAGAAAAAAGAAGTAAACTCAAATCCCAATTAGACCATATAAATGAATAATATAGTGTTGGCATCTCAATAGTAAACTCTACAGGAGAAAATATTACCTCAACTTCTTTCACGTATGAGTCATCATAACCAGATTCTAGTACAACATCCAAGTATGAGGCAATTAGAAAATCTCCTAGGTACTTACGAAGGAGATTAGTGGTTCCACGATACCTACCATCCCTATAAGACAAGCCAATAGGTTATATAACTCAAAATATTTTAAATTTTAAGCATAATAACAGACAAAGAATATGGACCATCATATAGACGAGCAGGAGAGAACACTCACTTGGTCAAATCATCAGAGCATATGGCAAGCCAGCGTTTCAATGAGGAGTTCTTCTTTTGGATTCCTCTAAAGGCATTTGGAGCTGTTGGTAAGCTTGGAAGGTGAATGCCATTTATATCTATTGTACTAAGTTTGCGTAATTGGACAAGGGAATGAAACAACCTTTCCTCGGTGATTCCTGAAAACGAGTCTACAGAAGTTCCATTGATGAGAATTTATTCTCCACAAGTAGAAAAGAAAATGCGAGTATAAATAAGTTTCAAAGATCAAAGCAACTTATATCTATTGAACTAAGTTCACGTGATTGGTCAAGGGAATCAAACAACTTTCCTTGATTCCTGAAAATGAATCTGCAGAAGTTTCATTGATGCTAATTTATCCTCCATGAGTAGGAAAGAAAACACGGGAGATATAAAAAAACCTCACCATCTAATAGCTTCCCTGCAATTCTTGTGAACTCCTTCAAGAGCTTTCCCAAATTCCAGCTTCTTGGATGCTGTCCGTCAGTAGCCATATAATGTCACAAAGTTGTGTAAGAAGATATACATAGTTCTATTTAAAAGAGAGGTAAAAAAGAAAATAGTAAAATAGTAAAACTAATAATAAAAATCTGAGAGTACCTTTGTTGGATCAACATTTGCAATGACTATTTCATCTACCACTGCTTGCATGTACCTAAGATAATTTTCTTATCATCAATTTATCGATAACTTGAATAGATCAGCATACCATCAATGTTGGACAGTATACTTGGCTAGGTAGGAAAATTTCAAATGATGGAGATCTACAAAGGCACTCACTGGAATATGATCTGAGAACAACTTTCATTATCACCTGTTAAAATTGACTGCCTAAGGTCATAGACATGCCTTCTCTGCACCTGATAAAAAAAATTCATACAATTTAACTATTTTTATTGACAATTTAACAAGTTATGAAAGCTTCTATTGTATCCCCCCCTCCCACCTCCTCCTCCTCCTCTCTCTCTCCAACACAAATAATAATAATAATAAATAAATTATGTTTGAGCATCCAAAGATATGACTTAAATGTGAAGTTATAAGTTCTGCAGCTAACTGCAGTTAGTACTTGAAATGCGGGATATTTATTGCCAAATCATACCTCTAATACTTCATCGAATTCAACCAGGCTCTTTCGAATACCAAAGAAGTATTTCTCAGCGTTAATTTGCAGGGACAAGAGCTAAATATTTATCACAGTAAAATTAATTAATCAAAGATGATTTTCAAGACTCAAACAGACATTAAAAAACCATGATAAAAAAAATAAATGGAAAGAATCACATGTACCCCAAACCCTAGGAGGAGGGGAGGCATCAATGGGACGGTTAGATGATCACCTGTCTAACAATTGCATCCCCTTCAATCGGAATATCCTCATCGTTTGTAATCTTTGAAATAAGTCTCACAGCCCACTCAGTGTCAAAATTAAATTTTTGAAACATCTCATCCTGCAAGCTGTAACAAAGATGTTAGGCTTTAAACCCTCCCTAATATACTGAACCTCCCATTACAAAACAAAGCCATTAACGTTGCTTAATTGATACAGTCAGCAGTACAACTCTCTACAGAAGCTCCTGCTGGCAGTTTCATGTTTGTCAAAGCTTCTATCAACAGTAAGTTAAGCCAGATAAAAACAGAACAGCTTTTTTAGTGCGTTTTATGAAAAAAATTGAATACTGAAGAGCTATATCAGCTTGAGTTTCATTCTTTAGATAGGTCCCTTTGGATATTAAGGAATTAAGGATACTTTTAGAGCTACAAAAGATAAGGTTTTGTGCATTTTCGTCTGTATTGTTCTAGAGCCTAATAATTATATTGGTATACTACCTGACCATAAAACGTGTTGATCCAGGATCACCTTGCCTTCCTGCCCTTCCACGAAGCTATAAAATGACATGATATTTACTTAATGAGGACCAAATAAATACATAACACTAAGACATGGAAATCTAAAAGTATATAAGATAGTTAAGTGTATAATTTTTGTTTGGATTATCTACCCTGGGAAAAAGTTGTCACGATCAGACAAAATGGTAAAGATCTTAATTTGCAATCTAAATATTTCTAGACAAATTATTCTGTCTGGAAAGCCTATCAAACTGGACATGGGGTAATTATAAATGGAAGCCATGACAAGCTAATTGTTTGAGACTGAATAATAAAAACAGTTAATTAAACTATCAAAAACAGAGTATTTTATTAAATTGCATATCCCTAAAAAGAGATCTGTCCAAGCTATCTCCCAGCATACTTGTCCAAACTCAATAAGCAAGAGATGATGACATGTAAGTTCAAAATATCTATTTGCAAGAAGCAAGATCCTAAAGCCACAAGAACCAATCAAACAGAAAGAAAGTATTGAGCTTTTTGTGAGGGCTATGAACATAGCTTTAAGATTGCAGCTAATGACGTCTGACAAATTTAATGTTGGCATATAAGATCTTAGATGATTGTATAATAGGAGGCACATACGTTCTAACATGTGCACCTATTAACATATAGTTTTCATGAGATCAGGATGCTTGAAAGGAAGGAGAAAACTTATTCTTTCGAAAGGAATTAATATACAAAATACACCACGACATTAGAACTACTTGCTGAAGATTAACCTTACATTTCATAATTGTTCTTTCAAAATGGAAGGTCAAGCTCCTTTAGATTGCACCTTTTGCTATGCTAGAACTCTATGCAATTCAACTCACCTGATTATCTATTCTCCGGGACTCATGCAATGATGTTCCAATCACGTGAAGGCCACCAAGCTTTTTCACCTCAGAACCTTCATGGAGACAATGCACCTCACAGTCCCTCAAAACAGATAGATAAGCAAGTGCTATAGTTGGACCAAGAGGATACACCTCTGACTGTTCTTCAACTAACTTTTCTAGCTCTTTCAGATCAGTTGACTGACTCAATTCCACTGAATCTGAAAGCATAGATTTTGCCTCCTTATATGTCCAGCTCTTGCATTCACTTTTGCATACATATTTAGCTGGAAATTTTGAGCAGAACATAAGAGAACAGAATGTATAAAGTATTCATCAAAAACCAAAATCATATGTTACATAAAATCAAATCAAAATAAAAAAAACGCAGAAGGTACCCATTAGGGCTGCTTTTGCCAGCAAGGCCAGGGATGATGGTCCAACCTTTATCTTGGCTAATACCTATGAAAAAAGATAATTAGAAATAAGATCCTTTAATTTTGGCCTCACAAAAGCATAAGGATTACCTTTCGGGGAACTGCATCTTCATCAGTTTCAACATTGGGAGCCTCTTGTGTCAGAAATGGAAGCACACTGTCCTCTATAACTTCTTTTGCAAGCATCTTTGGCAGTAACGACCAGAAAAATTGTTAAGTAAAACTCCAGACAAGTGAAAACAAATTTTGAACTAAAAAAATGCACATGTTACAGGACCAAAACTCCAAAATAACCTGAAGAAGTGCAAGGAAAAGTTTTCCCTTAATATTTCAACATAGACTCATATGTGATTGAAATGGTGCCTACCTTTGGATTTCCTCCTAGGATTATGTCAGTGCCTCGACCAGCCATATTTGTAGAAATAGTAATGGCATATTTTCGTCCTGCTTGAGCAATAGTCTCAGCTTCCCTTGCAGCATACTGATTAAAAAAATGGATCAAAACATGAAGCAGAATGAGAAATTAAGTATAAAAAAGAGGGAGCGTATTAACATATGGAAGGTCCTACAAACCAGTTACCTTAGGGCGTGCATTTAAGACATTGTGGGGGATATTCCATTGCCTCAGGAGCTCAGAAAAGTGTTCAGAATTCTCAACACTGCATCATCAAGATGATAGATCACAACTACAAATTTGCTAGGTCTGCTTACTCAGCAGATTGAAATGGAACGAATTGTCAATTCCTTGCATCATGCACAAACTATTTCAAGAATAACAATTTTACAAGTATAATAAACTCTCTGGAATTAGCATCAACCAAGCAATACAAGTAAGGAGAACTAATCAAGCAAACACCAAGATGTTATCTGGTTAAAAATGATTTAACTTATTTAATCAGGATATTTATCCCAGAAAATGCTTGTTAAGACCCACATACAACATATAAAATACTCGTTAGTCCACCTCCTATCAGCTTGAGCTTTTAGAAGAATTGGTTACTAACTCTTCTCCAACATAGTATCAGAGCGTAAAGTTCTGGATTCGAACCTCCTCAACTCCAGAATTTTCACCAATATTAAATAGGCCTATTTCTTTAACTTCTACCAGACTTAAAGTCTATCTCCGCTTGATGGACCCTTTAAAAAGTTATTTACTATATACTCGGTCCATGTGATTCTGTCTAACTTTATTTGATGGGTCTTTACTCAATTCGCAAATAAGAGCCCATCACACTAGTCTACTTAGCCCACAAGTAGAACCCATTAATTCAAGAGGAGTGTTAAAAAAAAGCCCATCATGTTAAGACCCAAATATAACAAGTGAAAGAATAGCCAATCCACTTCCTTACAGAGCTTTTAGGATAATTGGTTGTTAACTTGTCTCCAACAATGATCATTTATTTTCTCTTGGGGATTAGAGCAAAGAAATGCAATTCGCATGAGGGCAGCTTGCGGTAAGATGGGCCTGGTATTTGAATTTTATTTCCCTCAAACCACCTAATTATGAGAATAAAGGCTGTGACGTAAAGATAGAAATATTATGTGCATCTGCAGGTTAAAAGAGGTCTCTAAGAATGCCACAATATGCAGGTAGTAGGGCATCCTTAACAGCAGTGAAGTCAAATATACACATATAATCTATAGTACACTGGAATGTCCTGACATTGTCACATTGGAAAATCAAACAAATATCATAAAATTTGGTGCAGAGACGAGTCATACTACACTTACCTGGTGGTCCCAACTAAAACAGGACGGCCTAGCCTAAACATGTATTCAACTTCTTGACGAGCATGTTCCCATTTCCCCCGAGCCGTCTAACACAATACAAAGCACACCACAAGTAAAATTCAATAAAATGACTTCCACTTGAAAATAGAATACCCAAATAATGTTAACGGTAAGGGTGGTACATCCTACCGCAAAGGCTTGGATAGGTAGATCATTTCGAATATTTCGTAAGTTTGTGGGTACTTCAATAACAGGCATCTGAAACATTTTCAAGAACTCTTTTTCCTGAATCAATTAAATAAAGTTTAGGACACCATATGAATTGTACTTAGTGAAGAGGAAGCATTTATTACAGAAAACAGCTAACGGTACTTCAGTTTTTGCTGTCCCAGTCATCCCTGAAAGCTTAGGATAGAGCTTGAACAGTGATTGATATGTGATTTGTGCCACGACGACTGAATCAGCCTAGAAATACATGTGGACTATAACATCAAAGCCGATGAGGAAGATACTTCTCAATATTGAGAGCAGAAGGAAAGTTTTCATGAATAACTAGCCAATATCAAGGATCACCTGGATCTTTACACCTTCTTTGGCCTCTACAGCCTGATGAATCCCCTCAGACCATCTTCTTTTCTCTTCAACTCTGCCAGTTAGCTGCAAACATTGAATTCATCATCTTTTTAATAAGATATTCCAGTATTGGTTATTTGCACATATAATACAGCCCTAAAAAATGTCAAAACCAGCCTTCATAAAAGTAGCTGAAATAAAAAGAGTTATATTTCAGTTAATGGTTTGTAAGCTGAATTTCTGAGGCATGTTATCAAAGAATTGTGATAATTTTTGCCACATGAAGAGTACGCAGATTTTCCCATTCAAAATGACTTCTCACTAGCTAACTTTTAAAAGCAGATGTTATGGCTGAGTTGCAAAAAAAAAAGAGAAAATATTATGAAATACCCCACGAGGAAGTACACAGTTCAGAAATGAAGAACAGAACAAGGACTTGATCATGGTTCCAACAATGATACCATGCCGTAAAACCAGTGCGTATTGCATACCTTAGGAAAAAAAATACTTTTTACTGTAAAACTCTAACATGAATAATTGTTGAAGAGAGAATATAATAGCTAGAGAATTGGCCCTAGATACGAGATAATAAATATTTTGGACCTACCTCATTGATGATGAGAGCCTTCCCATTTCTAACAATATACTGCACATCTCGACGGTAGAACTCTTTAGCCTTCAAAGCATTCATCACAAACCTACATGTTCAGATTTCAATACAATCATAACACATAAAAATTGAAGCAAACTGATAGATGACTATAAATCTAGAAAAAGTAAATCATCCTTCAACCCCATATGACAACCAAACAAACACAAGCACGTCCAAAAAATAAAAATTTGTTGCTAGAAACAAACATCACGTATAATATTTATAGTCCACAAGATCTTTTATCAGCTACAACAGATACTATCCTAGAGCAAGATAAATAAGAAAGGCCATCTTCACCTAGCCCAAGGATCACTTTCATCCCACAAGTCATGTGTTTCAAGAACCATTTCAGCAAGCTCAATTCCTTCTTCAGTCAATTCAACTGAGTTGTCCTTGAGTTCCACATTATAATGCTGTTAACACAATTAGAACAGAAAATTAATTTCATCATAGCAACTGATCAACAACAAACCATATGGAAATACAGTTTAAAAGAACTAGACTCACAATGCCCCGAACAAGCAACTCAGCCACTTTAGCAGCAACAGGATAACGTGCAGCATCTGTACTAGCCTGAGATAGAAGTACAACATACAGTACTTATAAATTTCCAATAGTTAAAAGGTTCATTCTAATCAAACCGCACATTCAACATGGTAATGGCAGATATTGCCTAGCTTTTTACTGTTACTGAAATTCTGCAAACGTCTTTCCCCCTCATGAGAAGGGGGGGAGGGGATAGAGAGTATTACTAATTACCTCACCACTTATTAGCAAGGGATTCCTGCCTTCATCAATGAGGACCGAATCAACTTCATCAACTATAGCAAAATGAAATGGCCTTGGCCTGTTTTTCATACTAATCTGTCAAATACCAAATAAAACAAATAATATGAACCTTGATGTTCTCATTAAAAACATAAAACACACCATCTCATCACAAGTTGTCCCCTGCTTCCAGCAAGATTATCTCGTAGATAATCAAAACCAAGTTCCTGAAGATATGAAAAATAAAGAGTCACTACAAAACAAGACACATAACTTTCCCCTCATTTAGGAGTAGAGAGTTCAAGGACGCACTAATTAGTGGTAACGGCATTGAAAGAACTAAGCCACAAATATATCAAACAAACAAGAGCGAGAAGCATTATGGTTCAAGGGAACAATTGGAAACGACTTACTGAATTATTGGTGTACGTTATATCACATCCATAATTTGATCGCCTCTCATCAGCTTTCATCCCCCTCTATATTTCAAGAACATACAATACACATCAATACACTGTAGTATCAAAGTGTATTATATCTCCCTTCATTTAGGTCATTGACTTAGTGAACAACAGGTTACCTTGTCACAAAAAATCACATTATGAAAACAAGGGTTCAGTAGAACTCCTAAATGAACATATTACCCTGGACTAACCTGAATTAACCCTACTGAAAGACCAAGGAACCGGTGAACACGACCCATCCACTCAGCATCTCTTTGAGCTAGATAATCATTCACGGTTACCACTGTGGAGAGAAAGAACAAGAGCAGCACATATATTAGAAAAATGATTCCCAGAAAATAGATGGTAAAATAAAGTGGTGTGACATTTCCAGAGAAACTATGACAAAAATTTCAATGCATAAACATGAAAAAAATACCATGAACACCTTCACCAGTTAGAGCATTTAAATACGCCGCCAATGTAGAAACCAAGGTTTTTCCCTCTCCCGTTTTCATCTCTGCTATGGAACCGTCATGAAGCACAGCCCCACCAATAATCTATAAATACCATTGTCAAAACTCAAAGGAAAACAAAAATGAAAGCACACCCAATGAGTGACAGGAATTGTATGTGTGAGAAAGAAAGACACAAAGACAGAGTACAGACCTGGACATCAAAATGACGCATTCCAAGCTTCCTTTTTGCAGCTTCTCGAACAACAGCAAAAGCCTCTGTAAATTTTCTACAATATCTTTACAAATCAATTCCATCACAAGATAATTAATTTAAACCAAAAGAGACGGCAAATAGCCTTCAACCAGCTTGAATATCTGCAAGTGTCTGTCCCTGTCGAAGCCTTTTCTGGAACTCCACAGTTTTAGCAGCAAGCTGAAAGAAACAAAAAAAAAACGACCCATTGCTCAATTTGACAAAACAAGGATTAAAAGAAAACCAAAACTAACCAAAAAGAGAGTGATGTCAATTGCACAACCAATTGAAACCCACAAACCTTATCATCAGTAAGCCTCTGAATTTGAGGCTCGAGTGCATTAACAGCGTTAACAAGACGGTAGTAATCCCGAACAACCCAATAGTTCAAGCTTGCAACATCACTCCAAGTCTTTCTAACGCTCCCCAATTTCTCCTGAAAAAAGTAGAATACAAAACAACACATAAACTTAATAGCGAACACGTGAAGAGCGAAAAACATATCTCGGAACCCAACAACAGCTTACCTTCAAAGATGCAAAAACATGAGTGGGTCCAGCTGTGGCACAGAGAGATACTCTGATACGACGACGTCGATGTTCAGAAGAAGGAAAATAATGAAGAGTCAAGAAGGGGTTGCTGATATTACTGAGCTTAGGCGGTTGATGTGGTTGCTTTGGATTTGTGGTGAAAAACGAGGGGCGGTTAAGCGCAGGCACAGTAGCCATGGATGGCTTTCTTTGTAACTTTGTTAACCTAGGCTTGGATGTGCTTTGCAAAACTCAAAGGCCTTCTTCATAAGTCACAATTCCCTCTAGTTTGTGTCAAAGCTGTTTTCTCAAAAGAAAGAAGATGGAAGTTCGGCGGCAAAGTGTTTTTGCATTTGCCGGAGACTCGAATAACAAAAAGAAATGTTAAAGGATGAACTAACGTTGCCACCCAAACTTTAGACAGTTCATCAATTTTTTTATTATTAGATTTAGTACATTAAATTTTTAACTTTTACAAAATGTAAAAACTTCCCATTAACATCACATTAAATATATTAAATTAAGTTTTTTTTATATAATTTAATCTATTAAATTTTAAAATTTAGCTTAGATTTTTTGATTAAATTGTGAAAATTTAAAATTTAATGGATAACATGTAAATAGATAATGAAGCAAAGCATAAAATTAATAAAAATTACTGTACCGTAAATTTTTAACTTTTGGCTAAAATAAGAAGGTAACAAAGTTTTATTTTATTTTTATTTTTAATTTTAGATACAAAACTGGAAGAAATTGGAGAGAGAAAAAAATATCCTCAAATGTATCTCTAGCTGGTCCGAATATTTAAAAATAGTTGACTTTTTTAATTAAAAAATCTAGTTCCCATGATTTAATATTTAAATGTGATGGAAAGAAAATATGAATCCTAAAAATTTAAAAATTATTCTCATCAATTATTTTCAAATTCTCTTTGATATTGATTAATATTTTCAAATTCACAATATATAATTACAAAATTATCTCTGATTTTAATATATTTTTTTATTTTATATTAATCATTGTTATTTTTACAAAAATATTTAAGTAAATTAATATTTTGATTTTGATTTCTCATCCTTACCATCTTAAAAAAAACAAAATTATCTCTAATTTTAACATATTTTTTTTATTTTATATTAATCGTTATTATTTTTACAAAAATATTTAATTAAATTAATATTTTTATTTTGATTTCTCATCCTCACCATCTTAAAACAAAATGAGGAGTGAGAGAGAAAATGATTTTTAGGTTCCGTACCTCTCAAATCTATTCATTTATGATTCTAAATTAATAAATGGAACAGAAAGTCAAAAAGAATTATAATTAAACAAGTTTAAAAATAAAATTGATAGATCGACATGTATGCAAAATTAAAAATGATAAAATTAAGAATTATAAATGTTGATTATTTTGGTTGATAATATATTTTTATATAAATTTTAGATAATCATAATATAAGTATATCTATTATAACTATAACACGTGTGATTGTACTCACATATTTAATAGCGCATAAATTTACTATTATTTTTATTACATGATTATTCTTTACACTTCGTTTATTTCTATGTAAACTAGACTAATGTACAATAAGACTTTCATACCAAGTTGTCGTATAATTTATCTATGTTATTTCAGTTATTTACAAATATGTAAAGTTATAGCAAATATAGATTTACTGGACCATATGATAGTTCCGCTATGGAGTCTAAAACATCATTTTATTTCATCTTATTTTTATAAGTATCGTGTAGTGAGAGAGAGGTTAAATCACATGAAAGTGTCAAAAGAGAAGTTTGTAAGGATTATAAGTATTAACTATTTTCGTATACAACATATATTTATGTAAATTTATTTTTAAGTTCATTATCAAGTTTATCAAGTAAAGTTGAAGAAATATTAGAATTTTAGATAGTCGTACTCTAGGTATATCTGTTATAACTATAACACGTAGTATTACACTCATGTATTTAATAGCATATAAATCTGGTATTATTTTTACTACTAAAATATTTATGCTAAAATATAGAATAAGATATATGTTAAAATATTATATAAGATAAACTCTATATTATAGGCTAATTTTTAACTTAAAAGTTAGCATAAAATATACTTTAAAATATTTTTTTTAAATAAAAATATTCATGATGAATGAGTCAACTTTAAAAGAACTCTTATTTAAATAAAAGTTTTCTTAATTAGTGAGTATTACTAATCCTATTTGTAATAGAAAAAATATTTATCAATTACATAGAATTAAGGGTTTAATTTTTTCTATAAATAAAGAACATTACTTTTTATTTCAATCAACCACATAAGAGCATTATTATTTTTTCTTAATTTCTCTCTCTTGTTTTGTAAATATAATATCACAATTCTTTAAGTTTTTTTATTTAATTAATCTATCAAATATTTGTGATTATGTTTGATTGATTAATAAGTCTAATTAGTTTATGATATTTTGATCATATGTTCTTATAATTTATTCTTTATTTTTGTTCTTAAATTGTTAAATCAAATAATTGTGTTTGTCATATCATAATTATTTGATTTGATTATTAATCTTTAAAGAAACTATTTTTATTAAACTTGTGTTTGATTTTTTTGATCTATGATTTGCTAATTGTTTTGATTTAAGTGACATATGTTTTAAATTATCTAGTTAAGATTATTCATTATTGAATCCGTTATAACACACGAACACTTATGTGTTTGTACTAACTATTTTACAGTTAATTTTAAACATATCTGATTGACGAGAAGTTTATTGAAACGTTGGTCTAAAAACCATTCACGTTAATATTAAAAACTGTAAAAACATAAAAGGGACTCGTAAGTAAGGTACATTATGGTAATATCCCTAAGGAATATAGCATAAGACAAAGTTTGTACTTAATATTTATTTTTCATAGTGAAAAGTTAGGCGATCTAATAGACTGATAGTTTTCCTCTTAGATCATAGTTATGACATAAGTTGTTTCCACATAAAAACATCGTGTATTATTCTTTTACACATGATTGCATGTCTGACCGTTTTGTTTAGGTTATTAAATTATAAATTGATAAAAATTAAAAATAACATATTCACTCCTAACGTTAATTATGTCCATAATTTATAAACTTTTAATAACCAATTAAGGGTCTATTTTATAAAAAAAATGCATATAAGATCCACTTTTATTAATGATTAAACACACTAAGAGTCCATTTTCATAAATACAGGGAAAAAGACAAACCTCTCAGGTCACTTTTGAGATTTTGATTGTAAACGTGCTTTAAAACAAGTGTTTAATTAAAATAAATATAAAATATGGATAGTATCTATTTTTTTACTTTTACTGATATCTATGTCGTTTATGGCTTATTTTTCTCAAAAATAATCACCAAATGATATAACACAGCTAAACACAAGCTGGTAATATAGCTACCACAAATCAAGCTTTATCGTAGCTTTGGCTAGAATTGCTTAACATGCATAAAATCATAAGCAACATACAGCGTCCATCTTGTTAGGCATGTAAATTTGGTGAGCAACTTCAGAGCAAGTGCCCTTCTACAAATTATGTTCTATAGAGTAATCAAGAAGCGGTCTTATTATTATAGAAGAGTTCATAATAACATTCAGTCATGTAATTTACAATATTGTCACGTTAATTTCATATTTGACTAATTTTCAATTACACTTTCCTTCAGACTAAACTAATTTACCTCAGTCTATTTACTTCATCTTCATCAGATTTACCCTACTGTTTCTTTAATGAAAAAGTGCGATTTTTTCTATGGACAATATTCAGAACACTTGGCATTTGGCCGGTTGGCTACCCTAGAGAGTGGAGCATCCCGGTAAAAGCTCAATATTCTCTGCAATAGTAGACCTGTTCCAATCAAATCATGATCCAACAAATTCAATCTTTCATCTACGTAAGAAACAATCATGGAGTATGTAGCATACGTTTACAATAAATTCCAATTTAAAACTTAACACTTCATTTCTTTACCATTTTCTTCTCTATTACAGGTTATGTAAATCATCAATTGTTTCTAGTTTCAAGGTGCAGTGAGCTTTTCAACTTTATCCTCGGAAAATAATATTGATGTTCTTTTCTTTTGTCTTTATTTTCTCCGAGGATATAAAATTCAACTAAGTGAAGATATGATAATCTGCAAATAAGTACACCAGTAACATAATGTGCCGGTTTGTACGCATTTTCTTTTACAGACGAGAGCCAATGACTTCTTTGGTGAATATAACAGAAGAAGAATTAAGGTAATACCTTAAGGTGCTTATCAGCATATCCTGCAAAGAGCTTTCCTTGCCAACATAACAATGCAGTTACAACAGAATCACAGGGAATAGATCCAAAAGGTCTGGCCTCTATCTGAAATTCATCTCCAGATAGTTCCTGCATACAGAAGATATGTTGATGAAATTTGTGTGAATCATTGTTTAAGTGATACTCTGTAAATCCACATTTACCAAACAATCTAAAGAGCATATACTTAAACTGCAAACATACATGCACGTCGATAGTTTTACCCCATCCTCCAGTAAACAACCATCTTCCTTCCATGCCCACAGCAAACATAGCTCCGTTGTGCACTTTCATGGATTTTATGAACACTCCATTCTTCCAAACCTGAAGCAGATGTTAACATTTATTGATGAAATTAAGAGAGAGAATAGATATGGGCCTGATCACTTAAAAAATGCAGGCTCATACCAATCCTCTCTTGCCGCCTCACCTATTAGGCACATGTGAAATTAGATATTCCTTGGATTCCGTTGAAGATTTAATATTATCCATTTGATGTCAAGACTCGCATAACTTTTTTCAGTCAGCAACCATGACAATAACTTTATTCTACAAGACTAGTTTGAATATTCGAATGCCACACATGAAATTTCAACCAAAAAAAACAATTGTTTGGTGCTGGCTTGTGCCGATTCATAATGACACGAAAGTTCAAATTCATCATTTTCAATGTTATATCCCTATGACAAAGGTGAACATAATAATCCAACTCAATTAAGGTTAAAAGATTGATACCTTTATGCTTCCATTTTCATAGGCTGCAATAAGTATATGCTTATCTGTAACAATAGATAGAACCGAGCTCACAGTTCCGGATGTGTCTTCCCCCAAAACTGTCAAAGGACTATGGTCAAAAAGACTCCATAGTCTAATAGTTCCATCCCAACTGCCACTATAAAGAACACCCTCACTAACTGCAAGCGTGGAAACTACTGATTTGTGACCACTCATAGTGCACAACAAGGTACAATCCTAACACAAAAATAAATAGATCAATAGAGAGAGAATGTGTTCTAACATAGCCACTGTGAGTGTGCAAACAAAAATAGAGCAAAGTGATAGGTACAAGGCATTACTTGTAGTGACCATTCTTTTATCAACTTGTCTCCACCACCAGAATATATAGATCCATTTCCTGAATAGCACAAAGCACGAATACCACTGTATCGCCAATCCTTCTGCTCGTACCATTTCTTTAATGGTTCATTTCCAAGCGAGAAATTTAGATTCCAGACAAATATTCCACCTCCAATGTCACCACTTATGCACATGGGTTGCTCTTGATCGACATAAATAACGGCCATTACCCGATGCTCATGACCTTCAAATGCATGTACAATAGAGAAATCCTACACAGATTACGTGCCAAATGAGCTCATTTGAAAAGACGACAAAAAGGAGAAACTTGTATGTTACATCATTTGAATACAACCAACTATTCATATGAATTTCTGATTCTCTCATAAAATTGAAAGAATCAAATACAGGTAAAAAGATATGCATCACATCAATCACAAAATATATATATGTGTGTGTGTGACATGGCAACATTTTGCATACCTGCAAAGACCACAAGCGGACAGTTTTATCAAATGAGGAGGTAAAAAGAAAACCACCTATAAAGACAAAAGAAGAAGCATTTAGATAGGGGAAGTCTACTTTTAATGGACAATTTTGCAAGGAGGTAAATGACAGCAAAACTACGAATCAATTCTAATAAATTTCAAGAACAACTTTAATATATTAGAACATAAGCTTGCAGCTACTCTCTGCAAGTACAAAACACCAAAATTTAAATTAATAACAAAAAGGAACAAAGATAAAAGGCATCTTGTGCCATAGCAACATGCACGCAATTCCACCTAGTGTGCACTTTAAACACACTGAATTTAAAATTATACCTCCAACAGCTATTCCAGTAACACAATCACGATGTCCTTGTAGATCTATTGATTCAACCATTCCCTGAGAAAGGCCGTCTAGAATACTTCTCCCAATCCTTTCCTCCTTCATATGATCAGAATCTGCCATAACATTTAACTCTCTTTCCTGCAACTCACTTCTATTTAACATTGCTGGCTTTCCCTCGGGCAACTGACATAATTCCCCAAGAATTATGTGACAATTGATGCTATTCACATCCACTGCCGCTTCTAAACTGGCCAGTATATTGAAATGAGGTTTAATTGCAGATTCCCCTATGCATTTCCTCAAATCGGTTAAAAGTGGGCGACTTCCCGGATCATAAATCAAACATTTCAAGAGAATGCCCTTCAGCGATGCACATTCTGCACCCAATTTAGTTTCCATCAAAGAGCTAATTCTATCAACCCAGCTCAGATACAATGTCAAATAATCAGAATCATTTACTATGCCAATCTTTCCAAATTCCTTAGTAAATGCTTCTCCAAGAAGAAGCTTTAGCAGTGAACAAGCCAAGGACCAAACATCTGAGCTATATCCGATAGGATATTTCGACTTGTCACATTCTACTGCAATGCCCTTTTTAAGCAACAAATGAAACAATAACTCTGGACTTACAAAAGCATCATCTGTCAGCAGATCACTAATGATTACTTCTGATTTCTCAGCATCAACTTTCATTCTACCAGACACAACGTCTAAAATGCTGCCATCAATCTTACTTCCCATCATCAAGATCTCACTCAAATCAACATAAACATGACCAAAATCATCAAAACTAAAGCATGAGAATCCAAGACAACCTGTAACAAGCCCTTCTGAATGCAAAGCAATCACAGCTTCACACAATTCCACTCCAACCATTGCAAAAACAGAAATCCAATCTTTACTCAAACCAACACCCACTCCAACAGCAAACCCGTCTCTCAAATCATTCAACTTCTCTAACAACCTCCTACTTTGCCTCTCACATACTAAATACAAATATCCATTTCCCAAATCACCCCACAAACCATAAACTCTACCTACCTTCCTACATTGCCTCACAGAAGCTCTTAGAATCAAACCCATCTCATTTCTCAACTCCTCTTTCATCCCTCTCAAGCATTTCATAACCCGCACAAAATAGCTAAACTCTAACTCTGAACCTCTTAAACTAGTTAAAGAGCTCACCTTTACAAGACTTACCTTCTGATCCTCTCCAAAACGAGCCCAATTCTTCACCAACGAAGGAGAAGTATCAGAAGAACCAATTCTCCCACGTAAAACTGCACAAAAAATCCTGTTTCTTTCATCTTCATCTACAGAATCCACCAAAACAACATCTTCAGGAAGCACCCAGTCCTTCCACTCCGAGTAAAACTCCTCTGACCAAAACCGTGGTAAGAAATCAGAAGCGCCCTCATTCAAGGAAACGTTTTTTAGCTTCCGGGCATCGCTAGAATTTGATTTTTCTGGTGGATTTTGGGAAATACAGTAGGAAAGAAGATCGATGTTCTTGGGCAGAGCAGAGGGACCTTGAGGGGGGTACTTGACGAGTTGGGTACAAGCTGGGCAGCGAATGGTTTGAGCATAGGCGTATGGAAGCTTCGCAAGGCAAACTTGACAAACAGAGTGACCACAAGCGAGTACTCGTGGAATTGTGAACTCACCGTCGTAGTTCTGTAAGCACACAGGGCATTCTGGCAACTCCATCACTGTTTCCCCTACGCTGAGGCCGGATAACCTACGTCGTTTGTTTATTGTTTGTCAAGTTTGCTTTTGATTTTGGGATTTTGTCTATGCATAGACCATGTAATAATGAAAAAAAGACTCAAGCGTAATTTAATTTAAAAAAATGCCAAATTTAAATTTAATGTAAGCTTCATTTTGTATTATAAATATAAAAAAATATTAACTCCTTATAAATTTATAATTAATTTTAAATACACAAATCTCTTTCATTTATCATATATTAAAATTTTTATTTTATAAAATAAAAAATAAATTATTTTATAATAAAATAAATATAAATTTATATATATTAAAAATGATATACTAATTATTTTCATAATTCATAAATAATATAATACATTATTATTATTAATAATAAATATAATTATCAATATATTTAATAAATAATTATAATTATAATATAAAAAATAATATTCATAAAAATAATTAAATTATTAAAAAAAATTATAAAACCTCTCGGTACAAATTTCTACGAGATATAATATAAACATAAAATATTATATTATAAATTTTACGTAAAAATATTATCTAATATAATATTATTATAATTATTTTTATTATTAATATAATAAAATATATAAATTATATTTTAATATTTAGATAAAATTATTATTAATAAATATTTTTTATCTTAATAATAATTAAAATTATAATAATATTATATATATGTGTTCTAATGTAATACAAATTTTATGGTATTAATTGAATATTATAATATATTTTGATTTTTATTTTTTATAACTTCAAAAATTATTATAAAATTAATGGAAACATTATAGAGAATAAAGAATAAAAATAATATCAATGTTTTATAATATAAATTAAAATAATAATAAAAATTAATTTTTATCTCATATTAATAAATATATAATTTATTTATATTTAAAAATTATAAACGGTAATATTCTTAATTCAGATTAATTTTAAATAATTTTTTTAAATATCAATAATTTAAAGTTATTGTAACTATTTAGTAAAATTTTTAATAATTTAAAATTTTATAATTTATTATTATTATTTTAAATTTATTTATAATAAAATTTTGATAAGTTATATATTTTTTATTATATAAATATAAATTAATTTTATTTTTTTGTTAACTTAAAATTTTATTTATTATTTATTAAATTTTTTATAATTTTTTTATTTATAATAAAAATAAATTATTAATTTTTTTCTTCATACTTTTAAGTTATTAATGACACGCCTTAGGTGTTTATTAAAAGTTAGTGATTCAAAATATATATATTTTTGTCTTCTTTTAAAAAACAAGGAGAAAAAAAAAGAAGAAAAAGATATGAAAATTAAAAAAAGAGAGCGAAAAAGAAATAAATTTTTTATGCAATTTATTTAATAAGTTATAATTTAACTATTTTTAAACTAAGTCACACTTAAGTCTTTTTTTTAACTATTATATGGAATATACAAAATCCTTTTGATTTTTTAAATTAACATGAAGGATTCATCATCTTGAGAGAGAACATAATATAATTAAGTGACATGTCATATAAATAAGATCATTTTTTTTAAATGAGAGAATTTTTTAATTTTTAATTATAAATTAACTAATAATAATATTTTATTATATTTATATTTTAAATAATATTTTTTTACCTTTATTTATCATTATAATTTATTTTTCTTGTTAATTCTAAAGAAACTTTAACTTAATTATGTCATAAAAAAATGATTGAGTTTTTTTTTCTCTTATTAACTAAGCTAAGAAACCACAATCTAATTAATAACTTTAATTGGTACATAAAATAAATATTATTTACACAAAAATATGTTATTTATTTTTTTATTTTAAAAAATATGATATTTTATTTATTTATTTATAAAAATTATACTAAAAATATATATTTAATAATTTTAAATTTATTTTTAAAAAATAAAATTATCAGAGAATTTCAATCATTCGATATGATAAAAGACAATAATATATTTAATAGTTATGCTTATAATTTTTTATGTTTCACATAGTGAGATAAAATAACAAAAATACTCTCACTGATATCTGTATAATGTTTTTTTAATAAAAACCTTTTATGACTCATTTTTATTAAATAAAAGGATTAATGAACACCTATTTTATAACAAAACTATTAATAACTACTTTTTTATAAGTAAAATAACTAACATAAAGTTAGAGAATTAAGAAATACTTTTACTCAAAAAAATGAGAACTCAATGATATTTTTTCTATAGTTAAATATAATTAAAGAAAAATATATTTCAATAATAATGAATAAAATCTCATGATTAAATGATAAAACAGTTTTGAAACTATGTTACATGTAAAATAGTAGGTAGATTTTTTAGATGTGAGGTATAAAGTTTGAATTTTAGCACCTATATATTAGCATAAGTTGTTACATTAATCTCTCTTTTAGTATTAAAATAAAAAATAATTTAATTGCTTTAGGGTATTGGATTCAATTTTTGTAAGAATTATCTAGTTTTCATCAAAAGTGAAGACATGGAACAGTAACATGCATTTTATAATATTAACAATGAACAAAGATTGTATTCTTCGATCTTTTTCCCAAAATTATATAATCTATTTTAATAAATATATAAAAATTTAATTTTTTTAATTTTTTAATAGATTTAATTAAATTTAAATTTAAATTAATGTTAAGTAATGTATTTTTTTATTTTATCTTTAAATTGTATTTAATTATACTTAAATATCAATAATTTTAATTATATATCATATTTTAATAAATATATAAAAAATTAATTTTTTTAATTTTTTTTATAAATTTAATAAAATTTAAACTCAAACTACTATTAAGTAATGCATTTTATATTTTATTTTTAAATTATAATTTCATTATACTAAAATATAAATAATATTTCTTTTACAAAATTTATTTAAAATTTAAAAATATAAAATCTTATAATTATTTTATAATTTATTATTATCATATCAAACTAATTATTATTATTTTTTAAATAATTAATTAATTGAATATCAACAATCACAATAAAGAATGATCAACGAATTGATATAAACATCTAGATGACCCAAAATAGTTAACTCACCCGTTACAAATAAATTAACACAATAGGATAACTATCAATCCAAACAATAAGTGTATTAATTTCTATTGCTAATTTGGTAAAAACATGTGCAAATGCCGAGGATAGAAGCTCCAATCCTCCACCATTTTCAGCCCCTCACCACTTGTAAAATCTCATTAATAATCAACCCTTTAATTGCCAAACAACCCATCCCTATCTTTAAGATAGTTTAGAGAGGCTAGTAAATCAGTTTCCACTGCAATTATTTTGTATCCCATTGACGTGACAGTTTTAATACTTTTACTAATTGCAAGAATCTAACTCGTGAGAGTCGTAGAGAAGCCGTAAATAAATATCAAAATATTTTTAAAATAAATATATATTTTATTTATATATATAAATAAATATCAAAATATTATTAAAATAAATATTTTTTTTATAATTATCTATTACTAATTTACTAAATAACTAATAAACATTCCATTAATTATTTTCCTATACTTTATTTTTTACCAATAAATAAATATTAAAATATTCATAAAATAAATACATTTTTATTTCTTTTTTTCTTTTTCTATGTATTTTATTTAATTTTTTAGCTTTAATTTTACCTTTTTTCTTATTTATTTACATTGATTATTCTACAACTTTCATTATTTTGTTACTTTTTTTACACATAAATAAATATTAAATATCTCTAAAATAAATATACTTTTTATTTATATATACATAAATATCAAAATATTCTTAAAATAAATACACTTTGTATATATATATATATATAAATAAATATCAAAATATACTTAAAATAAATACATTTTCTTATAATTATTTATTACTAAATATAAAAGGTAATGAAAATTATATTGGTTATTCTATCGCATTACTATTTCGTTACTTCATTTTTTATACATAAATAAATATCAAAATATTTTTAAAATAAAATAATTTTTATAATTATATATTGGTTCTTGGTTATCCTTTTATTTCACTATTTTATTATTTTTTTTACACACAAATAAATATTAAAATGTTTATAAATAAATACATTTTTTATACTAACTACTAAAATATCTCTTAAATAAGTATAAAAATGTTCATAAAATAAATACACATTCTATAATTATCTATTACAATATATAAAGACGGAATAACCAATTATCAATGTATTTATTATTCTCCCACTCCACTGTTTAATTATTTTTTATAACAAATAAATACTAAAATATATCTAAAATGAATATATTTTATATTTATACACATAAATATATTAGAATATCTCTAAAATAAATATATTTTTTATTTATATACAAAAATAAATATCAAAATATCTTTAAAATAAATAAAATTTTATAATTAAAATAAAGAAATGAAAATAATCAATGAACATTATATTGGTTATTATCCTGTCCTATTATTTTACAATTTTTTTACACACAAATAAACACATTTTTTTTATAAATAATTATTTTGTTAATTTTATTGTGTATCATTTTGATTATTTTTCAATATTTTAATTTTTATCTATTTTTAATATACGAGTAAATGTACTTATTTCATAATTATTTTTTTATTTATTAGTTATTTTATGTATTTTTCAAATATTAAATTTAAAAAATTATGTTTAAAGACTATTTTTAAAAATTAAAAATTGTGTAATAATATGAAATATTGCTTGATAATTAATAATATTATATATTTATTAAATTTAAATAATATAAATAATTTTATTTTTTTGTATTAATTCGTGTATATTATGGATACAAAATTAGTATTAAAATCGAAAGGAAAACAAAAAAAGTAAAACGCCATTGGGCTGTCAGCTTTAAACGACATTGTCTCTTCTATAAACTCAGTACCTCCACTTTATACTATCTCTTATTTATCGAACGAAGCCCATAGAGTCACAGTCTCGCTTGCACTCCCGACGGAAGGGATCTAATTGCTGGGCGCTGACTACATTTCAGAGGTATGGAGTACGGTTTCCTTTACTTTGATTATGCTCTGTTTAGTTTGTGAGAAAATGTAGTGTTTGATCACGAAGAATAGATAGAAGAAGAAGAAGAAGAAGAAAGAGAGCGCAAAGTATGCTTTTGACTAATTGGGTTGCAATTGAGCATATTTCGTTGCTATTTGATTTCAGATTTTATTGGTAACAAAGAAAACAGATGGTTTAGGGTTTTATCAGCTTCTGCTCACTATTGTCTAGCGAAACCCTTTATTGCTTGGGATGGAAGGGTTTTCATGATCGGTAGTGATTCGATTTGTGGGTATTCAGTAGCGTGGCGGTAAATGCATCCATGCAGACTTTTTACATCTTGTAATACAATTGTAAAAAAATTGATGCTTTGTAGCACTGAAAGTTAAGATTACCTCAATCGGAAAAAGAATGTGAAGATTTCTAATAGAGAAATTCACACTTATTTTGTTTGATTTTTGGAGCCCTCCGAAAAGCTGGGAATTCATGCTCTTTGTATTAATTTATTAATTCATCATGAAATTCATCTAGATCAATTTAATGCTAGTTGCAACTATAGACTTGGAGATTCTTGCTGCGGAAAGGCTCCTCAACTTGGGTTCATTTTATTTTTGATCTTTGAATGCAATTGAAAAATAATAATATATGGGCTTGGCATTTGCTACATCGACTTGAGCAATTGGGGTAGTTCTTGTTTAGAAAAAGTGAGTTTCCTGTACGAGATTGCTAATAGGCTTCCAATGGTGGTTGGTGCAGCTGATGCCACAAGACCACTAGTACTTCTAATCTGCTGTGTTTTATTACTGTCATTGAATTGTTTTCTAATGCATTTCCATTGTTCTCAAAATTGTAGAAGTCCATGGCGGGACCAGGGAGCTCTATGCTGTATTCCTTTCTTCTGTTCACTGTCATCCTCTCTCTTCAGCAAATGTATAGAGCACAACTAGCATCAACTGAGTTATTTACTATACTCGGAGGTTTCATTAGTTCTCTTATATTCCTTGTGCTGCTGACAGTAAGCTCTGAATCCCAAATTGATTTAGTCCATGATGTAGTAATTGTGATAGTATTCAAATAAACACAAACCCTTTAGTGGCAAAGATTTCTCAAATAATTTATTTTGGATATTAAATTGGTTTGGGGTTGTAATTTAGGCTGTAGGTATATATATTCCCTAGAAAAGTATTGTTGAACCTTTGCAATTAGGCATAATCTTTCTTGATGTATGGGTACATGATTTTTTGCGGGCAACATCTAGTGGCTGAAAACATATTTGTGTTATCATATTCATATGAAGAATAATTTTCTGAAAGAATGAAATGTGGAAATTTACATAGTAGATGCACATGTTACAAAGTCCTAGTGTCCTACAAGTGAATTTATGGACATTATTATCACAAAGGCCTGTTGTGAAATCATCTATATATGCTATTTATTTTTATTTTCATTCTGAGAACTTGTTGGAGTATCTTAGGTTTTAAAAAATGTCCTTGACCTCTACATAATATATATATATATATATATATTTGACTTTTGATGAACCTAAACACTTTTGTAAGATCACCCATTTAGTAAGGTGGCGTTTGGTTCACTGAATGAAATGGAATGGAAATGAAACAGTTTTTGTTTGGTTTGACCACTGTAATTAAAGAAGGAATCAGAATTACATTGTTTGATTTATAGCTGGAATGGAATGAAATGAAAAATACTGTATATTACTTTAATATCCTTATATTTAGTAAAATTTAAATAATATCATTTAATTATTATTTTTTTGTTAGACAAAATACATTATTAAAATCATTATTTTTCTAAAAGCTTACTTTTGTTTATCTCGTGCATTAGAATTATTTTATTTCACATATTAGAACATATTTCTTGTTAGTTATCTACATTATAAGATATCACACTGATCAACTATGTAAATGACATTCATTTTAGTTTGAATGAATAGTAATTTACATATGCTTGATTTTTGTTCTTGCAGTTCATTGGCAATTTTCAGGAAACAAGTGGGATGAGGACTGGGTGGGGTGCTGGTAAGTCTGCTCTGCTTAATATGATTTTTTGGCTCCTTTTTCTATCTATTTGAAAGTAATTAAATGGTATACCCTGATATTGTTTGTTTATGTATATCTAAACACTGCTCTATCTCTCATGCAATTTTGTACCTTAAGTGCATCCTGTGTTGCTTGTCAGCTTCATTCTTACTGTGGGTTAGTCCATCTAGTCTCTATCTAAAGCATTTTACTCCTTGTTTATTTTGCAGTTGTCATAGCAGAAGCAGTTGCTCTCATTGCTGCTGGCTCTGTCCATCGAGTTTGCATCACAACATGGTAATACTATTATCTTGTAAACTAACTTTTATTTACTTTTTTGTATCATCCTCTTCTTCTCCTCCCTGTTCTCCTTGGTAGAAATTCACTTGATCAGGAAAATTACAACAATAGGCTATGATCTGGAGGTAAAGTACCATATGAGGTGCAGGTCATTTACCATTTTTTTATTGTAGAATCAACACTAAAACATTTGTGAATTGGTTAGTTAATATGGGGGATGCCCCAGCAAATTCCCTCTCTGATCAATAGTAAAGGGTGGTGTTTCCTTTGGCATTGACTTGCAATCAAAAGGCGCTATTTATTCTGCAGAATTCTGTCATAATTTATAGGGATGAAAGCAGCCTTCAAAGAATTGCATCTTCTATTAAAACAAGTGAAAGCAATATGTATCATTGTTTGGTATATTTTTAACAATCTCAATCCATAATCAACGTAATTGTGTTTTAAATGCTTTGAGTCCTTAATCTCTAATTTATATCTGCATATCTTAGTTGGGGAGAGAATTCAACAGAGAATTTTTGGGGAGTTCTGTTCTGCAGCATTGTTTTGTTCAGTAAATTTCGGTGGACTTGGAAATTGTGGGTTATTTTCTTTTTTCAATTTCATTTACCATGTGAACCAATGGTCTAGATCTTGTTCTGTTTTTTACTCCTCTGTAAAACGATGCAACAAACATACATATCTGAATCTTTTATATGATTGGTTCTTGGTGTATTATGTCTCATTAGTATTAGCGAAAGGTACTCCTTTGCTGATAGATGCTGCCTACATCATCTTCTTGATCTTGATTTTTCTATGCAGTTTCTTGTTCTCTGCCGGCTTGCTGTATGAAACCAACAAGATCTCGGCAATTACACTTTCCAAAGTTGAATCTAAAACGAAGAGATACTGAATGGAATCTGATGTTTTATTGCCATGACAACCTGGGACTTTGTACTTTTTTCCCAATAAGTTATAATTTAGATGCTATGCGTAGAAAGTATTGGTTTTGAGATGCATGAGACATTTTTCAGCCATGTAATTTGAAAAATGACATTGCAAAAATTACTTTATTTTATTCTCAACATAATTTGGGAGGGCAGTTACTCACTCGTATGGTTGTTTTGTTTTTGTTTTAATAAAAAAATTAAAGAAGCTTGTTTTCAACAAAGTAGTTTTGGAGATGCAAGAAACTCACTGTAAAAGCAAAAATGACCCTGTTAGTTCTTTTGAGTGTGTACACGAGAAAACCCCATGCTGTTATAAGAGATTGTCATTCTTGATTCAACAAGGATTTTAAATCTTAACGTTTGTAGCTTGCTTAATATTCCGATTACTACATAGTTTTATTTTTCATCGTAGTATTTCTTGATCGTGCTTGGTATTGTATGACATTGAGAAATAAGTTTCTTGTAGATGAACTCTTTAGGTTTACCGTACTCCAGAAGTATCTAGGTGAACGTCTTCTTTACAAAAGGTTGGGAGAGGGAATGATAGTTAAAATAAAAAGTTAAGCTCTAGTATGAGTTGAATAGTGCAGTATTTATGCTATGTTTTATTAGATTAAATTATATTTGACTTGAATCTGTAACTTGAAATGAAAGAAGTATAAATCTTACAGTCATGCCTATGTTAAATATGAAAGATTATAACACGATTCTAGCTCATCAAAATTGGCACAAGTGTTTAACTGGGTGGAACAAAAAGGAAGCCGTCTTATAGGTCTCGTAGGAAAGTCATTTCAGCTTATTTCTTATTTTAAGCTAAATGTACCCAGTCATTTACTAATTCAAATATTACACATGATTAAGATTTTAGTAACAATAATTCAATTTGTTGTTTCGAGAGTTGTTGATTCTCTATCGACTTTAGGGTTTCAAACACGTCGTGTCTTCATTGCCTTTATCACATCATACCTTCACTCTCTTCATCGGCCAGTTACTTTCATCGTTTCCTTTCCCTTCGACTCTAGTTCTAAGGTTCGTTTTCAATTTCAATAAAACTTGTTTTGTCTCATCTGTCTTGTCCTGCCCCTCTACCTGCTCAATCACCACGCCTTTTGTGGTCCTTCATGGTGAGTTTTCTTTGCAGTGGGTTATTCTGGTGGTGGTGGCTTGCTCCTCAACGCTGGTCTGCTCTGCTTGTTCTGTTTATCTCTTGATCGTGAAGTTGTGTGCCTCCAATACTGGTGAGGTTGGTTGATTTTGGCTGTTGGATTGCTAAGTCGATTTGGGTGATGTTTTTTTAGTATCATACAATTGTTTTTTAAATAAATTGTATACATTTTAGTTTTTTCGGTTAAAAATGGGTTATCTGTTGTTTTACTTATCGTTTACGATTAATGCATTTGTTAAAAGACTTCTAAGAGAGTTTTTGATCTATTTTGGGTATTATTACAATCAAGTTTGATTATCTATTATTATCGAAAAATTATTATTTGATTATCACAATCATGCATTAAGGTATGTTAGAATTTTTGTTGACTACTTACATGTATTTTAATAATACACCAGATTATTAGTCTTGATTTTATAACTAGATATGTGATGTACTTAGTAGTTTAGATTTTTTTAGATTGTAATTTTACATTTTTTTAGATTGTAATTTTACCTATTATTTAATGAAACTGGATTATTTATTATGAAAAAAAAAAGATTTCAATAACAATTTTTTTAGTGATCAACCTATAAATATAACAGCATTACTGATGTTTGCCCACAGGTTTTTAATCACAAATTTTCCATTACTGATTTGATACGGAAAGAGATTATTCACGATTAGGTGAGGCAAATCGTACAATTGAAAGGTTCATATTATGTTGGGTCATTTTAATTTAATCTCAGATGAAGCTATCGTGTCCGTCAATTCAAAAACAAGTTCTACAAATACATTATTTTAATAACCAAATACCACTTATTAAATTTATTTTAATTATATTATATTTTAATGGTTAATACTATCAAAATATTAACTTAACAAATTAACTTTGAGTTATTGTGTCGTAGTTGATTCATTTAACAGACGAGATAAATAGATCAAATCGTATTCTGTCAAGTCACCTAAGGTTTGGGTCGTTCTCATTCCGTGTTATCTTTTCGGGTCACTTCGGGTTTGGATCATTGATGTGTTGTACTATCATCATCTATACAAATATCAAAACATTCACAAGAAAAACCCGATCCAAACCCGGTGTGAAAGAAATACAGATGAATGCACTCCAGGAATGGAAGATGTAACAATTAAAATGCAATACTCAATGGTCTCCTTTTGGCTTCCATCACCCAAAAAAAGTATACTTTCTAAAACTCGATCGTGGCATTGGGAAGCACTTTCTGAGTGATCAGAGTTAAATTTATTTTTGGGAGCAAATTGTGTTTTTCTTCCCACTTTTTTTCCATTCTCTAAAACTGCAAAATATGGTACAGATACCTAGTTGAAACTAGACTAAAATCCCAATGATGCAACTTAACAATGTCCTCGCATCACAATAAATTTACAGAGGCTGAAATGCACTTAAAGGATCAAGTTTTGAATTGAGATCATTCAGAACGTGCAAAAGTGACCCATAAGGTACAAGCACATGGGAAATAAACTGACCTGAAAATGCTTGCCCTGGCACTCATAAAAACATTTCAATCACAAATCCATTAACTGTTGACCAAAACAAATTCAAGCGCAACAGATTCAACTCGCTGGTAACGGCCTCAATCACACAAAGGCTCCTTGACCATAAGATCCAATTTCTTGTGAAGAAATTTTAGAATGTCTTCTCTTCCTTCCTTTAACAACAATTGCCTTAACCTCCCAAAAGTGACACCTGACGGCCGAATACCTTTCTCTATCATCTCTTCCATTAACACACAAGCCCGGCTAGTGTTACCCTGCTCACACAATCCATTTATAAGGACTGAAAATGTGTGCATGCTTGGGACAAACTGTTTTAACTTCATGTACTTCCATATTTTAAGAGCCAAATCCCCCTCATTCTTGTCAAAAAACATCTTTATCATCATTGTGTATGTGTCTGCATCTGGCTCACAGACCTTAATCATTCTACGAAAAATCTTAAATGCCTGGTTTGTCTCACCATGACTGATCAACCCATTTAAGATGATGTTGCAGGTCCTTGAACTAGGCGTAACACCTTTGGAATCCATCTCCTTCAAAAGCCTATAAACATTCTTAAACTTGTTCACCTTACAAAAAGCACCAATCAAGGCATTATACACAGCCACATCAGCGCTAATGCCCCTTCTTTCCATCTCCATAAAGGCATCCACAGCATCTTCAATCCTGTTCTCCACACCATAAGTGTGCACCAGAATGCTAAAAATGAATGAAGTTGGCTGACAGCCATTATTATCCATCTCCCTAACAATACTAATAGATTCATCAACCCTTCCAGCCTTGCAAAGAACATCAACCAAGATGCCATATGTCACTACATCAGGCGTGCAGTCTGCATCAATCATTTGTCTAAACACCTCCCTGGCCTTGGGCAAATTGGGTTCCCTCCCCCAGCCATCAATCAGAATGCTATAAGTCTTGGAATCTGGCAAGAATTGGTCCTTCATCTTCTCAAAAACCTCCTCTGCTTTCCTCACATTCTTGGACTTGCACAAAGCACTCAAAAGCCCATTAAATGCTGCTAAATTAGGAAGAACATTATATTTCTCCATGACATTGAACGTATAAAGGGTCTCTTCAACCTTTCGTGCTCGAGCATACTTCCTCATAATAATACAAAAGGTTTCAATGTTCAGCAACCCCTTGGACTTCATACTACTCACCAACTCCCACATAAGCTGGTACTGTCTTATCTTCGCCAGAGATTCAATCATGGTGTGGTAGGCCTCGACACTGTGTGTATAGTTATATTGCTTGGCAGCCCACTCAAAAAATCTATAGCATACCATACCTGCATTCTCAAATCTTCTGAGGATGTGCTCTACAAGTTCAGGTGAGAGTTTAATGCCACTTTGATCAAGGGCTGTGTCAAGTGCAGCCACTGGGCTAGAGATGATAATTTTATATATAATCTTTGTTGGATCTAAAACTTCCCTTGCGACTTTGGTGGAATTGTACCTTTTGCCCACGAATAATAGTTGGTTGCCAAAGTAGTGAATTCTACGAAGCATGTTGTGCAGGCAATTTGGCAACCAATTCCACGCAATCTACATTAACAAGATTAAGGAACATAGAGAGGTGGAAATCATTGATTTCCTTAGCAGAAAGTACCACAAGTACTTGTTCTGTGTTGTCTTCAATGCAGAGCATCCATGCATTTGTCGGGAAAACACTTCCTACTGATCACCAGAGTGCCTCATTGATTTTCGATGATATACTATTTGTCTGATCAGATGCAAAAACAAATCACCAAAGTTCGAAAGATATGAGCCAGGATATTTTTTATGGAACATGTATTGAACAATATTAGAAATAAATCCAGTAATTTACAAACAACGAGAAACACCCAACCAAATACACATTAAAATAATAATAATAATAAATAACCTTAAAGCAGTTCAAGCAAACCCATGAATCATCAACCAAACTCACAAAATATGGAATTGAAGCCTTAAAATAGCTACATAATTGAATTGGAACCAAAATAATATGTTATCTTTATACAACGTGTGTACATGTACACTATGTATACAATTCAATGTACATTATGCATAATCTATACATATAACATATCTATGTACAACTAATATGTTATTTTGGGCAAATTTTATTATGCACAACCTATACATGCTATTTAAGACCTAGAGTCCAAACTATGGATGTCCAAATTCCACAACACCCTTTGGACAAAAACAAAAAGATTCCATATCACCCGATCATCAGTAAAACTTCAACACTTCAAAAAGATTGAACAAAATTTGCAGTGACAAGTAAATGTCATAACATGTCAAAAATTAGAAAACTACAATGTTAAACTTAATTAAAAAAAGCTCATGCCCGAAAAATCAACCAAAAAAAAAGCCAACTTGGATATCAAGCATGACTAAGTTCATGCCTTAACAAATAAAGCATGATGCAGTGTTGTAGATGCACTCCCTTTAAGTATAAAACTGAATCCTTTTGTGAGCTCAGTCCCTGAACCCAGCTTCATCTAGGAATCCTTCTCAGTTAATTTTTTCCAATTGTCTATTTCTATGTTATATTACAAACAAATTCATATTAACACCTTATGCAAATGAAATAATTCACTGAATGGATACTGTAAGTGCGAGGCAAAGGATTCCTAAATAAAGTAGACAGAGACCAGTGCAAGAAATGCTCAATCTCAACCATATCTTATACAAGTTCTTCCTATCGTATTACATAGGTCAAACAATCAACTCTTGCTTTGTCTGCAAGGCCTTGAAGTATGTAATCTATTCAAAAGGAGAGTTGAAAAGAAACGTAGAAAACTAGCCATGAAATATTTATTATGGGTCGTACAGTGACAAGTAGTTAAACTCCACAGATCTCTGAATAATCCACTATGATCTATGATTAAGCAACATAAAGTGAGCTAAAAGCAAAATTCAGGGACAGAATTGTTGCAAATGATGAGAGAAAGCAGAACCTACATTTACCAACCAGAGAACCACCGCTCTGATCAGTCAAGGCTTCCACCGCAAAATTATATTTTAGGTATCATAAACAATTAAAAGCTATTTCCATCAGCAAGCCAACAAACCCCCCAACAAAGAATAAGAAGTAGAACGTACATGCAGTTAAACAAGAAAGAGATCACAAAAAATAACAATAATTAAAAAAATATCAGCTAAGAGCCTTAATACAAGTAAAAAACACGGTTCTTTATTTATTAATTTTTTTCTCAAAGAGGAAGATGAGATACATCAATCACAAAAATTAAACGGGGACTGTAACTTTAAGAAATGTACAATTTAGTATTGTAATTCTTTGATTAAGCAAGACAAGGAGGACTTCATAAAAGTTCCAAAATAGGAAAAAATGTCATATTTGGACCATATGCTTGGCATGTGCTCTTTTTTATTGGGAGCATTTTCGGAATATAAAAAAAATTCTATTTTCCCTCCAAAAAGCCCCCCTTTTCTCTTCCCCTCATTTCCACAGACCTAACCATCCCCACCATTAGTTTTTGTTTTCATCTTTCTTAACCCCCGCATAGAACTCACTTTCCTCACCCCATCTTCCCCATTAGTTCTCTTTTTTGCTTGCATTTGGGTAAGGTGTTTGGTGTTTTGGGTAATTGAAACTGGAAGTGTTTATATGGGTGTGGGGAGGCTGTGATTGAAACTGAGTGTTTCGATGAGGGGTTCTGTTTTTTTTTTCCTTTTCAATTTTTCGAAATGCAAAAATTGCCCTCCCAAAATTCAAAATGTGGCACATGGTCAAATAAAACAAGTTTGTATCAGTCATGAGCTTTATTATAATTAGTATAGTAATCCTGCTTATGTGAATCATTAGGTTACTAAGTCAAACTTTTCAAGAGTTATTGCACCATTTCAGCAATCTTCTCAAAATTAAAGTAAAGAAGAAAAGAAACTTCAGAAGCTTTTCATCCAACTAGTGGCTGAACTTGAAAAAAATGAAGAGATAGTCAGACAAATGCAAATGACATAACCATGGCATCCCAGTTCAGAAGCAGAAGAGTAATAAAAGATTTAGCTACTAAATTCAAAGACGTAATATTAGATGATTCTAATCTGTGCTTGAAAATAGGAACTGCTGGAAAATTTTATGCACTATAACCAGGCGTGGCTCAAGAGTTTGTGAGGTCCTAGAAATGTATTGAAAAGTTTAGAATAATTCATTTGAATGATTGAAAAGGTACATAAACCATCATATCAGATCACTAAACTAGCTAAAATCACAGTACCATATATATATATATATACACCAGGTCGGCAATTGTAAGGATAAAAAATAAAACTGAAACCAATAAATCAAGATAAGGCAGAGAGATTACCAATTACAAACTAAAAGCCAACCAAGCAGAATACTTCACGGGCAAGGAAGTGGGAGAGTAGACTGTCGAAAGTATTGGCCGGCGGCAATAGAGTTGGAGGTTATTGACGGCCAACGTTTGTGTGGAAAGGGAGAGCCAAATTAGGCTATGCGGAATCGAATATATTCACTGTAGCGAAATTGGGGATGTGATTTTTCATTTTTAATCGCACCCTTATTCTTTTTTCACTTTCCCCGATTATTTTTTTATTATAAGTGCTAGATTTATTATTTTACCATTATTTTTTTATGTTATATTATTTTTAGGTTTTGTTGCTGTTAGAATTGGTTGAAAAATGAAAAGTGCTTAATTTTTTTGATTTCAAAATTTTTGGATAGCTATCAAGATGAAACGAAGAAGATTGAAAGTTATCGCTCTTGAAGTAAATTAGGTGGCTTTCTCATTTTAATAAATATTGGATTTCTATATAAGGCTTTTAGTTATTCGTTATTTACAGGTATCAAAAGAGAAAAAATAAAATCTATAAAGGATCTAATTCATAAGCATGTAAATCCACTTGTTTGTGTGATAAGTTGGAAGGTTAATAGAGTTTAAGTGTATTTGAATTTTGAATGTGATTAGAAATAACGAGAGTATGATCGTAACAATTTTATATATAGTAAAATTTTTTCTAATAATTTTATATATAGTAAATTTTTTTAAGATCATTGATTTTTTTTTTCAATTTAAGAGTTTTTATTTAAATCTTTGTGTTGTATATTTATTATTTCTAAGTTTATTTTATATTTTACAATTAAGATGAAAATTTATGATTATCTAGAATACTCATTTTTGTTACATATCGTAAAATATATGTTTTTTTTAACTCTATAACTATTGGTTTATTGATTTACTGAAAGATTAATATTATATAAGAGTTTATAAGAATAAATAGATTTTAAATTTACACTCATATTATTTTTAAAATTTTTTATTTTTAAAAATATTAAAATATTAAATTTTGAGAAAAAAATATATTTAATTATCCTAATATTTTATTTTATGTTATAAAAATATTAATTTCTTTGTTATTTTGTCAAATACTTTTCCATTTATGAAGGCTCTTTATATACTGTAACCACTGCCCTTGACTTGAAGAAAGGTAAAATATAAAAAAATGTTATAGTCCCCTTGACTTTTCGTTTATTGGAACAAGAAGAAGACACCAATTATTAATACCACTCATCTTTCTTCTCTTTTTTTTTCTGAGTTTTCATTATCTAGATCGCGTAACTTTCATTCCTTAGTTTGAACTTGCGCCCGGTCAGGGATAACTAGTAGTCATCGCTAACCCTGAAAAGCCCTTTTTTAAGAGGAAGGTTGGACTCATCTTGCTTGACCAATTCATGTAGTTAAGAGACCCCTGGATCTGGAAATGAACCCTTTCTTCTATCTTAATGTTTCCTAAAGGTTTTAAAACACAGAATAGCGAATCTATAATCGGGGCATTCAGAATTGGCCATCCTTTTGGAAAAAGCAAGCTTTCCTGGTCAGTAACTATCCGGCAAAGGACTTCACTGCAGAGATTTGGTGCTTACGTTACTTCACAGTTTAATCGATGTGTTAAATTTTGGCCTAATTCCATCTCAAAATCCAAGTTGTGAGATGGAGGACTGTCCTTGTTTATATGCACAGCGTGGACGCGATCCCCAGTCGATGTGGGACTTTAATACTCCCCCTCACATCGACAAGGGTCTGTCCCCTTGAGACCGACGAGAATGTTGAGCTTATGGAACCCAAGTGACGGAATGCATCACTCACTAGTGACGAAACAACTGTACCGACCGGAATAACCTTGCTTTGATGCCATGTTAAATTTGGGCCTAACTCCATCTCAAAACCCAGGTTGTGAGATGGAGGACTACCCTTGTTTATATGCGCAGCGTGAACGCGATCCCCAATCGATGTGAAACTTTAACACGATGAGATCTATTTTGAATGTTGAACCTAGATTGTATCAAGAAAAATAACAATTTCTTAATTGTATTTATCAATGATATAAGGTTGTGTCATTTCTCATTCATCATAAATTTGGAAAACAAGGCCACTTACATTTTTGGATTTTTTTTTAAAGAAACAGTTTTGAAATTTCAAATATACCCATATGCTAAACAACATGATCACCAATTTAGGGTTTCTTATATTAACAAGTACAACAACTGAAATTCTAGAGATCAATTCTTAGCTTTGTTGTTTTGGGTTTCCTATAAAATGGTGATCACTTCACTCAAATTTTCTTCAAAGTTAGTAATCTGTCTTGAATGGTTTGTAAGATTTAAGATCAAGAACCACACCAGCAATTGAGCCAGCAGCAGCAACTATAGTAATGATTAAACAAGCAACACTTAGAATTTGAAGGCTTATCCATTTTGTACTCCACTTTGGTATCTTCTTTTGTGCAATATACATTTCTACAGGGAAATAAACTGTTAATGGCCAAAATCCCAAAGCTCCTAGTAATCCAACGACATCGTTAAAGAACGGGAGTAGCATCGAAATCACGGTTGTTATGATCACGAAAACCGTCCTCCAAACCAACCGGAAGAGATTGAGATTGTAAAGGCCAACACCAGGGATTGGGATTTTGATGTCTTCGGTGACAAATTGGCTATCTGGGAACTTTTCTGCTGCAGTTTTTTCAATGAAGGCAAAAAGGGGTTGGCAATAGACCTGGTATGCACCAACAAGGTGAATTACTATAGCAGCATTGGCTATATCAAGAAGCCAAAATGGGTTATAGAAACCAAACCCAGTTAGGAGATTTCCAGGAGACAAATCTCCAAAAGCTGCATAACCCATACAACCACAGAGCATATAGAAAAGTGTAGTTACTGCTACACTTATTATGGTAGCTTTCTTCATGGTTTTGGATTCTGATGGTGGAGATTTTACCGTGTCCTGTTTTAGACAATATAGTTAGCTCAATTTATTAACTAGCAGAGACTAAAAATGAATGAAGTTGAGTTTACTAATGAAGAAAAATAAATACCTGAATCTCTATCAGGATAAGTGAATAAGAGTAGGCAAAAGCTATATCACCAAGTGCTTGGAAGCTCCTCCATATCTTTTGGGTTTGTGTCACAGTTCCAACACTTATTCCAGTCATACTTCCCCTGATTTTTCCAGTTTCTGCTAATTGGGAGGGGGGAACCAGAAATAAGGTAAGCTCGCAAAAACAAGTGAATCCGTTTATTTGTGCTTCTATTGAAAGTGATTCAAGAAGATACGCGTACTTTATGTTTCATCTAGAAGCACAAAATTTATTTTCGCAGACTTAAAATCATTCGTACCAAAGACAAATTCTTATTGGTTCAAAAACATTACTTATTGTCCAGAGCGCTTCTACTGATTGTCAAGGAAACAAGTAAACAGAGCCTAAGCTTTCAAATTATGTTCATATCATAAGGTTTTAAGACCTGCAACTTTAGCAATTCCAAGGCCAAGACCAATGGTTGAGTATGTGAAGGACATTACAGCTGCAACAATGGAGAGCCACCATAGTTGATCAAAATCAGGAATTTGTGAAAATACTATTTGCAAAATCCCAAAAGCAATCATATATGGGTTGCTGTTTATCTGGCACTTGTCTTTTCCATCACTCTTGTGGAAGCAATTAGACCTTTTAATTGCCCTGTTTAAGCAATAATCATAAGTAAGCACAAATTTCTCAAATAATTTCACTACCAGAAAATTTTCATTAGCTAAGCTATAGAAGCTTACATCATGCTTATAGCTGATGCTATAGTGTAACCAATGGCAACACCAAAAAGGTTAGCGTACTGAACTAGCCCACAAATTTTCACCTTAAACCCACCTGAGGAAGTTCAAATCATGACACAAAGTTCAAAACCTTAGAACTAATTAAAAGAACCAATTTGAGAAATTGATCAAAAAAATCAAACATAAACAAAATTTACCAAGATTGGATCGAACAGCTTCCATATATGTGTAGTTTCTCTTGCCAGTAATGGGGTCTCCAGAACGATAACAAGCAGAGAGAAGAGTTGAAGTGTAATATGTCACAAAGGAGAACAAAAACATCACAGTTGGACCGGCAATCCATCCAAGTTGAGCTACTGCCCAAGCTAAGGATAGAACCCCAGACCCAATCACAGCAGTTATTATGTGAGCACTTGCTGTCCAAACAGTACCTGATTGTTTGATGAACAACATAAAACTAATGAGTTATAAACACATGTATTCATTTTCCCCCAACTTAGATTGTTTGCTGCTTCTGCTACTTGTAAGAGGGATCTTGACAGAAAAATACTTCTGACCAAAAAAAAAAATACTATAAGTGCTTTCAGTACACAGAAGCACTTTCTAAAAGAGAAGCACAATCAAACATAACCTTAACATTGTTTTAAAGTCATTTACAAAAGCAAAAACAAATGTAGGAGTTAGAAAATTGTACCAGTACGCTTGAGACGCCCATCATCATCAAAGCACTTGGAGCCACCATGAGGAAGTTCAATTGAATCCTCAAAAACTTGGTGATGAGGAAGCTGATTCTTGATATCTCCCATCTTCGTTAAAAAAAGAGAGACCAAAATACAAGTAAGCCTATTTGTGTAAGAAAAAACAGCTCCCTGTTTTCTTTCTATGGAGTCTCAAAGTTGGTCCACTTTATATATATAAGCAAAATTCACAAGAACAAAAAAAAAGGAAAATTATTAATGGGTGAAAGAAAGAGATGGGTACTCTTCTACAAAGGATTTAAGCTAGTTATGAGTAAGTTCAACTCTCTCACTGCTCTAAAAGTCACTGAGTTTGACAAAAACACAAACACATGCAAGGCAAGAATCACGAAGACAGAAATGGATTCAGAGTTTTTGGTAAAATGGGTATACTTCAAATTTAAGAGATCTTTGAGTAGAAAAGATTGAACTTCCTTTCACATTCAAGTTTCAACTTGGAGAAAGAATTGAATTGATTTGAATTGGGTTGGTAGAAATGAGGATGGAAGTGGTCAGGTATATATAACCATTTTTTGATTTGCACAAAGTTAGAGAACAAAGTTTGTATACGAGGTGCGTAAATTCAAGGCGTTATCGACACTTGTGTAATCTTATTAAAATAAATAAATAAATATATATATATATTATTTAATTCAGGTTAATTAAATTACTAAATTATTTATCAGGCCAATAATATCTTATAATTAGAGGGACAATAATAAAAAGACTTCAAAATCATCACATTTTTTTTTATACATTTAAATTGACTAATATAATAATTTATCTTCTGAACATGAATATGTGCTGAATCAAAGTTATTTTTACTATTTATTTTTATAAAAAATATGTTAAAAGTAAATACGAGATAAAAGAAGAAGAAAGTAAATTTAGGGCTCTTTAAAGATTTCACAATTTTTCATAACTGACCCACTGACTTGAGGCAACAATCCTTCATTGCTCTTATTTTTTCAAAGCTGATAAGTAACTGCTCTTTGAACATGAACACCCAATACCCATCTAACATCTTCTTATTCATAACCATTATGGACTATGGTCTATGAATATAAAGATCTTGTATTGTATATTAAAGCTATGATAGTCCTATTATTAAAAACAAAAATTTTATTTTTTTAAAAATATTTAATTATTAAATTACAAGTATAAATTTTAAAATATTTTGATATTAGTATTTTTAAAAAAATATATATAAGTTCTCTAAAGCTATCAAGCTGCCTCTTTTTATATATAAGTAAATAATCTCCCTTTGTTTCTTAACCAAAAAAATAAGATCTGAATTTAATAATCTGTGTAGGGCCATCTGCAAATCTTACACTAATTACTCTCATAGTCTCATTAATTCTTGCATGCTCAGGAAAGCTAAGTTATATTTAAATATGTTAAATATTTATTTTTTTAAAATTACTTAATATGACAACTTAAAATTCATATCAACAAAAACAATACATAATTTCTTGAATTAAAAAATAGATATGTATTAGTATTAAGAAGTATTATTTTTATTGTTATAGTTTTATAAATAAAAATATTTTCACATTTTTAATTGAATAAATTTTGTATAATTTATAAGTAATATGAGTCATCAAATCTAAAAATATTTACCTTAAATGAAGATAAGTCACTTGATATTTGTAAACATTATACTACATCTTTCTTAATTAACTTATAACACTCTTTTTATACATAAATATTATCTTCAAAATGTGAGTTATTTGACTTAATATTTTGTATTTTTAATACGTTTTTATTATATTGTAATTATATTTGAGTCACTTATTTTCTTTTTCTCTAATAACTATGAATTTTTTTTATATGAGAGATCCATTAATTCTTTTACCTTCTTTGTGTAATTGAAATTATGATACGGTAAAATTGGGTGTAGTTTATAAATAACATCGATCATCTAATCTTGTTAACTTTAAAGAAACACGAGTCTCATATTACTTACAAATATTTTATTAATATTTTTTATACAACATATTATTTGTATACAATTATTATCACACAAAGAACAAAAATTGTTTATTTTATGAGTATTAGAATAATATAGGGCCGAATTATGTTTACTATCCTTAAATTAATAAATATATAAAATATTTATAATTAAAGGTGTGTTTTTAATTAATTAAAATTTATAATCAATAAAATTACCATTAATAAATCTTAATTATTGTTAAGAGCTCAAAATGAGGTGTTATAATTACTACTCAGCAACCAAATTATTTTTATCTGTTATTTAAAATATTATATTATTATATATTATGAAAAGAATGAATAATTTATTCTAAATAAATGTCACAGTTGCATTTGGCTATCTATATTTTTAAAGCATACTAACTATAAGTCTTTTTTACGTCATTGTTATTCAAATTAACAAGATAGGAATGGTAAATTATTCAAATATTTGTTTATCAGTTTGAAGAAAATCTTAGCCATGAATGATTTGACACTTTGACTAACAAAGAACATTATATTTTTTTTTTACAATTTTTTTAAATTAATGATTATAAAAAGAATCAGTAGTATACTGTAACTATACTCCGTTTCATTTAAGTTTTTCTGCTTCAGTTTGATAAAAGAAGGTGGTTAAGTTTTGGCTATAATTAAGCATCTTTTTAAGTATGGGTAAAATCAAAAGTGTTTCAATATTTGTAGGCCTGCAAGGACAGTAAAACGTTTTTTTAATAAATATTTTAATCACATAACTTATAAATTAGATATTATTAATCAATCAAAACATTAAAACTAAAAATAAATAATTTTCATATTATAGTATCAAACTTTCATAAATAATAAGATTAAAAATACTCAATTTAAAAATTATAGAATTAAAATATTTATTTATATATAATAACATTTTTTTTTTTGGAAAATAATGAGACTTACTTTTAAAAATCAATATTTTTAAAACATTTTATATGTAAAGCATTCTTTAAATTGACTAATAAAGAGAAATTATTAGACAGCTTTTAAATTAACATAAGTTAATCAATATATAAACTAATATAAGAAATGCTCGCCAAACACTTGTGTGTTATGTAACAAAATTTTCTTTAAAAATAAATATTTTTTAACTTTAACGTATAAAAGTTTTTCATGAACAAACTTAATTGTAGTTATAGAGTGATCTTACCGTCATTAATTTCCACTTATGTTGTATTTAAGCCTCTTTCGTCTTGAATTATTATTAGCAATTGGAAATAGTCTCTCTTTAGAGATATAGTATATATAGGTTAGATAGATTTAAAGGTGTTACTTATATAGTCAATTAGCTATCTGAAAACCTTATATATAGAGTGGTGTGTATGTATATATATATATATATATATAAATTAATGGAGACCAATAAAAGGAAATATTTTAATATCTTTCCATTTTATTCCCACGTGTGTAGCTTCTCATCCATTGTTATTGACAAAGAATAAGGTTCCTCTTTCGTTATTTCATTTTCCATTATAAATAAAATTAATTAAATATGGTATTATATGCATATATACAAGGCTAGCTCTTAAATATATATATAACTTTGTATAGAAACCAGTGAAGAGCATATAGTCAAATATTTCTTTTGAATTTTTTTGTTTTGGTGGTCTTAAAAAAAATCCACTGACAGAACGATCATTTTTTTAATGACATGATTAGCATACATAATTTCTATTGATGGTGAAAAATTGGTATCTAATTCTCGTAAGAAAGGTTATTAAAGAAAAAACAATAGAGAGTATATATCTTTGACACTTGTTGTATAAGACCTTCATTACATGCATTTTGTATTATGCAAAGTTTTATATTGGGATTGTTGCAATTTAAAAAACAAATCTAAGGATAGATTATTGTAGCCTATATATCTTAAATTAATCCTAAATACAATGGAATTTTGATTTTCAAACAAAGCATATAAAAAATTTACCAACAATAAATAGTAAATATTGTTTTTGAACATGTATTCGAATAAGATAAGTTATTAAATATGTGTTTATACGTGAATGTAAATTAGTTAGGTGATAAAAAATAAAATATACTATAGAAGGGGTCAAAAAGTAAAAGTGCTTGTACATTAACTCCATTAATTTTTATAAAAGTGATAATTTAATTTAATTTAAATTTTTTATTTTTATTTTTGCCTTTTAATGTGACTGAAAAACGCTGGTTTTGTCAACTTCTTTGAAGTTGGTTTTCTGTTGTAAACGTAGGTTTTATTTTAATCGTATTTTCAAAAAGAGTAAATCAAGTAAGAAAATAATATTAATTGCAACTTCTAAAAATAATATAATATCAAATTATATTTAATATGATTTGAATATATATGATTTAAAATATACGTAAAAAAATATAAATCTTAATTTTAAACTATTAAGTAAATTACATAAAATAAGATGATTACAATATATCAATTATTATGAAAAACAATTTCCCAACAAAAACATAAGGAACAATACTGAAAAAAAAAACTAAGGACTTTATATGATTACATTTTTCTTTCTTGTTTAGAATAAAATTATAAGCTACCAAACAAATTACAGCAATTTTTTGTGCTCTTAATATCATAAATAAATAATAATTATCAAACACCATAGTGAAATATTTTGTAATTTTTTTTAAACATTGATTTTGGTTTTGGCACCTGTTTAGTATAGCATGAAATTTTTTTTATTGTATAACTATAATACAAATATATATATAATTATAAAATTTTATTTAAATAGCTCATATAGCAAAATAATTAAAGGCTTTATATTCAGAGAACATAATATTTCAAACAAGATGGATATAAAAGAAAATCATTTTTAGTGTGTTAATTATTTGTCATGATAGGAGTATTTAAATAAGAAATCTTCATGTCCTATTAAAAAAACCCAAAAAGCTTAAGCTAATAATTTCATGTAGAAAAAAAGAGAGTTTATAGTTAGGAAAAATAAACCCTACAATAAAACGAAAGTAAAAGAAAATATATATATTTTTATAATCATTATTTAAATAATTTTATATTGATATAAAAAAATATAAAAAAACTTTATATTTAAAGGAAATAAATCTTACAATAAAACTGATATAATTTTTTTTTGCTAAAATTAATACTATTTTATTAATTCTTTATCGGTAGGAGTCTACTAAATAATAAATATTTTTATATTATATTAAAAATAATGATAAATATTTAAGTCTTAAGCACAATAAATTCATGAGAAAAAAGTCTTAAAAGTCTTATTATTATGCGAAAAAATACACTTTAATCTCGTAATTTTTAAGTTATACATTACTAATTATGTTATTACGAAAATTTGTTATTTTAATATAAAAATTAATCCTGTAAATATACTAGAAGTCCATTCTTTTGAATAATTGAAGTACTTGACGTATCTATTTTTTATAATTATAAAACTAGATGTGTTTACTTTTCATGATAATATAACTAATAGTGTCTAGTTCTAAAATTACAAGACTAAAATATATATTTTTTAAAATAATATGCAATGCCCTACCCATAAATTCATATAAAAAAATCTTTAAATTTTGGAAAATAAAATGTCTCATGTTATTAAAATATTTCATTTTAATACAATAATTCAAATATTTATACTCTTTTTTATCTTTTTTAAATAGTAATTATTTTTTTATCCAAAATATCTTTTTGTCATTTTTATGAAGTATTTTTTCTTTTTGGAAATTAAATAGAGTTAAAAAAAGTAAAAATAAAATTGTTAATTTTTAAAAGCTATTTTTTCATGATAAACATTTTCAGTTAATTGTTCATTAAAAATATTTTCATCGTTATCCTTATCAATTAGTTATAAAAAATATTTTTATCATGCTTCAATGAAATTATTTGAATGTTATGGTTTTTAATAATGATTTATATTATTTATTTTTTAAATGTATAAATTTAATAATTTTTATTTTTTTGTAACTTTTAGTAGGAAGTGTTGAACCCAACTTTTAATAAAAAATAATTTTTTAGCTCTAATTAATTTTCATAAAAAAATAAAAATATTTAATTAAAAAATCAAAATGTCATTTTGGATAAAAAAATTAATTATTATTGAAAAATTGTAAAAAGGAAACATATAATATATTAATTATGATACCTCTAAGTTCCATTCCCAAAATAAACAATAAAATAAAATTAAAGTTAAACTATATATGATTTTTTGTTATTATTGCTTAAATAAGTATTTTGTTAATTGTTTATAATGGTTGGAGTATTAAATAAGAATTTTTTATATTCTATTAATAAAAAAGGAGTTGTAAGACAACAAAGCAAATAATATTATATACTTCAATTGATATATCAGTATTATATTAAATGTTAAGCTAAAAATTGAGATATTCATATAATTGGGAGATGCATACTAATGATAACTATAATGGGACATATAAATTGATATATATTCATCAATTTGGACAAAAAAAAAATACCTCTTCATCTTTTTTTTTCTTTTTGTAAAATTATACAAATAATTTTAAATAAATTAAATATCAATTAAGTGTTTTCGAACAAAATAAAACTCAACTCTCACTTTTATTATATTGCACAAATATTAAATCAAAAATAAAACTAGTTATTACATTTAAAAAAAAAATGTCTAAGGTCATTAACTGATATGTAACAGACGATTGGGGTGGGATTTAGTTTTTGCATTTATAACTTTATATGTGATAATTAATTTAGCGAAAAAATAATGAATATACCAATAAATTATCACAAAACTAATAAATATAATATTTAAATATTATTAATAGTGTAAATTTATCACTATTATAACAAATATACTATAAAACATCTTATCATTAAACAAATTTACCACTACACGTTTTATAATTGATACAAATTTATTATTAATTGTATAAATTTATCATTGAATATATAACGTAATTATCAAAAAATAGCATAATTGTTTATTTGTATAACTAGTTATAATTAATTGTTATTTTTATCACTCAATATAATTAAATAATATCTTTATTATTTTTGTAATAATTTAATAGTATAAAACTAAATATAAATACATTTTTTAATATTTAATACCAAACGTTATTGTCTGTTGACAAAGTAGCTATATATTAGCTGATTTTTTAACAAGTACATAAAATTTGTTAAAGCAAGTATACCTAACTCAGTGGACATAAAATTTGTTTAGATGACCGATATTAAATATTAAATATTAAATATAATAAAATATAATTTAATAATATAAGTTCTATTTGAATATTTTAAAAGTTTATTATTTAAGTCTTACAGTATATGATTTGAATTATATAAAAAACTTAAAATCTATTATAAATATAATTCATATTTATGTAAAATTTACACATAATTATAATTGATATTTTTGAATATAAAATAAATTATTTTTATTATTTTATTTATAATTATATATTTTCAAAAACCTTTTAATTTAATTATTCAAGAGAATTATTATATTCTGTAAAAAGATTATTATCATTAGATTTAATAATAGATAAATAAAATGTGATAATTAATAATTATAATGTTTTGTGAATTAAAATAATCTAGAATGAAAATATAATACTTGTTAAAAAATAATTATCATCAATGTTATTAAAATCACATTTAATTGTATAAATTATTTTAATATTCATATCTATAATTTAAATTATGAGTTTTTAATCAAATTAATTTAATAATTTAATATATATATATATATATATAATTATTATTATAGTCTACAAATTTAAGGGAAAATAAACAATAATTATATATCAAAAAATTAATTTTATTGTAAAATAAGAATAATCATTTCATAATTTGAACATTTATAAAATAAATTATGCTCATTTTCTTATATGTTAATGCATTTATTTGTGATTTATATAGTGTTCTGATGGTAAGATTCACCACTTCTCTATTTCAAGTGATATATTTGAAATACATCAAAACATGTATGATTTTAAAAAAATTAATTTATCTAAGTTTTATAAGAAATAAAGAAAATAATATAATTTATATGTATGTTTTCGAATAAAATATTAGACTGATTTTCAAGTTCGATTTAACCTAGCATGGCTTTGCCCCTGAGGTAAATAAAGTTGAATTAAAATATTATATATTTAATTTAATGTTATTTTACATGTTATTAACTAATTAAAAAATAAATGTTATATGTTAATTTATTATTAATTTTCTTATTTAATAAATAAAAACTATAAGTGAAATAATTTAATACTTTAATTAATAAATTTCATAAAATTTTTTTTTTAATTATTTCTTAATATTATCTCATTTTTCTTAATTAATTGAAATGGTAAAAAATAAAATATTTATTATTAAAAGCATCTATTTTCACTATCAGATTTTGTCTTATGTGTACGTAATTATTTTATTTAGAAAATATTCATATATTTTTAAACTTTTTATTTTACTTCAAAGTTTTATAAGAAACAAATTATTAATACTTGTCAAATATTATTCATGATATAATTTAAAAACAAATTGTAACTTTATTTTACATAATTTATTTCATCGTATTACTTTATAATTATCAAATTTCAATTAAATATTTTTACTTTCATTGTTTTTATCTTTTTTTAATTTGTTTATATTTTTAATTTATCATTAATATTTGAAAAAAATATTAATTTTTTGAATAATTCTTATTTTGTCTTTTATATTTTGACATAAAAATATGATATCAATTCTTATATAATGTTGTGAATATTTTATCTTTTAATATTTGTCAAATTTTGTATATTAAATGTATAAGTTCCTTAATATATTTTTTCTGGTACTTAACAAAAATATAGATTTATTATTTACATTGTAAGATTTAAATAAATTGTTAAAGATATAAATAAATATTTTTATTTATATTATTTTAATATAAAAATATTTAAGATCTTAATTTTATATTTTGCCTTAAGCATTCGAACCTCTTTTACGGTTCTATTAATTATAGTATAATTTAATATAATTATACATAATAATATATAATAATGTACACTAAACATGTTACACAAATAGACCGAACAAATGGGATTCAGTATTAGCATAAAATCATTATAGAGATCGAAAATAACAAAAAAAAGGGAAGCCAAGTCGAAAATGAGATTCCTCCCATAATTTAAGCCACATCCAAATTTGGGATTTTTACATAAGTGAATAATTACTATCAAAATAACTTAACAATGACACCAATAATCTTAATTAATATATACAATCAATTTTATTAAAATATTAATTTACTTTTATTTGATGGTATATATGTATTTTTATATTATTATATTTTTATTTTGATATAAAAATTATTAATTAAATTTAAATTATTATTTAATTAAAATAATTTACTAGATTTATTAATTAAGAATATTTATCTTATCAATATACCCCTTACCAAGTATCTGGTAAACATTTCATTGTTAGCTTGTTTGAAAGTTATCTTCGTGATGGACACCAATTAAAAATGTTTAATTATATGATATATTTTTTATTTATATATAATTTTATTTTTAACTTTTTTTAAAAAAATATATTTATTTTTTATAATATAAATGGATATACTTTTTTATAATTATTATAAGCTAGTTCGAAAAAACAAAAGGGGAATAATAAACCATTTTCAAGGAAACCACTTGAAAAGTGGTATATTTTCAATCGTGAAGGAAGAAAATCAAAACAAAATGGACATAGTCAAAAGGGCCTTTCTTGACACAGCTGAAATCTTTGAATATAATTTTTTAAGTGATGTTAAAATATTTTACATCTTAAAACAAATAGTTAATTAATTTGTTACTTTATTGATAAATAAATATACAATAGTGATAATTTTATGAGTAATAAAATCTAAATAAAATATAAACATAAATAACTTACTACAATATTGATAATAATGTACAACTTTATTTTATAAATAAGTTAAAATATATAAATCTATTCTATTAATATTTTTATTATCTAAAAAATTAATCCTACCTGAATAATAAACATTAATTGATTAAATTTAATAAGTATTTTTTGTTTAAAAATTGAAAGTTTATATAGTTATGGATCTAACTAGATGAGTGAACAAATAATTTATTAAATTATACCAAGTTAAAATTTCACAAAACCAAACATGTAATCTTGTACAAATAAAATAAGTTAAAAATAAATAAAGATTGAACATGATATTTTTAGATAAAAATAACATATATCATACCAACGACGTAAGAGGAAAACCATCGATATACTGGATCACCTAACTACCAACTACGATAATAAGGTCAAATTAAAAGGTTATGACTTAAATTATTCACTCGACCATTGCTTTCCTTCACAATATTCATAAGAAATACGTTCGAATCCGACCTAACATTATGATAATTTGAGTCACACAAGCAATCAAACTCGTTCAACCAATACCTGAAAGGTCAGCACAATAACATAAGTAAAATTTGTATCCTAAAGTATATTAAATGATGAACAAATGTAGCTAGATGATTTAATAAATTTATTAATAAAAATAAAATCACTGAAAAATCATAGAATAAGCAAATTAAGTATAAGTTCAATAACGATATAATCTTTAAATATAAATAATCAAATCAAATAACTATGTTATTACACACACAATTATTTGATCTAACAATTTAAGAACAAAATAGAGAATAAATTATATAAACATTTAATCAAAATATCATAAACTAATTAGGTTTACTAACCAATCAACTCAACCATCAATGTTTAACATATTAATTAAAAAAAAAACATGAAAAAATATGATCTTATTTTTTGTAAAACAATTTGAAAGAGAAAGCTTAAGATGAAAAGATTGATGCTCTTGTGGTTGATTAAAATAAAAAGTATTAGGTTCTTTATATAGAAAAGATTGAGGCCTTAATGCTAGGTTAAAGTCCAATTTCAATTCTATCCATTAAATAATTCATAGAGTAGTAAATAATAAGGATAAATTAGTAATTTAAATGTGTTGGCTTGACTTAACAATTAGGTTAAAGTTGAAAACCTAGTTATTCGATTGATCTAGGTAAAAAGTTCGATCAGTGTAAGGTATTAAATAAATAAATCCTAAGACAGGTAGATCGATCTACCTATTTCTTGATTGATCTTGTGATAGATTTATTAAACACAAAACCCCGATTGATCTATCTCAATTGAAAAATAATTTAGAAACTTTTTAAATCAAGATATATCGATTCTAGATCGATCGAGTGACCTATATGTAAAATGTTTCAACTTGTCTAATATGAAATCTAACGTGAATAAGAACATATATATACTTGAGATGTGTTTGTTTGGAGTTTGATAATTTCTTTGGCTTGAAAAGTATTTTTGAAATACTCACCTATAAACTAAATTACATTTTAATATTTTGTTCACGAATATTGTCAACACTCATAAACCTTATAAAAATAATTTAGATTAAGTGACTTTTTTTAATTGATATGAGATATAATATGATATCGACATAAAAATTATTAGTTCAATAAAAATATGATACTTTAAAAAATGAATGAATCGAATACTTATTAAATTGGTAATCGTGATACTATATGAATTGTCATCTTTAATGTAATAAAAAGTGATTACATTATACAAAATAAATATTCAAAAATTTTTATAATGTGGTTATCTTAATTTATTTTTATTGATGTAAAAAACTAACAAAAATTAAAAAAAAAGAGTAAAAGATTTGTTTATTATATGGACATTTTGGTATTTATTGGCGTAAAAAAATAAAGAAAAAAATAAAATTTGGTTCTGAATTGAATGAATATTTATTAAATGTATAATCATGAACTATATAAATTTGTACTCTTAATGTAATAAAAGTAATTACATTATCTAAAATCACTACATAAAAAATATTTATTATATAGATATTTTGATATTTATTAATATAAAAATTAGCAAAAGAAAGAAAAAAAAATATATTTATTGTATGGATGTTTTAATATGTATTAGTGTAAAAAAATAAAAAAATAAAAAAATAAAACATCCACCAGAGTATCTCTTATATATATATATATATATACTAGTTTACCGTACATAAAATATAATTGCATTAACAAAGTTATTTATTTTTATAAAAAATTATAAAATTAACATATAATTTATAAAAAATATATTTATTCTTATCTACTATTTTGGTTTGATACCTAATTTAAAATAATGATATTATTTCTAAAAAACATAAACAATAATTGATATTTTTTTTCGAAATTCTTAATTTAAAAAAAATGTCAAACACAATTTTTTTTAAATTTGAGAAGTATATAGGAACATTTTTGTATTTACTAATAATGTACAAAAAAATATAGAGAATAACTAATGAATAGTAAAAAAGTAATGAAATTAAAATGAATGACAAATAAATACATTTTTTAATAAAAAAATGAGATATAAATATATTTGATATTTATTTATGTATGAAAAAATAGATAAAAAAATGAAAAATAGTCCAAGCGGCACACAATGAAGCTAAACAAAATAAATATTTGTAAAAATATATTTATTTATGTTATAAATAAAAATGTATTTATTTTAGAAATATTTTGATATTTATTTATGTGTAAAATAATAGTAGAACAATAAAACGAAAGAATAACCAATGTATTATTCATTGGTTATTTTTGCCATTTATTTATATTTATTAAAATTGTTTGTTTTAAAGTTATTTTGGTTTTTATTTGTGTTTATAAATAAAAAATTTATTTATTTTAAAAATATTTTGATATTTGTTTTATGTATATAAATAAAAAAAATGTATTTATTTTAGAAAAAATAAGATCAAAAAGAGGGAAAAAAAGTTTAGAATGAATTAAACTTGATAGAATTTTTATAAGTAAAGATAAAATTTAAAAATTTAAAAATAATCATAATAGTATACAATAAAACTAATAAAATAATTATTTATAAAATTGTATTTATTTTAGGGGTATTATGGTATTTAATTGTATATTCAAATAAAAAGATTATTTACTTTAGAGATATTTTGGTATTTATTTTTTCATAAAAAAGTAGCGGAACGGTACAACGGTAGAATAAATAATGTATTGTTCGTTAATTATTCTCATTTTTTATTTATAATTATAAAAAGTATATTTATTTTTAAAAAAATTGATATTTATTTATGTATTTAAATAAAAAGTGTATATATTTTATGTCATTTTGATATTTATTTGTATAAAAAAGTAGTGTGATAGTGGAACAGAAGAACAATCAATCTACTGTTCATTATCTATTCTTGTTTTTTATTTATAATTGTTAAAAATGTATTTTTTTTAAGAACATTTTGGTATTTATTTGATTTATTTGTGTATATAAATAAAAAGTACATATATTTTATAAATAAAAAATATATTTATTTTAAGGACATTTGTATTTGTATGTATAAATAAAAATGTATTTATTTAGAGATATTTTGGTATTTATTTTTATGTATAAATAAAAATTTGTTTTAAAAAAACAACAAAAAAGTATTAAAAATATAGTAGAATAGTGAAACTGGAGAAAAACCAATGTACTGATCATTAGTTATTCACATTTTTTATTTATAATTACAAAAAATATATTTATTTTATGGATATTTTGATGTTTATTTTTGTGTATAAATAAAAAGTGTATTTATTTTAATTTTAATTTAAATTTAATATTTATTTGTATGTATAAATAAAAATATATTTATATAAAAAACCAACAAAAAAAAGTAGTGGAAAAGTGAAAAGAGAGAATAATCAATGTTGTATTCATTAGTTATTTACGTTTTTATTTATAATTATAAAAAATATATTTATTTTATGGACATTTTGATATTTATTTTTGTATATAAATAAAAAATGAATTTATTTTAAGGATATTTTAATATTTATTTATGTGTATAAATAAAAAACCTATTTATTTTATGAACATTTTGATATTTATTTATATATATAAATGTGTATCCATTTTAGAGATATTTTGATATCTATTTATGTGTATTAAAAAAAAGCAAGAAAAAATGTATAAAAAATAGTGAAATAGTATAATAAGAAAATAACCAATGTATTGTTGATTAGTTTTTTTTGTTTTTTATTTATAATTATAAAAAATGTATTTATTTTTAAAATATTTTGATATTTATTTTAGGAATAAAAAAATGTATTTATTTTAAGAGAATTCTGGTATTTATTTATATGTATAAATAAAAGTATATTTGTTTTAAGAATATTTTGATGTTTACTTATATGTATAAATAAAATTGTATTTATTTTATAAATATTTTAATATTTATTTACGTGAATAAATAAAAAGATATAATTAATTTTTTAAAAAATCAACCAAAAGTAAAAGAAAGGAAGAAAAAAAGTTAGATAACAACCAAAAAAAATAATATCTAATAATAGCTTTTACATACCGAAGATAAAGAAATATAATAACAATATATTCATAAAAGTCTCAATTGGAATAAGTGGCTTTAGTTCCACACCCTTTGTGCATTGAGAAGAACCCACGCCAATACAAAGGAATCGAGCCAGCTCGAATGTCTACAACTTGAGTGAAGGAGAAATCCATTATTTAGAAGATACTTCCAAGTTGAGATGGCTACCAATATATAGTGATATAGTATGTAACTTGCATATATCTTTCTAACTAGTTGCCAAGAGATTTTTCATTTAAGATTAACACGTTATACAACCAATTTATCTTAATATTTTATTTTATAAAAAAAATATTAAAAATGATGAATAAATCAACTATCATTACTTACATAACAAATATATTGTATTAAAATTTGTCACACTATTCACATATAAGATGAAAATTAATATATTCATACTTATAAAATATACAGTATAATTTCATTATCTTTATAATATCATATAATTTAATTGTTAAAAAATATATCAATCACGCGTGTTGCGTGTTAAATGCATGAATGATACATAATGCATATCAAACACGTTACAAATATTTTTTAAAATAAATTTTTATAATCTTTTTTATAAAAATAATAAATTTATAATATATACTTAATAGATACGGATCTAAATCATAATTATTTAAATATATTAAACTTAATTTACTTTTTACTAATAAATAAATATCTCCTAACACTTAGCTTTTAAAGTTCTTTGCATATATATGTGATAGATTTTTTTTTAATAACAAATATAACCTCTTATCTTAATATTGATAATAATAAAAATAAACACAATACTTTTTATCAAATATTATTTAAAAAATTTATAAATCGTAGAGATTTACTATAATAAATCACAAATACAAACTATATATCAATGTCTTGTACGTTCATCTTATTCATGTATATCAAAAATGGAATTTTAAATATGGCAGATATCATCATGATCAATGTTCATAGTTGTTTACAATGTCAGATTGAGATTTATAAGAAAATAAAGAGAAAAAAATACTTATAAAAATCTCAATCATTGATATATATTAATGTAAAAAATTAATTAATATGCTCGGTTAAGTTTGATACATTTTACTTCTAAGATAAAGTGCTTTATTTTCAGTGACCAGTAAGATTATCGATAAGATTCTAAAAGTTTATTTCCTTTTGTGTTTTTTTTTATAAAATTATTCTTTTTCTCAATTCCCACCTTCAAGTGATAAATAAAAACGTCAACTACAAGAATTATATATATTTAAAAAAAGTAAAAATGATTCCATCCATTACCCTGTTCAATTTGTAGAAAGGATAAAAAAAAGCTGATGCTTATTTACTTTTTAACTTTTAATTAGCGTTACTTTTTTATTTATTTATTTATTAACATATATATATATATATATATAAAACAGGAAATTATGTGTTATATCCAAAACAGTACTGTGTTCTTCATAGTTACCTCTTACTTTTAAGAGAAGGTGAGCGGAAAGTTCAGAGGCAAAAAATAAAATAAAAAATTGAGTATAAAAATATTATATTTATTTTAAAAATAATACTTATATTATTTTTTTTATTTTTTATAATAATTTTATTTTATTATTATAAAAAATAATTGTATAAAAATAAATAATTATTTTTATATTTTTATTTTTCTTTATTTATTTTTAATAGTTTTTATCTAATTCAATTAAAAAATTAAAAATAAAATAAAAAAATTATATTTATCTTTATACGACGTAATATAACTAACTTATTATTAAAAAAGATAAATACAAAATTCTAATAATTAAAGTGTATTTTTATCTAATTTTAACTAGTATGATCGTCTTCTTCCTTGCTTTTTAAAATAGTTAGTGAGCTTTTGATACGCTACAAACAGGGACAGAAGACTTTTGGGCTAGGTGGGTTGAAACACACTCTAAAGTTTGGATTTTTTTTTATTATGGGTATAAACTTAACATTTTTTAACCATATTAAAAATTAATCATATTAGTTTAATTAATAATTTTTAAAAAATACATAAAATGATATTATTAAACTTTAAAATAATATTCAGTAATATTAAATAGATTAAGTTAAATAGACTTTAACGATAAATAAATCTAAATAACACTTTTAATTAAATAATATTTAATTTAAAATGATAGATAGAATTTTTATTTAATAATAAAAATACACTTATTCGATATAAAATATGGTTATTTTTACGATTTTAAGTTTTAAATTATGTTATTTTTATTGTTTTTTTCCTTATATTTTTTATTTCATCTATACAATCGAGTATAAGATATACTATCACTTACTAACATTTCTAAATTATCAAAAAATACAATCACAACAAAATATATGATATTATATTTACTACTAAGCTATTGAAGTGATGGTAACCCAATCATTTTTAAAAGATGAAAAAAAGAGTTAAAAAAATATTAAATCAATATATTAAAAATAAATTATAAAAACTTAAATAAAAAATCTTGCTCTAAATAAACAACAAATATTAAATAATATCTCATTTTATATATTTTTATCATGTTCTTTTTTTACATTTTTTCATTCTTTTTTTCTTCTTTATTTTACTAATTGTTCATATTTTTAGTCTATTTAAATAATAAAAAATATATTCATTCTCTTTATTTTATTATTATTTTTTTATATTCAAAATTTTTATTATTAGTTAGATCTTTCATCTTTATAATTGATTGATACATAATTTTATCAATACTTTTTCATAATAAATAAATTTTATGCTTTAAATACTTAGTATCCTTTTATACTTGGATTATTTTCTTAATTTTAATAAACATATTCTACAACAAGAGTTATGATATCTATGAATTATTTTGTGCATAATTTTTGAAATTATTACTAAATTTTTTCGCATCTTTTTACAAAGTGATATGTAAACCAACTTAAAAATCACCTTTTGAGTTGCCACTGGCTGCAAATACGAATAAAACATACATAAAATATAAATAAGAATGCTTATTAATGGTGCAATAGAGGTATAAAGTATAAAATAAGTTTTGTTAACTTAATTCATCTTAAATAAATTATAATTTAACTTATTTATACATTTAGTTGAATTGAACAACTCATTTAATTTTTTTATTAAATTTATTTAACCATTTAGATAATGTTTTATAATCATTTTAATTTTTAATTTTTAATTTCAAAATATTTTAAAATATAAAAATTATTTAGATCGTGATAAAAATATTTTGAAATATTTTGAAAATATTTTATTAACTTTTTAATTTAACATATTTGTTAAATGAAGGACTAAATAAGTTAACAAATTATTCATTTAAATTAAATGAATTCGTGAGTTAAATGATTGAATTTTTTTAACTTATGAATTCAATAAATAAGTTTTAAATAATTTGAATTAAGTTAAATATTTCCATTTACATTACAAATATCTTGGATTTACTCATCACTTACTATAAACTAGTTAACAAAATGTGGTAGGAAATTGTACACTTTAAGCCCTAATCTACAACTTGTGGATCATATAAATCTCATATATTAAAAAGAAATTTGTTAAAAGAGAGAACAATGGCAGTACACCACCATAAAATTTGCTATCCTTTTTCATCTAGTCTAGATTATTCAAAACCCGATCCCCAAATCTTCCAAACGAACACAACATAGATGATCGCGAAATAACTAAAGCCTAAATCAATCTCCTAAAAACTCTCACTGTCAAGTAAGACCTTTAGCAAAGAGATCCCATATATTATGAAAGACCATGATAGACCCAAGAGGATTCACCCGTTTTTGCAAGGCAATGAACTCTAATCCTAAAAAATTAACTTATCGGATAGAGTTTGACTCGTGTATTTATAAACCTATATCCCTATTAGTATTTTATTGATATGTATTTGCTTTTTACTTTTCAAGAGAACATTATTAAGCATGTAAGTAAGTGAATAATGTAAGGAGAAAAAGATAAATAAATTCCTTCCATGGACATATCAGACATGCGTATGATAGCTAACAAGACTATTTTGTAGTGCAAGTAAATTGGAAAGGCATAGCAACCTAAAGAGAACCGACCATATTACAGTAATAATACATAGTAGTAGCCTTTCCTGAATTAAGCACCCAGATGCTAAAATTTCAGCCACATCAGTCACTTAGAAGCTAGAGCTAACCAACGTAACTACAGAGTAATAAAAGAGACCCAGTAGTGAACTCCATAAACTAAACCATAGAGCCTCTCCACTTTACTTGGGCTCCTCTCAGGACTCAGTACACCAAATCAATCTTGAGATGGTCTATAATAACGGGTGACATATCTTCCAATGATATTCTGGATGGGAAGGGGTCCCCTGTTGGTTTCATCAAACAAATTTAAGAATCACATGTAGTACAACTAAATTTGCATATAAAATTTCAACATAAATGTAAAGAAAACGACCATAGCTTTAACATATCACTCCAAGTTTTACTTACCAAACATGGGAATCGTAGCTCTTATTACGGTTGTCGCCCAACACATAAACATGACCTCTTGGCACACGCTGCAAACCAAGTTGAAGCGTTAAATTAATTAAAAAAAATTAATTGAGAATTTGAAGTGGTTGAAACAGGTCCATCATCAACCAAATGTTTGTTAAATGATCATGATATCAAGAAGCAATGGCAGATCCAGTATTTTAATTCAGAAAAGACATCATATAAACAGTAAAAATAATACTAGTTTTAATTACTACTTGCTTCCCATTGAAAGAGTATGTTTTATGTATCTCATTTGAGTATAAATATGTTCAAATTATTGATATTATATATTATGAGTTTTTGAGTTATAAAAACCTAAAATTTAAAATTTAGGGGAAGCACACATTTAACTGTATATAATTTCATAAATATTATACCTAAAATTTATTTATCAAGAAGTGGGAGGGGATACATATCCCTCCTCTCACCTGCACATATCCACCCCTGTAATCAAGCATTAAGATTTCTATCCACAGTTCAAGCTCAAAAAGCTCTGACCTTTTGCTAGCCGGTATAACAGTTTTAGAGGATAAACAAAGCTATAGGACTCACAGATAAGTTTGATACATATGTAAGAGGCTCTGCAATATATTCTTCCTTCCGTGCAATTCCATTCACATAGAGCCACCCATTACTAATCTGTGTGGAGTGACAAGAGCAAATGTGCATGTGAGAGTCAGCCATCAATCCAAATGATCTAATCCACTCACAACAACAACTTTAACCACAAACTGATCCACTGTTTACAAAATGAACTATATTAGCCGTAGTTTAGATTAGTGAGTGTATATCAAAGTGGATTATACAGATTGAACAACTCCTCATTACACAATAGTGTTTGTCTAAGAAGATATATGTACTAAGACTTGGATAAACTTGCAACAAAATGGAAGAGAAAAGTTGATAAATGATGCAATCAATTTTACAAACATATAAGGTGTAAGAGGTCAGACCTGAACCAAGTCTCCTGCTTTTGCAACAATTCTCTTTATGAACACACGCTGTTCTTCTTCTCCAGGTCTCTAAGGACAAACCCAAAGAAGCATATTGAATTGAATATAACAAGAAAGGGAAAAAAAGAGATAAAAGATTAGGCTAAAACACGAAAGCATTATTTACACTAATACAACAGACCTGTGTTGGATCCTGGAATATAACAATATCATTTATGGCAGGACTTCGGATGTGATATGAAACCTAAAGGTTAAAAATTTACCAGAGTATTAGCCAATAGAAGTAGAGATATATAGAAGAGGAATGCTAAGTGTTTAGAGAATAATTAATGTGGACAGTAAGCACACTCAAATTTGCAACTAAATCACTTATATCGTGACACTTGATATAATTATTTTGAAAAATGGATAATTGATTCATTTTTTTATATCATTCGGTCACATTACATGATATATAAGTGGTTTTGGTGCAAAAGTAGGCACAAATTGGTATGTTATTAGCATTTCTTTTATATAGAAACATCAAGTTCTACATACGATTCATCAATTGTTAGGAGTATGGACTATATATATGCAGGTAAAATGGAAACCAAAATATTCTTCAACATTGTACTACTTGATCAATTTTCCTTCCCCGTTTTGTATAACTCAGTTGGTTTCACTTTCTAAGCCTCTAAAAATTTAAAATATCATCTAAGAAGGAGATATGCTATGAAATTAAACCATTAATCTTTACAGTCATAGCTCAGGAAATTAAATTTCTGGGTTTCAGATTGTAAGCAGATTGAAACATTTTAACTACTCCAATTTGCTAGTTGCCAACTCATATTGATGTTTTAACTTGGAATGAAGACTTAGTAAAAACCCAAGTATCGTTTAATCTAAAAACAAACAAGAATTTGAAAATAGCAACAAAATTTAAACCAAAGAAGGATGGGATAAGAGTAATTGAAAATGATTATACAAACCCAGAAGCCTTATAAAAAGTTTACCTTTTCTACAAGAACTCGGTCTCCTACGCGAAGAGTTGGGTACATAGAAGACGAAGGTATAAAGCGCAACTCACAAAAAGTGGACCATAAAAGCAAAATCACAAGGAGCCTCAACAAATCCTCAAAACCAGGCCATGAAAGAAAAGCAAAGCTTTGGCAAGGCATCCAACGAAAAGAAGGATATGCAATGTCAACCAATTTGTATAAAGCAGAGGGTCTCAAGAAGCTCACGGTCGAATCAGGATAACTCATCAACCACGTTTCAACAGACCAAAAATAATTTTAATTACCCAAATAATTAGGGTTCAAGATTTACTGGGTTTGCAAGAGAATGGCTCGAATGGTTGTCCTTTAGAGAGAGAGAGGGAGACAGAGAAATGAAGATGTAGAATAATAGAGCGGAGGTATTTTCTTGCTGAACAAGCTTTGTGGTAGAGTCGAGTTAAGAAAAGTAAAAAATGGGTGAATTATGGTCGGAGCTGTTCTTTTATTATAATAACAGAATTTTTAATTTTAAAAACACTATAAATTTTAAATTATTTTATTATAAAAATATCAATTTTTATTATCTTTTTAAAATAGAACATTAAATCCGAATATTTTTTTTGTAATTTAGCCCAAAGATTTATTAACTCATTTTTTTATATAGTTTTCTTCGATTTCTTTTATTTTTGAAAAATTTATTTTAAAAAACTGTTTAATTATTTATATTAAAATCTTCTTTTAAAAATAATTATAAAAAATAAGTTGATGAATTTATGTCGTCACTTTCTTTAAAAATTGGTAAATTATATTTGTAAAATAACTAATCTGACTTAATTGATCTAATTATAATAATTAATTGTTTTAATTATAATAGTTAATAAACATTTGTTAAAATAAAATGAAAAAAAAAGTCTCAGGTATAAACTATAAAGAAAGTGGAGGAATTGCATTAACGGTTAGAGACTACAGTTGTCATTGGTTACTAGATGACAATTGCATTGTGGTGTTTGTAGTATGGTTGTCGTGTTCACACTAAAACATATGGTTAATTTTTGGGTATAAAATAATTTATTAATAATAATTTTATTTAATAACTATTCTTAATAAAATTAATTATATAAATATAATATATAATATATATATTTCTATCATAATAATATTATTATTTTTAATTTTTTATCAAATTTTTTTATTATAAATAAAATTGAAAATTGAAAATTTATTAATAATTAATAATAATTATTATTCAATTGTCTATTTTAATAATAATTTTTATTCATTTTATCTGTTATCATAGTACTATTAATATATTTTTTATATGCTATATGTTAATCTATTATGTTATTGTATATACTATACCAATAATCTATTATGTTGTAAGTTTTAACTCCATATTCACGATGAAACATTTCTTCCTCCTTTTTATTTTTATTTTTTATTATTAGATGGTTACAAAATATTAACTACTTTCATATATTTAAATAAAGCAAAAAATTTAGCTTATATTTTTTAAAAAATTACTTAAAATAGTACAATAAAAATAATATGTTAATAATACTAAATATGGTTGAATTGAATAAAATTTAATATTTAAATGATTGTATAAAATATGAAATAATAATTTAGAATTTTTTTAATAAAATATATTAAATTAAATATAAATATACTATTTTTAGAACTATAATTTTAAAAATATATTTTTTTATTTTCTCAATCTTATTTTGAGCTTCGTTGATTAGCAAACTAGTGATAGAGCAAAATGCTTAACATTAACTTCATTGCAAAATAAATAAATAAATAAATAGACATAATAATTAAGAGGGTTAGCAAATGATTTACTAATAAAATTTGAAAAGTTTAGTTAATATTTTAATTTTATTAAATTAATTTATTATTGTTATATTTAATTACGAAGTAATTTAATTTTAAATTTATTTGATATCAATTTATGATTTATTTATCATCATCTCAATTAAGTAATAATTAAATGTATAAATTAAATTAACAAATATTAAAATATTAGACTATCAAATTAGACATTAGGATTGAATTGTGTGTAATTATATTAAATTATTGTATTTTTTGGTTTTTAGAAGTTTTTTATTTTAACCCTAAAAATAACTAATTATTAAAAAATATACTTAATTAAATTAATCACGTTAAACTTAACAAACTTAAAAAGATTGTACAACTAATTTTTTTAAATTGTGTTAAATTTTATAATAATAAACATATTATTTCAATAATATTACGAAATAAAATTTAACTTTTGATGGATCTAAATAATCATAATTTAACTTAAATAATGTTTAATATAAAATAATGAACCATATTTTTTTTATAGTATAAATATTTATTACAATTACATTTGAGTTTTAATATTTTATCACAACTATCCCAATGTATATAATTTGATCATAAATATTATCAATATTTTATACATTATCAGTAATGTACTTAATTTGTAAACATTGTTAACACTTACACTTAGTTTATCAAATTTTCATACATTTTAAAAATAAATTTCATAATTTATAATTAATATCATGGTACAATGTTAAAATTATGATCTCTTTTAAATTATTAGAGTTGGTTGATTTAATTCAATTTTTTACCATAAATATTATAACTTTAATTATTTTAACATTAAAAATCGTTACATTTTATCTTTTATTTAACAAAAAAAAAACAAATAAATCATCACATTAGATTGCATCTGAGATAGACATAAAATAACCTTGAATTGGCTATTGTAAAATTTAAAAAAAAATTATTTATATTTAAAGATTTTATTAATAAGTTTATATTTATACATTAAATAGAATTAATTATCTTAACTTATTCAAGTTAAGAGTTTAATATGAATTAATTGAGAGATGTGTAAGTTAGGATTGAAGCACAAATCAAAAACTTTAAATAAAAAATTATAATTTTTATTAAAATTTAACATCAATATAACGTGTTTTACCCTTCGATATCAAATTTAATATAAAATAAAATTTTAAAAATGTTAGAATTATATGACAAAAGATAAAAACTCAAACATATTTATAATAATTTTCGTAATAAAATATATATTTTACATAAATATATTATTTTTATAATTATAAATTTTAATAATATTATTTTTATTATTTTTTTCTCAATAAATAATTAGGACAAAATGCGTGAAAATAACTTTCAAAGAATATAGACGCAATTATTAAAATAGTAAACATTAATGATATATGAAATAATAAGTATATATTCTTTAATTTTAAGATTTAGAATTTAAATGTTAGAATTTAAGATTTATGATTTATATTTTAATGTTTAAAATTTAAGATTTATATTTATAAAACGATAGATAATTTTACTCCACATCATCTCATATATCAATCCAGATTAAACAACTTTATTAATAAAATTTAAAATATTTATTATAATATTTTAATTTATGTTAAATTAGTTTAATATTATTATATTTTAAATATAATGTAACTTAATTTTTAATTTATGATTTAATATATAATTTAATAATTAATTTATAATAAAAATTTCAATTTATTTAATAATTAATGTAAAATAATTTATGTTGTTTTTTGTTGTTAGAATTTGTTTCAAACACTAAAAATAACTAATTATTAAAATATATATTTAATTAAATATATCAAAGAATTAGTTATCAAAAATATATTTTTAAAATTTGTATTCCATCCATGTATCATCTATCCAAGTAATCATTTAATTTAAATATTATTTAATTATATATTATTATAATTATTTAAGTTTATTTAATATTAAATTTTATATAATTTACATTTTATTTTTATTATTATAAACTTAAGAATGTTTATTTCTTTTTAATTTTCCATATTTTTTATAAAAATAACTGTTGGGAAATATTCAGACACGAGAAATCCAGAACGTAATAGAAACAACAAAGAATATAACAAGAACAAAAAATAATATTAAACCGATAAATATTGACCCTTATCCTAGAGTGTACGGCTAAAAATGATACGCGTTTAAAGGTTGAGTTGTTTTCATCATCTTCAATACTCAGCTTGGTTACACTCAGTCTCACAAACCATGAAACCTTTCATCCTTCTCTGCAGTATCTTCTTCCACTTACTCTTATCTCAGTCCCATGAAGCTTCTTCTACACCCACTAGCATTGTCTTCACAACTCTCGGAAGATTAGACTACGCTTTCGATATCTTCAGTCTCCCCACCAAAAACTCACCTTCCAACTCCAACGAAATCCAAATCACGGATGGCCAATCAGTTAATTTCAATGGCCATTTTCTTTCCACGTCATCAGCATCCTTTCTCTCTTCGATCTTATCCAATCAAACCCTAATTCAATCCCCGCTTCAATCCGATCAACCATCTTTGCAACTCGTTTATGTCACTGAAAGAGATGGATCTTCGAATATATTCTACGACGCCGTTTACTACGATTCTAGTACTGATCAGAAAATCAGGAAAAGGTCGAACCTTGAAGTATTGGACAGAGTTCAAGTCCCACTATTGGGTAGGGAACAGAGCAAAGGACGTGTTTCGATGAAGGATAGGCCGAGTTTGGTTGGTGGGTATTTGGTTTATGTATCGAATCATGAGAACTCTGGTGTGCCCAGAACGAGTTGGGATGCCGTGTACTCAACCGAGTTGAAAACTGGGGTGACTCGGCGGTTAACTCCTTACGAGATAGCTGATTTTAGTCCGGCGGTTTCACCATCTGGAAATTGGACGGCTGTAGCTTCGTATGGGCCAAAGGGATGGGATGGTGAGGTTGAGGAGCTCAGTACAGATATATATGTTTTCTTGACTCCGGATGGTACTCAACGAGTTAAAATCGTTGAACACGGTGGTTGGCCGTGTTGGGTTGACGAGTTAACTCTGTATTTTCACAGAAGAGGTGAAGATAACTGGTGGAGTATTTATAAAGCAACTTTACCCAGCAATGGTTTGGTATCAACTGAGTCAGTAGTGATTGAACGAGTCACCCCACCGGGTCTTCACGCATTCACACCAGCTACTTCACCTGGAAATAAAAAGTTCATAGCTTTAGCTACCCGAAGACCCACTTCGAGTTTTCGCCATATAGAACTATTTGACTTTGAGAAGAAGGAATTCAAAGAGCTGACTCGTCTCGTGTCGCCGAAATCTCACCACTTCAACCCCTTTATATCCCCAGATTCAACCCGGGTCGGATACCATAGATGCAGGGGCGAAGAGAATTCAAGTAAAAATAATCCAAAGCTTATGCTTCAAAACATTGATAGCCCTGCGTCTGACATATCTTTGTTCAGAATCGACGGTTCTTTTCCATCTTTCTCTCCCTCAGGTGATCGGATCGCTTACGTGAACTTTCCCGGTGTTTATATAGTGAACCGGGACGGTTCGAACCGGCGAGAGATCTACGGTGGAGCTGCCTTCTCCACAGCGTGGGACCCAGTGCGTAAAGGGGTTATATATACGGCCGCAGGACCTGAATTTGCTACCGTGAGCACTGAGGTTGATGTCATCTCTTTGACCTTTAATGGTGACGATGACCAAGTTGTTATAAAAAAGTTGACCACAAATGGCAAAAACAATGCTTTTCCTTCACCCTCACCTGATGGTAAATGGATCGTGTTCCGGTCAGGTCAATCCGGTTATAAAAACCTGTACATAATGGATGCCGTGGAGGGTGATAAGGGTGGATTCCGCCAGCTAACGAACGGGCCATGGTCGGATACAATGTGTAATTGGTCACCGGACGGTGAATGGATTGCATTTGCATCGGATCGGGATGATCCAGGTAGTGGGAGCTTTGAATTGTACATGATCCACCCAAATGGAACCGGGTTAAGGAAATTGATACAGAGCGGGTCAGGTGGTCGGACTAACCACCCATGGTTTAGTCCGGATGGGAAGAGGTTAGTGTTCACTTCAGATTATGCTGCTATTTCAGCAGAGCCAATATCAAACCCACATCATTATCAGCCCTATGGAGAGATCTACACTATTAATTTGGACGGTTCTGATATTAGAAGATTGACGTATAATTCTTATGAGGATGGGACACCCGTTTGGATTTCCAACTTCATAAGACCACTTGATGTCAATTGGCCTATTGCTAGGCCAAAATGTGATTTTCAGGATTTGCATTGGCTCAAACTCAATAAGAGACCTAATGGAGGTGGTTTTGGGGTTGAAGCCTTGGTCTCAAACATGACTCAATGTGGCGTATAATTCTAGGTTTCTTATATTCGCTATATTATTAAGAACCATAATGTGCTAGTTTAATATTATTGTGCTTATTGTATAATAGTCATGGGAACTTTGTGTATAATAATAATCTTTCCCCATGTTTTAAGGAATTATTGTTGCTAACTTATTTATGATAACGTTCAAATCTCTAGCTCACACCTTGCACCCATTTTTTGAACCAAGTAAAAAGTGACGAGTAGTATCTTCCTACTCAATTTGTTTGCTTGCACTTGAAATCACTTAGAAGGTGTGACACAGCATATGTTACAAGCTTCAATAGGTAAATTTACTTCATTAAAGAACTAAGATGAGCAGGAACCTCAGTAGCCAGTTTGTCCTCTATGCTAAAAGAGAAGAAATATACAACCTAAGAAAATGAAGAGGAAAAAAAAATAAAATCTCCATTTTGTGGAATTAGAACTAGCGGCTACCAGGAGTAGTCAGTCACCTCAAGAAGTCTGTCCAACAGCGGCTACCAGAAGTCTAGTCTAGTTGAAAGGCTTCTCAATTGTGGAAAAACTCTGGTGGTATATTAGGAGGGCAGTACTTCTTGGCCACATATTTGTACTGAGACAGAAATGATAAATGTAGTTTAGTTACATGAAAAAAGCAAATTTCAGCAAAGCATACACCTGGTGCGAGTGTATTTACCTTATGTTGACTGTATTTCTCTCTAATAGCAGGTAAAGTTGAACTTTGGCTGTCAAGACATAGGCGATGAAGATCCTTGACACAGTCACACAAATCTGATGGTTGGTAAAGTGTATAATGTTGCAATGTGGAGTTCTGTTACCACAGGAAGTACAAAAGAACCTGTTAGTGTTATGTTACTTACTACCATTAGAGACTTAAATTTATTACACATACCCATGGTCTTTTTGATGGGAAGAGTATGAAATTGCTCAAGAATATTGCAGAAGATGCAATAAGAGATGGTGCATAACAAAGCATGTTGTACTCTAGAAGAGACAATTCTGTAATGTAGTTAGCCATGCACTCCAATTGCATTGAAGGGACCTGAAACAATGATTAACAAAAGAACTTTTACACAAAAGCATAAACAAAGACCCCCAAACCCCAAATCTGCATTTTGGTATAATACTTATCACGGCATAAAATACGCCCAGCATAAATTTTGAGCCAACAAAAGCAATAATAAGTTAATTCCTCTAACTGAAGAAATCCAACATACCTCACTGTTTCCTTGAGCAGCACGAACGAATCTCCTACATTCCACAATAATACCGCCTAAGTCTCATGGTCTTTAGAGCATATATACAAATTTATAGGCAACAAAAGCCTGTTAAACATTACCTTAGAAAACATTTAGTTGTTGGGGCTGTCATCTCAAACTTCAAATAATTCAAAACAGCTGATTCCATTTGCAAAACCTGCCACACATAAATGCTTACTTTGTGCAATTGAACAGGCATTTGAGTAACTCACATGATTTGAAAGAAAAGAAAATTAGAAAGGAAAAAAAAAAAAAATAACCAACCTCGTCTTTGAAATATGTGTTATCAGTTATATAACAAAATTCTTCCACCTGGGGTGCACAAATTTCTTCATATTTGCTGAAATACATAACCCAATTTGATCTTAATTACCCAAGAGAAACTAGAAGACATCAGATCTAGGAATATAAAGTTGTCTCATATATTCACTTACGAGGCAATCATCATGCAAGCAATACCAAGCAACTGTAACCGTTGTCTATTCATCAAGTTTCCAGATAGATATCGATCTATGTAATTCACAGTCAAATATAATGTATCAGGTACAAGTCTGTATTCTTCAGACACCTGCATTTTAAGATAATAATATGAGCCATTTTTTTCTGAAAGAAAAACCTTATACCAACATGATATATGATCACCACATATACCTCCACAAGCCAATCAACTAATATTGCACGCATGTTGGCATTTATGTCCTTCTGTATTTTCTCCATGAAATCTGTTGAAGGCCTTTTCTTTACCTGAAATGGAGGCATTGAATAAAGCAAATAAAACATATAAATAACTTTAGTATGCATAATTTAAAAGGAAAATATCAACCAAATTGATTAGCCTTGTAGTATTTTTAAGTTTTAACAAGGTTATTCAAAATCTAAAAAGCTTAAGATTTTTTATATTTTTGGTGTGCATTTATGACGTACATGGATAACATAAAAGAATTCAAACCTCGGATGCACGTAAATGTTTGTAAATATCACAAGCAATGGTTGCACACATTTGTGGATCCATAAAATCCTTGTCAACATCAACAATGCCATTATCTGTTTCCATCTCCATGAGTACATCTCTATTACAAATGTTCCCTGCAAAAAAAAAAGAAGAAAAAAGATCATGAATGTACCAAAAACCAAAGACATACATAAAAAAGTTATGCTATGTTATAAAAACCTGATTTTTCAGGACGGTCTGATATGCAGAGATTGCTAAATGTCTTCCTGTCGATGGAATCAACTGGTGGGACATCATTGTTGTCAACATATTCAACCTCTGGACTCTTAAATGAATCACAAGTAGACATTGTCTCGTCCAATGAAGCCGAAACACCATCTGATTTAGTTGGGGACATGTCCATACTGGAAGGTGCAGGAACAGCAGTAAAGCTAGGAACAGTTTCATTACTTCTCAAGAGAGAAGTAATCTTACTAGGAACTGCTACTTCACTGGATTGGATGTTCAAGGAAGCAGGAAAGCTATCAGTAGAGAGTCTTGCATTACTTGTGCAATCCTTTTTCACTCTGGCAATCTTAGTTACACATGGTACCTTCATATCAGAAACAACAATTAATAAACTACAAAAGAGCAGACATACAGCTTGTGGTGCTATGAGAAAAACAATTGATTTTTTATGGTTTTAAATAGTTAGTATCTATCATACGTCGACTTTTCGGGAAGGAAGTACCAACCGAGGTGACATTAACATGATTGTGGGTATTCTAGGCACCAAACTGTTGAAATTTTACAAATATGAGGAAAATGGGTGTGAGGCCAACTTCAACCCAAAACTCTATTATAGTGCAAATTTCACACTATTTATTTCATCTCAACTCACTAATTGAATATAACACTAAAAAGTATTTTTAAGTACAATATTCTTACACTATAACTCTATTTTAGTGTAATTTTTGTGCCAAAAATTGCTCCAAAGAAGCCTAAAACTCTGCATTATTTTAGTTACACCGAATTTGGTGGAACTATTCTTTGGAGCAAGTTTTGATACAAAAGTTACACTAAAAATAGAGCCTTAGTGTCTCATTGCCTCATTGGAGATGTTAAGTATCAAAAAATTTACTGACGTCCTATATCCTGAAAGGATATCCTAGTGTGTGTTTAGTCACCATACAGGAAAAACTATTGATCATATGACAATGTCAATAAAACTCATCCAATTTTTAATTGAAATATGATTTCAAAAAATGTTTTACATTGTTTTTGACTTCCGACAAGTTAACTTCTCAATGTTCTTGATAATTAAGCCGAGCTCACTTAACCAAACTTCAAGTTTCATGCGAGCTCTTCCTATAAAGATCAATTAAAGAAACACTAACTAATTGAAATTACCTTCATATAAACTTATGGTAACACTATCAATACAAACAATTCAAATAATCAAGAAACAAACACAAAAAGCACCATTTCTTTCAAACATTTCATCAGCAACAAAACAGAGACTAATAAATTTAAATAAAGAAAGGAAGTATATACCAAAGCATACGACTGAACAGAGCTCCTACTATGAAAGAAGTTGTTCCTACTCTTCAGATTACTACTCAAAGGGGTCCTCTTCTTCGCAACATTCGGTGGGACAGGTGTAACCTTTCCCACATTCTCCAACGATGACGACGGAAAAGAAGCCTGTCGTTTCGCTAAAGATGACGATGTTGATGATGTAAACGACGGAACAAAGATCCCAGAAGCTTTTTGAGAGACCACATTCGTCGCATTCCTATTTGTCAAGTTTCCAAGAGGAGTTCGTTTTTTGGCCAAATGTGGAGGTGGGACGACTGGCGTACTTTTTCCCACATTCTCCGACGACGATGTTGGAGCTTGTCGTTTTGACAAAGATGATGTCGTTGATGAAGAAAAAGATGGACGGCGATTCTGGGTCGTCATTTAGTATCAAACCCAGTTCAAAGTAGCTCTTCACTCACTCTCTCCCCCTTTTCTTTGCTCAAAACCAAGAAAGAAAGTAACCCAAAAGAAGAAGAATGGCTTAGAATAGTGTATTGTTAAAGGAATTTAGAGAGAGACAGATATTTTTTGAATTGAACTTTTAAACGGTAAAGAGTTTCTTGGTCGATGTTGAATTGAGCTTTTTTTGAAGCTTTAACAGAAACTTAGAAAAAAGAGAAGAGGAGCGTTATGACTTACTTACGACTACGGAAAAAGTGAAGGTTTTATACAATGTAGTGTAGTGTAATGTAGTGTGCGTGAAACTAATAAATATAAAATTATATAATTTAAGGCCGGGAAATTGGACAATTTGAATTGAGGGGAGATCAAGACCGTTGGTTCTGCTCGGAATTCGTTAGGAGCGGACAAGGGTGGAGCCCACGTATTTCTTCCTAAGTTTGAATTATAAATTGCTAATTGGACGACACCGTCGCGTAAAATTACCAACACTGATGGGTCAAACATGTGGCGAATTTTGCAGTTTCATTTGTTTCCTTATGTAATTGGCCAAACAATTTGTTTACAAGTCACAGGCTGTCATATTAGAGTTGGTATTTTTGAATTCGAATTTAAACGGTCAGTGGATCTGGCTCTTGGCAATGAGCCAACGTACACTACAACCTATTAAGTCAGTGTCGTTGTCATATCTCATACATATAGAAAGTAGATTTCATTTACCAAAACTTACGAACCCTACCATTTTTTATCATTTCTATCCAAATATAATAATAATAATAATAATAACGAAATAAATTTATCATGTGTTCTTTTTTTCTGTTTTCTTTTAGAAAATAAAATTTATAATATTCTTATAAATAACATTTTATGTCATATGTAATTTTACTTAAAAAAAATACTTTTAATCTAATAATTCTATATTAAACGTTATTCAATTGGATATAAATTAACTCATTTAATATTATCGAAGTATTATTTTTATTATAAATTTTAAGAGTATTATTTTATATAAATAAATGGTTAGAAAAATTAAATACCTTTTAGGCTTTTACTCATAAAAATCACATCATATATGTAATATGGTTATTGTGTTAATGCATTTTGTGTCATCTGAGGCTGAAATTAGGCTTTATGTTTAGGCAGTTGAATACCTACCATTAAAAAAAGAATTCGTTTTTCCGACAAGTCATACCTGCTTGTCTACTACACACAATGTCAATAAAGAACAATGAATTAAGAATAATTCCAGTACAACGGGCCTCAATTAAGAATATTTTTCTTCATTTCTTTCAATTTTGAAGAACATTTATGTACAGATTTTGAATATCTGAAACAACGTATGGCGAAAAAGCAGAAGACTTTACAACACTAACTATGCTGAGTTTTTGACTATGGAAACAGTATAACATCAACAAGACTAGACGTACCAAAAGGAGTCAAAAGAATATGGAGAAAAGAAACACAAGCTACAGCAATCAATAGGCAGGATGATGGTTCATGCATTGTAACATATCCAACAGCAATATGACAATCTAATCACTTTAGTCGTGGAAGAACTCTGGAGGTATTGACCGAGGGCAGTACTTCTTTGCCACAAACTTGTACTGATGCAGAAAGAAATAATGTCAGTTTTAAATGTCTGGATTGAATAAAACTCACCAAGTTTCCCGAAAAATGACCAGAAACGTCTGATAAAGCTAAATTGCAACAGCTAACAATATTGGCACTTAATTGCTTAATGTGAGATAATCTGTCCGAGGCACGAGTGCGATGTGTGCCAAAGGTTGTAAGACATACAAAATACAATAATGAACAATTTGATCTCCTAACTAAAAGAAATTTAGGCATGATTTGAATCATTGTTGTTTCAGTAAATTTTACGAATGTGGTTTCCCCTAATGTCCAGCACCTCAATTTCACAAGTATACCCCAGTCAGCCAAAACCATTTTTTAACTCCAAATATTCAAAACCATCATCACTTTATTGTCATTCCAAATGCTCGAGTTGGCTTCTGCTTATAAAACCATGCAGAAAATCACTATCCAAATTTATTTTGTCCTAAGCCACCTCTATGCATTCCTTTTAACAAAAGAAGATGATGAAAAGATTGCTAAAAGGAGAAAGTAGATGTATGTGTAAGTGCATGAACAAGATACAAACTCCGGGGTAAGTTATGCTATCAGAATAGGCCCTATTTATGCGACAAAAAATTGTTGAGGAATAAGTGGAGAAGTTCTTTGCAACCTTATGTTGACTGTACTTCTCCCTAATTGCAGGCAAGTTAAAATAACTGCTACTACAGCACATGCGATGCAGTGCCTTCACACAGTAATGCAAATCAGACGCTTGGTAAAGTGTATAATGGGTCAACGTAGAGTTCTGCAGTAGAGCATAAAAAATATTCCATTAGTTTAACAGGCAATATGGCAACCAAAGCATCACAGTGAACAAAACCTAATGCTTATTATTGTACATACCCATGGATTTTTTGAAGATGAAATTATATACTTGGCCAAGAAAGTGGCAGAACAAGCTATTAAAGATGGGGCGTAGGAAAGCATGCTATACTCTAGAAGAGATAGCTCTGTGATATAGTTAGCCAGGAACTCCAACGGCAATGATGGAACCTAGTAAAAGAAAAAGGTAAAATCCATGAGCGACGATCTAACCCATGCAACTACAAGACAAATATTTCAGAACCACCGCAGTGTAAAGTAGAACACATAATATCATCTACCTAATTTTTAGGAATAATTTTGAGTTAAGGACCAGATAACAATAGAGAAAGAAATATAAATTCATTGCATAGCACATACAGAATAGCCAGACTCTAAAAGGAAAAATTCTGATCTCCTTAGGCTAACAAGGAAACATTATACTAAATATATTATTTTCCAACAGAAAGCAAATACATAGAATTAATTAGTCCAAGAAATATATACCTTACTGTTCCTTACAGCTATGTGGACAAATTGCCTAAAACAATGTTCATTAGCCACGAGTCAGTATCTAAATCAACAAACAGGAACCAGTCCCTTGCATATCAATAAAATTAAGAAAGCAAGGTGTTACCTCAGGAAACATACAGCCGTTGGGGCTGCCATTTCAAACTTCAAGTAATCGAGCACATCGGTTTCCATTTGCAAAACCTGTGCAGCTATCATATTACTCAGTTTATGCAGTATAGGTAGACTATGGAAATAAAAAAATTTCAATAGTACAATTACAATAGTTGGAAGGGCAGTTCCAAACCTCTTCCCTAGAATATGAATGATCAGTTACATAACAGAACTCTTCCACATGGGGTGCACAAATCTCCTCATATTTACTGGCAAATATATGATTTTATCAGTTGGAATGTATACATATATCTTTATATAAAATAAAGGATAGAAAAGCAAGAGTGTGTGTGTGCAGAGGAAGATACTAGTCTTACGCTGCAATTAACATGCAAGCAACACCAAGCAATTGCAACCGTTGCCTATATATTGCATTACCAGAAAGATAACGATCAATGTAGTTAATAGTCAAAAAGAGTGTATCAGGTTTGAGCCTATACTCTTCAGCAACCTACAAATGAGATGAGAAGTTAAAATAACCAGTCAAACGGCATAAAAGTCCCTAACAAGAGTGATGATATTGACAATGAGAGTTCTCAAAATACCAAGGAATCCCTAACCCATTTATCAATATACATTTCGATTGCTAAAATAAATACAACACTGCAAAGTCGGACAAGAAATGTGGGAAATTTTCTTGGATTATACAAATCAACCTGACAATGTCATAACTTACCTCCACAAGCCAATCAATCAATACTGCACGCATGCTGGCATTGATGTCTTTTTGGATCCTTTCCATATATCCCACCGAGGGTCTTTTCTTAGTCTGAAATTGAGAGGGGGAGTGAAGTTGGGAATAAAAAAATCAAACTGAGCTAAAGTGAAATGAAGTGGAATTGGTGAAACAGAGGAAGAACTATAAAGAATAAAATTCTGTTGCACAAGACACCATTTAGTAGGTGAAACTCCCAAACCTACATCACATGGGAGTTCAATTGAACAAATGAATGCCTCAATCAAATAGATCATGCTATCTATTACCACACCCACAGAGTATTCTATTAATATCCTCTTGTTCATGTTCATCGGGAAGTTTTAGATCTGAGCATGATGACAGACGTTGAACCTTGCTATTCCAATCTTTCAAATGCGTAGATAAGATCCCACTAATCACAATGAACCAAAGGTCAAACATTCTTAACCTTCTTTTAAAAAATGCACAAGTCTAATTTAAGAAGACTCGTATATGAAGTCTACAATTTTGGTGGATCATTTAAAAAAAAACATGAGCAAGCATTTTAAACAGATAAAAGTGAAATAAAATTATTTATCGACTACTACCGTTGAACTCCTGTTTTATCTTTCAGTTTATTGGTTAACTCTCAATTAGATATTACCAGTTAGTTGAATGTCATAGCATACATCACCTGATAACCTTAAAAAACAATATATTCAAGTACATGGATTAATCAACAACTACTAGATCACGATAGGTTCCTAATGCCTTACACAGTACACATATAAAACAGTGAAGGTTCTGCTAACTTAATCGTTAGTCTACCATCAAGACTTCCTTGTAATTCGTAGCAGGGTGATAAGTAACACTGCAACCCGCCTTTTTAAATAAAAATGATCACTTGTTGAATAAAAACAATTTAATAAATCCTGAAAAAACGCTTCCTGTTTCTGTTATATGAGGTAAATGAAGTGTTGAACCCAGACTGTTTGCCACCACTCACCAGATTGCCCAATTGGGATGGTGACATGTTTCAACTTGTCACATTTTAAATACTTTACATGTTTAACAGCTCTTTTGTTAGATCTATACATATTAAGAGTTACTAAACTCCTGAAAAACTTATAATCCAAGTACATATAAATTCAGAAAGAGCCTGTTCAACAACTGCTAGGCAAACATTGCTGACAGCACCTATTTCATTCTGAATACCTTTAACTACCCATATAACTTTGGAAAAAAATGAAAAGCTCTACAGGCACTTTAAAAATAGTGTTTAAGCACAAATAAGAAACTCTAAAAAAGTTCATGTACATAATAACACATTCTCGCGAGTGAGGAAGAGTAATAACGAACCTCAGATGTGCGCAAATTCTTGTAGATTTCAGGAGCAATAGTTGCACATAACTGTGGGTCCTTGCAATCATCATCAATATCAACAACTTCATCAATTGTTACATTCTCTAGTAACAGATCCCACTTGTAGGTACTTTCTGGATAGAAAGATGAGAAAAGCTTCATAAGAAAAAAATAGTTAAACAATACAGGTAATGTACTATATCGCATGTTATACAAATGATTATTCCAAGTACATGAATTCTATCAATCCATATTGAAAAATTAATTAAGGACAGAAAATCTGATGTAGGAAGAGATTAAAATGGAAGCAAATAATTGAGGAAAGAAGGAAGAAGATGAACGACGGTTTTGGGGGATAAACTAGAGAACAATGTGCTCTCAGAACTTAATTCATAACCATTTCCAATCAAATTAATATCATTATCTGTCTCTACAATGGAAAACAATACGACAGATACTAATCCACTGGGCCAAATGTCCATGGTCCTTACACAACTCAAATTAACATAACCAAACAAAAATAAAATAACTATAAACAAATCTTTCTTGCTACATTAAAATCAGCAAAATAATTATAGAAAGAGGGGAATCATTAACTTTAGTTTCTCAGGATGAAAAACCTAGTCATCCAAAATGTGAAGACTATTACCTGTTTTTCTCTCAAGAGATATTGCTGAAATTTCCCCACAGTCAGTAAGCTGAAATTCAGGAATCTTCAAAGAATCACAAGTAGACATGCTCTCATCTAGAGAAAGTGAACAACTTCCAATTTTAGTTGGAGACACATCAAATATGGCCATAGCACCCCTTCTGCACGGAGAAGCAAGGTCGGCATCTCCTACAGCAGGTGGAAAAGACCCCACAGAAGATTCTATGGAACGAACTGGAACATTTGATTTTGGACTCAAAGGTGCAGGCAAAGTAAATCCTGAGAGGTCAGTAATATCTGGACTTCCAGTAGAAGATTCCCTCTTTGTCTTGGCAATTTTAGCCATACATGGTAGCTTTAAAGGTAATATTTAATCAGTGTAAGAAAAATGAAAGAAGCATGCGAAGGAAATGCTACCAACCAAGACAATGTGTCTTGAGATGTTTTTATTGTAACTTGTAAGGGCCCATAATTTTTTGATCACTGATGAAACTGTAAAAGTAAAAGTAACACAACTCTTTAGAAAATTATGAACCGATAATGAGGGTTAGACATATTTGTTGTGATTTATTTATAAAGATAATAAGGTTTATCCATATTTTGTTTGGTAATCTAGAAATGTATCTTCCAATGATCTTTTGCTCGTCATGATTTATTTCTGGTATTTATAATCTACTTGTAAATTTTCTTATATTTAAGAAATTTCTTTGTAGTCATGACCAAGAAAGACCTATTCAAGAAAGAGACTTAAATTTTACCCATAAAACATCCAGAGAGGGAGGACTGGGCGTATTGTCAATGTTTGGTTACATACAGAGTCAAAGAAAAAACAGAGACATATAATTTATGATACTTAAAAAACAATTATGAAGTAAAAATAAACAATAAAAAACAGGGCTCACCAAAGGCTTTATGGAAGAGATCGTGGTCTGTGGAACCCTATGAAAACCATCACTTTGGTTCGTAATGTCGACGAGAGCCGGGCGTTTCTTTGTAACTTGGGGCTTAGATGCCATGACTCCTTTCTTGAGATTTTCAGAAACTGATGAGGCCACCTTGGCAGAAGAATGTGACGGTGATTGTGAAGTGGATCGACGGCGATCACTGGTTGACATTCCGGCCAAAGGAGGATTTGGCTTCTAAAACAAGAAACCAGTAAAGAGGAATCGGTGGTTATGTTTAAGTTGGGAATTGAATAAATGTTGAATTAGGGCTTTCTCGAGGTTTTAAGAGCGAAGAGAGCGAGCGTAAGCATTGAAGCAAGCGGGAGAGAAAAGAGGTTAATATTTAAAGCGCGAAACGTCTTGGATATTTGAAGACCATGAAATCATGAGCGTCTGTTCAAGATAGATGAGATCTGTACCGTAAATAGGCACGGTTATGGTTGTGACTTTTCTCAACGGCCTGTACCCGTTAGGGCTTTGTGTTATAAACTATACTATCTTCTCTTCTTAAAAAAAAAGTTTTATTTTAAATAGTAATTTCTAATACGATAAAATTACATGATAGCAGCTTAAATAGAGTATTAAGAGCCTAAAATGATATAACATAATTTATTAAATAAATAAACATAATACGATATAAAATTGATTTATTATAATATAATTTAACGTATTTTTAACTTATTTATAAAATAAATTAAATATAATATGATACAATAATACAAAATTAACATATTAAATTAAATATTTAATATTATTTTATCTATTAAATCTGATTTAAATACGATATTACAATACATAAATGAATTTAATAAATTATATTTGATTAAAATAATATATTTTTATTGAATTTATAGTGGAATCATACATATTTTAATTTAAAAATATTTTTATTAATAAATTTATTTCACTTAGAGAAATTATTAAATGAATCAACATAATTGGTAATTTCACCTAGCTACACTCACTCAAATTTTTATAAATGTCAAGTATTCTACTTAATATTACTCTCTTTTCTGTTTTCAGTAATACTTTGTTGTGATAGGGTTGAATATACAAACAGACCTACGTTGATGATGGAATATTACACAAATTCAGTACTTTATTATAGAAGGTTATTTTTTTTAATAATGTATCACATATTATTTATATTAAAAATATTATTATATATCAATTAAAGATAATATTATAATATAATTTATAAAAATTATATGTATATCATCTTAATTTTTTGGATTAAAAAGTTTACAATTCTTATTAATTTTAACATAATATCAAAATTTCAATCATTTAAGTTACAATAAATTAGACATTTTTTAAAAAATATAAATATTACAAAAAAATAGAAGAAGAAGACAAATGATCTAAATAAATTAAAATATATTAAAAATAAAGACCTATATTTTTAGGAAAATGTTAAAAGTAATATTTTACCTTAATTAAAAATGATAATTTATAGTAAAATTTATAAAAATATGAATATATTTATTTTAATTAATATTTAAAAATTAAAAATGATGTAATTTTTATTAACTTTTACAACTCATACTAAATTGCCTATTACAAAATAAAAAAATTACAATATGCTACAACCATACGGGTAATTTAAATTTTTATTTTTTCAAAATTTTAAAGTTTTATTGGGTTTTTTATATAAAATTGTATTTTATTTTATTCAATTAAACTAAGTTTTGTTATTGCTCAAAAGTATGTTTTGTAAAATTTTAAATTAGACGCCTTAGTCTATATGTTTATATAATTATTCATTTTATCTTTTTAATCATTTTATTACTATAATTTATAAATTATGATGATTTTACTTAAACATAATCAGTTAAACTCAGCTAAAAAAATTATATGAATTCATAAAAGTTATAAAACTTTTTTGACAAAGAACAATATCCGATATAAATAGTTTACAAGTTCGAATAGATTAACTTTAATTTTAAAAAAGAAGAAGTTACGTGTTCGAGTAGATTAATTTTAATTTTAAAAAAGAAGAAGTTTCGAGTTCGAGTAGATTAACTTTAAATTTAAAGTAGAAGAAGAAGAAGAAGTTATATTAGTGTTGAAGCTCTATTAGTGTTATAAATATGTTAAGAAGAAGCATCTATTATTACAAAGCAGTACTAGAGCTTATTATTACAAGCTCATTACTAAGTTAATCAAAAGATCTTCGAATATTTACAGGTCTGATTTTGAAGAAGAAGTGAAGAGGTAAAGCTAAGAGTAGAGGAAACAAGATCAAATTCCAAAAGATTGTTCTCCATTTGAAGTCCACCAATCACAATAGAAGTCCTAGCCTTAGATCCACCATCTACAAATCCCAAACACCAAACATCTTTATTAACCTTAACCATTGAATTACCACCATTAATACTCCATTTCACATTCTTGTTCTGCAACACAAGATCAATTCTTGGCACTCTTGGTCCTGTCTTATTATAACTCACACTCTTAGCACTAAAACAAGCCCCAAAGTTTCCCACTGATGCCACTCTTGTTATATTCCTCAACACAGCCTTTTTCACAAACTCTTCAACAAAAGGCGTGTAAATAGAACTATGCAAAATTGTATATGAAGCAAATGTGTCAAGTTTAGTCCCACCAACGACTGCTTGTGTTTCGTTTTCGCCGTCACGAATCGACAACAACGAAGAATCAAAATTAACAACTTTGTTATCAATTTTGATAGAATTCACACCAATGAACAACTCTTCAGTAGTTTCAACCCATGTTTGTTTTCTAAAGTGTTTGATAAAAAGTGGAGTCTTGACAAAGTATTTAGACAAATCCTCTGTTTTTAGGCCCATAAAATAAGGTCCACCACCGATAAAAATGTTACCTTCACCTTGTTCTGTCACACCAGAGTATAAACAAAGTGCAAACTTTGGTTTAAGTTGTTTATGTTTTGAAGCAAGTTGATTTGGTAACGAAAATGGTAAACTTCCAAAACCAACAGTAGGTCGACTAAACATGTCAGTTTCATATAAACATAAGAAAGTGAAATTAAATGTTGATATATCAGACAAGTACCTTAAACCATCAGTGGTACTTAAAGTTAGTTCATCTTCACTAACCATACCATTTGAAGTAGTGTCATCGAAAGGTCTGTATTGTTGTAAAGCACAAGTTCTGTCTAAACAACCTGGCCATTGACAATAGCTGACAGCACAAGCTGCGTTTTTAGACATGGTATTGCATTGGTTTGAATCACAATGTATTGATTTATAAGTGTAGGATTTGATGTTAGTTTTGCTACATTCATAACCCAAGTAGTGCCCTCCAAGATCGATGAGTGCATTAATTGGGATTTTGGGAGAACCAATTTCAAAACTAGTGTAGTATTGAAGGGTTGTTTTGTCTTTTTTTATGGGAAGGATAAAGGCTTTGGGCTGCTTTTGTTTTGATGTTGCTGCATTACTGATTAGTACTGCAATAGATAATTGAATGAAGAAAATGATAAGGAGATTTGAAGTATGGAGAGAAGAGGCCATTTTGTATACTGGCCGGAGTAGTGCTTTGGCTAAATTGAGTGAATATTGTTTGCAAAATCATTATATATTTATAGTCACTGATCTGGTTTGGTTTCTGATCCTTCTCGCCAATTTCATTGTCATTTGTTTGGTCGATCGGTCAAATAATGCTCAACGTTAATCGCCGGGATTGATTTAGAAAATATAATTGAATATAATAATATGTAATCCCGTGTTCTAGTTCAAAGTCCAATTGCCGGGAATGATTTAGAAAATATAATCGAATATAATATGCAGTAAAGTTGACTTTTACGTGTAATATATTGGAATCATATTAAATATTATTTATTAAAAAAATCTAATTTTTAGTATTAGTATATTTGGATTACCTTTCTTATTATTTTTTAATCTAATTAAATTATTGATACATAATTTTATTAATTTTAATAGTAATTAATATCTATCCGTTATCTAAATTTAATGAAATTAATTATTGTTAAATTTAAACAAATAAATATATTAATAATTTAAATAAAAATATTTTACTTATTTTAATTAATAATAATGATAAAAAAGATATCAAAATAAAATATTAAATAATTTAAATGTACTAATTTTCAATTCTCCATCCTATTAATATTGCCGGGCAAACATGTGAACTGAAGTCACCGCAAAGGCGGCATTTATTATATAAAATTATACATTTTGTTCTTATATTTTTTATGACATAAAATAAGTTAAAAATGTAAAAAATATATAATTTATATAATTGAATTGATAATAAATTAATATATCATTTTTATATAACTTAAATTATAATATACGTACATATAGTATGTAATCATATATATATATATATATATAATGTATTTTTTTTAATATATAAATATAAAACTAACTATATACATGTAACAATAACTCACTGTTTTTAAGCTTAAATTTTGTGGGTTCAAATCTGTTTTAGATAAGAATGCAAATACACATATTTAGGAAGTGGTGGGTTATTTTGACTCGAATTAGGAAAAAGTCAAAACAAAAAGAAGCAGACATTTTGCTGCTAGTATTCAACAATTCCATGTGCCGATTAAGTAATTCAGAAGCCAAATTGTATTTTTTATTTTTAATTTCTTCTTCTTCTTCTTCTTATAATTGTATTTTAAAAATATATATTATATAATATTAATATATTTCTTAAAGATGTATATCATATCATATCATCTTACTCTTCTAAAAGATTAAATTTTTTTCCCTATATATATGATATGAATAAAAATATCAAAATTATTAATATCCGTGTATTTTATATTAAACTACTTTAAAAAAGATTACTTAGCATATATTTAAATAATATCAATTATAATATTATATAAAAGTGTGGAAATTAAAGTTTGTAAGAGGAATAAAAATTCATATGGTATAATTTAAAAAATAAATAAATAAAATAAGAACATGTTTGGTTTTTTAAAATTAAATTATCGATCGATTAGGAATATGAGAATGGAAAACTACAAATATGAATTGTAATTTTATTCCTTTGTTTATTAGTTATTATGAATTAAGGAAATTAAATTTTTATAGTTTTTTTTTTCTTTCTAAAATACGATCTCATTTCTAGCAGTAAGGAATATATATTATTCTCACAAGGAATTGATGATTTAATGATATTATAATTCTTGACATTAAAACTTACAAATAAACAAAAGAAAAATAATAGCTTTTTCATTGATTTGTATAATATCACCAATCAAACATGCCCTAACAATTGATTCATTCAACCTAATCAAGCTGAAAACTTTTGTTTGGGTTTGGATGTGTTCTACACTTCTAATTAGTTTTAGTTTCTAATTTCAAGAACTGGTTAAGCTAAATCGATATAAGTTTTAGTTATGCTTTATCACATCTCTAATTATAATGGTCAAAAGCAATTAAATTTTTTCAATAAGTTGTGCCTCTTTAACTTAAAATTTATTTAAATATGTTAAAGTTTTGGATTTCATTTGCATAAAAAACACTTTCTTCATGTACCATAGAGTGACAATCTTTGAGTTTAATTTCATGTGTTAGTTTTGACGTGTTATTATATTACATCTTTTGGCAACAAATGCAAATAAAAATGATTGAAAAATGGATAAAATTACATGAAAATAAATAATTTATTAATGTATTTACTAACAGTGGTGATATATTAAAAAAAATAAAGTTAGAGTGTATCATTATTCATTAAATTTTAATTAAATTCATAAATAAGTTTTCAAACTTTTAAAATGTATAATTTGATCATCAAATTTTTAAAATTTTACATATATGTCTCTAAACTTTTAAATCATACAATTTAATCTTGAAGTTTTTAAAACTTTACACGTAAATCTTAAATTTTTAATTTACAAATATGTATTTTGATAACCAATTAACTATGATCAATGTGTAAAATTTTAAAAATTTGATGATCAAATTATAAGATTTAAAAATTTACGAATCTATTATGAAATTTTAAAAATTTAAGAACTATATTATATATTTTAAAAATTTGACATCAATATATTAATTTAACTAAAGTTTGGATACAATAATATATTTTATGTTGCATATTAATCTCACGAGAGATTTATAATATATTATTAATTATATCATGATTCATGAGTTTTTATTTTATTTTATAGTTATTTAAAAACATAAGCTTCGTTGTAATTATCCAAAAAATATCCAAATTTATTGTTTTTTTAGGTATAATAAATAAATGATTAATTTTATCTTGACACTTTGCATTATAATCAGTGAAATATAAAACGTATATAGATGTGTAATATGTTTATTTTTATATAAAAATATTTCAAAAATTTAGTATAAAATATGAACATATTAAAAATATGAATATATATATAATTATGATTCGTTTAGTTTTAAAAAATACATTATTAAAAATATGTTAATAAAATATATATTTTAATAAAAATATTAAGGTATTATTTATTTTTTAAAATAATAAAAAAAATATTTAATATAAATAGAAAGATAAATTAAAATAGATTTAATATAAGTATTTTTCATTTATTTTTATAAAATATTATTGATGTATAATATTTTTTAACTTCAAAGTATAAGTTTTTTTTTTGGTAGGTTTGATACTTATTTAAGTATAATATTTTTTAGCTCTATTTTTCCATATGTTTGAAAATTATCTAGAAAATAAAAGTATTAATTAGGCTTTTTATACTATACTATAATATGACAAATTTCCAATTTTACTTGTATACTTAATAAAAAGCTATAATATCCATGACATATGAGATATCTTCACAAATATCTCCCGATAAATAACAAATGTTATTTTCAATCGTTAAAAATATCATCTCTCCTACGATCTGAATAAATGGCAGAGGCTTCAATTTTAAATGATTCTTTTAATATTATGTTAGATTAACAGTCATGTTGTTGGATTAATATAACAAATATATATAAAAAAAAATGCCCCATGCTGCATTTATATTAAAAACACTTACAAAACATACAATTTTCATCTTATTCAGTACACAATATTATACTTAAAGTTTGAATGACATCCATGGCTTCCATCAGTTCATCGGGCATCAATAGATAGATGATTCATAATATTCAAAAATAAAAACTGTGCAAAAAATATCGGGTTGCAAATTTTTCAAAAACTGATATAATAAAAACTGTCCAATAAAATACATTATTTTCATTTCATACTACCTAAGAAAATGGTGCATTTCATAACTAAAATTGTTCCCAAAAACTGTGCAAAAAACTTACCGGAAACTGTGCATGCAAATAGTACTCTTAGTTCACTTATGTTCAGTTTGACGTAGCTCTTTGATTTGCAGTACTGTCTTGTGGATAGTGCTGATGAGGACTTGCAGCTGCTAGATGTGGTCAGTTGTACGATGCGTCCTCTTTGTAACATGCCAGAAGAATTCTCTCTTGTGGCTGATACTTGGTTTGTCATTGAGAACCTTGGGGAGAACCAAGATAAGTAATCCGTGAGGAATTCTAGAAACAAGTTATTTTATTTAGCCTCTAATCTTAGAAGTGATTATATCTTAGGACCAATATGACCCTTGAGGGCTGTGGATTTCTTTTGGTGTTTGAAATTATCTAACATAATTGTTGGCATTTAAGTTTCTGTGCGCATATTCAGACCATTTTGGTGTTTTCTCTATAGTTAAGGGCTTGATCCTAGCTTATTTACGAAGGAAAACAAGCTTCAATGGTTTATCTCAACTGGTAAATACCTTCCTATCCCGCCTCTGATTTGTATTTTCATGATCCGACCACCATCTCTTGATCAGGTGTTTTCTATGAATCTTCTAACCCCATCTTTACCAATTATCATAAATAAATATCTTCATATACGAAAAATTACAAAACTCATCTTCCGAAGTGAATGGTTCCTTAGTCTAGTGTGCACTTTGTGATGGACCTTATATTAAAACTTGGACAAGCTCGTAATAAAGGCTTGGTTTTCAACAATTTCACAAGCTTCCTTGAGTTGTGCATATTTAGTAGTATGACATTTTTAACCGAGTTACATATACATGAAACTAAGTTACGTACTTGTACAACCGGGTTAAACGAGTCTCCACTTGAGTCAAAAAAATCCATATTTATTGTAAAATTTATCCATATTAGGTTGAAAATTTTGTAATCCAACAATCATATTTAGTGATTCTATTAAAATTTCTTATAAATGGATCCTCCATTAATGAAAATGTAGAAACATAAGAATTTTAATAAGCTGTACTACATGATCTAGCTACCAGCAGTAATCAGTGCAAAGTACAAAACCAATAATAGCTTTATTGTTATTTAGGTGCATGTATTGGAACATAGTGGACTGAACAAAATCAAAGGTCCTCTCACGTTTACATGATGAGATTTTGCATTATCCTAAGAGTAGTAATCCTAAGATTGCGGATTCAATCTTGGGTGCTTCAGATTTTTTCCCTTTGTGGTTATTTTGTTGCCAAGATCAACGGAAAATGATTTATACCCTAGCTCCACTACCTAGTACCAATGTCAAAATCTTTTTGTAGTTAATATTGTACCCTCATTTTCATTTAATACTATCATAGTAAATGAATAACTTAATAGATCTATATATAAGATATAGATTTACACGAAACAATGTGACGAAACAAAGATAAAAATATGCCTAATCACACTAGAATAAATATATATATGCGAGAACATATTACAATCGTTACAATCATTCAAAAACAAGGAGCCAATTTATATAGGAAGACTCTTTTTAGTACAAAAGATCACTACTACAAAAAAAGGTTTTAAAGTCGGAACACGTAGTGAACTCACTTTAAATTTTTTTATTTTTTTTTTATAAAATTTACTCATTTTTTATTATATTCAAATTAAAACCTGTATTCGATCACTAAATATTAATAGGAAAAAAATCTATTTAACAGATAGTTTAAATAATACAAATAATTAAAAAATAAAATATGAATTAATAGTAAAAAAATTACCATGAAATTGTTTTATATTATTCAAGATCATCATATTTTTCTCTTGATGTTATAATACAAACATACATATATAATACAAAAAATAATACACATAATAATAGAAAAAATATGAATAATAAGTGTGTAGGATTAATAGAAATACTTATAAGAGTAAATAAAGGAAATGAAAAAAATGGTGTTTTGTAAGTGAGAAATAGGTATAATTTTTTTGAGTATTTTGCTCAAAAAAATAGGGGATCTAAAAGATTAGTTAGAGAGAAAGAAAACCTACTAACCGACGTTAAAATTGGTGGTCGTAGGTGACCGAAAAATGAGAAAGAGTGAATGAGGTTTTGGGTTTTTGAGAGTTATGCAGTGCTTGGAATAGTTTTTGTCTAGGAAAGAAAGAGGAGAAAAGAATTTGTTCATGTGTGTAGCGTCGATTTTACGTGTCAACTGACGCTATCCACAGTGGACGTAGCGTCGGTTCCATGTGTAACCGACGCTATGCTACGTGGATAGCGTTGATTCTAGGTGTTAACTGACGCTACGCTACATGGATAGTGTCGGTTCACCACATCAACTGACTCTACTACACTACATAACGTAGCGTTGGTTCGACACATCAACTGACGCTATATTCATTGTAGATAGTGTCGATTTTATACTGAACCAACTTTAAATTCGTTATAAATCATTTTTTTCCAAATATCGACTTAAATATAACTTTTTGTAGCAGGGAATTTAAACAAGTACTAAGAAAAACAACTAGGGAGCAGGGGTTTTGATAGAAGAAAAAAAAAGAGTAAAATAAAGGATGTTTATCATGATAATGATGATAGTTGTTTTGTGCGTCAATGTACACACATTTGTGGATAAATTCAGATTGCATATTCCACAATTAAGTCAGCAAGCAGACAAACTCGTGGACAGAAAGTCCTATTTTTTTTTTTCTTCTCTCTTTAAAGAGACAACAAAAGCTTATAGAAAAACAAGAAATAAAAAGACAAACAAAAACGATCATGAACTCATACTTTAAATAAGACTTTTCTACAACAATTATTGTCATTTTTTGTAGACTATAAATGATACACATTGTCTGAACCAATGATAAACCCTTTCACCATCATGACCTGTCCACCTTACCCCACTTCACGCCTCTAATCTCGCCAAGACCTTCCTTCAAATTTCTCCATATATGTTCTTTGTGGATCTATATATGTGTGGACACGCATGCTATGTGACTTTCTTAACTCTGTGCACTACTTGTTTAGCTTAAGAACCAAAATGACAATAGATGACTCTTTCAGAAAACCTGGAGCAATTCCATTCGAATGGGAGATTAAACCTGGTGTTCCCAAAGTCCGACAAGAAAAACAAGTATTATTATCTTCACCACAAAAGCTCATTCCTCCACCATCTTGTTCACCTGTCCTCTCTCCATCGGAGTCCCGGACTCAATCCTTCAGGTCAGCTACTCGAACCCGTTCCGAACGATGGCGGTTCGAGTCACAGACTGTTTCAGTTGGTTGCTTCCCTTCTCCTCTGTTTAATTGGCGAAACTCTACAACCAACAAGAAAGTGACCAAAAAAATGGGATCAGAACCTGAAGCTGAACTTGAAAAGCAGTCCAGGTGGTCTGCTTCGTCTCGAAAATCATTGTTTTCGCCGTTACATGACTCGCCTTCATCAACGTCCTCTTTCTCTTCCTACAAGTCATCACCTCGGCCCTTGAATGATGCCGAGTGGGCTGGTTTTGGTCTATTCTAAGAAAATACTAAAGCGTGCGTGGATGAGCTTTATTTTTCCTTTCTTTTTGGCCCCAAATATACAAATATTTCTTAAACCTTTTCCTTTTCTACACTTTTATTTTCTTATTTTTTTTATAATTTTATATTTTTATCTCTTACTTTTTACCTTTCAAATATTTAATCTCAATTTCAAGGCAAACTTTAAATAGAATTTTAAAAGTACAAAAAATAAGATATATATATATATATAAAAGATTTAATTGAAAGGGAAAAAACAAAAAAGTAAGAGATAAAAGTATTGAAGTTAAAAAGTAAAAAGATTAAATTATAATAAAAAATAAAAAAAAAGATTAGGATGTTGTGTAAGTTTGTGGCCCATAATAATTAACGTGCTGGATTGGTCGTAGGTTTTAACTTACTTTGTCGTGCTTAACGGGCCAGGATTGCCCATGGCATATTTAGATCATTATTTTGTGTATATAAATAATTATATAATATTATTTATTTTTTAAATATTAGATAAATAGCACTAAATAGCTTTATTGAATAGCGTTGAATCCACTGAACTATACCCCAGATCATAGTTTATTCTATCATATCTAAATATGAATTAAATTTTACAAAAATTGAAATTGGCATCACGGCTTGGCGCATTACGAGCCACAGGTCGTTCCATATTGTTCTTTAAGCTCAAGCATTATACCTTTTGGTATAAAATGAATCAATATTAATAATTCATTATTTTTTTAAATATCAATAATTTATTTTAAAATTTATAATTTTATATCAAATTATTTAATAAATAAATTAAAATACTTTTATTTTATAATTTTAATAAAATAGGATTATGATAAGATCTCGTTAAATCGTCAATGATCTCATAAGAACTTTGATCACCCTATAATGATTTCATTAAAGTTTCGATAGCCTTCCAACCATGTTATGTTACCTCGATTAGCTATTAGATTTTATTAGTTTGATTTGTTTGATAGTAAATAAAAAATTTAATAAATATGTATTTACATTTACATGAAAAAAAAATAAAAATAATATATTTAGTGGTCGAACATGAGTGGCTAGACTATGAAAGACACACAATGAGTGATCAGACCACGATTAGACACACCATGGTTAGGCCATATCCTACCAGATCTTGATCGTTTGCTCTTATATTGGTTCTCCATTCGACGTTCACCTCATTCAACCCATTTTGGTTTTGTGCATGCTAGATCTCATGAAGGTAGAGTCTGATCTTGTTCGTTAGTCACTATTTCCTTCATCAAGCTCTTGGATTGCTCATGGGCTCACAAGTCCACACATTTGTATGCATAGTTTCCCTCTAAAAATCGAAAAGTAAACCTATTGAGTGGTGATTTTGATGTTGACATAACTCCTTAAGAAAAAGTCTGATTGAGAATCAATAAAAATTATGGATAATAAGATATTATGGTGCACATTTTGCGTGCTCGAGAAGAATAAAAAATTTGTCATATATGCAAGTAATGTTGACGTAAGGTGGACTTGACACTACTAGTGAGATTCAAAAAATATTGAACCTATGTGGTAATGGAATGAAAAAATAGACCTCATAACCTATGTAACCAGGCCTAGTAAGTTTAGAGAGTTGATGTTGGGTGTAAAATAATTCACGTTTTGTAACATAATATGAGAGGTCCTAGTTAGTAAATAACTCAAAACTAACTCAATTAGCACCGAGTCAACAGATAAGCATCAATATCAATTAAATATTTAACATAATAAATGATCGATATTTAAAATTTTAATTATCCGACAATGAGATAATTAAATGGATAAAATTTTGACATTTAAAGATAAACCTATTACTATGAGTAAGGATTATTAGTAAATATATTCTCTCATATGAATAATCACCACTATTCAACATTAAAACATATATTCTTCTCATAATTATAGACATTGAGATTTATACTCTTCTTTTGCATCTATATGCATTACAAAGAGAGATATTAGTCTCATTTTTTTTCTTATTATTCAGATTTACTTAAACATTAGAGGGTCAAAAGTTGATACATCTCATGATGGTCTAATATCTTAACACACAATGTTATTTGTTCTCAGTTACACACGAAAAAGAAATACATCTAATCACTAATGATGATAAAATATTGACATCAACACATTGTATAGAAAAGTAGATAAATTATTAATAAATTGATATATTATTTTAAAGTTAATTTTGAATTGGTTTTGGCTTGTTAGGTTATTACTATCTCATGTTAGCAAAAGCAGTTGGTATTTCAAAATTTATTTTTTTCTTAATTTTATTTAATTATTTATACGAGGGAGTCTTCTTTGAGCGCTTTTTATTTGGTATCCTAAATTTTTAATTTTATTTATAAATAATATATAATATCATTGAATCTAATGGTTTGTTTTGTTAGATTTGATTTTAAGAAAGTTAGATCTAGTTTGATGTTTTCTGAGTTTAATGATTATGGAAGTGACACTTGAAGTTAAAGTAAGAGTTTAGAAGATCTAATATGAGTTTAATGGTTATGGAAGTGAAGTTAAAGTAAGAGTTTAGAAGAACTAATGAAAAAAGCTCTAAAATTAACTGTTTGAATTATATATGCTTTTAAATAATTATTCTATTATTTGTTTATCTTATTTACATTTTTTTATTTGTAATCTTCAAAAATCTATGTTCCCACTTCCGTTTTCCAATTTTAATGAAATCAGCTATTTTATATATAAAAGAAAATATAACACAAACGAGTCAAGGAGATTATATTGGTCATTGTACATTATTTTATTTTCTGTTCCGCTATTATAGGTAAAGTCTAAAAAGACAAAAAAAGGGTTAAATGGTATTTTATTTTTATTTTATTGGCTCCCTGTTTTATTTTTTTAAAGGAAAAATCTATTTTGTAAAATTGTAAATAATATAATTGATAAATAAATAGCAATAACTTCTAATAATAATAATATAATTATAATATATATATGTGTGTTTTTTAATTGTATATGTTCGTGTCATTTTCTTGTTAGATCGTACTTTTTGTTTGTTTCCTAGTTTCATTTGATTCCAAGTTGCTGAGTACGAAAATGGTTGCCATGACTTCGATCTATATAGCGATAGAGCCGGACCAATCGAATAATAAATAAACAAATCATTCATTATTATTCTTCATTCATATATTTTCAACATATTCTTTTATCATGTTCGTATGTTAAAATTTTGTAACATATTAAACAATGCCTCATCATCTTTTTGGAATCATATTATATATGAAGCCAAAAAAAATTTAAAAAAAGATTTACAACAAACAAAAATAAAAACTAAAATAAATAAAGTTGTCCTTATCAAAGGTAGGCTTGTAACATGTTCATAATGTATTTAAAAGAAGTAGTGGATGAATTAATCAGATGCTTAAATAAAATATAAGTAGTAGTTGGTTGAAGCTATTTTCTATATTATAAATTATAATATGAAATTTCTCACTTTGATTGACGTGTTCAGTGAAGTATTTTACTTTAATGTTATATTAAATAATTAAAAAAATTTAAAAAATATATCTATAAAATTTATAACAATAAAAATAATATTTTAATAATATTAAATAAGGTTCAATTAAATTATATTTAACAATTGAATGGATAGTTATAATTTAATTTAAATTATAATTAACTAATAATGTTTAAAATAAAATAATATGATAAATTTGTTTTAACAGTAAAAGTATTTGAATTAGGCAAAATTTAATAGTGTTGTTGTTTTTTTTTTTTTTGATATATTAATACTACAAAACTCCAAATAAATGGGAGTCATCACTTCAATGTCGAATCGGCTCTGAATTTCTACTTGTGCATATAAATAAACCTAATAAATCGTTTTCTAAATGAGGCGTACATTGTCTTAAACTTGTGCTTAATTCCAAGCATCTATACATGCATGAGTTCCGTGTTCTAACTTCCTATCAAAAGTCGCCACCAAAATAAATCCATATCGAAATAATAATGATAATAAATTAAGGATAAAAAAAATATAGGGGTTTGGGTTGTTTTGGCCTTTAATGTTGAAAATGTAATAAATTTAAAGTTTTATTGACATTGATTTAGGACATCTTTATATTATCTATAATGATACATATATTTGTATATTATCTATTATGATACATATATTTTATCAAGTTATAATGTTAAGTTTGTGATTCAGATAGATCTGAAAGTAAAATTTATTACACCAAAAAAATATTAGAAAAAAATTTCTACATAAGATATAAAAATATAAAATATTTTTTATTTATAAAATTAACTTCAAAATGTTTTATAATTTTGTTGTAATTTTATTCAAAATGATATATTTTATAGATAAAATTTGAGTCATAAAAAAGGCACAAAGCTTAAAGGATAAGTTAAGAGGCGATATTCCATGTTAAATATGATATGTATATATAATTACATTTTGAATTGTGTGATGAAGAGGGGCTCGTGTGCCTTGTCATCCTAAGGTGGCTCTGTCACTGCCCCCAACAATGATCTTATTCAAATCGCAAGGTTGGTTGTCATCTACTGGTTGTTGGCAGGATGATCAGTGGGCAAGGCCGGCTGATGCGGCTACGTTATAGGATTTTCTTAAATATTTTATGAATTTGGTTTTTCTTTGAAGGTGTTAAATTGAAACGTTTCATCTTAAGTATTTAAAAAAAATCTAATTAATGTGCCTGTCACATGATTAATTTGAACTAAATATATAATTTTTACATGCACACCAAAAGGACTAAATTTATTTTTTATAGCTACGTAATCAAAACTACATCAAACTCAAAATTTTTTTTTTTTGAAGAAAATTAAGGTTAGATGTTAGGTACAGTTAGTATCTCCATTTCAAATGAAATTTTTTTGAAGAAAATTAATATTATTTGCTAAAAGAATCATAAAATATAAAATATACAAATAAATAAAAATTCATGATAGAAAATAAAGGAGGAGAATATTTGTTAAATGCATGCTCAAAACTTACATGTTGTGCATATATATGTATATACCTTAACAAGTATGTGTTGAACACATGTACGTTTAGGGTACGTAACAAAAATTTGAACTGCCCTTAGCATTGAGTATGACGAATATTATAAATGAAATTTTATGTATGTAATACACAAAGCCAACAAGATGTACAAATTTATTCTTGTAATTAAATATAAAAATTCATTCTAAAATTAAAAAGAATAATCGGTTATGTTTAGTAAATTTTTTACCTTTAATCATAATGTCATGAATTTCTCATATTCGTAACATTATGATTTAAAGTTAAAATTAAGGAGACTTTTAAATGCGTATATATATAAATAGAGCAGGTATACTAAAGTGTAAATCCTTCCAAATTTAAACAAGTTTTGTTTAATTAGATGGTAAGAACAAATTAATTAAATGTATATTAAGGTATTGAGATCAATTAAAAATAATATTGGATCTGTTAATCAAAATAGTAGGTGATTGATTTAGAAAAAAATTCATATAAGGTGGTTTTATATGTCGTCAAAAATGGAGATGGTTAACTTGTTTGAATGAAAAATTAAAAAATTAGGTATTTTAATTTTAGTAAATGAAGAAATATTTAACATATAAAATGAAAACTTGAAAACTATAAATATGGTTTCATTTTTTCATTGATAATCATTCCAAAAATAGAAAAAAATTTATATGTGAAGTTTTTGAGTGAGAAAAAATTCTCTTGAGCATGTAATTGTTTTTTTTATTGTATGTGTGAAAAAATTACTAAAAGTGTGATTGTAACAATTTTATATATAGTAAATTTTTATCTAGTTGTATTTTGATAAGAAAAATAATTTTTCTCTAATTTAAAATTTTTACTATAATTTTTGTGTTGTGTATTTTTTTATTTCTCTATTCGTTGATATTCTATCGAGAAGAATCTTGAAAGATAAAATTTATGATTATAATATTTGATCTAAAAATTTTCTAGGAAGCTAAACATAATTGGTCTAATACAAGGAAGTTAAACATAATTGGTGTAGCAACGTGGCTTATATATATAGTTAAGATAATTAAAAATAAATAATTTAAAAAACAGCGAGGACTGTTTGGCTGACATATAGCCAAAAACAATGTTAGTGGACTTTATATATATATATGCAATAGTAATAGTAATAAATAGCTCTTCTAATCTCTTCAGTATTGATCAGAAAAACTGAAGAGGGAGAGAAGAGAAGAAATTAGACAAAGAAAAAGAGATGATCAGAAAAACTGAAGAGGGAGAGAAGAGAAGAAAATAGACAAAGAAAAAGAGATGATGGGAAGTCAAATAAAGAGTGAATCGATTCTACAAACAAAAGGTAGTAGTGGAAGCAAACGCATAGCTGCTTTGAACTTGAAAACTACTTCATCTGACCCAATAACCAATCACAATTTTGCTGAGCATAATCAACAACATCTTCACAACCCAGATGATCAGGTAGTTTTCATTATATATATATATATATATATATATATATTGCTTGTTATTAATTTTTTTAGTAATTCTTATATGATTTAATGTAAGAAGAATAAGATGTTTAATTTATAAAACAATTAATTATAAATTTTAATCAATTTGTATTTTTATCGTATCATAAGTTTAAATGTCACTCGTAATTTAGAACGGATCATTTTTGAATCCCAATCATGATGGAATTACAAAATATATAGATTGATAATGTTAAGGAATTGTTTTATGAAAATTTGAAGTTAATTTGTGTTATTTAAGCGTGAATTTTTTAGATCAATTTAAGTATTTGATTTTTATACATAGAAACCGGGATGGAAAAAGTTTCTACTGCATGTCGGCCCTGGCTTTTTGGTCTCATTGGCATATCTTGACCCTGGAAACTGTAAGTTTGTTTTTTTTACTGGTATTTTAAATTATGAGTTGTTGTATGTTTGCATTTATTTAAAAGTAACTTTTCATATACACTATACAGTGGAAACTGATCTGCAAGCTGGAGCTAATCATAAATATGAGGTAATCAAAACAAATTAATGGAAGGTAGTAATTTGTACTTATAGTCAAGAAGAGAGAAGCTAATTTTAATGACTTAAATACAGAGATGTAGTTATAAAAAAATAAAATTTACAGATATGGTTATTAAATTTTCTACTTCATTTTTTTTAATTTTGAAAATAATGTGGTCAAATTAAATAATTTTATTTTTATTTTGTGATTATTTTAAATAGTTAAATTGAATAAAAATATTTATTAATTTTAATACTTAATTCAAAATTTTCATTTTTTAAAATTAAATATCCAAATTTTTGTTGTTTAATATTACTTAAAAATTACAGCTATTGTGGGTGATTCTTATTGGACTTGTCTTTGCTCTCATCATCCAATCCCTAGCAGCAAATCTTGGTGTTACAACAGGTAATTATATAAATTAAATACTAATATCAAATAGCAATTTACTTTTTAAAATTAAGTACATCCCATTACTTATATTTAGTGTTAATAAAGCTTAATTAATCATATTTTTTTTCTCAACTTAATTATAGGGAAGCATCTTTCAGAATTATGCAAAGTAGAGTATCCAAAATATGTAAAGTACATACTATGGTTACTTGCTGAGCTTGCTGTTATTGCCGCTGACATACCAGAAGGTATGTTTTTATAACCTTCTAATATATATAGTAATAAGATAAAATAAAATAATAAATAAATAAATAACCTGTACATAACATAAAAGAAAAAAAATGTATAAATTTCTATGCATATATGTATGAGTACATATGTACATGTACATATATGTATGCGTATATATAGTCTTTATGTACATATGTACATGTACATAAAAATAATTTAATATTTAGTCTTTATTTCTCTCTAATATATACAGTGATTGGAACCGCTTTTGCACTAAATATACTATTCAACATCCCAGTATGGGTTGGAGTTCTCTTCACTGGTTCTAGCACCCTCCTCCTCATTGGCCTGCAAAAATACGGGGTTAGTTACCAAGTCATTTGAAAATAAATTCAGGTGTCTTACATTTTTTTCTTTCTTTCTAAATATCTACTCAATGCTCACACTCATACACAGATCATAATGGTAGTGTATTTAAGATTACACTCTACACATTGTTATAATCCATAACCAAGAAGTATGATTTTTCATTTATAAAAAAAATAAAAATCCATTTATATCATTAATTGAAACTAATATTTTTTCCCATCAAATGCAGGTTAGAAAGTTAGAACTATTAATAGCAATATTGGTGTTCATAATGGCAGCTTGTTTCTTTGGAGAAATGAGTTATGTGAAACCTCCTCCCTCTGGTGTGCTTAAGGGCATGTTTGTTCCAAAGCTCAGTGGCAAAGGTGCCACAGGAGACGCCATTGCTCTCTTGGGTGCTCTTGTTATGCCGTATGATCATTATATCCTATTTTTTAAATTTCACATTTATATCTTTTTCTAAGATTCTATCATATAATGGTACAAAATGATATTTTTCATCATTTAATCTTTTCTTATTCATAATAGGCATAACCTGTTTCTTCATTCTGCATTAGTGCTCTCCAGAAAAGTACCCAAATCTGTTCGTGGCATCAATGTAAGCAACACCTACTTGTATAATTAACTCGTTATCCATAATAAAACATGCTTCGCATTTATGTTTATATTTTCTAATAGAGTTGTCAATTTATGCAAATTGTGTTAACTCATTTAATAAACAATAATACATGTAGACACGCTCATAAATAAATTTTCATGCTTGACTCATCATATCATGTATACTCAGGTAAACAAGTAGTGTCATAAGTTTTTTGAAAGTAAATAATTATAAACTCACACATATACCAGTTTTCAAGGTATACCACATCAATATGGAATAATATTATTACATTACAAGACAATTAATAAATTGTGCTGAGCACTTAGTTAAACATTTTTTACTATTACGTGTCATGTTATCAGGCTTTTAAGTAGATATTAAATCATAAAAGTTTTCTACAGTTTGATTTGTCTATGCTTATAGTTTTTGACACTAGTTCGTATTTTGATTCTTATTGTGGGGGGTTTTGTTGTAATTCTATAGGACGCATGCCGGTACTTTTTGATAGAGAGTGGATTTGCATTGTTTGTAGCATTGTTGATAAACATTGCTGTAATTTCTGTATCGGGTACGGTTTGTTCCAATGATAGCCTCTCCAATGACGATCTCAACCGATGCAATGATCTTAGCCTCAACAATGCTTCTTTCCTTCTTCAGGTTCTTAAAATATTTCCAACAAATTTATTTTCTTCTTACTACTTTATTTATTATTTTAATTTCACAATCACCTTCTCTTTCTTGACAAAATTTGATCTGCTTTACATTTATAGAATGTCTTAGGACGGTCAAGCAAAGTCCTCTACGCCATTGCACTTCTAGCTTCAGGCCAAAGCTCTACCATTACTGGCACTTATGCTGGACAATATATCATGCAGGTTTTTTCCCCCTCTCTTCCTTATTATAAGCACGTTGTTATCCATAACAAGTTTAAATTCAATCCAAAACTATAAGTTTTTGCTATGTGCATGTTGTACATGAGTCATGCATAAATGTGCTCAACTTATATAATGTTGTAGATGATCAATGAAAGATTGTACAATACTCGTGTAGAAATTGTACATGAGTTATGTACAAGTTATACACAAATTATACCTACAATTTTGGACATTTTCAACTCAATCTTCAAAATGTGCTATTTAGGGCATGAAAATAAGTTATGACAACCTATTGTATTAACCATTAATGCTCTATCACAGATGTGTGAGTATTCCTATACATAATGTGAATAAAAATCATAATATATAAATGAAATAAAATTACATTCCATTTTTATACGACTTTATTCACATGATTTTACTTTTGACCCCTTAAAAGAACATGTTTTTTACGTTATAAAAAAAATAACATATATGTAAAAAATGAAATTTCATGCATGGAGGGATCATGTCGTGCAATTAAACCATTAAATTAAATGTATAATAATTTTTTGAAATTTTTTTTATTAGGGCTTCTTGGATCTTAAGATGAGAAAATGGTTAAGAAATCTAATAACCAGGTGTATTGCAATTGCACCAAGTTTGATTGTCTCAATTATTGGAGGTTCTTCTGGAGCTGGACAACTCATTATTATTGCATCAGTATGCTACTCACTAAATATATAAAGTTCTTTTTTTCTACTCACAAGCGGGGGAATACAGTTTCTAATATTTTATTATGTGTTTACAGATGATACTTTCTTTTGAACTCCCTTTTGCTCTCATCCCACTTCTTAAATTCAGTAGTAGTGCCACCAAAATGGGACCTCACAAGAACTCAATCTACGTAAGCTTTTGAACCTGTCTTTACTTATACACAGTATATGTGAATATTCAATTTGTAACTATTTTATAATAGAGTGAAGCATTAGAAGTGCTCAGATTTCAAAGTTGGTGTCATTTAGTCATTCATATAGAGTATTTTTTTGGTCTCCAACTTTGAAAAATGTAATTAATTAAAGATAAATTATATTATTTTAATAATTTTTATATTAAAATATAATTTTTTCTGTTAAGTTTTTAAAACTTAAAACATGATAAAATATTAGTGATTAATATAGATAAAATCGAAATTTTATATAAAATTATTTAAATATATTTTATATTTTAAGAAAAATAAAAAATCGATAAACTATTATAATAAAAATTATGACAATCAACAAATATTAAAAAACATTTTGAATTTTTTTTTCACATTGACTATTACTTTAATATTGTTAAACGATTGAGTTTTAATCACGTTTTATCACTTTACAGAAAATATAGTACTTTAATAAAAAATTATTAAAATAATATTATTTTTTCTTAATCACCCATTTTATCAAAACTAGGACTAAAAAACATCTTTCACAATCTATGGACCATACATACACTAAAGTTCAATTTGAGGGGCTTAGCTTACCTTTTCTCTTTATAATATTTGATTAATGTCTATTTTGCAATACGTTCTTTCAAACTCAATTATGCAACCGTGTAACTTTGTTACATTGGTGGGTAACAAAGTCAAATAACAAGCATAATTCAAACCTATATTTTGAAAAATAGTTGCAAACTTAAGCCTATTTTAAATTCTCTCCAAAATATCATTTGCTAATTAAATAAAGTTAAATAAATGGATTCAACTAAATAGTAATTACCATCTATTATGAATACAGATCATCGTTTTCTCTTGGATTCTTGGTGCTGGATTAATTGGGATTAACATCTATTACCTAACAACAAGCTATGTGGATTGGCTTATTCATAGCAGTTGGCCAAAAGTTGCAAGTGTATTCATCAGTATAATTGTGTTTCCTCTAATGGCCATCTATATTCTTGCAATACTCTACTTAACATTTAGGAAAGACACTGTTGAGACATTCATTGACCCAACAAAGAATGTTTCAGCTGCTCAAAATCAAGTGGAAAAAGGTCTAGCCAATTCTAATGAACCAAATGAGCTAGACCAAGTTCCTTATAGAGAAGATCTAGCTGATATTCCTCTACCACAGTAGATTGTTAGCTTCTAAACTTTCTAGTTTATGATGGTGATTTATATGGAAGGGCATTCTAGGGCTAGTTAGGGCAATCTCTAGTTTTGTTACGTGCTCGTAGTCTGTATAAACGCAGTGTAAAATAATACTATATGTAAGAACAGTGTACCTTAGACGAAAGCTCCATCATCTTCTGAAACTGGAAGCAAATTACATTAGTCTGTATATTAGAGAATGGAAAAATCAATGAAGAAAATATTTATAGGATATAAACATTAGAGGTTTGTATCCTAATGCAAATTAATAAAAGGATGAAATTATGTCGTTGATACAATTAAATTACTAGATAAAACTGAGACTAATTAAAACCCAAAGAGCATTATAGCAAAATTATATAATGTCTTGAAGACATGAATAAAAACCACTGAACTACACCTAGATAAAATTCAAAACAAGGAAAGAACAAAATTCATGCATCTCATGGTTGCATAACTGTTTAACTGCTAATCGGGGTATTAAAAGACCGAATAAATAAAACAAAAAGGCTGAAGAAAATGAAGTCACCATCGACACCATGTCTCGTCATTTCTATTATTAGAGAGTTTTATGAAGCAATACTTGTCAGATTTTATTATAAAGAAACAATCTAATTCATACAAACAATCATACTGGTAATCTAGAAGAGAAATTACCCTTGACTGTTTCCAAGTTGGAAAGGTAAAAGGAAAACAATCAAAGAGAAAAGACAATAAGGGTTAAGTAGAAAAGGTGGGGGAAAAAAATTCACAAAGAATTCACCTTCAAGAAAGCTAACTTTTATAGACCGCATGCAAATACAAGCCCTACAAAGTACAAACCACCCAACATAACTTGTATTTAGATCAAAACTAGAAATGTAAGGCAGATGAGTCATGAATGACATTATCCATTCCAACATTTTGACCATAAGACTCCAAATTTACATTAAATTTCCTTCAACCGAGTCCTGAGTTGGTACCTGGTACAGGCCTTAACAATGGATGATTTAGAGTTGGACAGGCATTTCGGAGGCATTAAACTTGACATTTGATGAAACATTTGAAGGAGAAGATGAAGCTGATTGTAAGGCTGCTAGGGGCAGCCTTGGCCCCAATCCAAACATACGCTTTTGTGGAACAAATTGCATGTGGGAATGTAATGGTTGGTTTTTGCTATATCGAGGTATGCTGGACTTTGAAGGTGAAGCTGACATAATTTGCTGCCTACTACTAGTACTACCTATGTTGTTAACCATAGAGGGACCAACTCCAGGCAGGCTCATTGGTGAAGTGACTCCAGTGGGTCCCAACCAGGTTGATATAAAATGAACCCACTTAGTAATAACCCTCTGCCTTTGCCTCTCCACTTGTTCACATTCTTTCATCAAGAAGGTTTCAAGTTCTGCAAATTGCTTCAACTTCAGCTCCAATCTCTTCAACTGTCAAATATTTAGCAACAGAGATAATTAAGAGTTAATGGTTCTAACTCAAAAAGGGTTGGCCTAATGTAATCAATCCAATTATAAAATAGGTAAATCCTAAAGAGAGATTATAAATCTTGCTATTGCTGAGCTAACACAGGAGTTACTCAGCAGGAAGCAAGGAACCAGGAGAAAAACAAATGGCATGACAGGGGACCTCTTAAAGTCTAAATTGATAGTTTGATTGACAGATATGCTTACGGATTTGCATGTATCAGTGTATGTTGAGCAGCATAGGTAGACGACAGATAAATAGAAAGGGGTAGAGAGTGGCAAAATTGCTGTTATATTAATTATTGCATCAAGAAGTTACAAACAAAACCTAAAAGATACTTGCCGAAGCCACATACTGAAACTAAGATGATGTCTCCACATGTATACCAAGTATTATTTGATTATTTTAGTTCATTCAGTATGTAAAAGGAATTGTATGAAAGATTGTTAAACAAGCCAGGCCTCACAAGAAAGTCCTCTCTTAAATACTGTTGTTCAGGGGTTCCCATGAAATTATTTCGATAATCACCAGCAAATAGTAAACTTAATTTTATTTCCCAAGGGAACTACATAGATAAACTATCATACCTGCTGATTTATCAAATTAGCAGATAAGCTTTGAATTTCCCGTTCCTCATGATCTGCAAATAGTTTTGCCTTAGTTGCTGCAGCTGCAACACCAGCTTTAGCAGCAGCTATAACTTTTCATAGGGATATTGGAGTGGCCCCCATCTCATTCTGTCCCCTTGAGCCATGAGCTTCTGACATATCTTCTAATTTATGATCATAGTTAAATGCAAGTTAGAAGGAGAACAGAAAAGGAGAGTGATGTGAGATGTAGACATGTAAATTCATAGCCTACCCTTTTGGTGAACCGGCTTTTCCTTATTTCCTTGAGAACCAACACAAGTACCATGTATGCTCTCTGAATTTATCCTTCAAATGTCAAAAACAAAATTATATTGTGTGAAGAAATAAATTAGCAAAACCAACTACATACAAGCAATATGTGCAAGATAAAAGTTTATTTGGTTACCCAAATCCAACAAAATATATTCTTCCACAATAAAGCAGCAGTCCACAGGCCTCACGGTGTCCATAAATTAGCAGTACATGTTAACTACTTGAAAATAATGTTAAGCTTATTCAGAGGGATCCTTAGGATTTAGGATATTATAGGATGAATGTAAAACATGAGAATACTTACCTATTACTATGACCCAGATAGTACAGCCAAGGATGCATGGGCATAAGCTGCAGCAACTCTTGGCCCAACAGCAGACGCAAAAAAGGCAACCTACAAAGTTTAACCTGTTAGCTACGTGAAAGGATGCAAGGTATGGACAAACATCCATCTTTATCACAACAATGATATTTTATCCATAGGCAGAGTGACCTTAAACCCCACTCACACCCCTCTTGTCTTTTGGAATAACTGTATCAATTTACAATTCCAAGAAGAGGCATGCCAAGCAACAACTCTCCTTTTTGAAAATTAATTTAAGCATATCTTCTCTCATTTCTTTTTTCTGCACATATACTTCCATAGCATCCTACATTTTGTGTATTTTTTTTGTAGCCCCTCCTAAAAATATTATCCCCTTATTTATTAGCCCTTGACAGTCTTCCAGCTTTAATGCTGGGAACCCTTAACTGTGGCAATTTGAAAGCAAACTTAATGAAACAAACATCAATGTCCTCCAGGTGTTTTATTTAACAATGTTTCAGTCAGATCAGATGAGAGCTAAAATGAATGAGCTATTGCTTACTACAAAATCTTATAATAATATATCAGATTTAGAGTCCAAACAATGAGGGTTTTATACCAAATTGCATTAAGGCAATAGTAATAAGGAATTCATAATGAGATGAACTTGGGAAGCTCATATAATAGTTTATTGCCTTATTCACTTTATCAGACAAAAGGAAAGTATTACAGACGTATTCGCTTTATCATGCACAGCATTTTCAATAATATGAAACAAAAGTGTCAAACCCAGGAAAAAAGTATTCTCCTGCAAAGCCCATAAATATAATAGACAATGCATGTTAGAGAAACATACTTCCAGAGCTCTTTGGCATGGAATATATCTGAGATTCTCTTGACTCTACAAATATCAACGGACCTTTGGAACATTTTATTCATACATTACAAGTTACCAAATAAATAGCTGAAAATAGTAAAATTGGTCACCAACCAGGGCCATGACGGGATTTCCTGAGCTTGCAAAAGGAAACCAGCTATCAGAATCAGATTCTTGTTGGCAAGACCCTAAAAAATAAAAGGAGTACAGTTGTCAATAAAATCAAATTTACCTAAAGATTGAAAATTAATAGTAAGCAAGAATACTTGCTAAATCCCCATTTGATGTTGAATGTGATCTTCCATTAACATCTCGATTTGATGACTCCAATAACATGGATGTAGCTGAATTTCTATGTTTTGTAGAAGGCCATCCTCAACAGATAGGCAGAGAAAATGAAAAATATAGTGTGCTTGTGACTTGGTACCTATGTGCTCTGCAATTTCATTCCAATTGTCATTGTATAACTCCATTGCTTCAAGCAGCAATAGGGTTTCCTGATGCGTCCATTTTCCCCAATCTAGGTCATTGCATTCTTTCACTGAATCCATCCGTATAAAATCTATGTTTGGATGGCCAATTACAAACCTTCCCTCATGGAAGCCTTTAGGGCAGAGCAGTGTGTCAACCTGCCACAATAAAAAGGTTATGCATTGAAAGTTTTTATGTTACGGATCTAATTAGCTAAAAGAGGATGAATAGATAATTAACATAAATATGCTAAATTAAAATTTCGAAGAACGGCCCAGCATGCAATCATGTGTAAAATAAAATAAAGCATAAAGATAAATAACACACGAGATTTTTAGGTGAAAACAACCTAAACCACAACAATAATGACCAAAGATGAAAACCTCCGATCCATCGATCCAACTAACTATCCATTATGAAAATAATGTTTGATTACAAAGCCAGGATTCAAACTATCTACCAAGGTAATGCCCTCCCAAGTAATCTACTTACAAATAGCTGCTTTCCTTCGCAGTCTTTACAGTTCATATGACAATGGATGTAAGCAACAAATCCAAAATACACCTAAGTTGAATTCCCAAGATCATGGAAAAACTCCTTCTGAACCTTAAACAAAATACTTGTCAAGGTACAAAAGGGACAAACGCCACTGTGTCCTTTTCTAGTCAAATAATATATTATAAAAATGGAAAGACAAACTAAATCCGATTCTTCAAGCAAACAATAAAATAATGCAATAATAAATTCCGTTACTGAAATTAAATACCCAAGTCTAACAACAATGACGGCAAAAAACTAGCACCATTTTCAAAACTAAAAGGAACAACAAAGCAAGACGTCAAACTGCCAAAACTTCAATCCTGGGCGCCATACGAGCTCAAAAGGAGATTTACATCGCATTAAATGCTACCAATCTATCCGATAGCAACTTCCTAAAAGTGGATTCACCACATCGGATGAGCCTTTACTCGCACACTGTTTGTCATACTCCTATTAATTAAACTACCCAAAAGCAATTACATTCATAAGTATTGAGACAAAACAGAGAGAGTTGAAGAGAAACAAACCCAAGTGCATCGGAACAACATGAGCTTTACTTCCAAATCGCTTAATAACTTCACGTGCTTCCATAATAGTCGGCAGAGTCAAAACATACGCGAAATAAGTACCCATCAGACCTGTCCTGATCCAACAACGGAGAATCAGCTGGAACAGCAGACAAGGCCTGGACCTGCCCGTACTATATATTCTCCAAAAACAACGAACCAACTTGAAGTTGAAGCTGAGCCTTGCTCTCATCCAACTGATTAGCTCGTTCCAAAGCCGCAATGGCCAACACAGAAGGGTGAGGTCAATTCACTGAGTACCGTGCCACCAGAGGAAAATCACAGCACGTAACACCACTGTCTGACAAAACCTCGGTTTCATTCGGATCGGGCACAGAACCCGATTGATGATTAGAGTGAAAATGGTTCGGATCATCCGAGTCATCTTCCCGTTATTCGAGTTCGTCCTCGGCATCTTCTTCGTAGTCGTCGTCGTGTGCGAGTTTTAGTCTCCGGTTTTTTTTACTTCTCTCTCTCGCTTCTTCCATTTGTAGTAGTTCTTCGTGTATGTGAAAAATCAAAGAATGAAATTCAGAAGAAAAATCGAATGGTTTTTTGTATGATAAATTGGTGCGTAGGTGTAAAAATAACTTCAATTTAAAATATATATTTTGAAAAGAAAAAAAACAAAACAGAGAGAGAGAGAGTGTGTGCGTGTGTGTGTGTTTAAGGGTAACCTGAAGAAGGGAAAGAAGGATAAGTTGGCATTTGAAAGAGTGAAGGGTGTAAGGAGGTGAACATTGGAGTAAGCCCCAAAAACCCTACCTATGTATCAAATTCTTATTTGTTTGCAGACATAAATCTTAATATTATGTGACTTAGAATCTATTAACATCGATAATTAGCTTGTTCATTTTTGAGCGGAGATGATGAGAATACATAGAATTTTTTTATTGTTATCTATATAAATAGGTGAAAATAATACAAATTTATTTAATAAAAAATTATCACCCTAATTATGAATTTAATATAAAATGAAGATTTATTTAATTGCATTATTATTAACAAAACATACTATAAACTTATATAAAACAAAATATATTATTTATAAAAAATCATATAAATCTATTTTATAAATATAATAGATTTATAATGTAATATTTTTTTAAAAAAAATTGTTAAGTAATATGTTTCTAAAGTTGAATAACACTTATGGAAGAAAATCAATCCACCAAAGTTCAAACTCAATCTTAAAAGTGAGATGCATTTGGTTTCTACATCAAAGGGAATTTTTAAGGATGCTACCACCTTAAACCATAGAAAAATATATTACTATGAAAAGTATTCTTGGGTCACCTCTTAAATCAATGGTCCAACCTTCCCAATCCCAAGTGTTCTTGGTCATTCGGTTCTATTTCCTAAATTGCTAATGTTATGTGACTTGGTATTGTTTTGCAACTATATTGTTTACGATGGAATTGTTAGAAAATGGAATATTAAAAATGCCAGGCTGCGATGGAACTTGTCGTAGTCCCGTTCATGTGTTGCCGAACACTACACATATTCTTTTTCTTGAATTTTTCTTGAAAAATATGACTTTAGTTATCTTATTTTTAGCTTAGCCTAATGTGGTCCTGTATTTATGCTAAATAAGCATTACAGTTTGATAGCTTGCTAGCTGAGGTGTTGTTGGGAAAATCGGGTATATTTTCCCTATTCTAAGTAGTAACTATTCACTTATGATTTAAATGAATAGAACTCAAACTAACCCGACAAAATAATGCTATTGGAAATATAATGCTAAAATAAACTAAAACAGATATTGAAACAGAAATATTAAAGCAGAAAAATAATAACACGAGAAATTTAACGAGGTTCGAATGTACAAATGTTACTGAGGTCGCCGGCGTCGTTGACCACTTCCTTATCTCCCGAATGGATGAACTCCAAAATTACAACTAATTGGGCAAAATTGAGCTAATCAATTACCCTTACAAAGAGAGGAAGATTTACAAATTTTGGGATGTTTACAAATGGTGAAGGAAGGCTTTATTTATAGTCCCAAATCCAACACCCATCTTCATTTCCTAACTTGATGTGGGACTTTTCTAATTTGCTCACTAAGGAGCTATATAACAATCTCCACCTTAGCGACTTAGTAATATTAAATGATTTCTTCAATTACTAGATCGCCCACGGCCTTGATGCCAATTCAGATTTGCGGGATGTTAATCAAGTCCGGACAATGTTTGAACTTGATTTACATGTTACCACCTTGGTCATCATATTCAGGATTCTCTGTCGTACTAATCTTCACGAACTAGTACTCACCTTCTTCAATAATCATACGAAAATGATAACGAACGTCGATGCTTTGTACGTCATGGTAGACTTGGTTCTTTGCTAAATGAATAGCACTTTGACTATCACAAAACACCTAATATGTTTTTGACCAACTCCCAAGTCTTCAAGCAAACCTCGTAACCAAATAGCTTCCTTCTGACCCTCTCAGAATCGCCATATACTCGCGCCTCTGTAGTAGACAAAGCAATTTGTGGACTAAGGTAGACTTCAATATTTGGTGCTCGCAAGAGTAAACCATGTGATGGATTGATCGACGTTTATCTAAATCTCTGCGTAGTCGGAATCACAATATCCGTACACGTTGACCAACAATATTATCTGTGAAATACTAAACCAACATCTACAGTATTTATAATATCTGCAGTAGAATCCATTTCCACAGAACCAATGTCCTTTACCGGGATCATTACATGTACCTGCTTACGGCCGCAGCGTGTGAAATGTCGTCTTGTACACACCATTGCATACATGCTACCAACCGCATTTGCATATGGTACCTTTGCCATATATTCTCGTTACGCATCATTTTTAGGAGATAATTGAGCACTAAGCTTGAATTGAGGAACTAGCGGAGTACTTACGGGTTTTGTCTGTTCATTCATACCAAACCTTAGTTGTAGTACCCTCTTCAAATATTGACTACGGGTCAAACTAAGCTTCCACTTCTTCTGTCTGCAGTTTATCTCCATACCGAGAATCTTCTTGGCTTCTCCCAAATCTTTCATTTCGAACTCGACTTAGTTGAGCCTTGACTTCTCAATTCTGCTTGGCTCTCTTGATCTGATCAACATATCATCGACGTCCTGATAGAAGGTAAATGAAAGACTCATTTTGTAGCGAAAATACACACAATGATCATGTGTGCTTCGGTGTACTACTGTTGCAACATAAGTAGTCAAATCGTTTGTACCACTGCCTTGGAATTGCTTCAATCCATACAATGATTTGTTCGGCTTACCCCAATTCTCTTTACCGGTAACATTAAACATTTGAGACATATAGATTTCCTCTTCTAAGTCACCGGTGTAGAAACGCGGTTTTCACATCAAGTTGAACTAGTTCCAAATCAAATTGTGCTACCAAGGCCAACAAAATTCTAATGGAGGAATGTTTTACAAGCTGGAGAAAATACCTCGTTATAATCGATTCCCTCCTTCGGCAGTAGCCCTTAGCTACCAACCTTGCCTTGTATGCGAATACCATCTTTGTTAGGAAATCCATCTTTCTTTGCATACACCCATTTACATCCAATTGCCTTCTTGCGCTCTTAGGTAGTTGTGTCAACTTCCATGTTTTATTCTTGAAGAGACAGAAGTTCTTAAATCAGTGGCTTCCTTCCATCTATCAACTTGAGGGGCTTCGATTGCTTCTTTATATATGGAAGGAATATCATCACTGGCCCGAGGGTGCACGGGCATTGTATTCTTAAAGCGAAGCAGTGAGTCTTCAAAATCCTTGTATCGAGCAGGTACCTTGACATTTTGTCGTCGTGGCTTTATCATACGCATTTTCTTCTTGTTCTTTGTGGAGGTTCTTGGGTTAAAACCTCTTCATCGATTCATCTTCAATGGAGGATCAACACATCTTATCTTCACTAACTTGGATTAACAATTTTGCTTTCAAACTCCACTTGTTTTGGAGTTTGCTCCACTTTCTAAAGTGCCATCAATCTTCTTAGTTACCTTTATGACAAAGATTCATCAAAGGTAACATCTACGTAAAGATTATCTTTTTGTTTCAAGACACCATAGTCGATATCCTTTAGAACCGAAGGGATCCCCAAAAAAATGGCTTTCTTGGCTCTTGGGTCCAACTTTGATTCCATTACATGGTAGTATGCAATTGAACCAAACACGTGTAAGAAATCGTAATCTCGCGGGTTTTCCAGACCATTACCTCCATGGCGTTTTGCCTTCAAGAGCGAACGATGGTAAACGGTTGACGAGATGACATGCATACGTCCACGGCCTACCAATCGCCCTTTAAACCGGCATTTGACAACATACATCGAACCTTCTCCGGCAAAGTCGGTTCGTACGTTACTGTGACTCCGTTTTGTTGTGGTGTTTTCGAATAGTGAAGTGTCGCACTATCCGCTTCTTCTTCACAAACTTTCATAAATGGATCGTTTGTGTACTCAAGTGCCATTATCGGACCTCGGACGCTTGATCTTTTTACCGGTCCCAGTCTCGATCATCTTCTTTCCACTTGAGAAAAATCCCCAACACTTCATCCTTCTTTTCATGAGATACACAAACCCTTCTAGAGAAGTCATCAACGAAAGTGACATAATAATGTTTGCCACTCATTGATGGAGTTCTTGTTGGCCCCCATACATCAGTATGGATGTAATCCAAAATGCCTTTTGTATTATGGAGAGCAGTGCCAAAGCTTACTCTTTTCTGCTTACCCAATAGACAATGCTCAGAATTCCATCTTACTTAGGTTCTTGCACCTTTTAACAGGCCTTGCTTTACTAGAATTTGCAAAGCTTTTTCACCAGCATGTCCCAAACGCATATGCCACAACTTGGTAGTTTCTAAATCTCTTTCATCTTAAATTCTGTGATGTCTTGTCCCACGATACCGTACTACCAAGGTAGTAGTACAAGTTATTCTTCGAACACCTTTCATCGCCACAAAGTGCTCCAAGTAACCTTGATGCCCCATTTTTGTATGGTCACGGTGAAGCCTTTGATTCTAATACTCCCACAAAGACAGTAGATTCTTCTTCATATACGGAACATAATGAACATCTGTGAAGACCACCGGTTGAGCCATCTTGATTCTTGGCGAATTGTACCGATTCCCATTGAAACTTTGCATGGATAATCATTACCCGTAGAAAACAACTCCACCGTCTAGTTCTTCAAAGTTAAAGAACCACTCCTTGTTAGGAGACATATGGAAAGTACATCTTTGAATCAAAAATCCAATCACGAGGATGAGATCTTGTTGACGAACCAACCAATGCAAAAATCTGAATTTGAATTACTTTCATCTACACATCGGATTGCACAACTTTTCCTTTCTTTTGCTGACTTGGGACAATTTTTCTTCCAATGGCCTTTCTCATGACAAAAGGCACATTCATCTTTACCAAGTCTTCCTTTTGATAGAGATCTACCTCTCGCTTCCTTTACATGTTGTGTTTGCGGACGTCCTGCTGAGACAATGCCTCTCTTCTTCATTCTGCTTTCTCTTTATCTTTCTTTCTAATTTCATAACTATACAAAGAAAGCGGTACAAACTTCCTCAAAAGACACTTTATCCTTCCCAATGAGTAAGTCAGTAATAAGATGATCAAACTCGGCTTCGGAAGGGAGGCTAACAACATCAAGGCTAAATCTTCATCTTTAAAAGTTTCATCCATATTTAACAAATCTGCTACTAATTGATTAAAAGCGTGTAATGTGGTCGTTTATTGTAGTACACGGAAGGTATTCAAATCGAACAACTTCTTCTTCAAATAGAGTCGATTCCGCCCACTCTTTTCATGAACTTGTTCTCCACGCCTTCCTGACTTACTTGCGGATGTCTCCTTCGTGAACGTGTACTTTTGTTCTCTTGAGAGACACGAACGGATTGTACCACATGCCAATCGGTTGATATTTTTTCCATTCTATTTCATCTACTGCTCCCATCTGGTTTCTCTTCTTCAATAGCGATGTCTAGACCTTGTTGAAGCAGGCATCTAGAACTTCGCCTTGCCACATGCCGAAATGACCGGTTCCATCAAACTTCTCACCTCGAACCTTGCATTCATCACCATAGTTCTACTTGACGTGGATGGTGGCCTTTGTTTGAAAGAAATTTTTCTTCCGCCATTTCTTCAAATTACAACAACTAGCAACTATATTCCAATAGCAAACAAACGGAATACAAACAAATGCCTAGGTAGAAAACCTTTGGCTCGATACCAATTGTTGGGAAAATCGGGTATATTTTCCCTATTCTACAATAGTAACTATTCAACATGATTTAAATGAATAGAACTCAAACTAACTTGACAAAATAATGCTATTGGAAATATAATGCTAAAATAAACTAAAGCAGTATATTGAAACGAGAAATATTAAAGGAGAAAAATAATAACACCAGAAATTTAACGAGGTTCGGTACAAATGTTACCTAGGTCCTCGGGCGTCGTTGACCACTTCCACTATCTCCAAATGGATGAACTCCAAAATTACAACTAATTGGGCAAAATTGAGCTAATCAATTACCCTTACAAAAGAGAGGAAGATTTACAAATTTTGGGATGTTTACAAATGGTGAAGGAAGGCTTTATTTATAGCCCCAAATCCAACACCCATCTTCATTCCTAACCAATGTGGGACTTTTCTAATTTGCTCACTAAGGAGCTATATAACAGGTGTCTATTGTTAATTTGTTTTCCTTAATAACACTACTATTTTCAAATGATGTGATATAAATCATTTCTCTTTCCTTAAAGAGATGAATGCAAGATATGATCTAGCTATGTCTTTGTCTGCTCCGAATACTCTTAAGGAAATCTCTCTAAATTATTAGTTTAACTATTTTACTATATTTCAAATGCTCCAGCGTTGTGCATGTCTTCAATTGTGTTTGTTTTTGCTAAAGTATCATCTTATTCTCTGTGTCAATCTCATGTCTTAGTTAAGTTTGTGCTTGATGAACTGTTAGTTATCTGTTATACACACTTATAAACTCTATATAATATGTACTAACAAAATCACAAAGGAGATTATCTCTCCTAAAATCTCAATCCAGCTGAATGCTACTACTCTATATATATTAGCAGGGTTACAACTTATTCCGCTTGAATTATACTTGGAAAAAGTCTGGGACTATATTAGTAAGAAACTTTGATTCTGGTTCTCTGACTTCCACTTTATCTTTATGTATCAAGCTGTTTCTACTTGGACTGAAGCATTTTGGTAAAGGCGATTGGAAGAGCATTTCAAGGAACGTAGTCAAGAGAAGAACACCAACCCAAGTAGCAAGTCATGGACATAAATACTTTCTTCGACAAGTGTCAGTGAAGAAAGAAAGGAATACTCCTTCCTGTGGTCCAATTCAACAGAAAACGCTAGATCCTGATCAAGGAGGAGTTTCAAGGGGGTATCATAATTATTCCTATCAAATTTAAAGATGCACTATAGTAGAAATGCCTACATACTTTGTACACAGTGTATATTCTTCATTCACAATCTTAAAGTCTCTATAGTCAAAAGTTGCACAAACAGGTTTCATAATCACTTAGCTTTATAGGAATAGAATTTCTTTTCAACTCTTTTATCGTTTATGTACTTGCAAGGGAGTCTTATGTTACGTTCTGTTCAAATTATTCCTCAAAATCTAAAGAAATTGTGTTTGCCTAAAAAATCTAGACTTTTTTACAAGTTACTGTATTGGAAAGTTCTAGAGTGGCCTAATGATGTCTAAAGAGAGTTAGAGTTGGATGGACTCAACTCAAGTCTGGAAGTCTCTAGAATGTTCCAGAGTACACTAGCATGTGTTGGAAGATGCTGGAAGATTCTAGAACATGTTGTATGGTTCATGAAGGATGTAGAAGTTTCTAAAAGTTTTCGAAACATCCTAGAACTTACAAGAAGGAACTAGACAATCCTAAAATACTCTAGGGTTGACTAGACTTGACTAAAAAGTCCTATAAACTTGTGGCATGTTGTAGACAAAACTAGAACAATGAAAATACTCTTACATTCTAGACATGGTAGAATCTAGAAATTTGTGGCCTAAAGTGCCACATTATAAATAGGTATCTTGGTCTTCATTTGTACCCATCCTTAGGAAGTTGTAAGATAACTTATTTAGAACAATACAAAGCATTCTTCACAAACTCTTTTTTGTTCTTGTTTTGTTCTTGAATCCTCTAAATCTCTAAGTCTCTTTCTAGTCTTTTTGGAATGTTTTGTTCATGTTGGAAGACAGGCTTAGTGCAACAGACTGTGTTAAGTGTCACACGATTGCTAGTTGAAGTTTAGGGTCGTGACACTTATGCTATGTTTGGTTGGAAGGAATGGAATGAAATCAAAATTAGCTCCTTCTATTTTTGTGTTTGGTTGGCTTGAAAAATAGAAATGTAATGAAATCGATTCATATAAGAGAAGGAATTCTAGGAATCATGATTTCATTTTCATCTCAATTTTTTTCCCAATTTTACCACAATCTCAAATATAACCCTAAACCCAAATCCTTAAACCCTAAATCCCAAATCCTTAAACCCTAAATCCCAAAACCCAAAATCCTAAATCCTAAATCCCAAAACCTAAAACCCTAAATCCTAAATCCCAAAACCCAAAACCCTAAATCCTAAATTTCAAATCCATAAATCCTAAACCCTAAACCCTAAACTCTAAATCTCAAATCTCCAAACCCTAAACCCTAAACTCTAAATCTCAAATCCCAAAACCCTAAACCCTATTTAGAAAAATAATAATTTTAATCCTAAACCTTAACCCACAAATATAACCCTAAACCCTAAATCCTATTTAAAAAAATAATAATTTTAATAATATATTTTATTTTTAAGTAATAATTATTTAGAAAAATAATAATTTTAATAATATATTTTCTTTTTAAGTAATAATTATTTAAAAAAATAATTATTTTAATAATGCATTTTGTCTAACGAAAAAATAATAATTAAATGGTATTATTTAAACTTTACTGAATAATTAAGGTAATATAAAGTGTTTTTTATTTTATTTCAGTTGTAAACTAAATACTGTAATATTGATTTCTTCTTTGATTTCAGTGATCAAACCAAACAAAATTATTCCATTTCTATTCCATTCTCATTCTCATTTCAATTCCGATTTCATTTCGTGAACCAAACGCTACCTTAATTCTTATGAATGAAATCAAGTCACTCTTGCAGTAGTTTCTGATTTTTACCCATTAATATAAGAAATGAAATGAAAATTTTAAATTTCACCCCTTTTAAAACTTGCCCAAAAATTAAAAATTTCATTAGTTCTAAAACTAGCTAGAAATCAAAAAATTTGCATGTTTTAAAATCGACAAAAAAATTAAAATTTTACCAATTTAAAATTGGTAATTTTTTCCTCCACTACTTACTAGCTTTGAAAATCGACAAAATCTCATTTATCATCCGTTAAAAACACACAAATTACAACAGTTTGTAATAATACCTCCCTCGAGTTAGACCATCAAAAAAGACACCTCTTGACACTCATTCTTTCCAAATAGTTATTTCTTAATTAATCAAAAATTATCACATGTTGTGATTTGTTATCACCTTTGTAAATCTTATTAGAAGCTCATAATTTACATCTTTTAGTAAATCTCACGATCATATTATCATGCCTTTTATCAACTCATTTATTAAATCTAATGTATATTTACAAAATATTTCTTCTAATATAACTATACATACATATTTCAAATGAGCATACAATTACCTTCAAGTTTATAGGATGTATCACAATATTTTTTGTTCCTCGTATTACAACCATAGAGATTGAGATTGTTCTTGAAATTTATTTTACAATTATATTACTTATTAGGAGTCGAATTTTGTCCAGAGAGAGAATAATAAAAAAATAACAAAGATAATTACATTGAAACATGTAAGATGTTTTGTTCAAGGTGTTAGAACTAATTTAAATATAATATTTCACAATTATAATCAAGTTATTGAGATTAAGTTGTTATCCTAGTAATCAAGTCGTTAGGATTATGCACCCATTGCATGGACGTGGAGTAGAAATGTGGGACACTATTAGGTCGTTTGACTTTGGTGTCTACACATGACCTGATTGTTATGTATAAAAAGTATTTCAAAAGAGTTAAATAATCTATTATTCACCATAAAAATGTCGTATTTGGCTTAGTGATTATTTCTTCCGTATTGATGATAGTGATTTGGTGTGATAAATTAGATCTTGGTTTAGAAAAAGAATCTTTATATATTGTGTTTGTTGTAATTTAAGTTTAGTGAAAGTGAAAGAAAATAACTAGTCTCACATTAAAAACAATGTATGTGACAAATTGATTAATAGTTAAAATTAAAAGTCTGGGTTAGTTTCCCAACCCAACATGAAAAATGTTACTGTGTTTTTGAAGAGTATCAGTTTTATCTATATATAGTAAATTTGTTTTTGAATGTATGACCGATAAAATTTTATCTTTATTGATTTTCATTAATTAGAATGCAAACAAATCTCTAATGTTTCCATCCTATAAATAATTTCCTTCTCCAATACACAAACTATTGTAACTAATTTGCTTCCAGTTTCAGAAGATAGATAATGGAGCTTTCAAGTAAGGTAACTTTAGAAGCTAAAAACTAATCAAACATAAAAAAAATGGTAACTTTAGAAGCTTATTAACAATCTACTGTGGTAAAAGAACATGAGCTAAATCTTCTGTGTAATAAGGACGTGGTCTAGTTGATCATTTGGTTCATTATAATTGGCTAGGCCATTTTCCACTTGATTTTGAGCAGCTGAAACATTATTTGTTGGGTCAATGAATGTCTCAACAACGTCTTTCCTAAATGCTAGGTAGAGTATTGCAAGAATATAGATGGCCATTAGAGGAAACACAACCATACTGATGAATACATTTGCAACTTTTGGCAAACTGCTATGAATGAGCCAATCCACATAGCTTGTTGTTAGGTAATAGATGCTGATCCCAATTAATCCAGCACCAAGAATCCAAGAGAAGACGATGATCTGTATTAATAATTAATAGATGATAATAACTAATTAGTTGAATCCATTTACTTAACTTCATTAATTGAGAGAAATATACTCGGTTAATTTAGTTACATAAATAATAACAATTTAATTATTTTGTTATTTTTTATAACAACACTCCTTTATTTTTACGAGAATGTGATGATAACAAGGATAAATAATCAAATTTTAAAAGAAAATTTAGTTTAATTTATTTTATTATCAATTTTTTAATTATTGTTTTTTATTAGTTATTAAAGACAAACTAAAAGTGATATCTTAATAATAAAAAATAAAAAGAAGATAAAATATAAAAAAATAACAAAATTACTATACTGTTATAATTGACACAATTAAAAAAACTGTGGTTTCACCCACCCATTATATAATTAGCAAATAACTAATGATATATATTAGAGAATTTAATATAGGCTTAAGTTTGCAAGTATTTCGAAATTATATAGGTTTGAATTATGATTATTAGTGTGCTTTGTTACACTCCACATTTGCATAATATTGCAAAATAGACATTATACTATAAACTAGTTGCAAATTAAGTCTATACTAAGTTTAATATCTAGTGTTTTATTAAAATGGTTTAAAATGAAATAGTTTTATTAAAAGTGGTTTTAAAAGAAATATTTATGTATTTGTGAAGAAAATGTTAAAAGTGATAATTTTAAATAACATTTTAATAATTATTTTAAGAACGAAATATGCATCAAAAATTATTTTCTTCTCTCAAAACTTGGAAACACTTCTCTTAAAAATTAACAAAACTTTATAAAGTGATTTAAAACATTAGAAAACAACTTTCAATCAAAAATAAGAACAGCTTACGTAGATTGAGTTCTTGTGAGGTCCCATTTTGGTGGCACTATTACTGAATTTAAGAAGTGGGATGAGAGCAAAAGGGAGTTCAAAAGAAAGTATCTTCTGCAAACCACATATTAATAAAGATTAGAAACTGTATTTTTTATTGTGAATTTAGTTATACATAGAAAAAAAAAGAACTTTACGAATGTTATGAGTAGCATACTGATGCAATAATAATGAGTCGTCCAGCCCCTGAAGAACCTCCAATAATAGACACAATCAAACTAGGTGTAATTGCAATACACCTGGTTAATAGATTCCTTAACCATTTCCTCATCTTAAGGTCCAAGAAACCCTGATAAACAAGCATTTAAAAAAAATCATAATGCAGTTAATTTAATTTATATATTATGATTTTGATTAAACTATAGGAAAACTCTATCCGTCACACATGAAACAGTGCATTATTTGCTTCATACAATGGGTACCATAAAAATTTTGAAGTCAAAATTTTCATGCCTTAAATAGCACTTTTTGAAGATTGAGCAAATGTTTCAAAATTGCAGGTGCATGTCTACGACTTGTATACAACTCATATATATACAACGTATATATTAATATTGTATAATTTATGTACAACATTAAGTAATCATCGTTATATAATTAGAATAATTAACTTGAATTAAATTGAATTTTATTTTTATATTTTTATTTATTTTACTTAAAAATATGTTATACTTGAAATATAAAAATTAATATCAATATTTAAATAATATATTAAGAATTATGTCAATATTTAATTTTTTTAAATTAAATATATTTTTGAATAAATGATAAAAAATAAAAAACTTAATTTTTATTCATAACCAATGATTATTATTTAAATGTATTTGAAATTGATATAGAGTGATTATAATCATTAACGTAACTGTTCGAACTGAATCACATCTATTCCTACTCGTATATATATATAACCAGCACATAACAAAAACTTGCAATTTTATACAAACTTATGGTCCAATGAAATCTTGAACACGTTCAAACTCAATATTGGTGCCTCAAGTTTAAACTTGCTCATGTTATAAGGAAGGAAGAGATAGGAGGAAAAAATAACCTGCATGATATATTGTCCAGCATAAGTGCCAGTGATGGTAGAGCTTTGGCCTGAAGCTAGAAGAGCAATGGCATAAAGGACTTTACTTGACCGTCCTAAGACATCCTATAAATGTAAATTAAGCAAATTGTGTGAAAAAAGAAGAAGAAAAAGAAGATTGTTTGTGCAATTAAAATAATAAAATAGTTAGAAGAAAATAAAATTTTGGGGGAAATTAATATTGTAGAATATAAACCTGAAGAAGGAAAGAAGCATTGTTGAGACTAAGGTCTTTGCATCGGTTGAGATTGTCATTGGAGAGGATATTTGTAGAACAAACCGTGGCCGATACAGAAATTACAGCAATGTTTATCAATAATGCTACAAACAATGCAAATCCACTCTCTATCAAAAAGTACCGGCATGCATCCTATAGAATTACAAAAATACCCACACAATAAGAATCCAAATACAAACTAAGGTCAATCGGATATGTATTAATTGACAAATAATCTACTAGAAAATATATAGTAACATAAATGCCAACAAATTTTTATTATGAATAATGATATATAATTATATATGCAGATCTATGTTGCTTACATTGATGCCACGAACAGATTTTGATACTTTTCTGGTTAGTACGAGTGCAGAATGAAGAAATAAATTATGCCTATTAGGGAAAAGAAAAAAATTAAATGAAAAAAAAAATATCACTTTAGTACCATTTTACTTATCAAATAAAATATAAATGATATATATATATAGAAATTCGAATAAAAGTTTAGAAATAAAACATAAAGAATATCATACGGCATAACAAGAGCACCCAAGAGAGCAATGGCGTCACCGGTGGCACCATTGCCACTAAGCTTTGGAAAAAACATGCCCTTAAGCACACCAGAGGCAGGAGGTTTCACATAACTCATTTCTCCAAAGAAACAAGCTGCCATTATGAACACAAATATTGCTATTAACAGTTCTAGCTTTCTAACCTGCATTTTTTTCAACAGATAATCAAAAGAAAAAAATTGTTTCAATTAATGCATATAAATGGAAAATCATACTTCTTGGTTATGGATTATAATAATGCATAGAGACGTAAATTAGATTGTCTCATCTTATATTATATCTCATTAATTTAATGTATTTAATGAATTTATGAAGTGATATTATCTCATTTAGATTATAACTTTAATTGAATTAATATTAATATTTATTTTTTTATTAAACTTATTTTATAAATTATCATTTATCATATTTTTTGTTATTTTTATATTATTACTTATCTTATTTAGATTAATTAAAGAGAAATAAGATATTTTTATTAACATAATTTTATTATATTTTTATCTCATTAAAAATTAAATAAGATAATATAAGATACGTTTTAAAAATTAATAGATTATCTTATTAATCTAATTGATAATCTTATTTTAATTTACAACTCTAATGAATGAGTATAAATTGTAATCTTACAGCTTATATAGAATATCTCACAGATTGTTAGTTAAAAAAAAACGATAGAAATTACTTGGTAACTAACCCCATAGTTTTGTAGGCAAAGTAGGAGGAGAGTGCTAGAACCAGTGCAGAGAACTCCGATCCATACTGGAATATTGAATAGTATATTAAGTGCAAAAGCCGTTCCTATCACTATATTAGAGAGAGAGAGAGAGAGAGTGAGAGAGAGTGAGAAATAGAGAAATAAAGGGCATGTCTTTTATAATGTATAATATTTACGATGATGCGTAATTGTAAATTAAGATTATTGTATAAAATAAAAATTATATAGTTATATAAAAATTTATTACTAATGGGTGTGTATCTGGATCATATTAAATATTTTACTTAATCTGTTAAATTTTAATTCTAAAATTGTATATTTTTATTTTTTTTCTTTTATCTTAAATTAAAAATATTTTATTTTAAAATATAACAAAAATATAAAATAAATTAAATATTAACATAAAATGATTATCATATTCATATTTTTACATATACTATAATCAATTTTATAATAATTAATAATTTGAAATTAAATTCTATAAATAAAACTCTTTCTTTTCAAAAATAACTAATGTTATAGGAGAATAAAAAATCAAAATGACCATATAATCATATAGTTATATTATTTAAATTTTATTTTTAGTTATCATTTATATATATGTTAGATGTTTCATTATTTTTCTTATTTAAAAGAATATATATTTTTGCATCATAAATCTTTCAATAATTTAAAAAATAATTTTAAATCTAATTTAACAATCTAGATATTTTTAAGATTTCAAATCTAATAAATTTGATACAAAATTAGTCAAATTAAAACAAATGATAGATTACTTAATCTAATTAAAAAGTATTAGTCTATACATATTTAAATTAAAATTAAGATTAATTAATTTTCTTAGTAAAATTTCTATTGGGATAGAGTCCTTCGTAACCACTCCATTAGATATGCCCCCTGTTTATAAGAGTAATAATCTATTCTTGGATGCTAACTAGGAAATAATGATTTTTGGTGGCCTCATATGTATTAAAAAATAAAGAATTATAATTCATTATAATTTAATATATGTATAAATATATATATTATAATATAAATTATCCTCTATTAATAAATAATTTTATGATTACTTTAAAATCTATCCTTTTAATTTAAAATTCAATCTATCATTGACAAGTTAATGTTCCTTGTTATTTGTATATTGGCGAAGTTTTCAATATGTGGCTTACTGTAAAGAAGGCGACTTCACCTGCTTAAGTAAGCATTCCCCTCCTCTATATATATATATATATATATATATTATAAAAATTTAAATAAATCATATTTTATAAATTTTTAGATAAAATTAACCGTAAAATATTTTTATTAAGTAATAATTTATTATTAATTAAAATGTAAACAACTATATGTTATTAAAAATGTTAACCTAAGTGTATGTTCATTGTTTTTAGATAATAATATGAATACTATAATTTTAATTAAAATAAAATTTAATAATAATAATTTTTAACATTTTAATAAATTACTTATAACTAAGTATTTATGATTAGTGTTATATATATTGGGAAGTAATAGAAACGTACCTTCTGGTATATCTGCAGCGATAACAGCAAGCTCAGCAAGGACCCAGAGGATGTAGTTTACATATTTCGGATATTCTGCTTTGCATAATTCTGAAAGATGCTTCCCTATATTAATCAAGTTAAAGAACAATTAACATATAGGTAATTAAGCTTAGTTAATTAATACTAAGTATAAATAATGGGATGTACTTAATTTTAAAAAGTAAATTTTTATTTTAATATTAGTATTTAATTCATATAATTAATTTACCTGTTGTGACACCAAGATTGGCGGCAAGGGATTGTATGATGAGAGCAAATAAAAGTCCAACAACAATCACCCACAATAGCTGTAATTTTTTAGCAATATTAAACCATAAAAATAAATAAAAATAAAAAATTGGAGAACTTAAAATTAACAAATATTTTATTCAATTTTTCCGTTTAAATAAGAATAAAATTAATACAGTGAATAGTTTTTTAATTGTAAAACGTTTCATTAATTAAATATATTACAATAATCACTTGATTAATTATGAATTCTTTTTTCCATAAGAATAATAATAAGGTTATTATTTTTATTATGAGCATTTAAGTATTTATTCATGGTCAATTTTTACGGTTTAAGAAAATTAAGTAATAAGATAAAAAAAAAAGTAATAATTAACCATATATGTATTTGAGTTATATTAAAATTAATAATTATCTCATTTCAGTTCCATTGGTTTTGAATACCTCATATTTATGATTGGCTCCACCTTGTAGATCAGTTTCCACTATGGAGGGTACATGACACACACAATATGAAAAGTTATTAATATATCTATCAAGTAAATGCAAACCCATGCATAATTGAACATATATATAAGGAAGAAGGGAAGAGAAAAGAAAACTTGCAATTTCCCGGATCAAGATACGCCAATGAGACCAAAAAGCCAGGACCAACATGCAGTAAAAACTTTTTCCATCCCGGTTTCTAATCACATGTATATAAAATCATAAAAAAATAATGAGATATAATCAATTAAACAAAACCAAATACTCAAATAACACATTAACTACAAATTTCCATAAAACAATTTGGTATTATAATCAATTTTTTTGAGAAATTTTAATTAAATATATAAGATATGTTTGATGTACCGCGTTGAATATATAAAATATAAATTATTAAATTTAATTATATTATAATTAATTTATATAGTGTTTGTTAACGAGTTTGATAATATAATTAAATAAAATTTATTTACATTAATATTTAATTTATTTTTATATTTTTATTATATTTTTAAATTTAAAAATTATTTTTAATATGATATGAAAGAAAAATAAAAAATTATAATTTTATAAATAAAAATTCATATAAAATAAATTAAATATCTATTACGTTTTAACCTATATTTATAATCATATTAAATTTTTAAGTAATTATATTATTTTTATACTATAATATATCATGCATATATTTTGATTGCATAACCAAATGCATGAGTATATAAAAATTAAACAGTGAAAATAATTAATATTGTATAATAAACATGGTAAGCTCTCCAAATTTATAATAAATTTAAACATTGTTGTATGTATTTGACGGTTTTATAGAATATAGGTAGAATTTGCTGCTGCTTCTTTTTTTAATCAATAATTCCATCCGTAAAACTTATGACATAGTTATATGGACTTTGTTATTGATATTGGTTCTGATTTGATGAAGTTTCTTAGGAGTCCAGATGAATTGTATTTGAAATAATTAACGCAGCATATGTGTACACACCTGTCCTATAGTTGCTTCACTTGCGTGATATATTAGGATACTTCTACGTAGGCTTTTAAGGTATCTTTAAAAAGAAGATATGAAGTAATGACTTTTAGACGATGATAAATTATTACTATAAAAAGAGATATTTAAATTGATGTATAAAAATGGTTTTTAAAAAATTAATACGTAAAATCAATTTATAATAAATTTAAAATCAATTCGATGTATAATCGATATTATACACATAAAATATACCGTCAGTTAACACGGTTTTAATTTAAGTATAATAAAAAATTAGTAAATTTTGTAAAAAAAAATTAAAATTTTAAAAAAAAGCTTAAATCGAATTTATATTTTTAAATTATTGTATTTAAACTCCGTTAATAATCAACTTTAAAAATATAATTTTATAGTAAGTAATTTAGCTTCTTCAATTGTGTTTACAAACATTCTTGATTGTATAATGAATTGCTCCAAACCTTTTCCTTGAATTTTGGAGTTTCGAACCACGTTAAACCTACGTGTTCTATCTTCTTCTTTTTTTCTGCAATTTTCTCTTTATTTTATACTGTTATCAATAATCAGAGAGAGTGTAATATTCCTTGATGTGAGAGAAAAAATTAAGGTTCTTCTATAAGAGGATCAATTTGGGGTTGGGTATATATAATCAAATAACTTGTACAAGAACTGCATTTAATTTCTTCCCAGGATCGGTCCTATTATATATTCTCTATTATAATAAATAATTTACCTGATAAAATATTATTTAATTTTTACAATTAACAAATGAATACGAACACAATATGTAATTAAACATATATATCCGAATACATCACGAAATTACCTCAACCAGAGAAAAATAATCGTTCCTAAACCATATATATAGAAACTACTAATAAATTAATAAGTACCAATTAATATATATATATATATATATATATATTGAAAGCTACCTGATCATCTGGGTTCTGATCATGTTCTTGATTATGCTCAACAAAATTGTGATTGGTTGGTTCAGATGAGTAGTCAGTGTACTCCAAGTCTAAAGCAGAAATGCTTTTGCTTCCACCACCATTTGTTTGTTGAATTGCTTCAGTAATCCCTAGCTCATGTTGACTTCTCGTCATCCTTTTTTTTGTTTTTCTGTCTAATTCCTCTTTCCTTTTATTCTTGCAAACACGAGAGAAAAAAAGAGAATGAAATACTTCTGACTCTTTTTTATGAAAGAAAGGAATCACACTCTACGTTTTCACATTACAAAGCGAAAAAAACACAAATTTGGTAACTAAAATATTTGCAAGTTTCTAGATTACAACTTCTCTTCTTTTTCTTCTTTTTACACAATTTTAGTTATATTAGGTAACATGAATAATTTTTTTTTATAGATGACGACTACTTATCTTTTTTTTAATATTTTAATTATTTTAAGTTTTATTTTTTTAACAATAAAAAAATATAAATTAATTAATAAATTATTAATAGTTAAAATATTTAAAAAAATTAGATTACAACTACTTAATATTTTTTAATACAATGTTAATTAGGGGGTGTCCATGTATGGACGGGACCAAATCGAAAAATCGAATTGAACTGGACTGAATCGAATAGTTTTATAAATCAAATAGTCTGGTCTGATTTGTATTAGTTTTAAAACCTGTAGAACCAGACTGGTTTAATAATATATTAAAATTTTCATATTATTTCTCGTTAAAGGTGTAAAAAATCAAACTAAACCGGAAATCGGGTCGGATCTAACAATTTTATAAATCAAACGGTTCAATCTAATTTATATTAATTAAAACCGTTTCAAACGATCTGGTCTGAATAATATAAACGGTCTGATCAAATTAAATTTTTTCTTTATTCTTATTTTTATCAATTAAGTAATATAAATTATTAGTAATTAAAATATTGATAAATTTTTAGATTACACCTATTTATCTTTTTATTTTATTTTATATAATTTTAGTTATGTAAGTACATAAACAACTATCATTTTTGGTTAATTATCTTAAATTTTATCTTTTATCAATTAAGTAATATAAATTAAATAATAAATTATTAGTAATTAAAATATTGGTAACTTTTTATATTACAATTTTTTTTATATAATGTTATTTATCTTAATAAAATTAAATAATTATTATTCTTTTTTTATTAATTATCTTAATACTTATTTTTTATCAATTAAGTAATAAAATATTGATAACTATTACTTATTTTTTTATACAATATTATTTATCTTAAGTAATATAAATAATTTTTTTATACTTGTTTAAATTTGGAAGAATTTTTTTGTTGTTGCTAATCATAATGTTTAAATTTGGAAAGATTTGCAAAACTAAGCATACGCTGATAACCCATTTGAGAGTATATATCAAAACTCAAAAGAGAGGTTTGATTAGGGTGAGTGGTTCAAAGACATAAGAAAATCTAATAAAATCCCGTGGAACTTGCAGTTTTGTAAGTTTTTCTATGATTGCATAAGATAACTTGGATCGAATGAATAGGGTTGAAATTGTATAGATGATTTATCTTTTAGTTAAATTGAAAATTAAAAATCTATTAAAAAATGAATAGAATGAATAGGGTTGAAATTGTATAGATGATTTATCTTTTAGTTAAATTGAAAATTAAAAATCTATTAAAAAATGAATACATTATATGTTTTTGTAAGAATTGGATTTATTGATGATGAATAAACGAATGTTTACAACCTATTTATACAAAAAAAAAAAGCAAAATTGTAATAATTAAAAATAAACACAATTATGGAGATGCATGTTCTTGGACAGTCTATCCTTCCCCACCAAGTTGTTGGTGGCTGCTTCCAGCTGGTGTGTTGGTTGTCACCAGTTGGATATCATGTTCTTTAACATTCCCCCTCAAGTTAGAATATATGTTAATTATTCCTAACTTGTTAAGTAAGCTTGAGAATTGTGGAAAACTCAGAGATTTGGTAAATATATCTGCTGGTTGCTCTAATGTAGAGATATGATAAATTTTGATCATTCCAGCTTGAATCTTTTCTCTTACTAGATGGCAATCGATCTCTATGTGTTTGGTTCACTCATGAAACACTGGATTTGATGCAATGTGAAGAGCTGCTTGATTGTCACAAAGATAACTTGGTCGGTTGGGACTGGTTGATACCCAAATCATCCAAAATATATCGTAACCAGGTTACTTCGCAAGACATCTTTCTTTGCCGTAGAAGCGGTGATTCTCGCTTGCACTTGATCGCGAGACTGTATTTTGTTTCTTAGTCTTCCAAGAAATTAGCGAGTTTCCAAGAAACATACAATATCCTGTGGTTGATCGTCGTGTATCTGTGCATTTTGCCCAATCTGCATCACAAAAAGCATTTAGTTGTAATGAACTAGTTGCTGAGAAAAAGAGACCTTGTCCTGGTGTCTTCTTGACATATCTTAGCACTCGTTGAGCTGCTTCCAAATGTGGTTGTCGTGGTTTATCCATATATTGACTGAGAATGTGCACGACATACACTAAGTCGGGCCTTGTGATGGTCAAGTATATTAATCTCCCAACAAGTCTTCGATAGGATGTGGGATTACTGATGAATTCCCCTTCAACCTTGTTGAGGGATAAATTTTGTTCCATAGGTGAGTTGGCAGATTTGGCACCAAGATAACCCATGTCCTCCAATATTTCAAGTGCGTACTTGCGTTGTGACAAAACAATTCCCTTCCTGGAACGTGAAACTTCTATGCCCAAAAAATACTTTAATTCACCGAGATCTTTAAGCTTGAATTGTCTCATGAGATGATTCTTAGTTTCTTCAATGTCTTGTATATTGTTTCCTGTTATGATTATATCATCTACATAGACAAGAAGAGCAGAGAAGGAATTACCACGGGTTCGGACGAACAGTGAGTGATCATACTTGGATTGGTTAAAACCAGCTAGCTTAAGTATTGTTGATAACTTGATGAACCACTGTCGTGAGGCTTGTTTGAGTCCATACAAGGATTTGTGTAGCTTACATACTCGTGTTTCCCCATTTCGTCTAAATCCAGGTGGAAGGGACATGTAGACATCTTCATGAAGATCACCATAGAGAAAAGCATTGTTGACATCGAGTTGTCGAAGATGCCAATTTTGAATAGCAGCAACAGCAAGAAGAAGCCAAACAGTGACAAGTTTGGCTACTGGTGCAAAAGTTTCTTGGTAGTCAAAACCTTCAATCTGACTGTATCCTTTGGCCACTAACCGTGCTTTATATCGTTCCACCGAGCCATCAGGATTATACTTGATTTTGTAGACCCATTTACAACCAACTGGTTTCTTGTGTGGAGGAAGCTGTTGAAGCGTCCATGTGCCATTAGTTTCAAGAGCATCCAGTTCATGTTTCATGGCAAGCCACCATTTTGGATCATTGAAAGCTTCAGCAAAGGTGGTTGGTTCCCTGAGAATGGAAATAGAAGTAGCAAAAGCACGATGTGCAGGTGATAATTGGTCATAGGTAAGTACATGAGATAAAGAATGAGAAGTACCTTTGTCTTTGGACGATGCTGAGTGAGACGAAGGGAAGGATCGAGAAGGCAAGGAAGCTTCTACATGATATTTTTGAAGGTAGCTCGGAACATTGGTGGATCGACGAAGCCTATGTGTGACTGGTGTTGGAGGAGTTATGTGTGGTGGAGAAGTTGATGATGATATTTCTGGAGATGAATTTTGAAGATGAAGAGTGTCTGAGTTGATTGTTGGAAGGAGAGATGGTGTATGATCAAGTGATATATTTGGATTGGTTGATTGACGAATGTTGGGTATGTCATCATAAATAGTATCATCTGATGGAGGAAATAGAGTTGGAGTGTTGACAGCGGAAGTGAAATAAGGAAATACATGTTCATGAAAGATAACATCACGAGACACTAAAGTCTTGCTTGTTTCCAGATTGTAGACACGATAACCTTTGATCCCAGATGGATACCCAATGAATATGCATTTATGTGACCTAGCATCAAACTTGGTGAGTCGATCATGATGTGTAGACACAAAACAAAGGAAACCAAAAACACGAAGATGTTCATACCTAGGAGTTTTGTGAAAAAGGACTTCAAATGGTGTTTTACCCTTGAGAACAGGTGTTAGAGTACGATTTATGAGGTATGTGGCTGTAAGAATGGCATCTCCCCAGAATTGTTTAGGAAGATTGGCTTGGAAGAGCAATGAACGAGCGACATTGAGAAGATGACGGTGTTTATGCGTCAAAGAACACCATTTTGTTGAGGGGTAGAGACACAACTAGTTTGATGAAGGATTCCCTTGGTAGAAAACAACTGGGTCATAGAGAATTCTGGTCCATTGTCACTACGAATGATTTTAACTCTAGATGAAAATTGGGTTTCAACAAGATTGATGAAGGTGGTAAGAAATGTGTGTGTATCAGATTTAGTATGTAAGAGATAGACCCATGTGCATCTTGAGTAATCATCAACAATAGTGAGAAAATAACGTGCTCCATTAAGTGCTGGAATGTGATAACCACCCCAAATATCGACATGAATCATTTCAAAAGGTGCTTTTGTATTGATGGAACTTAAAGGAAATGGATTACGTGTTTGCTTAGCTAATGGACAAATAGAACAATCACTAATGGAACAAAAAGGTGTGTTGATGGAAAGAGAAATTACACGCAAACTATTATTAGATAAATGACCAAGTCGTTGATGCCATAGATGAGAGTTGGTGGAAGTAGTGTTTGAAACAGAGAAACATCCAGCCTCTTCAGAAATAGTCAGGTAGTAGAGTCCTGCTTTCTCAGTTCCCTTCCCAATCGTCTTCCCTGAGCATTTGTCCTGAACAAAGCACATACTATTAGTGAAGGTGACATGGAAAAATGAGGTTTGAGTTAGTTTGGCTACTGAAACTAAGTTTAATTTGAAGGAGGGAACACACAAGACATTATGGAGTATGAAATTATTTGAGAAATGTACAGTGCCAATATGTGTGACACGGGCAAGGGAATGATCAGGTAAATGCACATGTCGATTAGTGACTGGAATGCTGGAGCTCATAAGGTTTTGGGAACAGACCATGTGATCAGTTGCTCCTGTATCAAAAATCCAACGAGTTTCTGAATGGAAAACAGTTGCACATAATGTGTTACCTGAAGAAGTAGTCACTTGACTTGCCATGCTACCTGATTTGGATTGATTGAGAAGTGTAAGGAGCTCTTGATATTGGGCAGATGTAAGGTTGTGGGATGGTGTCTTTGTGTCGGAGCTTGACTTTCTGAAAGTCGGTATGATGAGCTTTGGAAGGAAGCCATAACTTGTGTTTCTTTTATCTTGAATTGCTCCTTTCTTCCGACACATATTGATGTCATGTCCATTCAAACCACAGAAATTACATTTGAGACGCTTTCGGCAGTTTTCAAAATTGTGTCCATTGAGACCACAAAAATCACATTTGAGGTGACTTCGACAATTCTCAGAATTATGGCCTATATTGTTGCATCTATTGCACTTGAGATGTGGGTTCCTTGGTGGGTAATTTCTGTGAGGATATTGTGGACGACTATCCCTAGCAACAAGTGCGGCAGCTTCTGGCATCCTTCCTATGCTTTGAGTGGAGACAGCTCTTTGCTTTTCATCTTGAACAATAAGTGAATATACCTTATTTACTGTAGATAATGGTTCCATGAGCAAGATTTGTCCACGTGCTGATGTGTAAACCGTGTTAAGGCCCATGAGAAACTTTATGGTTCGCTGCTTTTGTTGATATTCTTGTAATTCTCTTCCGATATTTCCTCCACAATGTGGAAGAGGACATAGTGCATCGCGACTATCCCATAAACTTTTCAATTTGGTATAGTATTCTCCAATGCTTACACCTTCTTGCATGCAATCATGGATCTCTTGCTCAATGTGAAATAGGTGCACGCTGTTGGTGTGTGAAAAACGTTCCTTTAATTCTTCCCATAGCTCATATGTAGTATCACTATACATGACACTTTCTGCAATTTTGGGTGATATGGTGTTGAGGATCCATCCTTTGACAAGAATGTTGCAGCGAGTCCATTGTTTTATTTCTGCTTCAAGGTTTGTTGACGGCCTTTTGATTATGCCGTCAATGAATCCTTCTTTGTTTTTGGTTATTAGAGCCATGAGCATTGCATGACTCCAAATGTGATAGTTTTCTTGGTTTAAGGATTGAGCTACGAGAACCATGCCAGGTTGGTCTGAGTGGTGTAGATATAATGAATGGCTAGGGTCATCATACCATTTTTGGTAAAGTAGGATTGGTATTGGTAGTTATAGACATTTTTTTTTGTTGAATAAATTCTAAAGAACGGGATAGGTTCAAGTATATTTTAGACAATAATGACTATTTATGAAATAAATAATGTACTGAAATATGCTTAATCTTATAGAAAATGAGTCAAGGATTACAGAACCGGAAATTTTAGCCGCAGAACCGGTCGGAAAGTGGGTGAACCGGCGTCTAGTGTGGCTGAAACGGCAGCTGCAACGGTGAAGAGCTGAATCGGATGAAGACCGAACCGGACCGGACCGGATGGAAGACTGAACCGAGTGAATGACGCGTCGTTTGCTTCAGCGGTGTGCGAACGACGTGTCGTTGGAGTCGTCTTCTTCAGCAGCTGGCGCGTGTTGGCGCGCGTGTCTCCGGCGAGGCGCGTGGAACGCCGGTGGGTTTAAACAAGGCGCGTGTGAGCGCGTGGAGGGTTATTTTGGCTTGATTTTAATTGCAGATTGCTCGGATTCTTCTGAATAATATGATGGGATGAAATTGGAATTATTTTGTGAATCGAAATTGGTTTTGAAAAAAAAAACAGATTGAGGAAAAATGGAAAAATTTCTATGAGCTGAATTTTCTGGGAATTGTTTCCTAAGCTTTGATACCATGTAAGAATTGGATTTATTGATGATGAATAAACGAATGTTTACAACCTATTTATACAAAAGAAAAGCAAAATTGTAATAATTAAAAATAAACACAATTATGGAGATGCATGTTCTTGGACAGCCTATCCTTCCCCACCAAGTTGTTGGTGGCTGTTTCCAGCTGGTGTGTTGGTTGTCACCAGTTGGATATCATGTTCTTTAACGGTTTTTTTTCTAATACAAAATAATTATTTCATTTAAATATATACGATGATAAAAATTATTTGGCCTGTTTTCAAAAGTTTTTAAATTATTAAAATATGAAATAAAATTAAAATTAAAATTACCCACGTGAAGGTCTTTATGTAAAATATTAATTCCTTGTTATATGTTTACTTTAACTAATTTAAATAGTTTCTCATTCTAAAATATTTTTCTTTTTTACTTTCACATTAAATTTTAATTCCTTATGGTTCCGATTCTTTTTAAATTGCATTACTTATTAGTAAACAATCGACACTAGTCACAAATATAATTACAATATTTGATATTGTTGTTAACACTTCTGATCACTTCTCAAATAGAATTACTTAATTCACATATAACCTCCAAACAGTAGAGTATCCAAGTTTTGTAACACGATTTGTTAGTGAGTTACTCCACTATTTGTTAATATTTTTGTTTATTAGGATTATAACAATAAACTTAATAAGTTTTATTAAAATTTAATTTATATTTTTTTATCTATTTAATAATATTTATAATTAAGATACTAAGTAAAAATAATGTTACAAAATCTAAATGAATATCTCAATCAATTTGAATAACATAAATGAAACAACCTTTTATAATAAACAGAAAAAAAAACTCAAAATAAAATTTATGAAGAATGCAAAGCATGTGAATGAAGCATTTCAAATTGTTAGGTGATTAACCAATTATGTTAGGTAAGGATGATCAGTAAATTAAACAGTTTATTTTTAATCTATTTGAATTTAATTTAATTTAAATAAAATTTAAAATTTTTTAATTCGAATTCAATCTAATAATATAATCATTTCAAATAAGAACGAATAGGATTCTCTAATCGGATAAAAATAATATGACGTTAAAATTTATTTATAAATTATTATTATATATAAAACACGATATACGTAATATTTAAATTTTAAATTAGTATAATTTTAATAATATTTAATATTTATAATTATAACTAAATAAATCAAAAAATAAAAAATATTTATGAATAATTATTATAAATATTTAATATTTATTTTTAAGTTAAACTAACAATCTATTGTACATTTATTTATAATTTAATATTAATTTAATTTGAATTAGATATAATAGATTATAAAATTTATTAATTTAAATTTAAGTGAATATAAAATTTATAAATTTAATTTAATCTAAATACTTATAAGAATTATCAGTAATTTGATTTTAAGAGCTTCTTTTTACGTTTACTCCTAGAGATACGCAGGCATCCAAGCCGTGTTTATGATATCAGTTACAAACTTTAATAAATTTCTATTTAATTCAAAAATATAATTAATTAAATATTTTGTTTTTAAGATAAGAATGTATTTTATGTCATTTTACAAGAAGAATTTAAGTAATTTGTGGTAGGTTAATCAAGACTTTTTATTAGTGTAATAAATAATAAATTTACTATTTAGACATATACTTTTACTTAAAAATAATTATATTAGATATAAAAGATACAAGATTTGACTTTAAAATAAATACTTATTAATAATTTATTAATGATATTTTTAGATAATAATAATGACATTAAAGTACAATTAATATTATCATTTTTATAAATGATTTAATTATTCAGATGATTTTATTTTTAATTTTCTTTAATAAAATAATACATCTTTATTTCCTTATAACGTAAAAATCAAAAAATATATAAAATAAAATTATATATATAAATGTTAAATTTAATTAATAATAAAAAGAAAATGGATATTATAATTATAAAAATATCATTATACTAAAATTCGAAAAAAATCTACATCTCTTAAACTTTAAAGAATAGAGAATCCCACATTTTCCCGAACTCAGCTAAAGGAAGAAAGAAAAAAAATACAGAAACGATTCAAAAGAGAGAATCCGAAAAACTCGTACATTAAGCTCGTTAGCTAAACCAAAGGCAAAAAAAGCGCAGAATTTAAAAAATAAATGAATACAAAGGAAAACAAAACAAAATTCCGTTGCCGGGACTCGAACCCGGGTCTCTCGGGTGAGAGCCGAGTATCCTAACCACCTAGACTACAACGGATACTGTTGATATATCGTGAAAATTTTATTTTAATAAATGAACTTGAAGAAAAGGGAAATAAGAAGGAATCGAAATTTATTATTCAACAAATAATACACTGTTTCAATATACGTTAAAAACTCAAAAGGTAGCACTATTTATCTAAGAAGAAAGGAAAGTTAGGAGATTATTATAAAATTCACTACTACAAAAGGTATTATTTAAATCAAGATTTAAAGTCGATTTTTATAATGAATTTAAAGTTAGTATGTTGAAAAACCGACTTAAAACACGTAGATTGTAGCATTAATTGACATGTAAAATCGATGTTACGTCCTATGTGTAGCGTCGGTTGACACGTAGAACATAATGTTCTACGTGTAGTGTCAATTCAACACATCAATCGATACTATGCACGTAGATATTTTCCTTTTTTCTTCTTTCTTCTCCATTAGATAGAACATTTTAGCGCTATAAACACTCAAAAACTCAAAATCGATCGACACTTCTCCTTCATTCTTTCTCATTTTTCGATCACCTACGACTACCAATTCCAGCATCGTTTAGTGGTTTTCTTCTTCTCAAATTTATCTTCTAGATTTCTTATTTTTTTGAGCGAAAAACTTAAATTTTTTATATCCATTTTTTCACTTATAAAACACTATTTTTTCTTCATTTTCTTTATTTTTTGTATATTATGTGTTATTATTTATGTATATAACTTTTTGTATTAATAAATGAAAGAGATTTGTTTATTTGTTTAAAGATTTGGAATGTTAATTATATAGATCTATTCCATATATTTTCTTGATCGTGATATATATGTGTGGTTATAATGAAATTAAATTCAAATTTAAATTACTCTATTATAATAAAAGGGGAATATATTAATAAGAACAATTATTAATTTTTCAAGTTCTGTATTGTTAGTATACAAGTAAATTACTTCGGTTGATATTATAATTTGTTAAAATGAATTCAATAATTTTTAATATTATAATTTGTTAAATTTTAATTATTTTTGAAAAAATTAAATTAAAGATAATGTATTAACAAAGGAAAGACACAAAAGTGATTTGTTTTATGTGAGGAACATTTGAAAAGTCTCAAGTAATTAATTAATATTTAATATTTTAATTATTTATATTATTTAAATTTTATTAAATATATTTTGGTTTTTTCTGTTATTATGTGATCGAATATAAGTTCTAAATATAGTAAAAAATGAGTAAAATGTGTAAAAAAAATATAAAATTTAAAGTTAATTTATCGCATGAACTGACTTTAAATGGTGAGTAAAATGTGTAAAAAAAATATAAAATTTAAAGTTAATTTATCGCATGAACTGACTTTAAATTTTATCGAATTTAAATTTTAAGTTTCTTAATTAAATTCAGTTATCGACCGAGTTTAATGCTTAATTTTAGAGTAACGAGCACTCATTTTAACATAAAATTAATTATGTATGTTGACCAACGAGATTATCATATTATTTATAGTAAGTTATGACAAGTAATTTTTAAGATTTTTTTTTAAATGTGAGTTGAATTTATAAAATGGTTATTTTTAATGAACTCAGTAAAAATATTTACGTGATAGCTTAATTTTAGGGTTCATTTGGAACTGTTTATTCTTTTGGATGAAAGTTATTTTTAATGACCCAAAACACTTCATAAATTGTTCGTCAATCTCTAAGAAAAATGCTTATAAATTTTGAGATGTAATATTTACTTTTAGGATAATCAATTTTGAATGCATGTTACCTAAAATAATTATTGAAATACTACACATAATTATTTATAACATTTTTATTTACGTAAATATTTATGTTAAAACTGCTTCTCTTCAACTATTTATAAGAAAAAAACATTTAAACAGTCACTTAAGGTTTGATAAATCAAGATTTAAATATCATTCATTCCTCGTTAAATGAAAATACATAATGGGTCTTTACTTATCGTAAAAATGATAATTAGGTTATATATTTATTTTTTAAAATAATTTAATATTATTATTATGAAAAAGTGATTGTATAAAAACGAACATAATTTTTTTTATTTTTTTTAGTTACATTATATAGAGATTATTGTAACTTAAATAAACCGTAAGTAAAAAAATAAAATATAAAAAATAGTTATTTATATTTGTATATTTATTTATCATAAAAATACGATTAAATTATTATAAAAATAAATATAAGACTTGAGTATCATTTTTTAAATAAGTAAACAAAAAATTATTTTCTCAAGTAATATTCCACTCAATTATTATTTGGTTAAGCTTTTTTTTTTAGTAAAATACTGCCATGCAAAGTAGAACAAGTTTGAGCTTAAAATGAAAAATGAAAAATGAAAAATTTACAAAGAAAAGGTCACAATACAAGTTCAAGCTTATCCTCACATATTTATAAATCGTAGAATTATGATCATTTAATTGTTTTTATTTGTAAAATTTCAATGATGTATGATTTATCTGAGGTATAAAACTAAGGGTGGAAAATCACGTCAGTAATGATCGATTTCTTGATAAGTAAATCGTGTTCAGTCATTTATTTGAATATGGGATCATTCTTAGAATTTTCTTCTTAAATTGTTAAAATTTAATATTATCTCACTTAATTTAAAAATTATTTCATCTCATTTAAATTATATTTTTAATAAACTTAATTATATATATATCATTTTTTTCATTACATTTATATTATAAATAAATATGTATCATATTTTTTATTGTTTTTATATTCTTACTTGTCTCATTTAATTACAATAAAGACAAATAAGATATCTCAATTAGTACAATTTTAATATAATCTCATTTAAAAAAAAATTAAGTAAGATAATATAAGATTAATTTTAAAAATTAATATATTGTGTCATGAATATCATGAACATTTAATCTGAATATACACGTACTTGTGAACAATAAAAGGGAATGAAACTACAATCTTATTTGTAAGGATTATGAATGTTGCTATTTTTATGGATAAAATATTTACTTGTAAATTTATTTTTAGGTCCGTTATCAAATCTATTAAGAAAAGTTAAATAAATGCTCGAGTTTCAGATAATTATTCTTTAGATATATCTTCGATAATTACGACACATAGAATTACATTTATGTATTTAATAACATATACTCATAAATCTGAAATTATTTTTTATGCTAAAATATTTATTTAAATTTGAATCAATTTATGAAATTGTCCATTAGTTATCTCTTAAATAGATGTATTTAAATATGTATCTTAATATTTTAAATATGTGTTTTAAAAAATATTAAAGTTTTTTTATGAGATTTCAAAAATTAAATCTAATATATATATTTAACCTTAATGCTATTAAATCATTATTATTATATATGTATATAGAAATGTTGAAATAGGGGTGCTGAAAAAGAAAACTGTGGGAAAAAAAACTTTACTGTACCCAAATAGAAATTGAACTGCCGATCAAAGCCGAAAAGAAATAAAAAAAATTATCAAAGGAACGGCAAATATGTCATTGAGAGATAATTAATTCAAAAACGTAATATATATATATATAATATGTCATAACAACGGCAGCAAGTAGTTAATTCAAAAAAAGTAATATATATAAATGAGGGTGAGGGCATAAACGGCGGCAAAGCATCAGAGAACATATTTATTTGGGCAGATAAGGAATTATATATAATAATATTTATATATAAGAATGGATTACAAAGCAGAGAACAACGTCATAAAAATAAAGTATTTATTAATAAATTTATTTCATATTTTTAATTTTATGTAACTACTTTTATATTAATTATTTAATTTGATTTGATTCTTAAATTTTAAAAAATTTATTTTTATTAAATTTATGTTTAATCTTTTTCTCTATAATTTATTAGTTGATTTGATTTAAGTGATATATGTTTTGAATATGTTTTAGAATACACACGGACATTTGTATTTTTTATGTTAACCCATTTTGTAATTAATTTATAAACGATCTAATTAGCGAAAAGTTTATTGAAATGTTGGTCTAAAAATCACTCACGTTAATATTAGAAATTGTGAAAACAAAGCAGAGATACATAAGTAAAGTAATTGAGATAGTATCCTAGAGAGGGTAACATAAAAACGAATTTGTATTTGAATATTTGATTTTCATAGTGAAAAATTAGGTGATTAAGTGGTTTTACTTTTAGATCATGATTGTGACCTAGTTTCTTTCCACTTAACAATATTATATATTATTATTTTATTTTTGTACTTTATTCTTACATGTGATTACATGCATGATCGTTTTATTTAGATTATTAAATTATAAATTGATAAAAATTAAAAATAATATATTCAACCCTCTAGATTAATTAAATTTATATCTTATAAATTTTTCGTTATTAAATATACGTTCTTTCCTATTTACGATGAACACAATTAAAATTTGTTGGTTTAGTAAGTACTATAGCAAATATGGTCTATATAACTTATTTGGGGATATAAAAGAGCCATCACGAGAGTTGAGAGGCCAATATAGTCACAACCTCGCAGGCACTCATGTAAAGGTTTTTGGAAGATTTTGTGGCCCTTGAAAATGCCTAACAAGCTAAGGTCTTTGGCTTGGCAATGCGCAAACAATGTCATAGCAACCAAATCCAATCTTATTCGTCGTGGTATTAATCTTAGTCCATTATGCCCCTTATGCAATGAAGAGTTTGAAACTGTGAAATGTAATTTTATTTCGAATATCCTATCTCAAATAGAATTAAATGGGATCTACCACCAATTTTAAATTTGTCCACGCTAAATTGGATGATTAAGTTATGAAATCAACGTGATTAAAAAAGTGAAGGGAAAGAGGTTTGGTTGAAACCAATATTAATTATGTTGGAAGGCAAAAAATGATAAAACATTCTAAAATATATTTAGATCAATTGAACAAATTATGTTGTTCATTGATCACCAACACTCTGAAATACAATTGCTAAACTTGTAATTTGTTTACATTATCTGTCATTTTGTTAGCTGTTGAATCTTTATTTTATAAGCTCTAATTCTTTAATTCTGTGATATCTTCTGTAAAATAGAATAATTTGATATTAGATTTTGGATTTATCTTGGAGCTAATAATATTTTTTTAAATAATTATAAAAAATAACAACCTTAAAATTTATAACAATAAAAACATAATACTAACAATATTAAACGAATTTAATTTAAAAATATTTAATATTGAATATTTTAAATACTCATAATTTAATTTAAATAACTTATAATTAAACTATGTTTATTATAAAATAATGTATTAATATTAAAAATATACTAACTACACATAAAAATATTATTTTTATAATTATAAATTTTAAAAATATTTTTTTTTTATTTTTTTTTTCTATTTCTTAGCTTTATTAATGAAATACCAGTTAAAAAAAAACCTTGTCAAGTCAGTTTATTGATATGGGAATTAATATTATGTACAGTCATGTTTGTATTATTTTGAATCGTGTTAATGGATAATCAACCTGAAAAATATACTAAAATACAATGTTTTAAAAAAATAATAGTAAAATATAATTTAATAGATTAATTATTATCATTATGTTATGTGTTTGTTACATTTAACAAAAAAAAATTAGAATACCTATTAAAGTATCATAAAATTATTATATTTATTTTATTTTTATTATTTTTTATTTAATTTATACTATCAAATTTATAAAAAATTAATTTATATTATTTTATTAGTCTTTATCTAATAACATCTAAAATCGTAATATAATTTATTTTAAATATATAACTTAATTATTTAAATTGATTTAAATTTATCACTAATAAATGATGTATTAAGCAAAGATTAAAATAATATAAATAATATTTTTACGAATTAAGTTATATAAACAAAACAAAAAATAATTAATTAATATGAATAAAATAAATAAAATAATATAATTATATTTTTATCATTATTTAATAAAATTAAAATAAGTTTGGTTATTTATTTTGTACTCGTGCAATTTTCGTTCCAATTAGCGGATCCGATTAAAAATTACCAACCTTATATAAATTATTGTACGGATTTAAGAAAATATTTCAAATAATAAACTGATACGTGGTAACATTTAAAAACCAACGAAAATAAACAGGACATTTATATTGTATGTGTTTATGCTATTATTGTGTCACTCAAATTCACTTTTTTTTTTAATATTACGAATAAATTATATTATTTTTAGATTATTTATTTATTTATTTATATTAATAAAAAATTCAATATATTTATAAATATAAAATAATTAGTAATTAATTTAAACTAAACAATATTTAGTATTATATCATTTATGCTCATGTTACAAGTCATTTTTCGAATTACCACCTATTTGATAAAACTATTAGCACTACGAGTCACTCTCTTTTGCTAATGAACTTATTTAGTTAATTTCTTGTAAGTTAATCATTAATTAATATGAATTAAATTAAATTAACTCACTTAAAAAGAAAGTTACTTGATGAAATTACAAGAAAGTAAAAAAAAGAACATTCTTAAAAATCAATAGATTAATTTTATTTTTTAACATCTTTTTAAACAATATCTTTAACACAATAATTTCATGTTCACAAATATCTTATTTATAAAACTATGTAAAAAAATGTTAATTTTTTTTTAGAAAATAAAAGAAATTAATTGATTTTTAACTATATTCATTATATATCATTTAAATATATTTTTTTAATTTAAATATATAACATAAATTAAAATAAATTTATTCATTTGTTAAAAAAAAATAGAGTGAACCGCTTAAAAAAAGTAATTTACCGTAAACTTCATTCCTATTTATAACTCAATTAGCTGTAAGTTTGTAACCCAATTACCTTATAGAAATGCATTCCAACGGTGGGAAAATAATTTAGAACGATTAGGTTCTTTTAAGATTTATGATGTCCAATTTTAAATTAATAGAAATTACTTTATTTTTTAATCTAATGGATATTTGTTGTATTATTTATACCTTCATCAGGAGTTGTCATATCATTTTTTTATAAATTCACGAATCTTTATTTTGATATTTATATTATGTAAAAAAATTAATTTATTATTTTTTATTATTAATGTTATTATAATATTTTTCATCTGATTCAAATTTTTTAAAGCTCTAATACTCATCTACTTTCTCTCTTTTTAATAAAGATATAGATTTTAGGGTTTGTTTAACAATTGAAAATGCGAAAAGAAAAAAAGTAATAACTTACTATCCTATGTTTACTTGACAAAAAATACATAATAAAGAAAAATAGAATAATTTTTAAATTTTTCTTTCATTCCTAATTTTTTTTGTGATTTGATTTATACTTTTATTTTGTATAAATTTTAAAACAATTTTACTCTTTAAAAATATAATATTTTAACAATACTTTTTAAAATTAAGTTAGGTAAAAAAATAAGAGATTTACTCAATTTTTATCTCTATAACTCAACACATTAAATAGATTTTTCATGAAAAATGGTTATGAATTAAATAAAATTTAATTTTTAATTAAAATTATTATATTAATTATAAATAATTATTATATTAATTATAAATAAAATATAAATAATAATTTATTTATAATTTTATAAAATATAACTTTTATTTTTCTTAATTTTTGAATATTTAATTTTCATTTTCATGATAATCTATATCATGATTATTATAATTTTTATAAATTATTAATAAATAATATAAAACAAATCAATAAACCTATATAAAGATTTAAGAGTGTATTAGGTATCAATATACTCTTAGATCTTTACATAGATGTTAAGTTTTAAGCTTTCATTAAAAAAAAAAGATCTTTACCTAGATGTTAAGTTTTAAGTTTTCATTAAAAAAAATACGAGAAAAGAGAAATAATTTTTTAAAATTTTTTTTTAAAAATATTTAATTAAAAATATTATATAATAATAATAAATTAAAAATTTTCCTTCATAAATTAGTGGAATTTGAGTGATATTTAATACAGTAGAATAAAATATAACATAAGAAAGCTAATATATCAATTCACCCCCTTCCAACGACACAAATTGGAAAAAGCTCCAAATTATAATACTCAATATTAGGCAAAATTTTATAATTTTTTTCTTTATTATATTAGTTTTACTATATATATTAAACGTATAATTACATGTCAAACAATCCCACTAATATTATACACGTAAAACTCACATAAATTACCAATTTATATGTCACAGTTTAGGCTGACACTCCTTTATTGCCTTTGCGTTATTACTTATTAGGAGGAAGAGAGAATCAATGGCTGAAAATCCTATTCAAAGTCATCTTTAATGTACATGTACCCATTGAAACTTAGGAACCTTCCAATCATGAAGAAGAGAGGCAGATCAGTTTCATCAACCCCTTCAACTCCTCCAAACCCACAATTCCTTCATAGAACGCAACACTTGAAAACCATCTCTAACTTCTCCAAAAGACCCAAAATCATCCTTCAATCCGCCTCAACACCCCCACAAATCGAAGCCGCCAAATGGGTTCCTCTCAATCTTAGCCGGTCGGAACTCTCGTTGCCCCTCACATTTCCCACTGGCCAAACTTTCCGGTGGAGACAAACTGGTACTCTTCAGTACACAGGCGTTGTTGGGTCTCATCTAATCTCCCTCAAGCACCTTCCAAATGGGGATGTTTCGTATTGCCTTCACAATTCAGCCTCCGAAGCTGATGCTAGATTGTCTATTGAGGATTTTCTCAATGTGGGTATTTCTCTTAGTCAACTTTGGGGGGTATTTTCGGCTTCTGATTCTAGGTTTGCTGAGTTGGCTAGTTACTTGGCCGGTGCTCGAGTGCTTAGGCAAGACCCACTTGAGTGTTTGATTCAGTTTTTGTGTTCATCTAATAATAACATTAAGAGAATAACAAAAATGGTGGATTTCGTATCGTCCTTGGGGAACTATTTGGGGTCTGTTGAAGGTTTTCAGTTTCACGAGTTTCCATCCTTGGAGCGATTGTCAATAGTGTCAGAGAAAGAGCTTAGAGAAGCTGGTTTCGGCTATAGGTTTGTAATTCCCCTTTTGAATATTGCTTCACGGTCTTGATTGCATTTATATATATTGCTTTTTTATGAGCCGCTTTTACTTTTTATTCTATTGTTTGGCATTTTTTTCAAGCTTCAATAGCTTCTTGTGTATATCATATTACAAAGTTATTGTTCTGGGGCTGATTTTGTATTCTTGTTGTGATTGTTAATAGACCCCAAACATGGAGTTCCATTGTTCAAAACTGTTGTTAATTGTAATTATGACTGTTGATTACTGTGCATGTGTGAAGTGAAACTATAGGTAATTAACTATGCAAGTCTGGAATATTAAGCAAGAGAGAAGGTGCTCTCACTTGCTTTGATTGCTTGGGATTCGATACATGCTTGTCAGAAACTGATACAATAAACCCTTACCTATTTTTGCTTTGCTTTGCTTGTTAGAAACTGATACAATAAACCCTTGGAAAGTGTTACTGGTGTTGGATGTGTATTGGAGAGCTCTCTAAACCTAGAAACTGATTGGACTGGCTTGAAATCAAAGTTGAAGCATTTCAGAATCTGGAAAAAGTTAATAGAGAATTAAATACGGAGTAATTGTTACCATGATCAGACTTGTTTGATTTGTATTCTCATAGTGACATTATGTTTCAAGTTTACCAAGGGTAGTAAGAATTATCACAACTAACTCATAGGAAAGGGATCTTGCCAATGACAACTGCTTGATTTGCATTGCCATATGTCTTATTGATTTTTTTTACAAGGTATAAATTGGGTAGAGTTATGCACCTTCATGATTTTTTAAATTATTTCTGTAATCAAGCCGTTTCGTTGATATTTTGATCATTATCTATTTTGTGCTATGTTTTCTGCATAAAATAAAAGAGGCATGACTTGCACAATATGTTGAAGCATGCTTTCTCCTGCACCTAAAATTCATTTTGGTTTTGATCATTTTTCCTTCTATCATAGATCAAACACATCAACACATCTTCCGTTTTAACTGATCCTATGGGCATACTTATTGTTTTCCCTTGGATGATCAGGGCCAAATATATAACTGGTACTATCAAGACATTGCAGTTAAAACATGGTGGAGGGGCAGAATGGCTTTTGTCTCTACGTAAACTAGATCTTGAAGAAGTGACTGCTGCCCTTTGCAGTTTGCCTGGAGTTGGTCCGAAAGTGGCAGCATGTATTTCTCTCTTCTCTCTTGATCAACACCATGCGATTCCCGTTGATACACATGTGTGGCAGGTAGGCTTATATTTCTCAGTTTAATGATGTTTATCCATAGAGACATTGTATATGTCTGATCTGTATTTGTGTTAATAGTGAGATGGTAAATTTTAAAGAGTCTGCTTGGCTCCTTTTATTGGTTGGTCACTGTTCTTGCATAAAACTTACCTTATTTAACCCCAGTAAGAGATCTGGATCAAAAATCACATGATGGTCTTGCTTGTTTAAACCTCTACCTTTTTTTTTGCTCTGATTGTTTAAACCTCCACTTAAATGAATTTTTTTAATTATCTTTTTTTTATCAAGCTTAAATTCCAGATTTTTTATATATATTCAGATATCTGGGCAAAAAATCACACGATGTTCTTGCTTGTTTAAGCATCCCCATTTTTTTGTGCTTTGATTGCTTTAGCCTCCGCTTGAATGAATTTTTGTGTGTTTTACAGTCACTTCTATTATCAAATTTAATTTCAGAGTTCTCATATATTTTTTTCCCTTCTTGTTGCTGAGAAAGATTGCTACAAGTTATATCACCCCTGAGTTAGCCGGTGCTCGCCTAACACCCAAGCTCTGCGACCGTGTAGCTGAGGCATTTGTGAGTAAATATGGAAAATATGCTGGCTGGGCTCAAACTCTGCTTTTTATAGCTGAATTATCATCACAGAAAGCTCTCTTACCATCAGAACTTTGGAATGAAAAAGGGAAAAGATCTTCTAAGACAAAAACCGTTGAAGCCCTAACTGTGGCAGAGACAATAACTTAGGGTTGCTGTTTCAAGCATTTAAAAATCTTGACATTTGATTTTGCATTTTAGCATCAAGTAATTCATTAACTCTGAGGAAGCGATCGTATTACTCGTGGGAATTCATCGTTGAAAAACTTCCAGAGTCAACTTGATGACTTGTGCAAGTATCTGCATTGCTGTTTGTTATTTCCAAACTCCAGTGACTTTACCCAAGGCATGTCGAAATTATTGCTTTGTTTACACTGATCTCTTGATATATTTGTATAACATTGAAGATTTGAAGTGAAATTAATACTTGTTAGAGTATTATTTTATATTTGAAATGACTAAACTTTCATATTTTACTTATAGCATTATGTTTTATTTTTTAGAAAGACAACATAATCAACTAAGAGAAAAATATAGATGAATATTCTAATTATAGGGAGAAAAGAGTATTAAAGAGACAGAATAGGGACTTAGGAAGGAGATGTATTAGAAAGGAAAACTTTAATAATTAATTAACCAATAAACTTTTATGTCTGGAATGAAAAATCAATTACATAAAGACCATCTTTATAGAGAACCAAAATCCCAATTGCCAAATGCTAAAGCTAAAAATAAGAAACCCTAAACAAATATTTATTGGGTAAAGGATGCTAGGAGTCTTTTAGTTTATACAAGTGGAGCGCACGAGTTCCATAGTTTTTTAGTGGACCACATAGGTCCTGTTATTTTTATAAAATTAATACCAAAATCTTATGTTAATAGTTGATTGAGAAATTAGGCCATATTTTGTCATGTAATGGTTACATAATCAAATTTATAAGGTTATTTCTAGTTATTCACCCTCATCTTAATAATCTCAATAAAATTGTTATTTTTGAATCTAAAAATATCATCACAAATTTGATAATATGACTAAAAAAATGATAAAATCTTGTTCAATTTTTCAATCAACAATCAAAATAAGATAGGACTTTAGTATTTATTTTATGAAAGTAACAGGATCTGTGACCCGCAAAAAAACTACAGAATTTATGCTCTCTACTTGTGTAAGCTAGAGGACCCTTAGTGCATTTCACCTATATTTATTCAAGAAAAATCTTAAATAATCAATATAATAACAGCTGACTATCCTATAAATTTGTATGATTGCTAAGTAACCCTAATATTATGATTCTATTACCAACGTATGGTAATTGAGAATAAATGGTGAACTGTTGGCCTTGGCCTGATAAGAATCTTCTATGCTAAGATTACTTCAATTACATTGTGCATCAACCAGCAGTTGTTTGAGAACTCGTGGACATGGATCCCCAAAGTTCTTGTTCGATACAGGGATGGTACACCTCCTCTTCTCTAGACAAGCCTGCCAAACACAATACAATCAAATTCGACAATGGACACAAGACTTGTAATATAGGAACACAACCAAGTAGATTATTATAATTTTTCCATCTAGCATGAAACAAGCTTATTTCACAATGTTACCAATTACACATCGGCGTAAATTATGTAGCTTGTTACATTGTGAAATACGCACCTTTAGTTGATTTATGAAATCGTTGCAATCTCAAGCTTACCTGCTCTACAACTGTAGCTGATTGAAATGAGTGGCAACTTCCAAGGGTATAATTACCACAATTACCAGAGGGGTTTCCATAGCTTGCAAATGATATGTTGGAGATTTTCTTTCCTCTAGGACAATTGAGTTTGACATTTGAAGCATAGTGATGGGTGTTTCTTATACTTTCTCTTGTTTGATCCATTCTCACCCATGAACTCAACGGAGGCAAACGTGACTCGGACACTTGCACACATACTTTTGGTATTGAAACTGTGTCTATAGAAATCCCAAGGGGGTTACCCCCTTCTTCTTCTTGGATAACTAATAAATTGCCACTAGGTTTCAGGAAAGTCCGTGGAACATGGTACCTAAGTTTAAAAATATGCATAGAAAAAATAAAAGGAAAAGTATTAGAGCTATGGTAATGTAAAAAGAAAAAAGTCTAAATGTTACAACTTTGTGATAAATCTCAATTGACGTAGAGTTTGACTATATCACATGAGTGTACTAAACTAGTTGTGTTTGTAATATTTTTGTGATATATAATAATGTTTATTGAAAATATACGAAAACTTTACCATGTTTGGGAAGGAGTTCCTTTAGGTGTGAGAAAGGAAGCCCAATAACGACCAATGCTTTGGCCATTGACAAAAGCTTCACCTTTTCCCATGGTGCCAAGATTTAAAGCAATAGGTTTCTCTCCTGCTGGTTCATCAAATTGTGTCTGAAAACCAAACATCAATGTAAAATACAAGAGGTATTATATCAGACTCAAAATAAGTACGAAGGCCTGGGTATTTTTTATATATGCTTTTGATACCCTGTAAAAACACTTCTAGTTGTAAAAAAATGGTTTTGAACGGCCGAACCAAGCAAATTTTCTTTTGCTAGAGATGAAAACGAAAATTCTTAAAGTAAAGAAGGCTATTTTACTTGGTTTACCCTAGAATTGCATAATGCATTAGAGATTTGGAATGATATAAAAATGTAGAGTATTTGTTGAAAAAATAATTGGGTTGAATTATATTACATACCTTATACCATGTTAGTGGTTGACCATTTGAGCTTTCGTTCCATTTTGTCAAGCTGGATCCAATATCTGAATATATTTGAAGGTTTTCACCTAACAACCCAACCTTCACAAAATCGTCCCATAACACCAGTGTAAGACATAGAAGAGTAGTCAATGAAAATAACAACATTTCTTAAGGGTGGTCAATAGCACAAGTTATTCAATTATATAAAAAAAAATTAGTCTTTTTGTTATTCTCTTTTGTAATAATTTAATTCTTTTGTTTTAAAAAAGTGATATTACAAGAAAAATAGAAAAAAAATTTAAAATTTTATAATTTGTTATTATACAATCATTTTTTCATAACAAAAAAATTAAACTGTTATAACATATTACAAAAAGACTAAAAATATTTTAACCGATATAATTAAGAGATTTTGGTTGTACTTTTTCGTAAAACAATGTTAGGCAGCCACTTATTTTTGATGAAATGTGAGTTTAATTTTTAGCTAGCATTGAAATAAATTTCCTATAACCCATTTAGAGAAGGTAAAAAAATACAACATATAAAAAAAGTTACTTGATAACTCCAAGGAGAGATTGTAACTTCTCTGTTTTGAATCCACACTCTATGTACGCCCAAAACTCTACGTTCCATATATGCTCCTCCATCCTTCATATCCAAATAAGTAACGCAAGTTTTTTTGAATAAATATTAGCTTATATAAATTACGTAGTTACTTTAAGTTTTATGAACTCTTTTAGGACGTAAGGTGTCCTAAATTTTTATCAGGATATCGACAAAACCTATTTGCTTTAGTTTTATGTAGCATTCATGTCACATACTTGCTTAACCATGATACACAAGTACTTAACGAAAAAGAAGATATGTTAAACAAAGGTTATATGTAGATGTTGTAGTATATTCCATAGGGAGTAATTGAGATACTCTACATTATGAAAAACATTAACAGCTTTCTTTTCAAGTTATAGATTCGAACAGCATTAAACATCATTTGATCTTAAAAAAAAAATTGGCTCTCTTCTAATGGTAGAAAAAGAAACAGAAAAATATAAGAGTGGAGATTGAAAGTACCGGTAATCCAACAACTACACTGAGTAAGGAGATATCATTTATTCCCTTATTTAAAGTGACATTTTTATCCAGTGAGAAGGTTTTAGACTTGGAATAACCAGGAGCAGACCCTGTTTAAAACAAAGTAAATCCAGCAATTAACCATACAGTGTTTATGGTAATAATTGAAAGGGCATGAAGAACTTAAAAAAAAAACAAAAACAAAGAAGAAGAAGAGTTCCTCTCTTGATATATATAATATTTAATAAAGGGTTCCAAGGGCAAACTGAAGTTCTAATATTCAGGATATTTATGCAAGATTATGAACCCCTTTTACCAACTAAAGATTAACGCTAAAGTACCAAAGTAATCATTCACCTTTTCACTTTCTACCAATTTAGTCTTATATATTTAGTTCAACAATTTAGTATATAAATTTTGCAAATTTGGCCAATTTAACAGAAAATCTTTTAAATTAACTAATTTAGTCCATAACTGTTTTCAAAATTTAAACTACATTTGACTAATTTGATTAGGACTAAATTACTCCGATATTTAAAGGTGAAGGACTAAATTGGTCAAATTATAAGCTTTTGATCTAAATCAGTTGGAATTTAAAATATATAAAGTACTAAATCAGTGGGAAGTAAAAAAAAAGGTGAAGGACCAAATTTGTACTTCGGCCAAAGATTAAGAATGACCAAAGAAAAGATAGGACTTGCCTACTAGAGCTCCATTGACGTATGCATGTAAAATATGTCCATGGGAGTACACAGAAAGTAAAGCTGTATCATTAGGGACATCATGATTAAACCTGCATTAATTTGTAAGCAAATTAATTAAGCATAAATGAAATTCTTAGAGAAATAAAAAGAAAAGAAGAAGCATATATAGATTAATTTAGTCAAAACATGTTTGACATTGTTATCAAATAATGATCAATTCTAAATTACCTTAAAGTGTACCAAAGATAATCGCTTTTATCTTTTGTTATACTTGTATGCTCCAATATTGAGTCCTCTCTCAACGTTGCAGTCTCATAGCTTGGCACAGGCTCTTTGAAACTCTGCCATTGTACCGACGAATCAAACTTTTGGGTCGGCACCATTGATCTTGTATCATATTGAGTGTTTACCTGTTAAAATGAACAATTAAAACAACTAAAGGTACATTATGATAAGTTCAATGACTAGTTGTAGGCAAAAAAATGTATGAAATTTATTAACTCTGTGAAAAGTCTAGCAATGAGAATAGGTATGAACCTTGGCAGTGTTAAAAGCAATGTTTTTGCAATCGGGTAGGATACTGATTGACTCTTTAGGCAATCTGTATATCGAATTTCGAAAACTAAACTTGGCTTCCCGTTTGTCATTGTTCACCAAGAAAGCAGCACATTTCCCTGATGATTTGTCTTGGTAAACATACGCCTGTTAAACATAGCAAAACAAATTCACTTTTGTTACTTTTTCAAAACTAGAGGTGTGTTTATTTGTGCTTCTGTTAAAAAAGAGTTTCAACTTAAAACGGTTTTAAGATACGAACACTCGGGTCATATTTGGTTCCTATAATAAAAATGTAATACGAATGAAAAATGTAATAAAAATTGAATTAAACGTAAATAATATTATTATTATAATGTTTGTTTAACCTAGAATTAAAATAAATATAATATTAAAATTAAATTTATAAAATTAACAAAATTTGAAAATAATTTTTTTGAATATTTAAATGAAAAAAAATTATAAAAGATTATACAAATTGAGAGAAAATAGAATATTCTTGAGAGGTATTAGAAAAATAAGCATTATTGTTACTGTTTTAATGTTTTACATTAATTTACATATTAAGAGTCAAACTAAACACATAAATACCTTGAATAATTATTATTACGATTTGTTGAAAGATTATATTGTCTCACATCGATTACGTCTTGGGCTTATATAACACGATTCTTATTACAATTAACTAAACATAACCATAGTTTATGTATATGCTAGAAAGCAAAAATGCAATTTTTGAGCTCTGAAAACATTTATGTTAACTTTTTCATGTTTCTTTCATAAATACTTTTTTTACGTTAGATGCCATTTTTGTCAGTCTTGTAAGCACAAACAAACAGAACTTAGAAATTGCAACGAAAATTTTTCATGACTTACATCTTTTAGTGGACCTAAAGAGGAAATAACCCTTTCACCATAAAGTAAGGGTTGTGAGCACAACTTCATTACAGTGTGTAATTCCTTAAGATGGCCCCATTTTGGTTGCCGAATTGAACCTGCACCAATACAAATATTGTGAAATTTTAGTGGAACATTGTGAAACACTATCAAAACTCAAAAGGGCAAAAATAAGAAGTAGAGAAAACCAACCAAACTCATCAAGAGGAGCCAGATCATAATAACTTGTTACCACGTAGGCAGAGGAGGTTCTTCCAAAATTGGTTCCTCCATGATACTGTGTTTAACCCATCTTGTCAGTTAACATACAATGACTGTTCCATGTAAGATTGGTAATAACTAGTAATTTAATGATATCATACCATATAGTAATTTACATAGCTTCCATTTTTGGCGAGAATAAATAGAGCAGCATGGAAAGCAATTTCTTCAGCTGTTCTTACATATGGGTTTTCACCGTATTGCTGTACGCTGTAACAAGAAAGCAAAAGGAAACATCTTTCACTTTCTTAGGTACAAAATTGATTAATGGGGAAAAAAACTGTTAAGTTACGAACACTAACAAGCTTGTCCAAAGCTCTGTCCACATAGATGGTTTATTAGGAGAATTAGGTCCTGGAAATGTTTTTCCACATTGCATTCCATTACAAGTATTGATCTGAAAGACGTCCATGAAGAAAAATTGACATATTTTAATATAGTCTAGAGTGCAAAATATTGTTTAATTTTCTCGAGTTTGGGTCCTTAATTGGCCATTTTATAGATTTGATTGAAAATGGCACCAAATCACCGGAATAGTCTGTGTACATAAGTTGTACATGAGCAATGTACATCCTATATGTCGCAAAAAAAAACTTAATTTGAAACAATTTTTGCTCAAATTCAAAATTTCATTTCCATTTACACACAGGGGCAGATATGTAGTGGGACGAGGAGGGCCAATTATCTTCTCTCATTGTTTGACAAAGAAAATTTTAAGTATAATATTCATAGAATTATAAAAAATTACGTATATAATAAAATTGTGTTATTTTAATATTTTAAATTTTAATCTTTTATAACTCGCTATAAATTCAATAATTTAAACATATTTACGATAAAATAAGATACATATCATATATTTATTCAAGAAAAAGAAACGATAGTATTGTTTACTGTGTTTATCCCTTCATTGGGTTTAAATCCTGAAGTTCGTTACTGTTTACGGAGGCATTTTCACAAACAGATTGTAAACGAAAGGATAAAACAAAACTAACCACTGGGTCAGGAGCATCTTGTTGCTTGCACATTATCCATGGAACACCAGTTTCAAGTCCAACAGCCATTTCAGCAGCCCAACGAACATAAGAAGTTCCACTCTCATGAAAAGCAGCTTCAACTATGTTGTATTCATTCTCAATCTATAATGAAAGTCCTTTCAATAATCTTTTGAAATCTTACTTTTTCCATATAAACTACAAATGATTAAGCAACTGCTAGAAAAATGTCTTTACTTGAGATAATATAATTGGCCCTCCTTGTGTTGCATAAAGTTTCTCTGCTTTCATCATGTTGACTATCTTACTTGTGAAATCTTTCATGTGAAACTGCAATATTTAACAAAGAAATAAGGTAAATAAAAACAGAACTGAAATACATTTATACTATTTCCTTTTATTACTTAATATATTTAATACAAGATAATATAATTATAAGAGTTTGAAAGAAGTGACCATTTAATTGGGATGTTTTGATGGATATATGATTGCAGTCACATGTAAGGCTGTAACCTTCATTTTAAAAATGTAAAACGGTACATTGGTCCGCTTGTTTTGAAAACCGGGATATTAAGTATAATTAGTACAATAATATTACAAAAGTTATGGTTTTATTATGTGTTTGTAACACGGTCACCTTTTAAATTAAAAAAATGGGATATTAGGAAAATTATGTTATTTTAAAATGTGAGATTTTTTTTTTACATTATTTTACTAATTGACTTTAACCCATTTTTGAAACAATAGTATAATTAAGTATGTAATTGATAACAATTTTAATTTTTAATTTATGTGTTTTAAGTAATTTTTTTAATTAAATATGTATGATAATTATTTTTATTTTAAATTTTAATTTTTAAAAAATCAGTACCAAAATATGAGATAATTCATAAAGATTTTGTAATCATATTTTTAATTTTCATTAAATATTTTTTCTATATAGTTGATCAAGTCTTATAATTTTTTTTCTCTATAAATGTTGAAACAAAGTTGTAAATAATAACAAAAAAAATTCTTATTTATATGTTTTTGAAAATAAATTAGAAAACATAAAGCTTATTAAATATGTAATAGGTGATTTTTTTTTTGTTTTCTTTAAAAAATTGTAAATTGTAATATATTAATGATTATTTTTACAAAATTAATTATTTAATCAAAAATTATAAATGATAAATTAAAATCCTTATCAAACGTAATATAATAAGATAAGAAGGATAAGTAGCACTTTTACCCTCAATAGTACACTTTGTTTTCATATATTAAACAAAATTATTATTGTTATTTAGTTGATAGAAAAACAAAAATTTTAGGATTAAGTTGAATGATCCTTGAGACATTACTGATAAATTGATAATTTCCCATGAATTAATCTAGGAAATTAAAGGAAAATACCTTGAATAGTTCATTATCAGATCTGTAAATAATGCCCGGAATGTCATGTAGCCAAAATGGTAGACCCCTGAAACATCATTGTAATAAATTTTATTTATCAAAGAAATTGTAAAGAAAATTATAATAAATTTAATTAGATTCTAACCCATAATTCCATTCACTTTCAATGAAAGGTCCAATCCTAAGACACACATATAAGTCTTGTGCTTGAACTTCCTTTATAAACCTTACTAAGTCCTTCCTTCCACTAAAATCATACTGCATATGCAAAACAGAGATTATACATATAACTATATATATATATATATGTTGAAAAAAGATGAAATTTAATTAAAAAAATTTTGTTGGGAAATGTGCCTTGTCCCACATTGTTTTTTTTATATTATTTTAAAGAGGTATAAATAGTGAGGAGTTATTGGGATTTGGGCGAGGCACCCACTTTGTGGAAGGGATGGACCTAGGCAAATGTGATACCACACACGCGCACGCACGCGCGCCGCCGCGTCCGTCCGTCCGACCGACGGCCGTGCCGAGCCGAGAGTCCGAGTCCAGTTCGAGTGCGTGTGCGTGTGCGTGTGTGTGTGAGTGAGTGGTATTTTCTTTTGGTAAAATATTCTTTTAAGGAAAATTTTACACTTACAAAAATGGTTGTTATATATATATATATTTTTATGATCGTTATTTTCTTTTATTAAGAATATGACCGTTTGTCTTCTTTATTCAAAAGAGCCGTTATTTTCTTTTATTAAGAATATGACCGTTTGTCCCAAATTATATCCGTTATCCGTTACTCGTCTTTAATCTCAAAAATGTCATACTCTTCATTACTAGAATGGCCGTAGTTACACTCTTAATTCCTAGACATTAGTTTTATTCATAATTACCACACGGTTTCTAAAGTCTATAAAAGGAGGGCTTCAGCTCATTTGATACACAACAATCGAATCATCTCCCTACGAAAAAATTCTCTCCACAATTTCTAAGTTTTTTTTTTTTGTTTTAGTTTTCCGAGCAACAAATTGTCGTGTAGCATTCCGGTCTTCATCGGCAAATGAAGTTAGACGCAATTAAGATTACAGTTGTTTATCACTGGGACGACGAATTTGGCCGTGTTTGCTTATAAATCGGGAAAGCCGCGAAACGTCTTAAAGAGAGCCGACCTAGTCCGCGACTTCAACCTGCGCTACTTTCAAGTTATCTAATATTGTTCCTACACCGTTTTTATAAACTTGCATCAACAATTTAAGACGTTATTCAATGCCATGTCTCTTGAAATGCTAGCTCTTGATCTCAACAAACCATTCCGTTTGAGGGATTACACTTTAAAAGATGGAGACAAAAAATGTTGTTTTCTTAACCATGAAAAAAGTCGTCTTTTCTTGAAAAACCAATACTGACCAATCCTCATCAAGCCAAACTAAAGTTTTAGACGCTGGATTGAAAATGATTTTCTATGCAAAAACTATATTCTTAATGGTTTAGGCGATGATTTGTATGATTATTATAAGCTGTGATAAGTCCTGCTAAGGAAATTTGGGAAGCACTTCAAAAGAAATACTACGACCGAGGAAAATTTGGGTACTAAGAAGTATCTTTGTTAGTAGATACATGAAGTTTCAAATGATTGATGGCAAATCAGTGGAAGCTCAATCACATGACCTGAGAAAGATAGACACGAAATAACTTCAAGGTATGACTTTAGATGAACAATTTCAAGTATTTGTTATAATAGATAAATTACCCCTACTTGGAAAGATTTTAAGAATACACTTAGGCATAAAACTAAGGAATTTTCTTTAGAAAGTCTTATAACCCGTTTAAGAATAGAAGAAGAAGCTCGAAAACAAGACCAAAGAGATGAAGTACTCGTAGTCTCAAATAATAGTACCAATAAGAAACCCTCATCTACAATTCTGAAACCTAAAGGTAGAAATATGAAAACTCATAATCGTAGTAACAATCCAAACCGCAACCACCAAAATAGAAATAGAAACTATCCTCCCCAGAATGGACCTCAACCCCCCTTAAGGAATAACACATTCATGTGTTATAGTTGTAATAGACCTGGCCACTTGGCTAGGAACTGCCGGAACAGGAATCGTCCTGCCCCACAGGCAAACCTTACCGAAGATCAACTTATTGCTATGATATCTGAAGTCAATTTTGTTGGTGGATCCGAGGGGTGGTGGATAGACACTGGTGCTTCTCGCCATGTTTGCTATGATCGAGACATGTTCAAATCCTATTCTGATTCTGAGGATAAGAAAGTGCTGCTGGGTGACTCCCACTCCACTAAAGTTGCTGGTACTGGTGAGGTGGTTTTGAAGTTTACCTACGGAAAGACCGGCCATCTTGAAGGATGTCCCGCATACTCAGCATGAGAAAGAATTTAGTTTCGGGCTATCTTCTTAACAAAGTCAGTTTACTCAAACTATGTGGCCGATTTATATACTATAACTAAAAATAATATATTTGTTGGGAAAGGGTACGCCATATTGATGGCATGTTCAAATTAAATGTTGAAATTAATAAAACCTCTTCTTACCTTATATATGTTGAGTTCTTTAATATTTGGCGTTATGAGACTTTGTCATGTTAATAAGCATAATAAAGAACATGAGTAGCTTTAGAACTAATTCCTAAACTATCTTTAAATGATTTTGAAAAATGTGAATTTTGTAGTCAAGCTAAAATAACCAAAACTTCACATAAATCGGTAGTTAGGAGAACGAACCTTTAGAATTAATTCATTCTCGATATATGTGAACTTGATGGAAATTTAACAAGAAATGGAAAACGCTATTTTATAACTTTTATGAATGACTGTATTCGAATTACACTTATGTATATCTAATGAAAAATAAAAGTGAAGCATTTGATATGTTTAAAATATTTATGACCGAGATTGAAAATCAACTTAACAGAAAAATAAAAAGGTTTTAAGTGATAGAGGCACCGAATATGATTCCAATATCTTCAATGATTTTTATAAAAACTCATGGAATCATTCATGAAAAATCGCACCTTATTCTCTACGAAAATGAATGGCAAGTCAAAAGAAAAATAGAACTTTCTTGAATCAAGTTATTTGCAATTTTATTAAACTCTGTCTCTCCCATTGGTGGGGAGAAATTTTATTAACCGTCGCACATGTGCTAAATAGAGTGCCTAAATCTACAAATAAAATTTCACCCTATGAAATTTTGAAAAATAAGAAACCTAATTTAACTTATTTTAAAACTTGGGGTTGTTTAGCCTATGTTAGAATCCACGATTCTAAAAGAAATAAACTTGCTAGTAGAGCATATGAACGTGTATTCATAGGATCTGTGAATAGTAAAGCTTATAAATTCTATGACTTAAAAGATCAGGTTATAGAATCAAATGATGCCGACTTCTATGAATATAGGTTTCCCTTTAAATTTAAGAATAAATGAGCTCGCTGCCTAGTAATTTACCTATAACTAGAACTAGTGAACAAACCGAAGAATTAAACACCTAAATTAGAAGAAGTAAACGAGCTCGAACACTTAAGGATTTTGGGTGATTTTTATGCTTATACCTTAGAGGAAGATCCCCAAACTATTAAAGAAGCATTATCTTCTTTAGATGCCAACTTATGGGAAGAAGCCATAAATGATGAAATGGACTCACTTGAGTATAATAAGACTTGGCATTTAGTTGACTTACCTGCAAAAACCATTGGATGTAAATGGATACTAAAAAGAAATTGAAACTGATGGTACTATTGAAAAATATAAAGCTCGTCTTGTAGTTAAAGGATATAGGCAAAGGGAAAATGTAGATTTCTTTGATACCTTTTCACCAAGCTACACGAATAACTATACGTGTACTTTTCTCTCTATTTGCTATCCATGATTTAGTAGTACATCAAATGGATGTTAAAACGCTTTCTTAAATGGTGATTTAGAAGAAGAAATTTATATGGATCAACTGAAGGTTTTGTTATCCCCTGTGTCAAGAAAATAAAGTTTGTAAATTAGATAAATCTCTTTATGGTCTAAAACAAGTACTGAAGCAATGCATGAAAAATTTGATAATCTAGTTATCTCCATGGATTCAAAATAAATGAAAGTGACAAATGTATTTATTATAAATTAGAAGATAATATGTGCACTATTATATGTTTATATGTGGATGACATGCTTATTTTTGGATCAAATATTTATGTTGTGAATAATGTCAAAATGTTGTTAAGAGCTAATTTTGATATGAAAGATCTCTTGGAAATGTAATCCTTGGTATAAAAATAACTAGGTGTGAAAAGGAATTTCTCTAGATCAATCTCACTACATTGAAAGATCTTAAAGAAATATAATTACTTTAAGTAAACTGCATGTACTCCTTATGATCCTAGTGTAAAGTTGTTCAAGAACACCGGAGCGGTGTTAGACAACCGAGACAGCGAGCATCATCGTAGCTTGCCCATCACGCGTGCACCAGACCGGACATAGCTTATGTTGTGGGACTTCTATGTAGGTTTACGGTAGACCTAGATATAGACATTGGAATGCTATTGAAAGGGTTATATGAGATACCTTAAGAGAACTATGAACCTTGGATTACATTATAAAAAGTTTCCACATTTGTTTTAGAAGGATACAATGACGATGAACACTTTATCGAAGACTCCAAAGCAACTAGTGGCTATATTTTTAACATATTGGTGGAGTTGTTTCTGGAAGTCTAAGAAACAAACAATATTGGCTCAATCTAGTAGATGAGTCCAATGATAGCACTAGCCTCGCTAGTGAAGAAGTTGGCTAAGAAGTTTGTTAGGCGAGATCCCTTTATGGGAAAAGACCCGTCTGTCTTGATCCACAGCGATAGTACCGCTGCTATTGCAAAGATTGTAACCGTTACTACGGCAAGAGACGACAAATACGTCGTAAGCGTATAATCTTGTTAGAGAATTTCTCTCAACGGGAGAAGAAGTGGATCATGTATGCGTCGATGAAAATCCTTTGACGAAAGGATTACCAAGAGAAAGGTTTTCAAAACCTCAAAAGGAATGGGATTAATGCCCTTAGAATGAAGAGTCACTTACATGGTAACCCAACTTATGGAGATCCCAAGAAATAAGTTCAAAGAGGTAATAACAAATCATGAAGTGATACGAGATGTATCATGTTATTTATTAAATCCCATTCTATATTGTTAGAAGCATGAAGTCTGACGATAGAAAAGGATGAGTTAATTGTTAAACTCTTAATGAGTTCTATACTCTACGTGGAGTAGAGTACATAGCTACTGAGGAGTACTCTTGATAGACCTATGTGAATGTGGAAGTGTGGCCGCTTCTACTATGGAAATTTTTTTGGGCAAAAATTTACTAGAGCGTTACTATCTTGGGATACACGTGGCCGTAAAGCACGGGCTTTTTCGAACTACACCTTGGAAAGGTCATGTGTGTGTGATGATTGTTAGAGATAGATTCAAAACTATGAGTTACTCTAGTATATTCTAAAGCATCAACACTATGCAAGGTTCAAGTCGATAGACACCTTTTCGCCATGCACAATCTTATAATTTTAATTGATCAGTTGCTCGATGAAAATTATTTTTATATAAAATTCAAGTGGGGATTGTTGAAAAAGATGAAATTTAATTAAAAAATTTTGTTGGGAAATGTGCCTTGTCCCACATTGTTTTTTTTATATTATTTTAAAGAGGTATAAATAGTGAGGAGTTGGCTATTGGGATTGGGCAGGGCACCCACTTTGTGGAAGGGGAGAGGACCTAGGCAAATGTGATACCACACACGCCGCAGCGCGCATCGCCGTCCATGCCTGGCCTGGTCCGACCGAGCAGTGCCGGCCGGCAGTCCCAGTCCGAGTTCGAGTTCTCGAGCGTGTCGTGTGGTGAGGTGGTATTTTCCTTTTTGGTAAAATATTCTTTTAAGGAAAATTTTTACACTTACAAAATGGTTGTTATATATATATATATTTTATGATCGTTATTTTCTTTTATTAAGAATATGACCGTTTGTCTTCTTTATTCGTAAAAAGAGCCGTTATTTTCTTTTATTAAGAATATGACCGTTTGTCCCAAATTATATCCGTTATCCGTTACTCGTCTTTAATCTAAAAATGGTCGTTACTCTTCATTACTCAGAATGGCTGCTTACACTCTTAATTCCTAGACATTACGTTTTATTCATAATTACCACACGGTTTCTAAAGTCTATAAAAGGAGGGCTTCGGCTCTCATTTGATACACAACAATCGCCAATCATCTCCTAAAAAAATTCTCTCCACAATTTCTAAGTTTTTTTTTTTTTTTTAGTTTTCCGAGCAACAAATTGTCGGGTGTAGCATTCCGGTCTTATCGGTCTGGTGCAAGTTACGAGAGATTAAGATTTCACTGTTTTATCCTGGGGACGACGAGGCTGTGTTTGCTTGCATAAATTGGGCAGAGCCGCGAAACGTCTTAAAGAGAGCGACCTAGTCCGCGACTCAACCCAAGCAGTTACTTTCAAGTTATCGGTAATATTGTTCCTACTCTGTTTTTATAAACTTGCATCAACAATATATATACAGTTCAGAAAAACTATGTGATTTGATTGTGAGATGAATTGAAGATTAAAAGTTGAGTTTGATCACTAGCTAGTACCTGTCCTTGTTGGGGTTCATGAAGGTTCCAAAAGACATATGTTTGTATAACATCTAAACCACCTTCTTTGGCCTTGGCTACGAGTGATGGCCACATCTGCAATTATATCAGTTTGATCAATTTTATTTTTTAATATTAATATCATTATATATAATTGGAGCAAATATACGGTGTAATATAGTTTGTTATTGTCATAAAAATACTAAGTAAAAATAAATATTAGAATACAAATAAGTTTGAATCTAATTAATTAGTTTTATTTTACATATATCATTTATAAAGTTTCATCAACAATAATTTATTACAATTTTATAATCTTTTAATTAAAAATAACAAAATATTTAAATAATATCGTATTTTAAACTTAGTAGATCTTTAGAGTGATAATTACATAAATAAATTAATATATTATAGTGTCAGTATTTGTCTAACCTAGTGGACCTAGTCAACTCTGTACCCAATTTTTGCAACTAAATTTTTGTTTTAGATTTTTGAGTTTTTTGAAACAAATATTTTAAGTACACACTTGCTTTAAAAAAATGTGAAAAAATTCAAGAATTAATTAAAGATCTTATTAGATTGAATTAAACATAATTTTTTTAACATGATATCAAAACAAGTCTTAATTGATGTGAATGACTCTGAGCTTTCCTTAATGGTCTCACTGTGTTACAAGCTATAAGTTCATCCCTATTTAATGTGATAGAAGTTGTTAAGAAATACTTATCGATAACAATATTGTTTATAAATTTAAATAATTTTTAATTTAATAAGATTTTATTGGTTTAAATTAAGTGTAAATTTCTAACAAAAAAACTCAAATATAAATTAAATTATACATTAAATTTTGATATTTTCAGTTATACCTTATCCTATGAAAAAAAGAAGAGATATTTTATTGATAGCAACCAAAAACTTTAAAATAAGTTTTGTTAGGAAATTTGGTTCTATACGTAAAAGCGTGTAACGCTGGCAAAGTAGTTTTCATATGGAAACAAAGCAAAAAATAAAAGAAAAACGATGGACTTGCAAACATGCCGTAAGGGACCGGATCGATGAAGTTGGTAAACGAAAATTGCATGATATCTATAAATTCTTGAAATATAAACAATGATTATATAATCATTACATAAGAATTGCAATTTAAATTTGAGGTAATATTACAAATAGAAACAAGAGAAATACTAATAACATAAATTAATTTACACAATTTTTATACCAAAATTGCTCATATATATCAAGATACGTAGTAAAATTATCTATAAAAATAAATTATTTTTTTAATTTTAAAATAATTTTGTTATACTTCTCAATATATATATATATGTGATTTAAATATAAAAATATGTGAAACTTACATGTACTTAGCATTCTTTATACAAACAAACCCATTTCTATTTAAAACAAAAACATTAAAAATAATTCAGAAGAAAAGGAGGGTTACAAAAATAAATATAATTCTGGCCTATAATGAATTTATTGATCAAATATATATAAGCGGTCACTCAAAGAAGAAATTGAACATATTATATATTTACAAGTAGTATATCATGAATTTTGTTTTATTATTTGGAAGGCCAAAATGAGAGTTATTTTAAAAATCATGCAAATACAACACGAGATCACTTCGGGATGTTCTCCAACACTAAATCTTTTTCCTACCTAACAAAATACAAAAAAACAAGGAATGGTTCAACCATATTTTGAATTCAAATTATGTTGATCAATATTCAATATTAGCCATATTAATTATTAACAAAACAAAAGCCAATATTGATCGGAAAATTAATGATGTATTAAAGATTAATTACTTTCATGAAGTATAGTAGAAAATGATGATTACCTCAGGTGTGCTACGAGGATAATGTATCGAACCAGAGAAAAGAAGTCTATGTTCACCGTTGATAATCAATGATCTACCGTCATATGTCACGTTATCGGCACGAGTTTTGCCGCTGTAAAAAGCATTGATCATGAGCAGAGCAAGACAGCATATCATACATAACTCCATAGCTGTAATATTATTATGCAAGACCAAAGTATATACAGAGGGAGGGAGGGAGGGAGGGATGGAGGGAGAGAAGAAGATAAGAAGTTTATGAAGATCTTTACAATCAGCTTGTTGGTGTAACTAGAAATGCATGTGAAATGGGAATAAGACTAATTAATGAGAGAGGATTAGTTGTATTGTATATATAACATCTAGCTAGAGAGAGAGAGAGAGAGAGAGAGAGAACAAGAAAAATGGACAAGGTTAAGAAGTGATGGAATTGAACATATATGAGTGTATTTGAAGTTATGATTCTATATTTTTATTAGTAGTATTTATTTTTAAATATTTGAGGAGTATTCAAAAAAAAAATCATCACAAAGTATACAACTCATAAATTCTATAAATGAAAATGTGATATTTATGTGTTTATAAATGCAATTGTTGAGATGCGTAATTTGTTATATCAATATTATAAGAAAAAAGATTGGGAGTATCAAATTATTCAATATTATTTGTGTGTAAATTATATAACATTTTTATATAATTTTTTAAATGTTAATTAAGGATTAAATTTATATTCACACGTATTACTTTCCTACCGTTAATATGTGTCATTACTCATGTTATAAACATAAATAGAAATTCCAAGAAGCGTATTGGTATTTTCAGAAAAAATACTAATAATAAAGATGCGTATTGGATCACCTCATATCTCTTTTGGCACTTTTTTTTTATTGATTATTATTTTAAAAAAGTCTTTTTTTTCTCTTATAATTAAAACCATTTGTAGTATATAATTTGGGTGTGAGTTTAAGAAATACTATCTGTCTGTGATGCACGTTAAAGTTTATTAAAAACATATTTTTTAAATTTTAAAAAGCTAATCTAATAAATGATACATATTTTATTTTTTATTATAAATAATTATATTATTTTTATTAATTTAAACTTTCATTTTTTCTTTAATTCATTCCCATCTTTTTTCTCTTATAACTGCATTATTATTAAGGAAAACTCATAATATATAATGGAGAGTTCTAATGATATTTGCAGCGTATATTTTAATTAAATACTAATTTCAAAATATAAATTAATTATTATGAATATAATTTATCTATAATTTTATAAATATTATATAAAAAATTTATTTATCGAGAACTAAAATAGGACATGTATCCCTCCTTAATTATGTATACATATACCTATGTTAATGTTTATGAATATATCGAAAATTCAATTTACATAAAAATTAAGGATATTATCGATATAATAAACTCATATAAAAGTAAAAAAAATTAAAGTTATTTAAAAAAATTTAAGATATAAAAAATTAAATAATATTGTATCTCATTCAAGTAATAATTATGTGCCAAATAAAAGATAACTTGGATGAAAATAAAGTATTTTAATATTAAGAAATTATATTTTAATTAATCTAAATAGATTTTTTAGGATGATTTTCAAATATTTCATAAACATTATGTAGATTAAATGCTACTTGAAATAGCACTTTTATTTATATTAATGTTCAATAAAGCTAAACTTATCATCATAATTTTTAATCTAATTTAAAATACAATCTTATCTTTTATAATGTTTCTAATAGCACACGTTCTTAAAATTACAACTCTATACTTATAGTTTTCATTTGTGTACGTGTATAGCTAGATTTACAAATAAATAAACTTAAAAGTTTATAATGTTTGAAATCACTTATTATGTTCTCTTCATCATCGTAATCTAAACGCTACTTGTACTATGTGATCATTAGTACATTTTTCTTCATTTTATCACCTAATAATCCAATAAGATTACTTTTATAGAAAAAAAAAACGTTTGCTATTTATCTTGTGGTAGAATTTATTTCTATATCGCGTTTCAAGTCACGTATTCAAAATATACTAAAATATCTTTTCAACTAAAAAAAATATTTAAGACAATTTGATTTATAATATTTCATTAAAAAGTAAAAAATAATTAAAATTACATTACATAAATTAATTTTTTTGATGATATCATAAATAATATCTAATTTTATAGACAAAAATTACACTTAAAAAATAATATATTAGATTTTTATATAAAAAAAATGTTTATTGTTTATCTTGTGGTAGAATTTATTTCTATATCGCGTTTCAAGTCATGTATTCAAACCATACTAAAATATATTTTCAGTTAAAAAAAATATTTAAGATAATTTGGTTTATAATATTTCATTAAAAAGTAAAAAAAAGTTAAAATTATATTACATAAATTAATTTTTTTGATAATATCATAGATAATATCTAATTTTTTAAACAAAATTATACTTTAAAAATTAATATATTTATATCAAAAATAATATTTATAAAATATTCGATACTATCCTAAGAATTTTATTAAAATTATATTACATAATAATATCTATATCGAATGTTATAGATATTGGATAGTATTTACTTAATATCAAAATATATAATAATATATCGGTATATATCAGGATATATCAGGATTTTTTAATATATGATAACAAGTAATTCATGGTTACTTAACTTCCTCATTTAACATTCTGAGATTCTACATTCACATGCTTTGATTATTCAAGCTACCTTTCTTTTTAAATTGGATATATGAATTATTAGGTGTTTCATTTAATAATCTGTTAATAAAGTTTATTGTTTATTATTTTAAGTTATAAATTTAGATTATAAGAATTACAATTTGATTAAAAAAAAAAGAAACAACTGAATAATTAATTATTCCTAACTACTTTATGTTGTATAATTATAGATTTTATATTTTAGTTTTTTAACTCTTACATTCTAGATTTTAGTTTACTAACTTTTATTTAGTAAGATTTATTTCGTTAATTTTTTAATTTTAACCAAATTAATTAACTTTAAACTTTATTGTTAAATTAACACTGAAATTAGATTAAATATAACTTGTTTTAAAATATAACATTTTTTTAAAATTAAAATATTAGAAGGTTAAATTTAAAGAAAAAGTTAAGAACTTAAAATGTAGATTCTATAAAAATTAAGAAATTAGATCTTAAAAAAATTCAATGAATTAAAGCTTAGAATTTGTAAAAGTTAAGATAATAATTTTTTAAAAAAATATTAAGGAACTAAAATAAAAGCTAAAAGAGTAATAATAAATTTAATTATACATAATTTATTGATTAAATTTTATTTTTAATCTTTCAAATAAAATATTTTTTTCTTATTATATAAATAAATATTTATTTTTAACTTTGTATGAAAATAAATATTTTTATTTTTATTAAAAATATTAAAAATAAAATCTTATTAAATAATTAAATTATTTATATTTTGGATAATAATGTTATCAGGACAATAATTGAATCATTTATATTTCACGTGAACAATAATGTTCTTCTAGCAACAAATAAATTGATAGGTGGTAACTAGTAAATGACCAATTTAACAACTTAATAATTAAATCCAAATAGTACCTGAATATCCTAAACCGGTCCACTATTTTAGATAAAATAAAATTAATAATTGAGAGAGCTTAATCAATCCCAAGGCAACTTTTTAGTTTACAGGGAACACACAAAATCCATTTCACTTTACTGTTATACTCTTCCTAGGAAATTTTCACACTTTAATGCAGAAAAGTCTAATTTTCTTCAAGAAGTATTCTAATTTTCTTCAAGAAGTATTGGCAAATATTATACATTTTTTCATCGAAAGAATTCGATATATATAATTTATACATCGGACATTTATATGTATACGGTTGAAACAAGTTTATTAATAACAATACTGAAACAATATTACCGATAAGTTGGTATGAACTGTTTGGGTTGAGTCGTGAACTAAGTCGCTCTCTTTAAGACGTTTCGTAACTCTGTTCAATTTGTACAAACAAACACAGTCACGTCGTCTTTAGGATAAAACAACCTAAAATCTTTTTCTCTGTCTTGTTACTTTACTGCATCGATAAAAACCGAAATATTACACCTGAAAAATTTGTTACTCAAAAAACTGAAAAAATAACTTAGAATTATCGAGAGAATTTTTTTCAAATGAGATTATAAACTATTGTGTTTGAAACTGAGAACTGAGATCCTCTGTTTATAGGTTTCAAAAACCGTGTGATTGTTATGATATATAATAACCATTTTCTGATTGGAAACGTTTTTATAAAAATAATTTTTTCAAAAAATAAGATGACACCTCATCTCACACGGACTCGGCACGGTTGAACGACGACGGCGTGCACAGTATCATATTTATCTAGGTTATCTCCCTAAAAAAATCAATGTGAGATAAGTCTTTAAATGTTTTTTATAAACTTCGTCTTTTACAACGTATACACTTTTGAAATTCATAGTACTGCTATTTTTCCAACTGGGGTTTTGGTGATTCGATGGTTAACAGATCTTTGAGTGCAATGGCAGCGCCTTAGTAGCTATGGTTGGGAACAACTGCTTCGCCATAGCCAGCGATCGGGGACTTGGTGTTCAGCTTCAAACTTTTGCCACCAATTTTCATAGGAAATCTACTATGTATATTTGTACTTTTAGTTATGCTATAAATTGATATTTAAGCAATGAAACATAATGAAAATGATTTATTTTTTGTATTTTTAATTAATTTTTTATATTAATATTTTAACATATTTAAAGTTAAAATTTTAGTTATTTTACGTAATATTTATTATTTATTGAATTAAAAGTTATTTTTATTAATATATATATATATTTTTAAGTTAAAGTTTCAAAGGGATATGAAGCCGTCTGTTTTGGGTTTTGTTTGATGGCGAAGGTACCAGAACCTCATGTTTAGGCATAAGCTATATCAACTCCGTGAAGAGAGGGATATGAAGCCCGAGACGTTTGCAAGTCTTGTCTCGGCGTTACTTTATGATAAAAGGTATTTTGCTTATGATTTCTTAGGGGAAATTGTTTACTTTCATTGAATGCCTTCCTTTGAGCTGTAATTTGGAGAAGAATTTGAGCTAAGTGCAACTTCGTTGGTTTAGATGATTTAGGCTTGGGCCATACTTTTGTCAGCCTGTAATTGCTGGTCTTACTGATGAGGATAAGCCTTTCATTTGCACTATGGATGCAATTGGAGCCAAGTAAGTTTGTATAAAGGGATAAACGACAATAGCTTTCTTGGTTTTAATCTGCTTAAGTAGACACAGTTTTTCAGTTTAGATGAGATAGTTATTCCATTTAGGCTTGGGCCATACTTTTGCTAAAGTTTCCTTTATATTTGTCTGTATTTTGTATATAGGGAACTTGCCAAAGATTTTATTGTTGCTGGAACTGCATCAGAATCTCTACATGGTGCTTGTTCAAACCCGACATGGTCTGTAACTGTACTTCATAAATTTCCTTTTCACTGGCATTCTAAAAGAAGTTAGTTGATGGGTTTATCTGTTATATAATTGGTAAGCTTTTAGTTCCCATAATCATAGATTAACAGCTCCAATAGAGCTACGGTATAGCTCTGTGCTACATTAGGATCTTGTTAAATTGGCCCAAAATATTTCGGCCTAAAATTTGAACCAAAACCCCCCTTTTCCTTATATATATATTACTCTTTTCCTTCTAAGAGTAGCCGCTGAGAAAATAAGAAAAGCTGCGGCAGTGAGAACAGAGAGAAAAAAAGAAGAAGCAGAAACTGATTTGCTCCGGCTTGCCTTTTTTCTTTTTGGCGTTTCCAATATTTCCCTGCTTAGCCATTCTTTGCATTTTTCAGCAGTTTGTAGCCTTGAGTCTCTGTTTTCTATTTGCACCAGCCGAGACATAGAGAAAACTAATGAAACTGAGGCCCATTGTTAATATTTGTACGATAATATTTGATTTAATAGCAAATTTGTTAATTTATCTTGTTATATATTACCACTAAATTAGTAGGGATATTTTGTTGGTATATTTTAGATTTTAGTATATTTTGTGAATCTCTATTTGAATATTGATGTTTGTATCTCTATTTGATTATTAATAGATTTTTCTCGATGTGCCGTCGTCAGTAAAAATTTAAATTACTTAAATTATTGTGTATCATCTATTTTCTTACTGCTTATTAATTTACTGTTATCCATTATTATATATTTATACAACCAAAATTAGACTCGATCTTCGCTTCCACAAGTACTAATTTATAATAGATATGATTATTTGTTCATCAAACTCTTAAATTTTAGTGAAGTTCCTGTTTGAGATTTATACTGCTTTCATGTGAAAAAAACACAGAAAATTTCACAGCCTTGAACTTTACTGCACAACAAAAACACTATTTCCAAAAATTGATTCCGTAGCTAAGTACACCCTCAAAAATTCAAAATTGGTGCATCTTGTTTGACATGAATTACCAAGTTATAATTTGCTTTAATTAGACATCATTCTTCTGATCTTGGGTATTATTTATAAATGCATGATGTCTGTCAATTTCATATTCATAAGAGCAATTGCATTAAATTCATAATTAATGTCACTCAGGAACCTGAAGAGTTATTTGAAACTGTCTCCCAAACGCTGCAATCATCAGTAGATAGAGACTGCTTGAGTGGATGGCCTAAGTCTTTTGGAACTTAATTTTGCATAATCATATAAAGAGGGAGAAACCCTCATAGTTATTATATCATTTGTAGTATGGGTGAGCAACACTAAAGATTTTTTTATTTTTTTAAAAAATGCTCTTTAGTCCTGATATTATTAGATTAGACATTTCTATTCCTATTATTATAAAAACTAGCATTCTTAATCCCATAATTATGTATACACAAGCACTTCTAATCCCTTAGTTCTTAAAAAATATCATTTCTAATCCAAATAAAGGGACTAGAAGGGATCAAATTTAGAACTAAAGTATTCATTTTTTATAATAATGGATTTAGAAGTTTCCAACTCAAAAATACCAAGTCTAAAGTGCATTTTTAAGCAAAATTTCTGAACTAATTCTGCACTTTTTCCTTTGTATTAATATCAACTGTAATTATATATTGCTGAGTGGAGGAACATGAAAGATAACTTGGGTGTTAGGAAAATTAAGTACTTTGAACTTTGAAGTGCTCCAAATGTTTTTAAATTCCTTTCTCTTTCTTACTTGGAAGTAATTTTGCTGCAAATTTTCTTTCTTCCGTTCTCTGCTGCTATATCAATAATTACACCTTTTTCTTTGGCTCTAACTATAACTTGAAATTCTTCATTCAGTTACTTCCAATCTTGCAGTTATCCTTACCATGTAAGGGGCCATCTAACCTCATCTAGCTACTACAAGGTTGCTAAGAAAATAAATAAAATGATACTTGTCATTGTTCATTTTTAACCAGCTAATGCATAGTTGCTCAGAAAAAGAAAAGAAAAATAGTCGTCTGTGCTTCTTCATAAGTGTGCAAAAGTCTGGGCTTAGGACCCGTCCCTCGAATAGATTAGCATGATATTTTGGCATTTTACTTTCATAAATTAAATACATTAGACATTTTTTTTTAAATTGATACACTTTAGTCACTTTAATATTGTATGTTTGGACAGTAATAATTTCTTATCAATTTTAGTTTTTTTTTATTATTTTTACTTAAATTTAATCGAATTGAACCTTATTATATATATATATAGATATATGTTGGAAGCGAAAATGTCTCCAAGTATACCAATTTAATGTAAGATGACTAATGTGATTAATTTGTGAAAATAAAGTGATCCTAAATATTTCAGTATCCTATTCCTTCATTCAATAGAAAATCAAGCATAGCTAATGTATTTATTTCTAGTATTACAGAACACGGACTGAAGTGACAGAGAGAATCTTGAGGGGAAGAATGGATTGATTTTGCTGCCAGAGAACCACTGAAGCCAAGCCTTGCCAAACTGTTTTTGGCGTTAAGTTTTCTGTTAGGTTTATTTTACCCCTTTTAATATTAGGAGAATTCGTAAATTAGACGTGCTTTTCAGTTACACAGTTAAAATGTGCTGTTATTGTTGTATGCAATTCACCATTTTTAATCTTCACTGCTGTCATGTGATTCTGTTGTTTTTGAGTTTTGCTGCCACTTGTGCAAGGATTATAAAAAACACTGAATATTTGGGGTGGGAAAAAGAGTTACTTATCAAAGTTCATTTCCTTTTGCCTCCAATGTAAGCTACCTTCTCATTGAAGAAATCTCAAGTCCTCTCTCTTCTTTTAGATAGGAGGCAAGATAAGGCAAGAGTAGGTACTATTAACAAGTCTTTGAGCTAGGAATCTAGAATGTAGAAATTTACGAGAAATGGTTTCCTATTGCTTCTTATGGAGGTTGCCTCTTCTTTAAAGCAATCTCACAAAATTTTACTCCATTACCTTTTCATATATACCTCAATAGGCCAATAGTGGGTTGATCCTGTACAATACGTCCCAAGTTTCAATGGACCATGAAGAGACCAGACAACCTTCTGAAAGAGTCCCCTTCACCCACCTTGAGCAAGGCAACTCCGATTTTGTTCTAGCAATGCTTTTACAAGAACAAGAGAGGGCATACACGATGCTCGAAACAATTGTAAGTGAAACTGAAGAAGAAAGAGAAGAAGAAGAAAGCAGTGATTCTAGTTATGTGTCTAATGATGACATGAATGATCATATTAATGATGAAGATTGCGAGTTCTTCCAAAACCAAGGATTTGAAGAAGAGAGGGAGTTTCTTGAGAATGAAGACATGGATCAAGATGATGGATTGGATGTTGATGAATTGTCTTATGAAGAATTAATTGCATTAGGAGAAATAATTGGAGTGGAAAAGAAAGGTCTATCATTGAATGAAGTATCTTCATGTTTACAATGCTATGTATACAAAACAACGGAAAACAAAACTGGTACTGATCGTTGTGTTGTATGTCAGATTGAGTTTGAAGATGGTGAAGACCTTGTTGCTATTGAACCTTGTGAACATCCTTATCACGCAGATTGCATAAGCAAGTGGCTTCAAGTTAAGAAGTGTTGCCCAATATGTAGCACTGAAGTTTCATCATCACAACCCTAGCTATCTACATTGTATTTGTTAGTTCATTACTCAGCTAATCGTGAATTAATTGTTTGATTGCATAGTCAAATTTGTTAACCAACAATGTCTATACATTATATCATTTAAAATAATAACATGGATGTATTATAAAGTTAAACACAAATATTTATAGTTATTTGTTTCATTTGATGACTTAAATTATAAGTGATATCATTTAGTTCTTTAATTAAAAAAATATTGAATCAAGTTTTTTAATTGATTCAGGGCGCAGCGAACCAAAATTCAATCAAGGCAAGGGGTGTTGCATTTTCATGACGCTGAGTCATCCTATTTCAATTTAGTTATGCGGACAAGTTTTTAGATAATATGAACCCCCGCCTTTGGAAGCGTTCTCCCGTAACCAAAACGCGTCATTTAATTTTTTAATTAAATTAATTAAAAAATATATTTATCTTTTTTTCTAATTAAAATATTATTTTATATAATAATATTACTTCTAATTTAATAGTTCAAATAATATAAATGATTTAATTTAAGGGATCACTATAATAACTATGATATAAAACTTACGATAAATATTGAAAATGAATCCTATTCTTTTATCATACGAAAATAATACAAGAAAAGGCTTATATATTATTATATTCATTATATTAAAGATTCATATTTTTAACAATTAATTATTTATATTAATAACTAAAAAAAATTAAGATGATAAAAATCAGATAAGTAAAAATAAATACTTAAAAAAGCCATATTTATTTTTCAAAATAAATAATATGTCAAAAAAGAAACAAAAAGGTTAATTAACACACCCAATTAAAAAAACACAACTTTATGGTAGCTCAATGATATTTGATTTTGGGTGCTTATTTTAATAAAAATAAAAAATATTAAAATTAATTATTTTAAAATTCATCACAATAAAAATATTAAATTGTTATATATTTTTTAATATTAAAATAAGTAATTTTAAATTGTGTAATCATATTTTAAATTTTAAGTTTTTTTATTTTAAATTAATTTTTAATCGATTTTAAAATCGGTTTTTATAATGGATAGCTTTTAAAACGTAGACCTAGAATTAAATTGTTTACGAGTGATATAATCGATGATAATGACTATCAATATCCATGACATGTCTCGTTTGAATTATCATGAATAAATTGTTTCTAATCATAAGTTATAGTAATGGGTTGTATTGAAGGTTAACTTGAAGGCAATCAACAAGCTTTGAACCACGTACTTTTTAAAGTATGTTGTATTTTTTAATTCTCAAATATAACAACATTTGGTTTCTCAATCCAACTATTATTAATAGATTTTTGTTTATGCAAATTATTTGTTTTAATTGTTGTTTCTCTCCTATAACAGTTTTTTTTTATTTAATTAAATTTGGTTTTAATTGTGATTATTACGTGACTTGGATCGGATAGAATATGAATAAGTTATTTAAAAACAATGTAACAGTAATTATTAATATACTCTGTCAGAATTTTATTATCAAAATGTTTATTTATTGAATATTTTTTAACTGCTTAAATTATTTTGGATCATAATAATCAGCCTACCTAAAAAGATCCAAACAAAAAAATTGTAAAATAATATATATATATATATATATATATTTAAAATTTATAATAATAAAAATAAATATATTTTAATTAATCGAAATTTAATATTTAATGAATTTAAATAATTATAATTTATTTTAAATAAAATTTAATTATTTAATATGAAATGATTTATAAAATTTATTAATAATAAAAATATATAAAATAAAATAAAATAATTATAATTTTAAATATATTATTTTTATTGTTTTTTCAAACAAATTTCGTTAATAAATACGTTCCAAAGCGATAAATACAATGAAAAACCGGAGAAGATTACTTGCCTAATTTATTTGTAACTTTCCAAATTAGCATACGTGTGACGAAGCTATACCAATTACAAGTAGCCATCTGGACACTGACCCACATGTAGCGCGAGTGTATTTTTAGTTGACGTATCAGAGCGCGTACGACTTGGAAAATATCTCCTAAAGCTCACGACTAACGTGTCAGAAATTATATATTGGTTCACGTTAATAAACGAAAGATAACGTAATAAATATTTTTAAAGGACACAATTATATAGTAATTTCTTAAAATAAAAATATTATACCGAAATGTACCACTGGAATAAGGCTACCTAAAATTAAGATGCAATTTTTATTTTATTTTTTGGTCCTTCGAGTTTGTATAATTTCTCCTCACGTGTAACTAACATACCAAGTTTGTCTCGTGCATTGTGTACTCTCTCTCTTCTAACGATCCCCTTAAAACACCCCCAAAGAGCTAGAGTTCCAAAACCTCAAAGCTTCAGAGAGAGACAGGGTGAGCTACGGAAATGGCATTTAGGGTTTCATCTTCAGTTTTATTCTTATTTGCTTTGGTTTCTACGTTCTCTTTGGCTGTGAAATGTTCGGATGAGTCTGAATCGAAGGAGTTTGTGCTCACTTTGGTTCACTCAAATTTCTCTGATACTGTCAGCAACCACGATTTCATTGTCGTTGAGTTTTATGCTCCATGGTATGATCTGAATCTTGGTCTTGTTTTACCATTTGTAATTTTTTTGTTGGTTTCATCGATCGTTTTGCATGATTTTTAATTTGTGTTCGATCTTATTTGGATCTGAAACTTGCTTAATTGACCTTTTTAACTTGTTCCCTTGCGATTTTGTGTATTAATTTGACTGTTAGTATTGTAGATTTTATTTACAGTGGAATTTGAATTATCTTCGAACTGTCGAATTTTTATTGCATGTAGGGGTTGAATGTCGCCTAATTTTTTTCATCCTCTCTTGATTAGTTTATGAAGGACTTAAAGCAAATGCCAAATATACTTAAGACTTTTTTTTCCTGTTTATTTTGTCAACTTTTTTGCGATTATCTATTTCAAAGTGAAATGATATTTTATTTGTTTATTTATTTACTTATTTGGTTGAGATCATCACCATTTTATAGCAATCCATGACTCTTTTTCCTAGCTTTGTAATGGAAATTTCTTATCTAAATTTATTATGTTTTTGCCTTGCCACTGCCTTTCATGCTATTCTTTGTTCATGTATTTTTTAGATTGTGATGATCTTTGTAATTTTTATTGCGGTCTTCATACTTTTTTTTGAATTATTTTAGGTGTGGTCACTGTAAGAAGCTTGCTCCTGAGGTATGGATTGTTAAATATTATTTTACTAACAGAGTTTTAATTTTCTGTGGAGTTAGAATTTGCATTACAGATTAACTGATAGATAATATACAAACACTTGTAGTATGAAAAAGCTGCATCTGTTTTGAGCAAGAGTGATCCCTCAATCATTCTAGCTAAAGTTGATGCAAATGAGGAGATAAACAAAGGGCTTGCAACTGAATTTGAGATTCAGGGTTTTCCCACGATTAAGATTCTGAGAAATGGAGGGAAGATTGTTCAAGAATACAAGGGTCCTCGAGATGCAGATGGTATAGTTGATTACTTGAAGAAACAAAGTGGCCCTCCATCTGTGGAAATAAAGACAACTGAAGGCGCTACTGCTCTTATTGCAGACAAGAAGATTGTGGTTGTAAGTGCTTTGTATCTTTCACTGATGCTTCGTACTAGTGAGTTTCATGTTTCTAATCTCTCTTTGGGGAGTTTCACTATAAACGTATTTCATGTCATTGTAGGTTGGAGTTTTCCCTACATTTTCTGGGGAAGAGTTTAACAACTATACAGCCATAGCTGAGAAGTTGCGTTCTGACTATGAGTTTGGTCATACTTTGGATGCCAAGCTCCTTCCGCGTGGAGAATCATCAGTTTCTGGACCTTTAATTAGGTTGTTCAAGCCATTTGATGAACTTTTTGTTGACTTTAAGGTTAAGACTTTCTACCTAAGTTTATTAATGTTCTTCTTATATGTTTTTGTAGTTTTAAATTGTAAAAATAATATCTCAATGAGGTGTTTTGGTATCAGGATTTTCACGTTGATGTTGTGGAGAAGTTTATTGAAGATGCTAGTGTGCCAATTGTAACCGAATTCAACAAGGACCCAGACAATCATCCTTTTGTTGTAAAATTCTTTAATAATGCAAATGCAAAGGTATTACCAAAATGTAATACTTGACAACACGACAACATGAGTTATTTTGTTGGGGTCTAATGCTTAGGTTCTTAGTTGAACTTTTTGTAATATAGAACTGGGTTTATCTGGGATGTTTAGAATTTTCGTGTTTTATATGATTCTAAATTTCTTCAAAGGTTTTCATATCGTGTTTTGAAATTTTTTGGAGCTTCTCTTCAACATTTGGTTATGGTTGTAATTTGCTCATACTTGTGAGTTTTTTGGAAGTTTGATTACCACATCCAAACATTGGACTAAGTTGTTTGGCTTACCTTAACATAACAATTGAATGTTTTTTCTATTATCCTTGGACAGCCTTTTTCCTCATCTTTAATAGCACCATCAACCAACACCTGTTGATAGATATTTGATTTTGTAGGCCATGTTGTTTCTTAACTTCAGCAGTGAGGTTGCCGAAGCTTTTAGATTAAATTACCGTGAAGTTGCTGAGAAATTCAGAGCAGAAGGCGTAAGTTTTTTGTTGGGAGATGTTGAAGCTAGTCAAGGTGCCTTCCAGGTTGACATCTTCACTTTCTAGTTTTTAGTTTTTGTCCATGTATTTCTTTATATATAAAATTAGCCTTGCAATCTTACAATTATGTGCATTAAGGTTGCTTTCCTACTCAGTTTCTGGGATTGGTTTGTCAAATGTTAAAAGTTAGACCAGCAGTAATTGTTATGTTGATCTGTTTGAACAGTACTTTGGACTGAAAGAGGATCAAGTGCCTTTGATAATCATACAGACTACTGATGGGCAGAAATATTTGAAACCAAATATGGAGCCAGAACATGTTGCACCTTGGATTAAGGATTTCAAGGTGAAGCTTCTAAATCTTTCATCTTCCATTAGGAATATTGTATCATTGTTTTCCCCTTGTGTGCTGTAGTTATGGGATCTTTTGCTGGGCAAATTTTCCCATGATTTTTTTTCATTCATCCTCTTTCTGTTTCTCACTCTTGGAGGCAGTTGGATTTGGAATAGGTGTTATTATATAAGCTTCGCATTTGACTGGTGAAAATTTTGCAGGATGGAAAGGTCCCACCATTTAAGAAGTCAGAACCTATTCCTGAGAGCAGTGATGAGCCCGTAAAAGTGGTTGTTGCTGACAGCCTGCAGGATGTAGTTTTCAACTCTGGAAAAAATGGTACATGCTTTGGACAGTCTCTTGATTGCTTTCTTGCGTGCCCTTCTTACTTAAAAGCCTGTAGTTTTGGTAAAATCTTTTTATCATTCTTCCTTGAGAGTGGTATGATTACTCAACACCCAAAAGTGTAAAAAATTCATTTCGGGCATTCAAGCTAATCTTCTTTTTTCAAAAGGTAAAAATACCCACATAGTTTGCAAATGAACTGCACAACCAGTATTTGGCTTGTTAGGGTTGATAATGCTGGAAATAATACAGGTCTAGATGGAGCTATGCCTTGCCTCATGTAAGGCAGATCATGCTTTGTTCAACATATTTTAAGTTGGCAAACTTGTGCTTATTTTTGGATGAGGCTCAATTATACTTGATTGTCTTAAATTGAAGTATCAAGATACTACATGTTCCTCTGACCTAAAAAGGATATTGCAAGTTCCATTTCATGACTCATTACATCTTTTTACGGATATTTGAGATTAGCTTCTCTGCTGGAACAGCATTTAGAATAACATTGGTATGATGACATAAGAATGCATAGTTTGAACTTAGCTTCATTAGTTTGATAGGATTTGTGACATTTTAAGGGCCAGTGTATCCATCTTGCTTTATTAGCTATTTTGTTTCAATGATCATCTGGATGAAGAACTATTTCCTTGGTATCAAGAGCCAACTAAGAAAAGTGATTCATATGGGTCATGCATCAATGTAGATCACGTTTGTATTACCAACTAGTTTGGTTTTGCAGTTCCCTTTTGAGAATGCTGAAGATTAGGTTACATTTGTATTACCAACTATTTTGTTTTTGCAGTACTCTTTTTGAGAATGCTGAAGCTAACTTGTAACTTGTTGAAATCATGCACTGTGCAGTTCTAATTGAGTTTTATGCTCCCTGGTGTGGACATTGCAAAAAACTTGCACCAATCTTGGATGAAGTTGCAATCTCATTTCAAAGTGATCCTGATGTTATCATTGCCAAGCTTGTATGATGATCCATTCTTTTTCATTATGTTCATTGTATTTCTGTTATTTTTGTTTCTAACAACAGGTGATGAAGTTGTAGGGGCAGACATGCATCATCAAGTGGTTAAAAAATTATTTGTTTTTGATAAGATTCTTTGTCGTTCTCCAGGATGCCACCGCAAACGATATCCCAAATGATACTTTTGATGTCAAAGGCTATCCAACCTTATATTTCAGATCATCAAGTGGAAAAGTGCTGCAGTATGAAGAGGATAGGACGAAAGATGCCATGATCTCTTTCATTGAAAAGAATCGGGATAAGATTGAAAAGAAAGAATCAGGAAAAGATGAGCTCTAAATGTGGTAAATGCTTTTGATTGATGGTTTATGTTTTCTATAAATAATCTGCACCATCTGGTTAACATGTACTCAGCTTATTTTGAATACATCCGACATATGGACACCTCCGGGAAGTTTTTTATCCTAAAAATTGTACGTCATAAAACAAAGTTTGCCATCCTAAGGTTCAAATTTGAATCCCAAAATAGCCCATATATATTATACATTATCGAATTGTCCTTAACATAGTATGTTAGTTTGTAGATAGCCTTTCTAGTTTATGTCCACTACACTCAGCAAGTATACACTATGTGCAATTAACTAGTTATTCTATTGTCAATTTAATTATATACAACACGTGCATGATGTTCCATTGTTCTCATACATTATGTAAAAATGGTAAACATACCAATACGAGGCACAATTAAAAATGCTTCGAAATCACTTTTTTCTTTTCTCTCACGAGGCGAGCCAAATAATCACATGCACACCTCCAATTTTGTTTAATTTTTTCTCAATAGCATTTATATTGCATTTAAAAAAATCACATTAATGGATGAGTTGGTTTCCTTTGCCATTGTAATTGAAATTTGTCAAAATTTTACTCTTGGACAGGAATGGTATTCTTCTCCATGGAGGACAGATCCATCAACACAACTTAGGGTTAGAGAGGCTTTTTAAATTTGAATTGTAGCTTAAAAGCAATGTCTATCACCTCCCCCCCCTCTCTCTCTTTCTCTCTCTCTCTCCTGTTCAGTATCTACCTACTAAAAGTGCTTTTACTTCAATAAAGGGAGGGGATTTTTAGTGTTTGTAGCTACCTAGTTTCAGGGTTAGGTGCAGACAGTTTTGTTATTGTAGGAACTTTTACAATAAAGGAACAATAAATTATGCTCTTATTGCAGATTTATGAATTTTCTGAGATCCATTTTCAATGAGTAGCCTAGGTCGGTAAGACCCAATGTCTGTATCAAGTCACAAGATCAATTAACTAGTCAATTAAATAAATGGCTTAGAAAATTCGGCTGCAATTTTTAAAAATATTTAGTAATTGCTGTAAATTATTCGCATTTGACTTTAAAATCAATGCTGGCGTAATACATATTTAAGATTAACATAAACCTGATTGAAAATTTGAACCCTTAAAAAGTAGGATCATATCTACCAGCAGTAGTGAAGGTTCTCTATTATACAACTAAACCACAGCTAATCCTTTGGTTTTGGGTACTGTTCTCTCAGAAGGGCCTAGAGATACTGCTTTCCTCTTTCTCACATCGCTGCTATTTGCTGTGAAATTATGATCCTCATGAGTACTTTGATCACAAGAATGATACGATTGAAGCCTCTTCAAGTCTGACAACTGTAGTGGCTTTATGAGAAACTCCTCAGCACCTTCTTCCAAACACCTGTTCGATGAAAATATAATAACCTTTAATGGTAAAAGTTACATTATTATGTTATATGTTAATTGTGTTACTTAATAATTTATATTATAAATAATGTAATTTAATCTTTTAATTAAAATAATGGATAAATTATAAATAATATATAATATTTTTTTATTAAAATATTATTATATTTTATAAATTGATTAAAATATAAGTTTTTAATGAATATAAAAGTAAAATTTAATATGAAATTATTTAAAAAATAATTACTCAAACATAAAATAACTTAAATATATATTTTAAAAATTAATAAAATTAAAATAATATCTATTAATAAATATTAAAACAAATATTTTTTAAATTTATTTCTCATATTAAATATTATTTTATTATTCTTAAATACTTGTTTTAATTTGATTTAAATATTTGATATAAAAATAATAAATATTTAATATAAAAATTATTAAAATAATATAATTTATTTTTAATTAAATATTTAATATAAAAATTATTAAAATAATATAATTTATTTTTAATTAATATATCTATTGAATTAAATGATAATATTTTTATTTCAAAAGATTATAATGTAAGAAAAATTTGTGTGGTATTTTTGTTTAACATTTAATACCTCTTTCTTCGTTGCCGTTATTTCCGATTTTTTTCTTGCAAAAATAATTCTTTTGTTTAAAAAATAAAATAAAATAAAAAAATTCGAAGAGCCTTACATGCTGATTCTGGAAGGTACATTCTCTGATGACATGACTACAACAGGTACATCTTTACATGAAGATCCCTTCACAGTGAACAAATTAATATTAATATGTACTTCCGTAAGAAAAGTTATATATATATAATAAGAACGTTATAAATGTAACTATGAGGAGGGAAAGAATATGATTCTAAACCTCATTAATACTATAGGTGTGTGAGTATAGTTAATCATTTAAATAAAATTGAAGATTAGAAAGTTAATTAAGTCTAATTAATTACCTTTACTCGCTTGAGTAAATCATAGCCGCTCATCCCCGGCATGCAATAGTCCGTCATTATCAAATTCACTTTTGATCCCTGCATTTATTACTTACATAAGCTTATTATATAAAGAGAAAATTACATTTATATACTTTTTAAAATTAAAATTACATTATATACCTGCTTTAACTATTACTCCATATTTTTTTTACTTTTTACACGTACGTATAAAATAAATATTAATATCATATAAATTTTACTAATTTTTTTACCTGAATTATTTATATTGTAATATATGTTAAAATTATTTATAAAAAAATGAAAAAAATGATACAATATGAATGAATTGAGTAAAAAAATATATATATATATAAATTTATTTGTATATAAAATTTCTCATTTTCCTATTCTCTTTTATCTATACCCAAAAGTTTGGAAACAAAAAAAAATTCAAATAAAGTATCTCTTATATTAAATATAAGGATAAATAAATTTGTATTTTAATTTGCTATTTATTTGATAGGATAATATAAATTTGTCATATGTTTTTAAAAAAAGTTACTAAATTCATTTAGAAAAATTAGGCTAAATTTTTAAAATAAAATTGGACATTTACAAAAACTATTTTTTTTTTATCAAAAATAACAAAATAAATATTTTAAAAAATTATTTTTATTTATAACTATAACGTAATCTATCTCCTTATAACGGAGAGTCTCAATAATATTTTTTTAATATTTAATTTTTATTTACTTATTATTTTAAATTAAAATTATTCATTAAAAAAATAGTTTTTAAAATATTTATTTTCGTTATTTTTGGCAAAGAAACTAATTTTTTTTACAAAATTTCAATTTTATTATAATTTTTTTACTAAAAGTATGTTCTAATTTCTTTAAAAAGAAATAATATGCTTTTACTACATAATCTAATAATTAATGAATAAAAATAATTAAATTATGAAATTTTGCAACTATTTTCAGGTTTGAAAATGCGTTATCCAACTTTTATTTAAATTTTAATTATTAAAATGGTAAGATTATTTGTGCCTTAAAAGTGACTTTTTTACCTTAATAAAACCTTTTAAAAGTTGACAATAGGCTACCATCAATGAAATGAGAAAATTTTCAATAATTAACACAATATATCACTCCATAAATAAAGGGAATTGTACGTATTGTGTGAAAAATCAGATTATGCACGAAAAATTCTCCCACTTTCTTTTTAATCGACATATAGTCTATATAAATTAGATTATTTTTATACATTATAATTATATCATAATCTTAATTAACGTGATAATTTTTATTAAATATAATTACGTAAATTTAATTATATTTAACAATAATACTATAATATTACTTATAATTTATGATAAACATATAATAATTTGTTACCTTATTCACTGTATATTATACTAAACAGAAAATCCATTTCCATATACTAATTATCGGAATCTAATTTAATAATGTCAGTAATCTCCTTTTGGGTATCCCATCACCGAATGTAATCAGTCCATATTCAAAGTTAATGAACAAGCATTTTTCTTGCATGTAATTCACATCAATTCTTATTTATTTATATTTTTTTCAACGCACGATACAATGAACTTTGATAAATAGTCGCTCAATAATTCTAAACTAATAGGATTTTATTCCACCAAGATTATATGCTATCAGGATCCTCTCGTTGTTTTTCTTTACTTGTTTATACTTATATTTAAATTTTAATTGTCAATTCTAGGTAAATATATAAGATAAATTTGAAACTATTAATAAAAAAAATATTTAACTTGATATTAATAATATAGAGTCTAAATTTGATAAATTAAAACAAAAACAAGTAGAAGTAGAAGAGGAAATATATACCTTTAACATATCAGTCTGCTGGAGTGATGATTTTTTATTTATTTAGTTATTCATATATATATATATATATTAATGGCTAGCTATTCCATATAATGTATAACTAATTAAGGATAAGCTTATAGTCAAGTTTAAATTATTTGGAAAATTACAAAAAAAAAAAAAAAAAAAGTAAAGAATGATATACAATATTGTTACCTGATCTTGTTGATATAGTAACTGAGGGGAAGCAGTGGATGATGAAATTGCACAGGAAGATGTTGATTTTTTGTCAAAGTCATCATCTTCAACCAAACCCAAATACTTGAGAGCTTCATCACCAGAGTCCACACAAGTCACTGCAAAGTCCAGTCCATCCAAAAAAAGAATCGTTTACTTAATTGTTCACTTGTAGATCAGGATAAACACGTACCCACTTGTAGATCAGGATAAGCTTATATATATATATATATTTCAAAAAAATATTTTATGGGATATGATAGAGATTATGGGATGGAGATTTGAACTACAAAATTTGTTGAAAAAATTTCGAACTGCATACAAGAAGGCAAGCATGCTAGCAAGGTAAAACATGAAATAATAAGAGTTGGCATGGGTATACCTTTAAAAGATGAAACTTTAAGGAGCTTCTCCAATAGCTTTCTGTCAATGAGATTATCATCCACAGCTAAAACATGAAAATTTTCTTCTTCTTTTTGTTTTTGTTGCTTAGAGTAGCAGTACTCTTCATGACTATTATCTGATGATTTCAACTCCATTTTTATTCTTAATTGCTTCTTAAAATTTATTAAAATGATACAAATTAATTAAAACAAGTACTACTAGCTAGCTACTACTTTTCAAATTAATGCAAAGTGATATAACTAGCTAGCTCTGTGTATTAATTTATAAAAGACTTTCTATATATATATATATATATATATAAGAGATGGTGTGTACTTATAAATGTTGTTATAGGTTTATATGAATGAATATAAGTAGGTAGGAGATGAGAAGAATCAAAAGCAACAACTACGTACATGTGTTTAATTTGTTGTTGTTGTTGTTGTTGTTGTTGTTGTTTCGTGTTTGTTTGTGATGAAATCTCTCCGTCAGATTCTCTGCCCCACCTCTTTGGTGCAACCACTAGCTTGTTTTGTTTCTTTTTCTTTTTTTTTTTCTCGTCATGACTCTCTCTTTTCTTTTTCACACGATCTTTATTTAGATTTTGTTTCGTTTCTAAGGAAAATTCATTCATCTCTTTGTTCCCTTCCCATTTGGGTCATTGTAATCATTAAAATTTATTTAATTTTTTTCTCCCTTATTTTGTTTAATTAAATATTTTATCTATTTTACTTAATACTACTTTGACAAAAGGGGATTAACTAACTAATTAAACTAACCCTAAACCATACCTATATTTTTAAGAGAGAATAGTACTAAGAGTACTGTAATTTTAGATAAATAAACACATAACTCCCCAGCTGGTTTCATTCATCTCATAATTTTTTTTTTAAAATGTATATTTTAATTCTTTAATTTTAAACTTTTAATATTAAAGTATGTTTTTTTTTTAAATTATGGAATTAAAACACTTTACTTAAAAATAACATAAAAACTAAAGAACTAAAATGTTCATTTTTCTATATTTTATATATATAATTCAAATTTATGAATTAAAAAAAGAGTGAATATTATTTTCATCTACTAATTGAACCACAACACTGGCTATATTTTATTTTTTTGAGCAATAATTAATAATATGTCATTATAATCTAGCTATTTAGAAAACAAAAAAAAAAAGAATAACCCCCCTAGCTATATCTTAGATATTTATCTCTTAGTAAATAATACAGGTGACAAATTATTGTGTTTTAATTGCATATAATAATTAATTTTTTTAGATAAATTTTTATTTTTAAATATATATAAAAATAAGAGTGAATTATTATTAACTAATACTTTATAACGTGAGACTAGGTGCAGTTTTTTTATCATGCGGCTTAAAATTTTAACAAGATTAACATCGTTTGGAAAAATACTAGAAATAACATCATAAAAATTGTATATTTTATATTTAATTTATATTTTTTTATTATTAAAAAATCTAATATATTATTTCATCTGTTCAAATTAAACACAAATATTTTAATATATTAAATGTTAAATATTATCTAATTATTATTAAAATGTTACTCTTATTATTATAAATTTTAAAAATAATATTTTTTATAATTTACTAAATTATTTTCTTTCGCTCTTTTTACCTTTCCTTCTTTTATTACTTGGATTCTCTTTTTCTTATTATTTTAAATAATCTTATTCTTGATAAAAGACATTAATTTGAAGTAGTTTAATTTATGTTAAAATTATTTTTTAAAAAAATATATATGTTATTTTAGATGTAAAAAAACAACATATTTTTTTTAAATATATTAAAAGTAAAATAATTTAAATAAATTGAGAAAAAAATTATAATTAAAAAGTTTGAGTACTGAAAAAGAAAATTGGGACCACATCATTAGAAGCACTGATTTAATATTCTTTTTGCAATGATAGAAGGAGGACATCAAATAAAAGAGGGGGGAAATTTTCTAATTCTGACCCCATGATAAAATATTGTGAAATCTTTTAGTGGGCCTCCTGTAAATATAAATCTTTTGTGGTCCTCTTTCCGTCTTCAACTATAAAATCTTACTTCTTCAGGAAAAAAAACTATAAAATCTTTATTTTATGATGAATCTCCCGAAACAAAAACAAAAAACTCATTCAATATTATTAGTTGTTATTTTTATTATAAATTTTAAATATATTATTTTTTGATATTTTTTAATAAATTTGTTTTGAAGAATCGATAGATTGATTCTAAATAATTAAATTGTAGAAAATAACAAAAAATTATCAAATACATATATTTTTAATTTAAGTTTTAACTCATAATTTTGGATCAATTTTAAGATGAACTCGCATATAAAGGAAAATTATTATCTCTCATAAATTTATTATTTTTATAAACTAAGTATTAAAATTTTATTGAATAAAATAAAATCTATTTTAGCTCTATGATAAGTATCAAACATAGAAAGTGCAAATGAATGTATTACAAGATAGGCTTATACAAGATACAAATGCCATTACAAAAAGGAAGTTCACATATAATTATATAAAGAAAAATTCAATTTATTAAAAGTTTGTGATATCATTAGGTGTTTTGTATTATTACTAATATAGTTAAATTTATATAATTATTTTAAATAAAAAAATATAATGTTAATTATAATTATGTTATAGAATTGGTTTTACTAAACACATGGAATTTGGCCGAAATGGATCGGTTTCTACTTTTATACGGGTTTAGTAGAAAACTTTAAAGTTTTTTTTATGGAAATATCGATTTTGGTTAAAACGTTAAAAATATTAAAGATTTTAGTATTGTCTATGAAAATTTTAAAAAAATATGAAAAAAAAATTTAAAAACTTAATAAAAAATCAAAACAATCAAATTAATTTTATTTTAAATTAAATTTTTGTTTAATAAAAAAATGTTTAAAAATTTATAATATTTATAAATGAATTAATTAAAATATTTTATAATAAAATATTTTTTATTATAAAATATTATAAAATAATTAGTTAAAATATTTGACATAAATAAGTAGATTATGTAATTGTATTAACTTTTATAAATACATAATTTTGACTGTATAAAAAATTTCATTTATATTTTAGATATGTTATTGATATATTAATCACATTTTAGTGACAATATATATGATATTTTAGTAAAAACAATACAAATGATAATTTAACAATAATGATATTTAAGATATAATTTATAAATTATTCTCAATAATTTTATGACAATTTAATCAAATATATAAATACCACATTTTGATACTAAAATATATAAAATAACAATATTATCATGATATGATGGATATTTTCATAGTTGGTTGTAAGACACTGTATTATAGAGTCATTTTATTTGTACTATTCATTTTATTCATTTATTTTTTAATACGATTTGTCAAATTTTATTTTATTTATATCAATTATTAGTAATTTTATAATTATTTGATGTATAAATTATTCAATTCTTCAATATATTATATTTTTGATACATTAAATAAAAAAACATATATCTTTATTTTTACACAATCTTAAAATATATATATTTATTGACGTCATAAAAATATAAATATATATTTTTAAGAGATTAAAAAAAATTTGTTTACGATTAAATTAAAAGTTATGTTAACTAATTAAACCATTTTAACGAGCAAGAAATATTTACATTTATAGCCTCCAACTTTACAAATTTGCATAAAACAGTTTTTTGATACTTGATTGTGGCGACATTACTGTCTGCCACGTGTTAAATTGTTCTCTGTTTAGCGCCATCACTGACAGTACAGCACAGTCAACATAATCGTGGTTGCACATGAATTGTTAGATCACGTTGCCATCATCCACCATCATTATATTCGGGAGAAATTATTCGTTCAGAGTATGTATATATTTTAAATTAATAAAATTTAAAATTATTATAATTTTTTTTAAAATAAATATTAAACAGAAGTTTGAGAAAAAATAAATATAATTTAAAAATAATAAGTAATATATTTTTTATTCGGTACTATGCTAGTAAAGAAGGGAAATATTTGTTTATATTGCGATTATATTTTTATAATAATTAAAATTATAAGTTTTATTTTATATATTTATATAAATTTAATTATATTTATTAACGATATTTTCATTAAATAAAATTATATATGTAATTATATTATTAATAATATTTTATTTTATTATTTATAATATATAAAATACTTATAATAAATATAAGTTTTATTTTTGTGCATAGATGATTCTATTGTTTGTGATTTTATTTTAAATTAAAATATATTTTAATATTATAAAATAAATAATGATATTATCATAAAATAATTTATTAATAATAATTTATACTTAATATTAATAATATTAAAGTGTAATTAATATTATATATAAAATAAATATTATATAAAAAATAATTAAAAATTATCATAATATTTTTAAACTATTAAAAAAATTAATTAATTAAATTGTATATTTATAATAATAAATAACATATATTTATAAATATAAAATAATTATAATCAAATTTAACTAAAGTATAATATGCATTAAATTGAATTTTCATATCATGTATTATAATTCAAATGAAAACTATTTTATTAAGTAATAAAACTATCATTTTTATTTCAAGTTATTACTTCGTTGATAAATTTAAAAAATAATATATTTAAAATTTATAATAAAAAATAATATCTTCATAATATTAAATAAATTTTAATTAAATTGTATATAGTATTTAACTAATTTAAATAATCATTATTTATTCAAAATAAAATAATGTATCAAATTTATAAACATTAAAAATATACAAGTTAAACATAATAAATATTATTTTCATGATTATAAGTTTTAAATATATTATTTTTATTATTTTATTAATTTTTTGTGTATATTTAATACTAAAATTAAGTAATTTTGTTTCAATTTCATATTGTGTTATTTTCTTCGTCAAAATTAAGTACGGAGCAACTTATTTATAATTAAAAATTAAAAATAAAATAAAATAATAAAAATAAAATATTTATAATTTATAATTATAAAAATAACATAAAAAATTCATGTTTTAATTAATAGAAAAAATATAACACATTTTTTTATATTAAATATTATTAAATTTAAGTGCAATAATTTAGAATAATGTAAATAGATATTATTCTATGATATTATTTTAGTAATATATATTTTAAGATTTTTTTTAATCTTCTGCATATAAAAGCTCCCATGAGTGATGTTGATCGTTATCCCACCTATGTTTTTTTGTGTTGTTTTAAAAAAAATTACTTTTTATTTATAAATACTAATAAATATCAAAAACATCTTTAAAACAAATATATTTTTATTTTAATATATAAATAAATTTATTTTTTATTTATACACATAAATAAATATTAAAATATCTTTAAAATAAATATATTTTTATTTATACATACAAATAAATATCAAAATATTTTTAAGATAAATCCACTTTTATAATTAAAAAAATATGAATAATTAATTAATAGTACATTAATTATTCTCGTATTCTACTATTTTTTATACAAATAAATATCAACATGTTCATAAAATAAAAACATTTTTTATTTATACACACAAATAAATATCGAAATATCATTAAAATAAATACATTTTCTATTCTTAAAATAAGTATATTTTATTTATTCACATAAATAAATACTAAAATGTTCTTAAAATTGAACACATTTTTTATAATTATAAATAAGAATCGAGAATAACTAATGAACAATATATTGATTATTATTGTGTTTTATTGTTCTATTTTTTTTTCAAATAAATAAATAGCAAAATATTTTTAAAATAAATATTTTTTATTTATATATACAATTAAATACAAAAGGAGAGAAAATAAATAAATATATTTTTATAAATAATTATTTTTCTTAAAATATTTGTGTAATTTTTTAATTAAATAATATTATATATATATATATATATATATATTAAAAAATATAAACATATCATAAACATAGATATCATTTTGTTACATTTAACGAAAAATAAAATAAAAAATTAACTTTTTTTCGTATTTTTCATAAATAAATAGATTTAAATTACATATCTTTCAATAATGGTTTAAAAACAAAAAATTTAAACAAAATAATTAAACAACATATTTTATATAAATAAAATGATCATTCTTACCCTTCATCCTAAATTTAAAAAGAAAATAAGATGAGATAAAACACAACTTATTTATCACAAATTTATTGATATTTATTTTATATAGGCTTCATTTTTAACAATTAAATACCACGTATTAATATATCAATTACAAAATATGACATTAGTTGAGATAATTATCATAACTTGTGATGTTTAGCATGGTTAAATTCAAAACGAATTTAGTTTCTCTGTTATATATATATTTTTATTTGTTTACGTTTGTTTTTAAAACTTAAGGACTATTTTTATATTAAGAAATTTGAAACTATTATAAGAAAATAATTTTTAATTCTTAAATTAATAATAGATGATTTAAATTTAAAAAATATAAACAATCGTTTTCCATTCAAAACCTAAAGACACCGAGCCCTCTAATGAATGAATGGCTAATAGTCATCTTAAAAGTTTGTGCCTTAAAATGCATCACTAGACACAGAAGTGAATTCCAAAATCTTTTGAAGTGGCGTTGCGTTATGTACGATGTGACTAGTTTTCGAATGGCGTTGTGCAAATATGGTTGAGTCTCACGCGCGATGGTTGGTCTGGAGTGGGCTGATGCTGATGCTGATGGGCCGACGCGGTTGTTGCGCTATTGGAGTCGTTGGAGCCTTGAAGGTTGGAGTTGTGTCACAGTTGTGATATTTTGGGGAGGAGGTTTCAATTATGTATCTCACGCCTCCTAATAATAAAAATAACATCGAACCAATTTAGAAAATAACAAAATATCAAATCAAAATAAAATTAAATAATTTTTAAAATATTTTAACCCAAAATAATAATAATAATAATAATAACTTAAACAAAAATGATAATTTTTACCCTACCCCGAATTATCTCCTTATTAAACAAATGGTTCCACGGTCGCTTTGGAGTCTAATCTCTCCTACATTACATTTAATAAAATAATAAGATATTATAAGTTGAGATGTAAAACAATATTCACCAACAATTTAATGATAGCAATTTTAATGCCTTTAAAAGAAATATAAAGCAATTTTAATGCCTTTAAAAGAAATTATAAAGCAATTTTAATGCCTTTAAAAGAAAATGTCCATCATATATAAGAATTATTTTTTTAAAATAATTATACTATTAACATACTCATGAATTAAGCTTAAACTTTAGATCTCATACCTATTCAAATGAGATATATAGTGGAATAAGAATAATTTTAAATGAAAAATAAAAAAACGTACCTATATATATATATTTAAAAAATAAAATCAACTTTTAAGAAATTTAAAATAAAACATTAGCTCCTTTAAGTTTGAGAATATATATTTTTAAATGGAATATGATATTCTGATGTAATTTAAATTTAAATTTAAAGAAAGAGAACCATAAATCTTAATATTAAACCATAAAATCAACCACGAATTAATTTGAGAAGTTCAGTTCATAGAATACTGTCATAAATTATACTGCTTGTTTAGTAGTTGTGATATGTCATAAATATATTAGACAGATTTATTTAGACAGTAAATATTGAAAATGTTTAAATGATAATATTTCAATTTTATTATATAACATTTAAAATAAAATGATATCTTAATTAATAATAAATATACAGATAAAAAGTAAATATTTTTATTATTGTAAATTTTATATTTTTATTATTTTTAGATTAGGCAATGCTTTATTTAGATCATAAGTACGCAGTCTTGTGCACGCAAAATGGTAACATATTGGTCCGAACTAAGGCCTGAGGCTATTGGCAAGGACGAAACTATAAATAAATTAGGAGACAAAGGTTTACATTTTTCTAACTTTGAAGGATTAAAGGAATTAATTAACTTATTAGTTTGAAAATTTTAAAAATAATTTTTTTAAGAAATTTTAGTGTCAAGTTGGTCATGGTCCTCGTGAACATGATACTAGACATACTTAATATTTATTTATCTCATTTTTATATATCATAATTATAATTAATATAATAATTTTTTATTTAATATATTTATTAATAATATTATATTATATAAATTATCATATAATTTTAAAAAATAAAATTTTAATTAATTATCTAAATATGCAATGGTAAACTCAATTTCTTAAAAAAGATCATCACTTTTTAAAAAAAAAAAATTTAAGATGACATCTAAATTGAGATGTAAGAATTTAATTTAATTATAAAAAATAAATAGTATTTTTAATAATTAAAATGTATAATCTCAAGTTAAATTTTTTAAAAAAAATCGGTGTTTTTATAATTTAAAATGTGCAAATATAATTATAAATAGTAATAAATTTTCATTATTAACCTACTTTTCTTCCTTTAAGTACAAAAAGATAAAAACTTTTGACTTTGGTTTACGGGCATGATTTTTTAAAGATCTCAGGGTTGACTTAATTGCATTAAGATAAGTTTTCTTTTCACGATAAAAACGCACAACGTTACAAACACATAACACATAATTTATTATTTTAAAAAATATTACTTAATAATTATATTATTTTTATTAAATATTAAATACTTATTTTTTTTAAATAAATTATATCAATATTATTTTAAAATATCATATCACTATATTTTAAAAATAAGTTATTATTTTTCCTTACTTAAAATGTGCTTATTTTTTACATAAACTATAACTCTTGCATTCATAATGAAAAACTCTTTTAGTATTGGCTGTTCACGGGTACCTGTTCAATTAATTTTTTTCTTTTAAATATTATTTTTATTTTTTCGTAACATGATAAAAAATATTTCAAAAAAAATCCAAACTTAATAAAACCCGAATTAAATAGCGTTTTTTGTTTTTAATTTTTTTTTTTTGGAGTAAGCCAGAGCTTTTCATCAAAATCTAGGTAAAAATAAATAGACTTACATTACACTTCAAAAAGCATTAATTAAATATTTTTACGATGAATATAATAATTATAAGAATTAATCTATCGATATATACTCTAATTATGTTTTTAAATTAAATATAATATTTAATTCATATAATAAATATAATATTTTAGTTGGTTAATTTTTAATTATTTTATTAAAAATATAATTTTTAAATTTATTATTATTAATAATAATATATAATTAATTAATTAGTTGAATAAAATAATTATTAAGAAATTAATTAAAAAATTAGAAAAGCATTTTATAATTATTAAGAAATTAATTAAAAAATTAAAAAAACATTTTATAATTATTAAGAAATTAATATAAAAAATAATACAAAAGAATTAGAGTTATAATAACATACGAGTCACATGTATTGAAAACATATTCCTAAAGTAGTAGGGACCACATTCACTTCACATTTATACGATCAATGAGTAGTTCTTGTCAAATTATTATCTACGACATTTGGTGACCCCCAAAAAACAAAAGGATAATTTAAATCTATGTTGCTATATAGGATTTATTTTGTTCATAAAATTGACCACGAGTTGGTTAATTGGTTGCATTATTTTTAAATGATAAAAAAATTACAAATTTTATGAATTTTTATTTACATTTTAACAACAATTATTTTTAAAAATTATTGATTTTAATCGTATGTACTTACTCTAGCTAATTCATAACAGAATCTGTTAAGGAACTGCTACCATTGGCTAACAGACTAACTCTTATTTCAGTTTTTACATTATATTCTTACAAAATCTCAATCTTTAAAAATTAATAAAATATTAAATATTTAAAATTATTTAAAAATCCATTAGAGACATGGTTCAAATAAGAGTTAAATAACGTGGGTTCAAAATATCAAATTTACAAGAATTGTTGAAATTTAAATGGTAAAAAGTAAATCTATTGGATGAAGACACTCGTTATTTTTATAAATTTTATAATTTTATAATCTTTAATCTAATTAATATATGACATTATCTTTAATATAAATATAAATTAATTTGATAATTATTATCAAATTAAATTTTAATATCTTTAAACAAAAAATATAAAAAATTTGCTAAAAAAATATTAAGATGTATTAGCCAAGTTTTTTTTAATATATTGAGGGGTAAGAAATTAGAATTAACATTTATAAGGCTAAATTAATTACGATAAAACTTGAGAGTTAGGATGGTTACAACACTAAAAATTATGGGTCTTACTAATAAAATAAACATTAATACATAAATAAAAACAATAAGACGATCATCCATCAAATTCAACGTCAAAGCATAGTAATACTGCACAAAGGGAGGAAACTACTAGTTATTAATTACCATAATGCATAGTTATTAATTAAGATTTTGTTATTTCACATGATTTTAAACTCTTAAGCATTTACCTTGTGAATTGTGATTAAATCAATAATATATATTCACCGAGTAATCATTACCCAATATATATTCACAAAGTTATCATTTCCAGAAACAAAATATCAAAAATAATTAACAAATTTATAATACAACTATTTAAAAATTAATATTTTTTTATTATTATCAGTCATATTTAGTAGACTATTTATATCTTTCATCCCATTGGTCCATCTCATGTGTGTGTTAGCAAGAAGAAAAATAAAAAAAGTCAATTTTTTTGTATTATTTATCTCTATATTAATTGGTTGAGAGAAAGAAATTACAGAGTTGAAAGAATTTTCTAATAGAAAAAAATTAAGAACCAATTTATAAAATTTTATCTACATATATGATATTGTTCTAACGATAGGACTATTCACATATTCGTTACTGTTCTATCGATAGGTACTATTTATAGATTACTATTTTGAAAGTACTATTCATAGAGTATTATTTATCATCGAAAAAATACCAAACTCGTCACAACCTATTGACTAACAATTCAAATGGGGAAAACACATGTAATATGATAAAGTTGACCGCATTTAATTATGTAATTTGGAAGCCAAATATGAAAGATCTTTTATACATTAAAGATGTGTGGAAGTCAATTATAATGCTGAAGGAGAAAACATTGTTTACAACTTCGACTGATGCGAAAACCGACAACAAGACACCAAAAATAACCAGCACACATGTTGACTAGGCCATGCTGAACCGAAAATATGTTGCTCAAATAAAACAAATGATCGACAAGAGCATTTTTCAAATTTTTGCTAATGAACACGATGCTTACGTTCTTTGGCAAAAGTTGAAGAAAATGTATGCGAGGACAACCACATAGAATAAAGTTAATCTAATGTGACGATTAGTCAATTTAAAGTATTAAAAACGGAAACAACGTATTAGAACATATGAGTGAGTTCCAAGGCATTGTGGATCAACTCAACTCTATGAAGATGAGCATAGATGATGAGTTACAAGCGTTATTGATGCTGAGCTCTCTACCAAAAATTTGGGATACTCTAGTTGTGTCAGTTAGTAACTCAGCTCTTGACGGAAAGCTTATCATGGATATTGTAAAAGACAGAATGCTTAACTAAGAGTCTCAACGAAAAGATGAAGGATATACTCATGACACTAAAGCGCTTGTCATGGAGAAACAAGGCAAGCAAGAATGGTAGGGAAGAAGTAAAAGTAGAAATCCTCGAAACCAAAGTCAGCAAAGAAGATGGTCGAAGTCTAGATCAAGGTATGACAAGAAGTGTCATCACTATGGTAAGCCTGGACACTTCATTCGAGAATGTAGAAAGTTAAAGGTGGAACGATCTAGAAATCAGGAAGTAGAAACCCGAACAAATGACACTACAATTGCCATTGTAGAAGTTGTCATTGTTCGAGATGCTGATTATGTCAATCTTGCATGTCAAGACACTACTTGGGTAGTTGACTCAGGCGCCTCCTATCATGTCACCTCACGACGGGAATTCTTCTTAGCCTACACTCAAGGTGATTTTGGACGTGTAAGGATAGAAAATGATGATACATCAAAAATTATGGGTATTGGCAACATTTATCTAGAGAATAATCTTGTATGTAGATTACTTCTGAAAGATGTGAGGCATGTTCCTGATATCTACCTCAATTTGATCTCTACTGGTCTGCTTAATGATGATGGATATAATAATTATTTTAGTGAAGGAAAGTGGAAGCTCACCAAAGACAATTTTGTAGTAGCGAAAGGCAAGAAAGATACATCACTCTACCTCACAAATGTCAGCCTGTGTAGAGGAGAGATGTAAATACCACTAGGAAAGAAGTTTTCACTGAGCTATGGCATAAGCGACTCAGTCACATGAGTGAAAAAGATCTGAGAATTCTATCCAAGAAGGAGCTCTTGTTAGGAATGAAAGGTACACTCTTGTGAACTTGTGTTGACTATATTATGGGAAAATAACATAGAGTTGCATTTTGTAGTCTCACACCATCTAGGAAGACAAATATTTTAGATTTAATACACACAGATGTATGTATAATGAGTTGTAAGTCACTAGGAGGTGCTCATTATTTTGTGACTTTTATTGATGATCATTCTAGAAAAAGTGTGGACTTTTGTTTTGAAAACTAAATAACAAGTGCATAAAGTTTTCAAGTAGTTTCATGTAAAAGTGGAGAGAGAAACTAGTAGACATTTGAAATGTGTACGTGCAAACAATGATAGTAAGTTTCGTGAACCATTCGAGGAATACTGTATAATTTTTGGCATTAAGCTAGAAAAATTAGTACCAAAGACACCTCAACACTATGATGTTGCAGAGAAGATGAACATAACCATCTATGAAAGAGTTAGATGTATGCTCTCAAATACAAAACTGCCAAAGTCCTATTGAAGGGAGGCAATACAAATAGTAGTCGATTTAATCAACCTTTCTCCATTAGTTTCACTGAACTACGACGTACCAGAAAGAGTTTGGATGGGGAAAGACGTTTCTTACAAACACGTGAAAGTATTTGGCTGTAGAGCATTTGTTCACATCCCAAAAGATGAGCAGTCCAAGTTGGATGTAAAAGCGAAGCAGTGTATCTTTATGGGATATGCCCATGAAGAATTCGGCTATAAATTTTGGGATCCTCTCAGAAAAAAGAATTGTTAGAAGTAGAGACGTGGTGTTTCTTGAAGATCAAATAATTGAGGATTTTGAGAAATCCGAGAAACCATAGTTATATGAAATTCTAGTTAATTTGGAACCAGTCCCTCCACCAACAAATTCTGATGACGGTGGAGTTAAACCAGATACTGATGATGTTAATCCATCAACTCACAGTTCATAACCAAAACAAGTTTCTGAACAGGTCCAACCATAAGTACAGACAAAGAGATCCACCCTAGTATGACAACCAAGTCGTAGATATTCTCCTAACAAGTATGTGATGCTCACTGAAGGGGGGGAACTAAAGAGTTATGGCGAAGCTATCACTGATCAACATAAGACTGAGTGGTTAAAAGCTATATAGGAAAAAATGAAATCTCAGCATGAGAACCACACATTTAACTTGATGAAACTACCACATGGAAGGAAAGCTCTCAAGAACAAGTGGGTGTACAAAATCAAAAGAGAAGAAGGAAGCTCGCAACCAAGTTACAAAGCAAGATTGGTTGTGAAAGGATTCGAGCAGGAAAAAGCCATTAACTTCGATGAAATATTCTCACCAGTAGTAGTTAAAACATCTTCAATTAGAGTTGTTATTGGTTTATAGCAAGCCTTAATTTGGAAGTCGAACAACTTGACATAAAGACTGCATTCTTACATGGTGATCTTGATGAGGAAATCTATATAGAGCAACCCGAAGGTTTCCAGGTCAAAAGCAAAGAGAAGTTGGTATGCAGCCTAAAGAATAGCTTGTACGATCTGAAGCAAGCATTAAGGTAGTGGTACAAAAAGTTTGACTCATTCATGGAGAAAAATAAATACAACAGAACGACAGATGATCACTGCGTCTTCATCAAGAAATTCGCTGATGGTGATTTTATTATTCTTCTGCTTTATGTTGATGACATGTTAATTGTGGGTCAAATTATTGACAAGATTAACAAGTTGAAGAAGGAGTTGAGCAAGTCTTTTTGCAATGAAGGACTTAGGACTTGTCAAGTAAATTATTGGCATGGAGATTACCCACAACAGGCAAAAGCAAAGGATCTGGCTTTCCCAAAAACGATATGTTGAAAAAGTTCTTGAAAAATTCAACATAAGCAAAGTTAAACCTGTTAGTTGTCCACTTACAAGCCATTTCAAGCTTAATGTGAGTTAATGTCCCTCAAGTAAGAAGGAGAAATTGGAGATGAGCAAAGAGCCTTATGCATTGGTGGTTGGCAGTATAATGTACGCTATGATAGGCACCAAATTAGACATTGCATATGTTGTTGGTGTTATGAGTCGATTCCTATCAAATCGTGAAAATGAATATTGGGTAGCTGTCAAATGGATACTCAGGTATCTCAGAGGAACTTCCAATCATTCTTATGCTTTGGTAATAAAAAACCTATATTAGAAGGATATACAGATTCAGATATGGCTGGCGACATGGATACGAGAAAGTTTATATCCGAGTACCTAATAACATTTGGAGGGGGAGTTGTTTCATGAAAATCACAATTACAAAAGTGTATTGTCATAAGTACCACAGAAGCAGAGTACATTACAATCACAGAAGGTTGTAAGGAGATCCTATGGATGAAAAAGTTCCTACAAGAATTGCATCAAAACCAAGAAAATAATGTTCTTTATTGCTACAGTCAAAGTGCAATTCACTTTAGTAAGAACTCAACCTTCCACTCAAGGTCCAAACACATCAATGTAAGGTATCATTGGATTCGTGGTGTGTTGGAACATAAACTACTGCAAGTTGAGAAGATCCACACCAATGATAACGAGGCAGATATGATGAAAAAGATTCTAACTAAAGAAAAACTTGTTATATGTAGAGAGAATGCAGGTATGAATGAGCCATGTCCCACATAAAGTGGAGTGAGAGATTCTTTGGTCCATCTCATGTGGCCCAACAACAAGGAAAAAAAGGCATTCAAAGCGCCTGCGGTGAGAAGAAAGAAAAAAAAGGAAAAAAGTCAAAAAAATTGTGTTGTTTGCCTTCGCATAAATTGGTTGAATTGATGGAGTTTTGGCTCTATAAATAGAGTCTTTGCCTTAATCTTAAGACACACATCAGGTTGAAAGAAAGAAATTACAGAGAATTGAAAGAGTTTTTTGAGAGAAGAAAATTAAGAGCTAATTTGTGAAGTTTTACCCACAAATTAAAGATACATATTTATTATATTTTTGTGAAAGATCCACATAAAGGTAAAGTTTGTAATCTCATTTTATTATAGTGAAAATTTTAAGTAGCATACGAGTCTCGTGGTTGTTATTTTCATTTTAGAAGATTTTAAACACTAAAAATCTTTAATGTTATTTTTATTCTATTTTAATTTGAAAAATTATCTTGGGTTTGAAGAATTTATTTCTTTACGCCATCAATTTTTCCCAACACATCCTTAACTTATACTTCATTAAAAAAATTCCCTCTAAGTATGCAAAATGTTACAAGTACTTATATTTAATACGCTCCCAAACTCTCAATAAGCTATTCATCTCTAAAACAAAAAAAAAATTGCCAATACAATGGAACCATATTCATTGTTCAACACTACATTGAAGTTTTTTTTTTTAAATTTTAGAATTATATTACACGTTGAAACGAACTCTCTTTTAACAATTCAGTTTACACAAATGTTACATATACTTACTATAAAAAAAATGCTACATATAGTAGGTCCAAGCAATGGCACTTCATATAGTCAATTAACGCATTCCTGAATATATAAACAACAAGAACAAGCAATGCAATAAATCAAGTAGCTGATTAATATGTTTTGTTGGAGCATTTTCAATATACTACCTAAAGATTTCTATTACAAGTTCGAAACATCTATTATCAAACATGAATATAAAATTTGTAATACCTCATACTAGATATGATGAAAAATACATTATTTTAATAGTATAAGATAGAATAAAAGATGATTTGTCTTATTTAAAATCACATATTCAAATATCCCAAAAATATTATTTTATAAAAAAAAGAAAATAGAATAAAATAATTAAACTTGCAAAAATATTATTTTATAGGTCTTCCTATACAAATCATAAACTACAGCACATATAATACAGTTTGAAACCCTAACCTTCTTGCCTCAACTCATGTTTTGAGCCCAAATCGTTACAAATCTGATTGGCCTAAATGTTAGTACTTAGTAGGCAAGGAAGTTAATTTGTTCTTACATGTTTATCAACCTCTCCTTTCAACAAGCATGATCTAATTGGCCTGCCGTGGTAAGCAATTGTTTGAAAATTTAAGCTTATTTATATATACAATGCTTCAGTTTCTTTCTTCCGTTAGAGTATTTCGTTTCTAAGCGGCTCCCTCGAATAGAATTTCAAATGACTAGCAATTTTATCTCGACCCAACTGTTTGAAGAATTCGATCAAATATAATTTATTGCATTAATCTTTTAAATATGGGACATAAAAAGATGCATTTTTTCTTGGTGACAAACTTAGCATGAAGCCTAATCGCTATCTAAAGGTATATAATTTTTTTTATTAGTTGTAACAAAATTATAAAATTATTAATTAAAGTGTTACAAATAGAGATGTAGATCGGAGTGTATTGCCCCTTTAATTTATGATATAATTAATGAATTTTATAAATCTATTCTATTTTATCCCGCTTATTTTTTTTAGGTTAGGATCATATCTAATGAGATATTTATTTTTTTAAAATAGAACATAAATAACACGATTAAAATTACAAAAATAATAGAAAAAAGAAACATAATTGTCTATAATAATTATGATATTATTATTGATAATTTTAAATAAAATAGGATGTGATTTGATAAGATAACTTTAACCTATGAACTTATTAAGTACATTAAATAAGATATTTTACATCTCTAGTTATAAAAAGTACACTAAGAATCATTATTGTTAAAATATTTCTATTAAATTTTTTGATAAATTTAACTATTATAATACTTATATAATAACAATTAAAATTTGTAATAACTTTCTAACACTTTAAAGTTACAATGTGATTTTGAACCCTACTATAGCCTAATAAAGTTCCCTCCATCTAATGATGATACTTAGTCTAGAAAAAATACCTTCATCTGCCTTTCATTTAGATGAATTTTTTTCTTAATTTATTGATTAGGCCTTATTATTATTATTATTATTGTATTTGCATTTATTGTTTCAATATTTTGAATGAATATAATCAACTTTCTACAATCATGCAGAATCTCTAAGCAATGAAATAATCAAGTAGACACGTTTTAAAAACTTACCTTTCTTCTCTATATTTTGCAAAGAATCTCACATTTTTCTTTATTCGACCTTTTAACTATCAGCTATTTGGCTTCTCTTGCTTCCTCATGTTCCAGCCAATTATTTGCCTCTTTGTATTTCTTGTCTTGGCAACACTTGCTCTCTCCCTCGTTTTCAAATAGTGTTGCAGTTAATTTGTTTTTCATGTCTTCCAAAGTCCTTCCTTTGCCTGATTTCATTGGAGATATTAAAGAAATCTTAAGTTAAAAAATATGGGGCCCTTTTGGAAATGCTTTATCTTGAAAGAAGTACAATCAAAAGCCCTTTAACTGTTTTGAGACAATTAAGAATTATAAATAACAATGTCTTTTAAATAATGGTGAAAGAAAAAAAAGGGTAATTAGTATAAAGAAATGGTACTAAAAGACACAAAAACACTTTGAAATTAAAGAATAATTTATACATCTAGACAGGAGATTAAACAAATAGCCCTATCAAACATAGACCAATATCATTTCAAATTTCGATGAGATGAATCCAATTACATTACAGAGACTGTAAAACCACAAAATACAGTAATAATTGAATTAAAACAAGCAGGAATTGAAAGAAAAAAATTACGGGTTATGTTATCCTTATCGTAAATTTAATTTTTATCTGATAAATTTTATGAATAGGTATAAATTTAAATAAAAATTAAACATAAAGTACGGAATTTGATAACTGTATTCGTCTGTATCAAAAATTAATTATATTTATTTATTAATTTAAATTATATATTAATTAATAATTATGATTTATTGATTTTTCGAATAATTATATTAAAATTTTTAAAAAGTTTAATAAAATAATTTTTTTTAATAATTATTTCGAACCGTTACAAGTAAAAATTCGTTCTTAAATTGTAAAATGTTTTTGACAATTTTGACTACATATTTTATAATTTTATTTGAAGATAATTATATTAAAAATCGTTTTCGTTCGTATATATGAACCTCGCTAAAAACAAGAAATACGTATCATATTTCAATATTATAGTAAACTCGTTGAAGCCAAATGTAGATACCACATAAACAATGAAAAGATGAAAAGTTTCATATACCCTACATTTTCGTCAAGATCTATGGAACCAAATTATGGATTTTGTGATGAATTTGATAAAGATTATATTACTCAGTAATCGAGAAAAACGAAAGGATACTTCCAAAATCAAAGTGAGCCTCAGAAGTCGCCGAATCGCAAGGAGTTGATTATCAAATTTAAAGGATTTTTGTGTGTTTTAAGCTTCAACCCAATAGCTTCAGGCGGCAGAAAATAATCACAACCCTTGTAATTGTTTTGTACCCTTCTAAACCAGGCAATAACGTTGGGTTTCACACTAAGATTGGACCCACAATATCATAAATGGGCTTATCATGGGCCCTAATTGGGCTTGGATTGGGCAAAGCTTTATTGCTTACCTCCTGAAAAAACTGAAGTACATGCACATGATGACATGACCACTAATAATTTCAAATCAAACATGTATTTGAAGATTTTACGGATGTATCTAAATTGTTATCATTTGTACCAAATTCCGTATATTATGTAACATTAATAAATGATAAACATATATATAAAAATATTCATTCGTAAAGGAGTCATTTTTATCTATTCTATATGTAATGTGTTATTGTACATGCCTTTTAAGAGTAACATCCCATTATTTATAATTTTTTAAAAAATATTCTGCCAAATATATATATAAATTTTTTATCTTTTGGAACCAGGTACACAATTGACCTATTTTAACATATTGTACTATTTGTGGGTAAATTAGTTGAACAAAACTAATGTATATGTCTATGGTTCATTAATGATAAACTGTTGTTTCTTAATTAGCGTCTTAACTATTTCTTACGTCTTACCATTACTTTAGCCAACAAAGAAAAACAAAATAAGAAAGAGCATTAGCTAGAGTACTACTATAACTGGGTAAAACAAGGCTTTAAGAGTTCGGAATCACACCTTACACCACTTGTACCTATAATTGTTACTTCTTAAAATTTCATCACTGGGCACAAAAACAATCTCAAACTCACAGCCAGCTATAAGCAAAATTCATATATATACGTATCTATATCTGGATTTTACACGTGCATAGAGAGTACTTGTAGCATCTTATATTGGCCTCCACACATTAAGTACCTCTTGAAACATCTCCAGTGTAAGTTCTCCGTCTGCATTCCTAAAAAAATTGCTTATTTCGTCTCTAACATCGTATATCTTGCCAAATTCGAACAGGTACATTAAGCATCCTTTCTTTAGCTTGTTAAGTTGGTAAAGCCAAGCCATTTGCAGCCTCTCGAGGACATTCCCCGTGTTGATGTCTTCCAAGAGGCTTTCTTCACAAGCATCTTTTAGTTCTGATATGTCATATTTGTTAGCAGCTCCAAGAAGTGCAAGCCGGTGCTTCCAAAAGTCCTCTTGTTTAATGGTTCCATACAAGTAACTCAGAAGGGCCATGCAAGATTCTAAAGTCATGTCTTCTATGTTGATCGTGGATGATTCTTTTTCCTTGAGGTTGAGATGGAACATGCTATTAAAAACCAGAGAACTTGCAGATAGAATTGCCTTATGAGCTCTTAAAGTGCCATCAGGTGTGTTAATTGTGACATCAGCATGGATTCCCTCATCTAGCATCCGAGAAAGACATCGATGAGTATTCTGGGCTGTTAAGGATTGTGTCATTCCATTGATATGCCATACATCGCAAGCCTCCCCACCCTAGTTGTAACAAACAAGCTCGAGGAATTAATCATTGTCTTAAGATCACTTACTAGGTCTTATTAAAAGCCAATAGCAGAGTTTAATTTGATTGGATTGTATAAATCAAATGAATAGCTCACATTTAGAGGGCAAATCTTCAGATCCAGAAACTCAACATCAATAACTAATCGACCATATTGTAAGATATTAACAGGCCAGAGAAAGTCTTCATTTGTTCGAAACAGTCTCTCATAAACTGCAGGATGAAGCAATAGAACATCACAGGTGTTACATGTTTAAAAGTATAAATGAATTACAAGATCTACCTCCCACAAGTTTGAACTTTTGGGAGAATTATTTTCCGACACTCGTATATTACTGTTGAAAAAACAAGAAATAACTCTACACAAAAGAGTTCTCTAGTTTGTATTATTTTCTTCATGTTTTCATTACAATTGTATAGCTATTTATAAGAAAATTTTACTCCTTCAATTATTCTTTAAATTAAGCATTCCTTGATTTACTCCTTGAATTAAGGATTCCTTGTTTTATTCCTTGAATTAAGGATTCCTTGTTTTACTCCTTGAAATAAGGATTCCTTGTTTTGCTCCTTGAATTAAGGTCCTTGTTTTATTCCTTGAATTAAAGTCCTTGTTTTATTCCTTAAATTAAAGACTAATATCCAATACTCCTCGTCGGATCCAAGGTTTATGGATCCAAGCTTGACAAAGTTGTTGAAATCGATGAGAAGCTCAAGGGCTTGTGAAGATGTCACCAAATTGGTCGAAGCTTCTTGTATAATGTGTCTCAATTACTGTGATTGAACTTGTTCACGAACGTAATGACAATCAACTTCAATGTGTTTCGATCCTCTCGTGAAACACTGGGTTTGATGCTATATGCATGCTCGATTGTCACAAAATAAGGACATAGGAAGAGTCAGAGGAACACCTAAATCACACAGAAGACCTTTAAGCCATATCAACTCACATGAGTTTGAAGCCATTGCACGATACTCGGCTGACTTGATCCGGCAATGAAGCCAGTTTTCTTAACACTCTTCCACGTGTGACCAAGTTTCCACCGACAAATGTACAGAGCTACCGTGGACTTGCGATCAATTGCATTCCCCGCCCAATCAAGATCACAATACTCCCATGATTCAGTGTGTTGTCATTCTTCTTCATGATAATACCACGACCCACCGATCCTTTTAAGTAGCGTAAGATTCTTTTAACAAGGGTTAAATGCTCAAGTGTTGGGGAGTGGCATGAATTGGCTCACCACTTGCTGCACATGTGATGTCGTCCGGTGATTGTTAGGTAGATCAACTTACCAACCGCCGCCGGTAATAACTTATATCCATGAAGTAGTGGTGTGCTCTTCAAGCTAGGTTCGAGCTTGTCACAGAGGGTAATGGCCGGTTTAGCATCGCTTCATGTTAGCTTCCTTAAGCAAATCTAGACATATTTCCTTTGGTTAAGAAAAGAGTCCTCAGGCGAGGTTGCCATTTCTATACCAAGAAAGTACTTCAATATCCCAAGGTCTTTAATCGCAAACCTTTGTCTCGAGACTGAATTCGTTAGGTTGAAAATCTCGTCCAAGATTATCACTCGTAATTATCGATCATCTACATAAATCAAGACAACCAATTTGCCCAGCTCACGTGCGAACAAATAGTAGGAACTCCAAGCATTGCCGTTTTGAAACCAACACTAGCGAGAATCGAGCTTAGCTTTGGCATACCAAGCTCGTGGGACTGTTTCAAACCATAAATAGATTTGTGCAATTTGCACACTAAATCCGGGCCTACTGCTTTCTGAGTGATGCCCAAGTGGTAGTTTCATATAGACTTCTTCTTTGAGATCACCATGCAAGAATGCATTCTTCACATCCATTTGGTACATGGACCACCCCTTGTTTACATGTACGCACGTACAGAGCACTCTTACTGTTCATTTTTGCAACAGTGCAAATGTTTCTTTGTAATCCACCTCGAATGTTTGAGTGAATCCGAGCCACCAATCTTGCTTTATACCTCTCAATTGATCCATCCGACTTGAATTTGAGGCTTATAGATCCATTTGCAACCCACAACTTTCTTGCCTTTTGGAAGTTTGGTGATGCTCCACGTGTCGTGTTGATCTAAGGCTTTAAGTTCTTCTTCGTGGCTTCCTTCCACACCTCTTGGTCATTGCCTCATGAAAGTTTTCGAGGTTCACCGTAACTCGATATGGGCCTTTGAGGAATGCGGTAATGGCTTGGTGTCACTCTCTTATATGACACATAATTTGAGATGGGATGCGTGGGTTCGTAGTGACAAAGTCTTGAAGTCTTCATGAGGTTGCCTAACACGATTGGATTACGTCGTGGAGCGAGAGAGTTATCTCACACTCGTTCACATCTTGTACCATATTGCGCAGGATCATCTGATTATCACCATCTTCTGATGCTGTACCATTAAGACGAGACCCTTCATTGTTACTTTCAAGGTGAGAGATGCATCAATGTTGACATGGCTGGGATCTTGTTGTTGTAGCCCTCAAGTTCAATTCTTGGTAATGGAAACACATCCAAGATGCCATCCCTCGACTTGTGATTTCATGTGACTTCCGAAAAGGTGGTTAGTTTCATAAAATCGAACATCTTGTAGACACAATTAATCTCCTAAGTTTGGGATCATAACACTTATATCCCTTTCAGGTAGATGAATAACCAAGAAAAACACATTTAACAAATTTCAGATCCAATTTATCTCGATGATGAGATTGAATATGTACAAACATGATCTGTACCAAAAGACTCTAAGGTGTGAAAGGTTAATTTTCCTTCCTTTCACGACTCTAAGGGAGACTTGAAATCAAGACTTACTGGTAATCTATTGATGATGTGTTACTACCATAACCCCTCGGGACTTAATCTCTTTCGTACATTCATTTGTAGCATTAATGCTCTAGTTTTTTCAAGTAAGTCCGGTTATGCTCAAATACACCATTTTGTCGAGGTGTGCCAACACAACTTGTTTGATGCATAATGCCACTAATGCTCAAATATTGTTTCATGATACGTGGACATGTATTCTAAGCCATTGTCGACCTTAAGGTTTGAATTTTTAGAAGAGAAGTGATTTTTAACAAGATTATGAAAGTCCTTAAATACTTCCATAACTTCATTCTTAGACTTTAAAAGATATAACCGTGTGACTGAGAGAAATCATCAACAAAAATCACAAAATACTTATAACCATCAAAAGATTCATTAATTGGTCCCCATACATCCGAATGAACTAGTTCAAAACACTTACTAGCCCTGCAGACAAGGAAGAATTAAAAGGCAACCTAATGGCCTTAGACAAGTGGCAAGTTTCACATGTAATTTCATCATTTCCTAAGTTTGGAAATAAAGTTGACAAAATTGGTAGAGAAGGGTGAGCTAAACGTTGATGCCACCGATTGATTATCTTGAATAGGATTAAACTTGGCTGAAACCCTCAGGATTGCTCTTGGATACGTAATAGAGACCATCTAAGTAAAACCCTTCACCAATCGTCTTTTTGGTGACACAATCCCGAAAAATGACATTGTGAGTGAGAAAAGATGGCTAAGCAATTCAAGGTATTTGTGATTTTTCCTACGAAAGTTGGAAAGGAAAGGAAGGTACATATAAACTCCGACTCGATTTCATCCGACATTAATTTTATTTTTCCTTTCCTAAAACCTTTACATTCTCACCATTTGCAATTGAAACTTGAGAAGGATTTGCTAATTTTTCAAACTTATGAGACTTTGACACATGATTTGTCATATGATTTGTGGCACCCTAATCTACAACCCAAAAATCATGCAACATATTTATTTTAAGAGCGCTTTTAAAGGCTTTTATGATACTCGCATGTACGTCTTGTGGTATGAAGTTTTGTATTCGCCAAGAAGCCCGCAAACTTGCCTAGCAATCTTGCCAGTTTCCTTCTTACATGCTATCCACACAAATAAATTCTAGCTCTTCCGTCTTGCTTTGAAGATACAACATAAACTCATTCATGAAGTTCAACCGGATTTGTTGAAGTTCTTAAATGGATCGACCCATATTAGAGTGCAGAGCAAAAGCATGATTTGCACGGTCCAAAGATGATTCACTTTCGTAAACCCTTATCCTTTATAAAGTCGTTTTAATTTCGATGTAGAATCCAACACGTGTCCCAATACGTCTGCATGGGTTGCAATGTTGACACTTCAAGTTTGGATGCTTCCTTTGTACTTTCTCTCGTTGGTTAGATAGGCTCTTGCCTCAGTGAACTAGCCATTGTACCTCTTATTCATGACTTTTCTCCTTACTTCTTCACGTTGAATTGTCGCACATACATTGGTGAAGGAAGGAAGTTCAAGATTCACAGTATATGACATCGTATATCTTCATATGTTGAATCCAGACCGGACAAAAGTTGAAATATCTTATCTTCTTCCGCCCTCTTTCGTAGTGTAGCTACATCGGTTGTATGAGGACGATATATTTCCAACTCATTCCACATGCTTTTCATGCGTTTCCTAAGAGTTGTACAAAAGGCTTGCCATCTTGTTCTGTTGATCGAGATGTCTTTCTTTAATTGAAAAACTCGTGGCAAAGATTGTTTTGATCGCCATACATTTCTCGACCGTCTCCCATAGCTTGGTATGCAGATTCAGAGTAATCGAATATTTCACTAATTTACGTTCCATGGAATTTAGGAGCCATGACATAACCGGGTTGATCTCTTACTAAGTCGATTCATAGGTTGGTGAGGAAACATCGTGTACTTCGATGCTTCCATTTATGAACCCCAACTCGGGACCTTCCACCTAGAGCAGAGACACCGCTTCTTGACCACAAGTAATTAAACTCATTCAACAAGACCGAGCTTAATCTTTGATTCGAGTTGACATCCACCTTATGCATATTCATGAAGGAAAGTACTTGATGAACTTTCACTGATCTGATCTAGCGGCTTGTCTTCACCATTTCAAAGATTGAAGATGCTAAGATAATAATAAAGGTAAGCAAGTTAATTTTCCTGCTTTGATACCATGTTGAAAAACAAGAAATAACTCTACACAAAAGAGTTCTCTAGTTTGTATTATTTTCTTCATGTTTTCATTACAATTGTATAGCTATTTATAAGAAAATTTTACTCTTTCAATTATTCTTTAAATTAAGCATTCTTTGATTTACTCCTTGAATTAAGGATTCCTTGTTTTATTCCTTGAATTAAGGATTCCTTGTTTTACTCCTTGAAATAAGGATTCCTTGTTTTGCTCCTTGAATTAAGGTCCTTGTTTTATTCCTTGAATTAAGGATTCCTTGTTTTACTCCTTGAAATAAGGATTCCTTGTTTTGCTCCTTGAATTAAGGTCCTTGTTTTATTCCTTGAATTAAGGTCCTTGTTTTATTCCTTGAATTAAGGACTAATATCCAATAATTACATTACATAAAATTGCGGAAGCTGGAGGCATGTAGGAAATCCTAATGGGGTACAAAATGAGAGAGCTCATTCACATGGGATTCTCATGTCATCAGTAACCACATGTCATTATATTCCAGAGAACATACTATTTAATGATTTGCACCACTAGAACACAACAGTAAACACACTTTGGCAGTAAATAGAAAATGTATATATGTAGAACTGGAAATAGAATGGAACCAGCTAATTTATGCCTTTTTTCCACCAGAAACCTGCTAATTTATGTTATATTACCTGAAGAGGAATTTGCAGTTGGTTCATTATCAGAGGAGGATGTATGCTGGGATGAAGAGGGGTACATATCTAACCTCAACTCTTGACAAATGAAATTTTAAGTGTAATATTTTTAAAATTAGAATCAAATTACGTGCATAAAATAAAACTATACGCCATGAATTTTAATTCAACTTGTCTTTTTTAGTTTTTATTAAATATGATAAAAGAAATTTGACTAAATTATATATTTTTCCTTGATAATACTTATTTCCCTTTTATATTTCTTTTAACCAATTTGGCTGAACGAAAATAACGTGAAAACTAAAAATAGCAAAATAATAATAATAAATAAAAAAGTTGAAAATGGAAGAGAAGTAGAGAAGAAAAGGTCATACTAGGAGAAATAACAGGTGTACAGGCAAGGAAGTTGTTGGAGAGTTTAAGAACAAAGCGAGCAATTGGAGGCTGCTCTTTAGAAACCCGAGAAGCTTCTGTAAATAGACGAATGTACATGTAACTTAAATTCTTCTCCACGGCTATGTACCTGAAACCCATATCATAAACGAGCCCAAAAAATCCAATCAAAAATAATAATTTTTAATTTTTTTTAATATTATACGAATTTAAATTATAAGTTAAATTTAATCTACACTCAATTAACGATGCCCAATTGAAGGAAAATATAACTTTCAGTGTTTTTGTTCTTTTTTTTTTCTTCCCAAAATCCAATTGCGATTTCAGAAACACAAATAGATTCGGAAAAAGAAAAGGAAAAATAAATAAATAAAAAATAAGGTAGAGATGAGTATTGAGGAGTACCAGTTCCAAATTCCAAACTTGAATGGTTCGGACTTTTTGTAAGAAAGAGGTCCAAAATTCTCGATCCTCCACTGGGCCAACCTTGAGATGATCTCCACCTTCGAATCCGCCATTACCCAGTAGTTTTCGCCCCCAAGCTTTGCCTTCAAAGCTGCATCGTATGACTATGGCTTAGCATAGAGAAGAGAATTGAATGAAAAATGGGCAATGATGGGTAGTTAGCTAAATCTGAGTTGCTTCGCGTTCAAGTTTCTTAACGCACTCTCATAAAGTTTTCTTTCGCAAAGTTTCTAAAAAACTCCTTTTTCGCTCTGTTTTTGAGTAATAATGCAATGTATGTTGTTTTAATCTGTCAAACAGTTTTCTTTTTCGACGTTTGACCTTTTTCTTTCTACAATAAACCTTACTGAGAATAAAAGTGTTGAAGAAACCAATTAGAAACCAGAGTTCCTACTCTGGTTTAGAAATTGAACATTTTAATTTTATAGAAATTAAAAAAGAAAAATAGATATGTTCGGTACCTGCATAAAACTTTAAGCTTGCTAGAAAATAAAGATATTTGGACGAGTCATTATCATTTTTTTGTAAAATCTAAGATACAAATAAATTGTTAATACTTCGAATTACCTGTTGGTTGTTCGATGCTTATGAATTAGAAAAAATCTATGATTTTATTCTAATAGTACAAGTGAAGAAAATATTTAGTTATAATTTTGATATATGCTTATAATTGTGTAGATAGGTGGGTATATATTGAAAAATAATTAACATTATAGATATTTATTATAGAAATATGATTTATTTTTATAGTTTTATAAATATTTATTTATAATTATATTTTAAAGATAATTAATAAATTATTATATATATAAAGAAAATATTTAGCTATATTTACTTATCTATAAGATATTATATTTTTAGAATTATGTAGATAGGTGAATATATATACAAATAATAACATGATAGTTATCATTTATTACGATATAATCTTATAATTACGTAGATAAATGAGTATATATTGAAAAATAATTAACATCGTGAAAATATGATTTATTTTTATAGTTTTAAAAATATTTATTTATAATTATTTTTTTAAAATAATTAATAAATTATTATATATATAAAGAAAATATATAACTATATTTTCTTATTTTTTTTATAATTATGTTGATATCTAGCTATATGTAAAAATAATAATTAATATGATAGTTATCGATATAATTAATTTTTTATAATTACATAAATATATTTATAATTATCTCTTTAAGATAATTATTAAATTTTTATTTATTTAAAATAATTATATTGTAATTATATTCTTGTGATAACCGAAATTTGACAGATGAATCTTTATTCATAAATTTCTTGAAATTTTTGTTTTTTCTATCAACTCAAATGTAGAACCAAAAAAGAAAAAAAGGAGCCCAACTTAAAAAGATGAGTACTGGAATATAAGATCAATTGATTGAAAATAAAATAAAATAAAATAAATAAAAATAAAGAATTAGTAATTAAAACTTATATTTTAAATAATAATAAAATATTAATTTATTAATCATTAAATTTTAAATATTTAATCATAAATATTAAACCTTAAATCATAAATATTAAACTTTAAATCTTAAAACATAAATATTAAATTCTAAAGCATAAATTTTAAATTTTAAATATTAAGTAATAAATCTTATAGAATTATTTTTATTTTTTAATATATATATATTATTATTTTAAATTGTATATTTTAATTATGGAACATATTATTTTTATTTTTTTACTTTTTAAATATATGATTTATATATATAAATATTTATTATATTACATGTTTTATGAATATAAATTCGTATAAATATATGGTTATAGATGTTAATAGATGTTTGTATGAAAAGATTTTATTAACTAAGTAAGTAATATATTTTAATTTGTTTCTATCTAATACGTATTTTTACAGTATCGATAAGATCAAATATCATTTGCCAAATTAAAACCTAACCCGAAACGTGCACACCATACATTTGAAACCCAGCCCTGCTTTCTTGTAGAGAAGAAGGGCATTATAGTAAAACCATTAATAAGGCCTCCCTGATTTGGAACCCCGTGAATGGTGATTCACTCTAATCGATTTCTTCTTCTCTCTCTATCATAGAAAAACCAGAGGATCACGAAGGAGAAGTAGAGCCAAATCAAGACGGGAAATCATACCGAAAACCTTAGATTTCAAAAATCGACCTTAATTATCGAAAGAATTTAGATGTCTTCGACCTTCAGCGGCGATGAAACTGCTCCCTTCTTCGGCTTCTTGGGAGCCGCTGCTGCTCTCGTTTTCTCCTGTAAGTTTTTTCTGATCTTTGATTTAAGGTAATCCTAGACTTTCCAAGCATCATTTACCGAGAAAATCGAATGGAACATTGAAAAATTGGAGCTTTATTAACTAATTTCAGGTATGGGAGCTGCATATGGGACGGCGAAGAGTGGGGTTGGTGTAGCATCGATGGGAGTGATGAGACCAGAGCTCGTTATGAAATCGATCGTTCCAGTGGTTATGGCTGGAGTTTTGGGGATCTACGGTTTGATTATAGCTGTGATTATTAGTACTGGGATCAATCCTAAGGCTAAACCTTATTACCTATTTGATGGGTATGCTCATTTGTCATCTGGGCTCTCTTGTGGTCTTGCTGGTCTCTCAGCTGGTATGGCTATTGGGATTGTTGGCGATGCTGGTGTTCGGTAAGCTTTCGTTGTAGACCTTACTTATTGCTTTTTATTATTATTATTTGAATTGAAATCGTTTGATTGTGTTGAACCTTTGCATTCAAAAGTGATTATTGCTTGTATTTTTTTCTTCAATGATCTCTGTGTGATCCTAAATATTGATTGTAGCAAAATCCTCGGGTTCCTTTAGGCGCTTTCTAACTCGTGTAAGAATAATCTGCAAATTGCTTTATAGTGCAATTACATTTACATTTGACATGCTATGATGTTATAAATTTCTCTTTTCTTGTAATTATTCTTTTCAATGGATAATTAAGTGCAGTGTAGTGCCTATGGTAGTATGGTGTTAGAAACACTTGATTTAGGTTAATTCTTACAATTTTCTGACTTTTACCAACCGTACCATTTGGCTTGGGAAAAAATGTATATTTGTTTTTGTTATTGTGATCTTTTATTTGATGGAAAAAATTGTATATGACAGCTTCAAAATTAGTTTTTGCTTTTGGTTTCAGAGGTTGGTTACAGGGGTTTATATGATTTGTTTGCTGCTCTTGTGTATACTTTAACCTTATGCCCTATGAGCTAAGCATTTTAGTCTGTTCAGCTTTTTATTATTTAATCTAGGATCTTGTGTAATTATCGTTGTTATTTGCATCTAACAAAAAAAATAACAAAAAAATATGTTTAAAAAGACTAAATAACCCTAATGTAATTTCACCAAAATCATCAGACCTCTAGCGACCTGTAAAGTATAATTCGTAAGTCAATGTTATTCGTTTTGTTTAAAATGTGTTTTTTTAATTAATAACTTCCTATTTTTATCCTTTTTGTTGACTGTAAATAACATCTATATTAGTTTCGAACTCTATCTTTTTAGATAGAAGTGAACCTCACCCGCTATTTGTACATTTATTGTTCTAGCTACATGAATAATAATAGGAGATGTTGAGGCACAAATGTTTATTATTTGAAATTGCAAATAGTTAACAAGCCTTGCTAAAAATTTGTTCAAATACCAAGATATGGAAAATAAATAGTTAACTACCCCAGTTAAGATTGAATTATCCATTCTTGACCTCGTCGGAAAACTATATCTAGCCCTATTTCCTGATTTACGAGGCACACATGCAAAAATACTAAGCTTGCGATTTTTCCTTTGATTTTGTGTTGAGATGACATCACAATATCAAGAATTCAGTGTGGAACTTCACATATATCTAATTATGGTGGTCTTGTGACAATAGCTTTCATGCTGTTCTATTTAATATTCTACTTATCGGAACATTCAGTAACATAATAATCTGGAGACTTATTAGCTTTGCCTGATTTGCCAAAGTAGTATTAACTCAACCACGTGCTTGTCCTTCAGATCACTTTTCATAAAAGGATCAAAGCCTGATCCTGGTTGTCCTGTTTCGTTTCTCTGTTTGGTTTGCTAATGGATCATTGACTTTTTACTTGCTATAGTTAGTGTGTTATGTGACATACAAATTTAGTCTGTACCTTAAATAACATGTACAAGTATATACTATGTATAACTGATATATTATTTTAGGATCAATTTGATTATGTATAACTTATACGTGCTATTATGAGGGGTCAATACTACGAATCTCATATATTCCTAATGGGTTGATGCATTTCTGTACTTCTTTTCTTGATTTTATTCTCAGGGCTAATGCACAGCAGCCAAAGCTGTTTGTTGGTATGATTCTTATCCTCATCTTTGCTGAAGCACTTGCTCTCTATGGTCTCATTGTGGGGATCATCCTTTCATCCCGATCAGGTCAATCACGTGCAGAGTAGAAGTCTCTCTGTCGTTTGCAGTTTCTTGTTTTTGAAATCTTAAAGAATGTATCATTTGGATGTTTTCATAAATATTTATTGGATTTAATTCTTAGGGTCATGTATGTTAATTTTACATTTCGGTTTAGGAAGGCAGTTCATTTATGCCTTGCTTTAAATAAGGACTGCTTAGTGAATGAGAATTCTCGTGACGCTCATACATGTGTCTTATAAGGTTTGACTTCTCAATTATTTGTATTTATCATTTGGTGTTCTGCCAAGAATTTCTTGCTCGGTTTTCTTCTTTTTAATGTTTTCTGCCTGTTTTGATTCGTGTGATCCAAGGCATTTTTCATATTTTGTGTGTTCCAACACTGCTACGCTTGCCTTTTTCAAATTTTATGTACGACTTCTTACATCTTGGACATAGGTGTAACTAGTTGTCCCCAATAAGCAAAAAAAGTTAGGTTATATTAATGATTATTTCGTGAGTTCATTTAGTAAAATTAAGATAAGTTAAAAAAAGTAATTATCATAATGTCTATCAAAACACTTAAAAAAGTTATTTTTATATAATAATGATTAACTTGTTAGTTCATTTAGTAAAATTAAGATAAAGTTAAAAAAAATAATTATCATAATGTCTAGCAAGACACTTAAAAATTGTATTTTTATTTTTTGTTGTTATAAAAATATAAACAAAATGAGTTATTCTAACTTACTTTATAGGTACCTCTAAATCACTTAAATCATTGGATTTTGTTAAGTAAATCTAACCCATTAAAATTATGTACAAAATAAAACATTTATTTTGATGACTACCAATAATTCATGAATATGGGTGGGTGCAAGTATAAATAAAACATATTTGTCCTCGAATAAAATTATTTTTATTCTTTAAAAATACAAATGTGTGAAATATTGCATTGATTACAAAAGCTGAAATCAATTCAAGATGGTATTAATTGCTTTTTGAATAAGTGAACTACTGAAACTAATCATAAGCTTTCTTACTTTTTTACATTTTAGTTTGGACTTCTCTTTTGCATTCAGATGACATCAGGCCTAAGATATAAAAAGAACCCAATAATTTGTTTTTTTATCATGTTATTTGTAAAAGTGATTATAAAAATTCAAATTTTAATAAATTTAAAATTATTATTTGACAATTAAAATGTTATTTATATGGGGATAAAATGGAGATTAAAATTAAAAAATAAACAAGATAGAGAAAATAAGACACTAAAATATTATGGTTGTTGAATGATGAAAATAATAATTAAAATAACAACCCTAACTCTTATTAATGAAATCATGTATAAATCATATGAAAAATTGAATGAAAAAATATTCAAAAATTAATTTTATAATTCCTTGATTATGTTTTAAAAAATAATAGGTTAATTTTGTAATTTCTTAACCATCTTCTTAAAAGCAACGGAATAAAAAAAAAATTTCCTACCCTATAAATACTAAACAACCCAACCCAAATGAGCTAATATAATCTCATATACATGTTTTCTTGATACTACCTTTGTCGCCATCATTTAGTGTTAGTCCCACATATTTCTTCGTTTTCATTAGTTCAGTAAAAACTCTATACTTTGATTATAGAAATCTCTCTCACAATCTTACCATGTAAATGGATGATTTATGATTTATCAGTGTCGGAGCTATCGACAAATATTATTCGCATTCGTCGCTACCGAATGTATTTTCAAGAAAATCTCCTATAATAGTATTCGATGTAAAGGAAACTCACGATCTCAATTTAGATACGTGAATTTCATAATTTATAATTGTTTTTATAACCTGTCTTGTAACTGGTGAAAAAGGAAAAACAAAAAAAATTATATCGATGTAAATCTTTTTACGTACATATGTGAATATTGTACATATAGTTATATTAAGAATGAGGAAACAATAAAAAATAAATCATGAACAATGATAAACATTGAACAAAAACATATGAAATAAAATTAACTCAAACTAAATTATAAATATTGATATAACTGGGCCAAATTTATAACTATATAATGAAATGTAAGCACATATTTTGTTTCCACCAGGATACACGGCTTGCCTCTATAGAAACGTAAACTCGATGCTCGGCTTCAAATCTATATGCATTCACAAACTAGAAGGTTCAGATACGTAATTTCACCATGATGTTAAATCATACATCAAAATTAAATATAATACAAGCATTTATGTTGAACACAATCTCTCTTTCTATATATTATTAAGTCCAACATACCAGAACGATCGTTCTCACCTCATCAGTATCAAGTTTAAATAGAATCATTCTGTTGGAATATCATAGCATGCCCACTAAAAGCATGAACAAGAACAAAAACCATATTTATACAATTTTCACGCATTCAACGTCAAATCATAAGAAATGCTTTGGATATTACACTATACATATTTACAACTATGATCGTAATCATTGAAGTTATCAACCAGGAACAAAATAATCCATCTTCTCTACTGGCAGATTCAACACCGATGACTCTACCTACAACCCAAAGAAAACCAAAAGCCACAGGTTCCAGGGGTTAGAGAGTCATAAAATGTAAATCTGAATCACTGAGGTAGTATATATATGATATGCAAGAAACTCTCATTGACCGAGAGACATGAAAATTTAACACTGCTTCAAGTGACCAATTTCAAAGCATTCACATGCTTGATAGCTACTTCTAAGTTCTTTCCACATTGCCTAATCAAGTAAAGAAAAACTAAACAGAACTTAGATGTGAATCTCTGACACAATAGCCCTTTTGGTGCTCAATATGGTACTGAAGGCAAGCTCAAAACGAGCATAGAGATTACCTCTTCGAAGGGAACAAAGACAAAAGGAGTCATTCCCCTTTTATGGGAAGTGGCAGGCACGTCTGGGTTGTGGGTTTCATCATCTTGCCACCCTTCAACCACTCCAAGTATATCTTCCTCAGGACTGGTCACCTCACTACTATTCACACCACTTGTAACCAGTGAAAGTAAATCCATCCGGTTATTTGCCCCAGCAATCGTTCCTCGTAACCTGTACGAGATGCAGTTACACATAAGAAGGCTTATGAGGGACAATAGAGATTCAGGGAGTTAAGGTATTAATAAATAGATGCACTCCCCAAATACAAAAGAACTTTTGGAGGACTTTGTTGTATTATTTCCGTGCCTCACATACCTTAGGCGGATCCTCAACACAGTTGGACGCATGCCAGGGTACAAAACTGCAGCTTCAACCTAAAATAGAGCATTGAAAATATTTAAGATGCATGCTAAACAAGAGAGAAGAAAAGTTACAATCAGGATATTTTCTTGTGAGCAGGCATCTACTGAACAATTAGCAAATGAAAATTAACTTTATAGTGCATGTGGATATTAAAACTCACGGGAATTATAAATTCTACAAAGTACATATCCAGACCTTATCATCTGACAATGTGTAATGCCCACTGAATAAACATTCTGCTTTAGCTGAACGGAAGTTCATGAATTTTGCAACATCCTTAATTTTTTGAGATGAGTTCTGACATCATCAAATGTAAAGAAGAAACAATCAAGTATGGAAGAATAATATCCCACCATATTAGGGTTGTCAATTTTTCTTGATGGGGATAAATCCTTGTAGGGATTATTTGATCGGAAACAAAAATAAGAACAATAAAATGAGCAATTTTATAATATGAGACGGGATAAGGACATAGATCATATTCCCGCACTATTCTCTGAAATTATATATCATATTTTAATAAAATATAAAAATTTAATTACATTTAAACTTAAATTAATCATAAATAATACATTATATATTTTATAATTATTTATTTTTATATTTTATTAAAACATCAATAATTTTTCTTTTATAAAGATTATTCGAAATATTTATTTAAATTCTAAAAATCTAAAATTTTATAATCATTTTATTATTTATTTTTATTATTTTAAATTAATTTGTTACAAGAACTATCAATGCTATTTAATATTAAAGGATTATGTATTTTTTATTACATATATTTTATTTTTCTCCCTTTTGCATAAATATCATTTATTTTTTATTATTTATTGACTCAATTTTAATTTTTTCAATATAAAATATTTATTATTGACTTATTATTTTTATAAATTTTCATTTATAATAAAAATAATATTACTTGGATACTTGTTTTCCATTTGGAGGGTCCTCGTTCCCCATTAGAGATCCCAGGTATGTCCCCGCAAAAAAATTAAATGGAGATAATAGTTAAATTCTAAATATGGACCGGAAAAAGGGAGGGAGTCTTCGATCCCATCCTACCCCATTGACAACCCTACACCATATGCTAAATTAAAATTTTGATAGAGTCCTAACCTTGTAAAGAAATCGACCAGAAGGAAAAAATCTGATATAACGGAAGTAGCAGACCTGCAAAAGAAAGATTAATTTAGCACAGTAAATGAAAGAAATAAAATTTATTTTTCAAGAGAAAGTAATTCTCAGCAAAAGCATACCAGATGTACAGGATTAGTAACCTTCCATTCTGCAACTCCAACACGAATGTAAGTATTCCTGCTCACATAAAGACCTGAAATGTGAACATGCTATTAGTGTCACGGACAGATTTTTAGTTCAATCTAAAAGGGAAACAGATTTCACAGACAGCTTACCATCAGTTCGAACCCTTGGTCTTGTAAGCCACATTTTTCTCCATGAACCCGCATACTTGGACTGCAAGATCTTATAGTTTTCAACCATTCCAGAGAGCTTCATACAGTGGCACTTGTGTTAATTTCCAAGTTTTACATATAGCACAGAAAGAGATGGTTCAATAATTTATAAGATGTAGATATTTACCTGCCAAGCCTTTAGGCAGGCATTACGCCAATAAACAGGGTTACGGATGGTGTACCTCCATTTTCGGCATACACAAGTTGACCTTCCCAAGTCATATGGAGCCATTCGAGCAAATACCTGCACACAAATATATGTTGGCAGTTAATAAACATAGTATTGGTTGATTAATATGGCAATGATAGTTTTGACTATGATTAATACAAATAGTCATAAACATAGTTAAATACGCTTAGACAAAGTCAAAGAAAAATCAGTAACCTATTGAATTAGATGTCAGGGTCTTCTAATATAATGCCATAGTGAGTCATATGTTAATCACTAATTAAATTCCTGATCTCCCATTACTCGTGTGCATACTGCGGATGAGTCAAAATGATGTCAGATCTCTGCTTTCCTAAATGCATGTACAAATGTTATAGGCAGCTACAAACCCCTTTTTCAAATGCACTGCTATTCACTTATAAAGCTTGGGAGGAGAACTAAATAAATCTGGTGAAAAAAAAATTGAATTGAACAATCAAAATTTAGTTCGCTTCCGGTTTACAGAAGGAAGGTGTATAATTCAAGAATATAGAAGAGAGAAAGAAATGAAATGAAACTGAAATGAATCAGATGAATGTTATTGAATAGAGTCTAATGAATATAGATACATCTCTAGCCTACCCCACTTATACACGTGGATAGTTAGTTCAATAATAACAAACTCTAATTTGATTAGATTAATTAATACTATACACTCTTGAATATGAATGGATTTTAGATTGGACAAAACAAGGATCACTCCATCTTGAAAATTGAGATAATGCATACAACTTTCTCAAATTTCTCCTCCTTTTCTTCTGAGTTTAGCTCAGCATAAATACAGGATGCAGAAAGTAGCAGATTATGAAAAATGCTAACTTTTTGGCCTGAAAAGCAATACCTCAAAGAGCAGCTCATCGGGCAAGCAACGGTGGATAAGTGCTGGGTCAACATAAGGTTTTCTACTTGTACTTCCCACTGGTGCAACAGGTCTGACATTAACTCCATAGAGATCTGAAACAGAAACCTTGAAAACAATGAGAAATAACAAATCCAGGAAAAAAAAAAACATAAAACAATAACCTAATCAACAAAATAACATGAATCTATGCAGCATAAATTGAAAGTTCAAAGGGAAATAAAAAATCTATAGAGGATTACCCAGCCAAGGTCTTTTTGTCAAAAAGTACTGAACTGTCTTCAACCTCAAAGCTGATTCAAGCTCAGCTGGGACTGTTGAGGAAGCAAAACCTACAATATATTACCACAATAAAGACCAAACCAAACAAGTTTAACACAACCAATTAAAGTATTATAATCAATACAGATAGAATTTCTATTGTTTAGTCAAAGATAGAGGCATAATTCCCTGGAAATTTAAGGAAAATGAACCCTAAATTTTGAAGCTTGGATTTTGAATTTAATTCCCAGTTTTTAAGCTCAAAACCACAATAATGAACACGAAAACCCGGAGATATTCAGAGAAATATTCAGAGAAACATGAATCCTAGCTACACATATAACCAAAAATACAGAATTGAACAAAAAATATCCCAGCAATCCCTAAAAATCTACAAATTGGGAAACCGAAGTCCACGCTAAAAAATAATTAATGTTAATCAACACAATTGTATCGAATATACAGCTCTTAGGATAATCAACGCACCTGAAGCCATGGGGATTGAACAGTATTTTGGGTTCAAATAAAATGTGAGGCCTCTTCTTGAATTTCCCAAGAAAATGGAGGGACGAGACTCAAGAGAGAGTGGAACAGCCAATGGGTTCAAAGTTGCCGGAAATTTGTTATTTTATGACCTTTTTTACCGAACACCGACTTTGCAAAGTATTTCTTGCAAGGTAACTACACAATGATGGGCCGATATGAAGGGCCCATTATCTATTCCAAAATAGGCCCAAGTTTTATTGGACAGAAATTGTTTTCTAGATCAGGCTCACTCTTCTTCTTTTTTTCGCCCTCATTGAATTTCTTCTATATATTGTTTATTTCTAAAGAATTGTTTATTTCCATTAATGTTCTTCTATCTATTGCAAAAATAATGATGATTGAAGCGGTGTTTGGTACAAAATTGTCATCCTATTTTTGTACAAAAAGAGCAGCAGCTTTTTTTATTTATTTAAAGCATTAAATTTAATTTTTATTAAATATAAAAAAAATATTATAAATGTGAGATTTGAATTTGGGTATCAAAAAGTGTCATCCTATTTTTGTACAAAAAGAGCACCAGCTTTTTTTTATTTAAAGCACTAAATTTAATTTTTATTAAATATTAAAAAAATATTATACACGTGAGATTTGAATTTAAGTTTATGATAGTAGAGTAGATAGTTATAATACATTGATTACAAGTCAATCATGTTGGATTTGATGTGTCTTTAATTTTATTATGATTTAAATTTATGATTTAAAATAAAATAAAAAAGATAAATCTTATCATCAACATATTAGACTAATATTAAATGCTATTTAAAATAAAGTATACCTTAATTATGCCTTCTTAATTATAATTTATTATATTTTTAATAATTAACTATCAAATCAAATCAGTTATAATAAAGAAAAATTATTAAATTAATTAAATTATATCTTTTAAAAAAAGAAAAAAAGTTTCTCAGTTAAAAAGAAAACGATTAAACTGTATATTATGCTATAAAATAGTACACATGCACCATGTTAATTTATTGTTATGCCCGTATAAATATAATATTTCGAATTTTAATATAATTGTAGATCATTTGATAACAATCACTATCATGTAATTAAATAAATTATATAGAGTTTAATGGTACAATAACTTATATTTAAAATATATTTTTAATTAATTATAGTTAGTTTTCTTGCTTTTTAAAATATTTTAATTCACAAAAATATATTAATATTAATTACTTATATATTTTTCTTATTTTTCTAACATGTTAAAATAAAAATTATTTTTAATATGTGATAAAATAAAAATAAAAAATCATAGTTATAAAATTCAAAATTCAAAGATAAATAAACTAGGAGTTAATGAAAAAAATTATTTTGTATGTTATCGTATATTTTTTTGATAAAATTAGTATAATTTGAATTATATATTATATCATTTGGTTTTATAACTGAACGTAATATCGAATAAAAATTATACAATTTAAAATTTCATATGTGAAAATAATGATAAATAAATGAATTTAACTTTTGACTTAATTATACAAATATGACTTAGAAGGGATGGATTTGACAACCATGAAATCTTTTAGTCGATTTTATTATAACTTATTAAACAAATAATTAGTAATATATAAAATCACAATATGTTTAATTCAACACATCATTAGAACAACTAATATATACGAAATAATAATATATGGTAAATGCACTAGTGATTTGAGTTTCACATACTCATATCTAAGCTAACAATATGCAATAAACAAAAAAAAATAGCACAAAACATGTAAATCAAGAAAACATACTATGAAAGTTATAAATAAATTCCAATCACTTCAAGATTTCTTATTATAAACATATTTGATAAATGATAATTGTACTCTCAACATATTAGAGCATATATAACACAAATAGTTAGTAAAATATACAATCATAACAACATGTTTAATTTAACACACTATCAAAACAATCAACATATACGAAATAATAATATATGGTAAATACACTAGTGATAAATTCCAAGATCTCTTATTGTAAATATATTTGATAAATGATTATTGTATTATCAACATATTAGAACATATATAACACATAATGTAACACGATAAAGAACATAGGATCCAATACATATATGAAAACATTAATGGGTTGCATAACAACCATCATAAACAAATAATTATCTAATAAGCAAATCAATAATGAATAACTAATATATATATATATATATATATATATATATGTGCAAATATATTTATCAACCAAGACACCTACTATAATGCACTTAAGTTATCTCCACGTGTTGTCAAAATAACACCTTAATCAGGTACATCTTAACTTATCCTCGAAATTTCATCATCATGTGATGTAATCAACTATTATAAATCAACCTTCTAATGAGTAAACACATAAGTTTCTCACCTATAAGCTTTGATGCTCACTTCAAATAGGCTCATCGCTTATGAAAACTATTGTGATCTTATAACATCCAATTGACACACAAATAACTCAACTTTCAGACCTAACACTAAAAACTTTTCACTTATGAAAATTATTTTCATATCTTACCCCCCAACTGACACACATTAAACCTACATTGAAAAAAACTCTTCAAATGATATAATTCTTTATTAGTTAACTATAGATTTATTTTTTACTAAATCTTCACTTAATCTAATATTTTTATACCCATTTTAGTGTTCGAAAATATGACAAGAAATCTCCTCTTAAGTCCTACGTACTACAAATAACATAGTTTTCCCCTCGAATCTTGGCCAAGAGAACAAAAAGATAGCTATGAGTTTATAAAAAAAATCTAATCTCACTCACACATTAATGACCACCCTTGTCGACATCGATAAGGACAATAGTTTTCAAATCTTTTGCTAGCAATCACTCAAGGAACTCTTATTTATATTGTTAAGTCTACCTCGACAAGCCACATGTTACATGACAACGAGTCTTGTTGAGGTCTTGGTGAAACCTCGGCAAGTAACAAAAAGAATGCTAAGTTTACAATGGGATAATAAATATGTTCATGATTAATAAAATATCAATAAAAATATAAGTTTATAAATATATTAATTAACACTCAATGTATTAAATATTTTGAGATAAAACTGTTAGAAAATATTAAGCTCAACATTATACATATTATACTATATTATATATTGGACAACAAACGTGTCAATTTTTTCAAATAAATAAAAACAAACATGTCATTGGGTAACACTTTTATGCTGACATGTGGAAAGTTCTCCCACCAAAGTACGTTATACGTTAAGTTTGCCTTGGAGGCTTGGCCACTGATGCGCTTGAGGAACAACTTTGGGCCTTTGACACGTGATGAGTCTGAAGGTAAAACAACATTGAACCTCGGCAATGATATTCAATGTACTTTGTTCCCCGACATTGCATTCTTAGGCGAAAAATGAGCCCTGCTTCTAAATCTTTCCCAATTTATAAAAATAAAATAAATAATAATTATATTGTTATAATAATAATAAATTAAATTATAGTAATACTACCACTTTTTAACGTGAAGTGTTTTCATATTTTTTGAACAAATAAATTTTGAATAGTGTGGAGTCTTAAGGCTGAATACGAAATCAAGAACTTAAATATTTTTTAAAATAATATAAAATAAAAATATTTACTTTTATTTTTAACAATTTATTTAAACATATATAATATAAAGTTTTTTCTCATACGATGCAAATAACAAGTACACATTTTAAATCAAATATAAAAAAAAATTAAATACAAAACTTATACACTTCATATATAAAATTATACAACTACTAAATGATAAAAATTTACAATGTTATAAAATGACTGATATTATTTTGTCAAGTATAAAAGATAAAACAAAACAAAAATAAATAATTAAAATTTTTTGCGGTATCATAATGATAAAAAAAATGAAAGATGAATAAATAAAGATAGGAATTTTTTTATAAAGTAATATGATGAATAAATTGTGTAAAACAAATTTAAAATTTATTTAAATAATATCAAAAATAAGATTTAACTTATTAATAATTATTTTGGAACAACAATGAAGTAAATGAAATTTTAAAGTGCTTGCATGTTTATTTCTAAATTAAAAAAAAATGTATATGTAAGCTAAAATTTAGAAGTGAAAATAGAAATTTATAATAATGATTATGAGTTGTTAATAAATTATAGCTCAATAATATGTAATTTATTTGTATATAAAAAATTTGGAATTGGATTCTTAATTATAAATATATTAGTATAATTATTTTTAAAAAATAAACATAAGTTATTATATCAATTAATTAAGAAAAAAGAATATTAGGAAACAATTAAAGAAAAATATAAAATTTATTATTTAAATTTTTAAATTTTCATACGTATAGCTTGTATTATATAAGAAAAGAAAGAGTCAAATAACATACAATATTTATTTTTAAATTAATTAATAGTGTATAAAATAACATTAAATTAAACACATAATTCTTTTATTTTAATAAGGCAACCGCCTTAGGAGCTTAAAGGACAAGCCGCCCCTATTGTCAATTGCATTTAATGTTATATTGAAGATGAAAAAATGCTAAAATAATTTTGAAATTATTTAATAACATAACATCAATTAAATTTTGATACGATGCTTGATGCAGGCATAAATTTAGAAGGAAAAAATAAATTTACCACGGCATATATTTCTTTGTACATTTGAATAAAGCTAAAAGAGTTCAAAACTCTTTTCTCTTCTCTATCACCTTTTTGAATTCCGATTGAATGGCTATAAATTTTATATTCATTAACTCAGACATAAATTAAATATAATTTTATATAATTAAACTATATTAAATAATATTATAATTAATCTATTTTATATTTAATAATAAATTATATGATATAATTAAATAAAATTAATAATAAATATTTTAATAAAATAAATTATATTTAAAATGATGTATAATTGATTTTATTTTTTATATTACCTATCAAAATAATTTTATTATAAAAATTTATTTATATTAATAGTTAATTTTTTATATGTTTTTTTATACTTAAAAATAAAAAAAAATTAATTTAAAATAAGTAAAAATTTAGATATATAATTTTCCAATTCAAAATTAATACAAAATAAATATCAATTATGATGTCAACGCATATTTATAATTTAACTTTGAAATTAAATGCATAATTATGTAAAATTAGTATTCTAAAAAGATAATCAAGGGGAACGTTATTTGTTTTCATGAACAAATATTTATATTATCTATATTAAATGTCAAGGTTTTTCGTATGTGTTATTTTTTTTTTTAAATTTTTTCTAATATATTTTTAATGAATAAAATATATATATTGATAATATTTATATTTAAATTTATATTTATATGAGATGTCCTATTTTTCTTAATTGACTATAGAATTATGTGTAAATTTAAAATCTTATCACTTAATTATTTGAATATGATACTTTATTTTTACTAATTAACTATAAATTTATGTATATAGATTTAAAAATTTACTAGTTGATTATTTGAATATATTACTCTATACTTACACTTAATTATAAAATTATAACTAAATTTTTTTAAGTTAATAAATTTAAAAGATTATATTTCAAATCACGTCTAAAAACTCTTAATTTTTATAAAATTAATTTTTAAATATAACACGTATAACGAAATATTAATACTTGAACTTATACTTTTAAATATGATATTCTACACTTATCACTTAACTATAAAATTATGATTAACTCTTTATCAAATTCATATATGATCTAAATTACATTAAAAAAAACTTGTTGATTATCTAAAAAAGTTATATTTTTATTATCTTTGTTAATGTTATTTATTTTTATATCTCTCGTAAATATCATCTATAATGAATAAAATATGTATAATGATAATATTAAAACTTAAACATACCTTTTATATATAGGTTACTCCACACTTATTATGTCATTATAAAGTTATGATTGTATTTTTATCTAACTCATGTATAAATTAAATTATAATTAAATAATTATTTTTTTATTTTATTATCGTAATTGTCCTTTTAAAAAAAATTAAATATACAATAAAATTTCAAAATTTGAATTTTTAAAGCATCATTTATAAATAATGATAATATCAAGAAATTTATAATATAAATTTAAAACATTAGAATTTTAAATGTAATGCATATCATAACAATAACAAGACATGAACTTACAATTTATGTAGGACACTCTAAATTTATCATATTAATATCAAGTTCTAACTATATTTTTTTATCTACCTTATATATTAATTAAATTATAGTTAAAAAATTTATAATATTATTATTTAAGTTAATAGTTTTTTATTATAAATTAGTGGTTTAATGTTTTGGTATTTATTTGAATAATTAAATGCTTATATACATCCACAAATAATTTATACATATAATTCAAAAACACAATTATACTAGTAAAAAGTTTATAATGTTATTTTTTTAAGTGATTTATAACATTATTTTAAATTTTATATTTGTTTTAATTGTGTTATTTTTATTAAATAATTATCTAAAAATAAATTATATAAATTAATTTACAAATTCACTTCTTCTTCGTTGACTCACAATATATACGTTACTAAAATATTATATTTTGTTTACAAATATTAAATAATATAAATACTTTAAAATGTTCTCTTTATATTATACATTTGTATATGCATGTGTATACTACATTATGTCAAATATGAATTTAAGATCATATTTTGCATGAGCCAAATAACCTAGTTTACTATATAAGACTCATTTTTTAAAACTAGTATTTTATAGTGTAAATGTATGAATTTGTAATTTAAGTTTAATAAATATATAATATTATTAATTATTTAGCAATTTTTTTATTGTTAAATTTTTTATAAAGTGATTTAGTTGAATACTTTTAAAATATATAGTTAAATAATTAGATAATTTATTGATGAGTAAATATATAATAATAACTACTTTATGAGTAATTGAATCTAAATATGATATAAATATAATTAATTTGTCACGATGTTGACAAAACTTTATTCAATAAATATAATTAATAATATTACATACAATATACACACAATCATATATATATATATATATATATACATACATTAAATAAAATTACGAAAGTTAAAATGAATCAAATCATGTGTATAGTATTTATATAAGATTAACTTCTTATATAAGACGTATTAGAATACTATCTGAGAACGATTAATGACGACTTGAATCTTTTTTTAGAATTAGATATTCATTGATAAAATCTTTTACTCCATCATGACTTGATAGTTTTTTTTTTTTTTGAAGAATTGATTAATCAGACGAGAATAAAGATAAATTCTTTACAAATAAACTCTTTGAAAAAGAAAAAAATAAAATTGTAGTGACTCATATAAAAACGATATCAAATTCTTACTATTGAATATTGGTACTTACTGAGTGTAGAATAGATCTACCCATTCTTAACGATCAAAATGAACCCTTTCATTTCAAATTAAAATAATTTACAATTTATATATATATATATATATATTTATTTTATTATTTAAAAACTTAATCCTAGATACACACGATAACATTATTTGATTCAATTTAATATAATTTTTATAAATATTTTTTGTTTAAAAATAATTTATATTAAAAATTAAATAAAAATGTAAATAAATTGAGATTTAAAGAAGTTTTGTTTGATGGTTTTGAGCTTTCTTTGATTGAATGGAAGTCTTTCTCCTTACAACTTCAACTCAAGAAATTTCAGAAAGATTACTCTCTATTAATGCAAACCCGAAAAGAAGATACAAACTTTTGAGTCACTGTCTTCACATGCGACTTCATAACTTGATCCCAACAGTTAAACCCCTGCCAATCCATCTCCATTCAAGTTAGAAACCAAGGCATCTATAATTTGCCTATGTCCATAGTCATCAACAGAGTCCAACCAACCTATACTGTCAACACAATTTCAAGTAATGTTTTCCTAGATCTATTAAGTGACTTTACTTTGGGCTAGGGTTTACTTGGTAGCACATTTGAACTTGAGCAAAAAAAAATAGAATTTCCTTGTTTATGGCCCATTGAGACTTGATATTCACTCCTCAATACATGCTTATGTTCTTGATCTTATTAGGATTTTTCAATGGCACTTCCTAACCCTATTGCTTGTAATTACATGGGTCATGCTAAATTATTAAAACCCTTTTGTTTCCATTCACAAACAAAAACAACTTGCTTTTGAGCCCACCAAATATTAGTTCAATGTTCTTTCTAGGAATGTCAGTCGACATGTGTCATCCATTGTTGATTTTGCACCTCTTATTAAGCTAGAAATCGAGGCACCTACAATGTACCTATGCTTATAGTCATCAACACAGTCCAACTAGCTTATACTATCGGCACAATTTCAAGTAATTTTTTCCTCGATTTGTTGAGTGACTTTGCTTTGGGTTAAGGTTTTCTTAGTAGCACATTCAATCTTGAGTCAAAAAATTTCCTTGTTTATGGCCCATCGAGACTTTCTATTTCACTCCTCAATATATGCTTATGTTCTTGATCTTATTATGATTTTCCCATGACACTTCCTAACCCTATTGCTTGTAATTACCTAGGTCATGCTAAATTATTTAAACCCTTTGTTTCCATTCACAAACAAAAACAACTTGTTTCTAAGCACACCAAAAATTAGTCCAATTTTCTTTTCAAAAATGTCACTCAACGCGTGTCATCCATTATTGATTTTGCACTTGTTATCCAACCAATACCCACAACTACCAATACTCCACCTTGCCTCCAAGTCATATATGTGATAGTTCTCCTTACAAGCCAACAAACCAAGCATGTAAACCAAGTGCCTACAAATGTTGTCAATGAAAAAAAAAATACACTCAAACCACTAGTGAAGCTATCAATAATGCTATCATGGATGACCTACTTCAGATAGTGGAATCTTTGATGAAAAAGTGTGACATCACTTGTGTATCTCTAGATCATATAGTATATCATTGCCACCTTAAACTTTATAAATACCCCTTAATAGGTAAATTAGTGCTTAATAAAAGGTGATAAGCAATAAGCCAGTTAGACTTAAAAGAAAAGCTTACTATAGTTTGAAAATTGCCCCATAATTGAAAACTTATAGCTATTGATAAAGGTTATTACTATATATTGGTTCACTCATTAGAGGATAGAGCTATAGTATAGTCTAATGCCCCAATTAATCTAAAATGTTACATTTTTCAGATTCAATCTTGGATACCTAACTTCAACACTCACAATTAGAAATATACAAATGCTTAAATTTGGGTCTGATTTTATAATCTCGCTTGGGAGTGTTATGGGACAAAGCAATTCTTACTCAAATTACAAAAGATATTAGTGTTTCCTTGAACATTGCTAATGCTACCCTCAATAATAAGCTTGTTCACTATTGAGAATAGATATTGTTGATCTCTTGGTTACAATTTTATTCATGAAAATAGCACTATTATACCTAAAATTTGGTTCTTTACAACTTTTATTGTGGCATCAAACACTTTTGTAATACTTTAGCATTAACAACATATTATCGTGGTCTACATAGGGGTCCATTAACTCATCTCGTTACCTTTGTTTATCGTATTGGCACTTATATCAAAATGAGACATCTATGGGACTTTTTGATGGCTATAAGAGACATACACCTTCTTGGTTGGTGATTGAAGATTTCAATGCTCTTTTAGGTTCTCGCAAGACTACTAGCCCATCTCCATCCCCCGTTTCTAGTCAAGAATTCAACACATTCATCTCTCATTATGAGCTTGTTGACATTAGTCATAGGGTCCCTTTTACATTTATTTCGTAGGTGGTACATCTCGTACTCAATTTCGTGTCGATCGAGCTTTATGCACTAATTCTTTTTTGGACTCTACATCTAGGGTCTCCTATTGTACATTTCCCTAGTATCACTTTGATTATCACCCCTTCCTTTTGTCTATGGTTTCTACTATTCCTATGAGACCTATGGAGATAATGATTGGTAAACTTAAAAATCTTAAGATAACTCTTAAGGCTTGGGATCACGAGGTCTATAGTAATTTAGATAACAATATTGAATCAACAAAAAAAAAGATTAAAAGATATCCAAAACCAGTACAACAATGAAAAGTTCTCAAAGGACACTTTCCAATAAGAGCCTGGTGCTTTCGTTGACCTTGATTGGTTTCTAGCTCAACAAGATACTTTAATTTGGAAAATGTTAGACTTAAATGGCTTAAAAATGGGGACAAAAATACTATTTTCTATCATGATATGCTACGTTGCTTAAAGACTCAGAAACCCTTATCATACTTGGAGATTGATGTGGTTATTAGCCATGCACCTGAGATGATTGAGAGACACATACTAGGATACTATAAGGATCTTTTTTTCTATAGAGATTGACTTGTATCCTGATTATTCCATTCTTGACATAGTCATTCATACCATGTGTTCTAATGATGAAAATTCTTTACTATAAGAAGTTTCGTCTAGTGAAGAACTTAAGTCTACTATATTTCACATGGACTCTTTAAGTGCCTCTAGATCTGATGGTTTTATTGGTATGTTTTTTCAGTGTTGTTAGAGCATTATGGGTCATAATGTAGTATGGGTGGTTCAGGACTACTATAGGTTAAGGATTATGCTGTCGAGACTTAATTTTAATTTTTTGATCCTGATACCTAAAGCAAACCAAGCTATTAGAGTCGAGTAGTATAAGCCTATTACTTTGGATAATTTCTTGTTCAATGTCATTACCAAGATTATTGCTACTTGTCTTAGTGGTATATACTCCTACATTCATTCTTAAAATCATTTTGGATTTATTTTGGGACACAGTATCGGGGATTGTTTGGAAAAGGCCTTAGAATGTTTCAATGCCATAAACCTTCATAGATATGGTGGGAATGTTACCTAAATATTGATGTAAGAAATCCATTCGACATGGTTAGATGGGATTTTGTGTTTCAGGTTATAAAAGCCTTTGGCTTTGACGAGGTTTTCCTAGGTTGGATTCAACGCTTGTTTACTTATATTCACATTTTAATTCTCTTTAATGATTCATATATGGTTTACTTTTAGTACTTATAAGAAGTACGAAAGAGTGATTTTCTCTCCCCCTTCCTTTTCTGTATTACGAGTGACTTCTTCAATAGGTACCTTTCAGTTATAATAGGTGAAGACAATCTTCTTACAACCTCATCACTATAAGGCATCAAGGATCCTACTCACTTCTTCTATGTAAATTATATGTTTATCTTTTGTAGGGATTCCTCATCTTCTCTTCGAAATCTATCTAGGGCTTTTAACTTATATGATAGATTTTAAATCAAATGATTAATCTGGATAAATCTCGTATTTATATTGACCAAGGGTCATTCATAAAAATATTTCCTCTCTTTGACATGTCTCTAATATGCATTTGGGCGGGAAATCCATGAATTATTTGAGAATTACCTTGTTTCGGGATTCACCTTGGAAGAGTTGCTTTCCAAGTTTGGCAGATCGTATCTGTACTAGACTGCACAATTGGAAAGGTCTTTGCTTATCCTTGGCTGGGCATCGTTGCTTGATTTATTTTGTTATTCATAGTATATATATTTTCAAGTCAATGGATGACTAATTTCTATGTTGGATGATTTTACGAAGGATAAAAGAAGCTTTTTCTAGACTTGTTCTATTAACAGACTCAAACTAATTTAGTTAGTTTGGCATGATTGCTATCACCCCTTAGTTGAGATATGGCTTAGTTTAAAAGACCTTAAGGTTATGAACAAATTCATACTTGGCGTTTAATTATTGGGGACACTATTATCCTTTATTACTTGCAGAGAAGGTATTTGGATATAAGTAATGTCCCAAGAGGTTATTATATTTTTTCTTCTGTATGGTCAGTTGATGATCCCATTTTTGCATAATTTGGGAGGAATCTCGATGCCTTTTGTGTAGAAACTTTCTTATGCATTTATGGTATAATAATTAGTTTGGAAGTCCCTTAGTTGAGAGAATTCATAATATCTCTATAGACATATCTAGCAGTACTGTAGTTGGTGATTATTTATAGAGAGATGGGTGATATTTACCTCTTTTTTTTAGGCCTTCTACTCGAAGATAATTTAAGAAATCAATCAGTGGTAGGGGTGTTAATATTGATATACGCATTTGGATACATACTGGTCAATAGAGTGCTTCTTCGAGGGAGGCTTATGACTTGTTACGTTTGATGGATGAAAATAAAGATTGTGGCAAGGAGATTTTGGTCGCTTTTATTCCTCTTTCTCGGTCCTTTTTTTTTTTGGAGAATGGTTCATGGAAAGGTTCCTATAGATTATAATATTCTGAAGTGTAGACTTTCCTTTCCTTCATGATGCTATTTATGTGTATCTATTGAGGATACTACTACCCATATTTCTTAATACTCTTTTGCATGTTCCCTTTAGAATCTTCTTTACCACTTTTTAGGCATCCATCCCAACACAGATTCTATAGTTTGGGACCTTTGGCAACATACCATATCTATGGATATTAGCCCACATGTTCAAAATATTTGGATGGGAGGTATTACCTCAACTATTTGGGTGATTTTGTCAACTTGAAATCAACATTGTTTTAATAATAATGCCATCCCACTCCAAATTTCTCTTACTACTTTATGACAATTTATCAGGAAAGCATGTATAATGTAGATTGGCGCAATGAAAAATATAATGGTTAATCTTTAAATTCTTCATAGATTCTAAATTCGTGGTATTCTACCTCATACTCCTTAAATTTTAAAGGTTGTTTAGAAGTCACCCCTTAGAATTGGCTGAAGGTTATCGTTGATGGTGCAACTTTTAGAGCCCTAAATTTAGCAGGATGAAAGGGAGTTTTTAGAACTTCTTGGTCCTTCATACGAGGTTGTTTTTGTATTCCACTTGCCATTGCACATGCTTTTGACGCAAAACTTAAGGTTGTTATTCATGCGGTGAGGTATGCCAATTTGTTTGCTTAGAATAAGCTTTGATTAGGATTAGATTTAATATACATGGTTACACTTTTTTGAACCACTTTTGTATCGATGCCCTGGCAATGATACTTAGCTTGGATCGATTGCTAGTAAAGGATTATTCATATGGAGTTTCGTTGCTCATACATTTTTTAGGAGGTATTATGATTTTGATACTTAGCTTGGATCGATTGCTAGTAAAGGATTATTCATATGGAGTTTCGTTGCTCATACATTTTTTAGGAGGTATTATGATTTGGTAGTGGGATACCCCATCATTTGTTGTTTCATATTTATTTAAGCAACTTTCATAAATATAAGTTTTATTGAATTTTTTGTATTTTATGTTTATTTCTACATTTTATGTTATTTTTAATAAAATGTGTAGGAGATAACTCTATGGTATGGATGCTATGGAGTTGTACATCTACTCATACTTGTCTACTATAACCATTATTCAAAAAAATAACATTTATTAATAGTTATTTTTAAATTTTTTTCAAAATAAAATAAAATCTTTTAAATTGTATGTATATTAATTTTTAATTAAAATAAATATATATTCACGTTATAAAATTTAAAAATAAATAAGAGTTTTTTATATTTAAAATCTTAACTAATTAAGAAAAATGAGTCATTATTAAGGAATAACTAAGAAGGAAAAAATCATAAAATTTAGTACCTAAAATTGTTCTATGTGTAGTTTTTATTTTTTCTTGGTATAAGATAACTAAAATTTAAATAATATCTAAAGTTTATTTTTATTTAGCAAATAATATTTAATTAACAGATTTTTTTAAAATTTAAATATCTTTTAAATTTTTAATATGTTATTATATTTTTCAATATATATATATATAATAGATATCGGTAACAAATTGAGGCTTTGATCGAACCTAAAACAGCCAACTCATTCACATAAACAACTAGCGACCCCAGCCTACATATATATATATATATATTGCAAATTTCCATGTCTTTATTTTCATGCACTAAAATATAACCAATTGGCTAATTCATTGAAAATGTATGCTCAATTTACTGCAGCTGTTGGCTGGCTTTTCTACAAGATATTGGTAACTTTAGATTATATATATTTTTGTTTTAGTATTTTTTTAGTATTTATTTTAATTAAAATATATCAAATATTTTTATTTAAATTATTAGTAAATATTTTGATCAATTTAAGCAATAATTGATACCTTTAAGTTACCTTAATTATTTAAATTTAGACAAAAAAATGTTCTAATAATTTAAATATATGTATTTTATTTACCTCAATTAAAAATAATGATAAAAAATTGTACTAAAATAAAAATAAAGATATTACAAAAATATCAATTTTACGATATCTTTATTAGTTATTTTTTTAATAAAATATTTAAATCTTTTTTTTATTAAATAAAAAATAGTACATCAATCATATTTAAATTTAAATATATAATAATAAAATGAAAAATCATATCACTTAATTCATAAATAAATCTTAAAATTATATAAAAAGGCCAAAAATATTATTGCTATTGTTTTGACAATCATTCTTATTTGCTGGTTTTAATTACTCAAATATTAGTAAGTCCTTGTCTAATTCCGAAGCATCATTTTCGTGTCATATAATTGTCAACTTGTCATCCTCTTCAATAAGAGTCGCTTAAAATATTTCAAAATATTGGGACCCTTTAGTCTCTTGTGATTTTATATTTAAGCAAGAATATGTACCATGTTATTTAATTTTATCCCAAAAATAAAATTATTTTCAATTTTATAATCTAAGTTAATTTTTATTTAATTAACCTAAAAATATATTTTTATCTATAAAATATGATCTCATATAATAATCATATTAACTCATTCAAATTGATTGAATTGAATATCTCATCGTAATCAAAATTTATAATATTTATAAAATTTGAAACATAATGCAAAAAATTTATACAATAATTTATTTAATATTTTTTTAAATAAAAAATAAGAAATATTTTATTAAAACTCATATCTAAGAATTATGACAAAAAATTCATTTATTTAAATGAAATTATTTAATACATATTAAAAAAATAGCAAGTGAATAGCATAAAAGTAAGAGAATGGTTTTATTAAAAATATCATCAAATCATGAGATTCTTTTTATTGTTTATCTTTTGATATCTCAACTACTGTTTCTTAAATGAATAAAATTTAAGAATAAATATATAATATATATACAACTTCTTAAATCTTTATAAATATAAGATTTATAACCATACACAAACACATGTTAATTAAAAGTCATCGTACTCAAACAGTAGAAAAAACATATTTAATTTAAAATTTATTGAGTAAGATATGGAAAAATAAACAAATAAATTAGTGATAAGAATTATTTATGTATAAAACTCTCCACTAACTTGCAAAGAGAGTCAAATAGGAAGAAAAAAAGTTAGAAAAAGAGAGTATTATTATATTATTAAATATTCTTATTTTGTATTAATTTTTTAAAATTTATTGCTTTTTCTCATGTTATAGTAAATAAAATTGTTGTTATTTATGATTTCTGAATCAATTTAACTATATTGTTAGTTACTTGTTTTGTCTTTTCATTAAACTATAATGTTGAAATTGTTAGATTTTATTTTCTTAATTTTACTATATTTTCTCGTTTTTTTTAAAAAAAGAAGAGATTATGTTCGTATTTTTAATCTGGTCTTGCCGACCACTAATGAAGAAGAAATTTGAGCCTCGGTGTTTTTTTTTTTTTCCAGTGAGCCGCAGTAACGTCAAAAGGTCAAATCAATTTTAAGTCACGTTTTATATTGTTACTGCAACTGTGCAAGGCTGCGAATGTCAGAAGAAAAGATATATCGGGTACGTAATATGGTAAAATTATTGAATATAATAATAGCTAATACAAATTATTGGTATATCTGGAATGTAATATGGTAATTGTTTATTAAAATAATTTAATATTTTAATTGTTAATTATTTATAGTATAAATTAAATTAAATTATAATTATAATATAAAAAATATTGTTGGATTGAATTGATTTTTGATAAAATTGAAATGTTTTCGTTATTAAAAAATAAGAATTAATAGTAAATTTTAAAAATCAATTCAATTTAATTTTTTTATTAATTTCAATTAAGTTAAATAATTTTATTATATTTTATAACCGTTATTTTGTTAATTGTTGTATTTATTAATTTTATATTAAAATTATAATGTTTTGTTACGTTGATTATAATTATAATATTTGATGATTTTATATTTTCATTCATTATATAATATTTTTAAGTTTAAATTTTTAAAATTAAAATATAATTTTAAATACCTTAAAACATAAAAAAGATTAATAAATTTTATTGATGATTCATCGTACATATCAAACAAAAAAAATTTAAAGTAAGATAAATTAATAATAATGAATAATGATAATTTATATAAAAATATAAATAAAATTAAAAAAAAATAAGTATATAAAATAAAATGTGAATATATGTATACTTGTATATATATAAGTGTATTTTAAATCTATACATATTAAATAAAGTAACATAAATTTATTATTTTTATAAAAATAATTATATAAGTTTATTTTTGAAAAATATGTCAACAAAAGGTTTAACATGCACTATGTGTCATCGACGCATTCGACATGCATCACGCGTGAGTGACATATTTGACATGTATCATGTGTGAGCAACATTTTTTTAAAATAGATTTCTATAACCTTTTCTTGTAAAGGTAGTGGCTCATTTAATAAAAATATATTTTTAATAAAAATATTGAATTTAAACTATCATTCAACTTATGTATATAGGTTGGTTCAATTTTTATAAAAATTTTAAAAATAAAACCTGACCAATTTAATAATATAAATCTGTTTTATAAAAATAAAAATCAATCTAAATCAATAAATACTTAAAATTAAAAATATTGGGTTAGTTTAGTTAGGATATTATGGTTGAGTGGGTTCATTAAAGTTTGTACAATCTATAATGAATAAGAAAAATGATATATATATATATATATTAAATTTAATATGTAAAAAAAATATTTGACATAATATTATTTATAAATACAATTCAATAAATTAAACTATATCAAATAAAAAATTATCATAACAATTAAAATTGTGATATATATCATTGGTTGATGAATACTACATATTAAGTAGAATTAATAAGGTGAGTTATCTATTGTTTTTAAAATATATTATATTGATTAAATTATTTATTTTTATGATTAATTTTTGGATATTTTTATTTATTTTTAAATATAACACTCATATCTTAATATATTGGATTAGAATACTACTCAAATCAATTAAATATGTAATTAATATTTTTTTAAGTAAATAATACTATTTGTTAAAAGTATAAATGTTTTACCATAAATTATTTGTTACTTACTTATAATGTGATATTTTAGGTTAATAAAATATATTATTATTATAACTATTTAAAAAATACATAAATACTTAATATTTGATATAAAGATAAAGGAATAGATCAGTGAGAAATAAACTTCAAAATTAACGAATAACTGTTCAAATGAAAAATTGTTAATTGTTTAAATATATTTTAATATTAAATCAATTATTTATTTTTGTAATCAATTATTAAATACTTGTTTTTTTGAAAAAAAAAACTATTACTCTAATATTACCTTTGGCCTTTTTTGGTTATAGACTTATTGTTTAATTATAATATCAACTAATAAGATAATAAGAATGATAATATCATAGAGCGGAATTAAGTTCTAAATCAGTGGCTAATTATTTTTACTTGTTTATCAAACTTGAAGTTGTACGAAGCTTTCACCAATTATTGCATTATACACAATTTGATATAAATAGGCTAGCATTATTGTGAATAATCATTATTGTTACATTAAAGTCTTCAATTTTAGAAATAAATTAATAATTTTTTATAATATTAAGATATTAGCCGTTTAATTAGTTATATAACACTATTTTATATTTTTAATAATACTTGATATTATTAAATTGATACATTTGATAATATTATTTGATATAAATAATTATAGAATTTAAAAATCTACTATATTTTTTTATTTAATAAATTCTTAATATACATTATTATACATTAATATATTATATAACAGATGTAATACGCATCCAATACATCTCTATGCACTCATACATTTATACACTTACAATTTTGTTAATCATTTACATAATATTTATACATTATATTAAAATACATAATATTATTATATAATTTAATAGCTCCCTCAAAGTAATGAATCTGATACAATAATTAGTTTATAGAGTATAGAAAGAAATTAAAAAACATTATGATAATAAGATAGAAACTGAATCGACATTTGAAAAAAGTGGATAACACCCAAAATTATTTTACGCTAAAAGCGATTAATATCGACGAGATCAGAGAAAAACATACCGGCATAAACATTTAAAAAAAACCAAAAACAACAATATGACTCATAATTAAAACCTTTCACAAAGATATTTTTTTATCGTTAAACTTTATTGAAAAATGAAATAATCATATGGGACAGAACCAACGCTCTGAAAACACAATCAAAAAATATGAAAAAAAATGGAAAAACTAACATTCAACTACCTGTTAGAGTTTAAAATATAACACTATTTAGATACTAATGGTTGTGATGACCATACATCAATAAAAGTGAACAACATCACTGAATTAACACTACATTTATATACAAGATATTATTCGAATTCATGATCAATATTATCAAAAAATAAAAAAAATATTAAAAAAAAATGCACACATTATTATACAAATATAAAGTTTAATTGATCTGATAGTGAACATTAAGGGAAAGAACAACATAAATGAATTAAAAACTACCACACAATACATCAATATCTTATGATTCAAAAGTCTATTACATTTTTTTATTGAATAAATTCTTAACACACACTACTATACATCAATATCTTATATAAGAGATCTAATGCACACAATACATCTCCACACACTTACACAATTACAATTATGTTAGTTAGTTACGTAATATTTATACATTATATTAAGATATTAGATATCTTTATATAGTTTAATAAATAATTTTTTTGATAAAATAGATTTTATTGATTAAAATTTCAAAGTACATAGACACGTTAACAAGAACATTAGAAATAGCGAGAACAACACATGATTACTAAACTATTTATTGCGTACTTGATCTACTCTCTTCTGAACCACTATATCATAAAAAAGGCAAATAGAAGGAACAATAATTAATAATCTAAAAGGATATATATTTTCACACTCCATTGTTCAACACGACTGTTAACTATCCAGCTAATATACTTTCTTAAGTTGGAGACAATAGCAAGATTGTTTTCTACCTACAAATCCACAGTAACCAATACAAATTGAAACTTGAACATCAAACTCCATACTTCCATCCATAAAAACTTGCCTAGATCCCACACTTTCCTTCCATAGTCAGTAACAAGGAGGCACAACTCCTTAATTCCTTGCTGTTCATCATTACTGAACACCTCATTAGAACCACTTACTAACAACCAACCAATCAATTAGAAACTCCATTTTTACTATTTCGATATTCAGAGAAGCAAACGGAATGAACGAATCTACGAAATTGAGAAACAAAAAAATGGTAGAATAAAAGTACTAGGTAAATAAAGTAAACAGCGAACCAGATAACCAGCTAATCAAACCAAAAAATAACAAAGGAATCGTAAGCTAGTGAACCAAAAAAAGAGATTACTAAGCTGAGTGCTACGAAATCAGAGTAAACACATCACCATAAAATCGCAACAACTCACTAAAAAATCACTAACAAACGCTACTACAATATGTGTTTTTGATCCCGAACTTTTAACTTCGATTTGTTAAAAAATTGATAACATAGATTTTTGGTCACGGTTTGATAAAAACCGAAGCTATAATGTATACATATAACCTCGATTTTTTCAATAACCGTGACTATAAGTTAAATTACAAAAAAATATTTAAATATATATAAACAAATTTATATAGACACGATTATTAAATAAATGTTATTATAATTTTTAATATTAAAAATATTATATGTTATTCATTTAAAAGAAATACAAAAATTAATTTATAATTTTTTTTATTTTTCTCTATTATTAATTTAATTTAATATATTTTTATTTCTTATATAATATATATATATATATATCAATTTTTTTTACCTTAATTTCTTTTTTCTCCCTCCCTTTTTTTACTATATATATATTAATATATAATTTTTAATTAATATATATATATATATATTAATAACCGTACCTCTCAAGTCACTTGATATTCACTGTGTCCCTCTTCTCAATCCAGGCAAAACGCGAGTCGTTTGTCTTTCTTACTGAGCATCATCGCATTGCGCCACGTCGCGTCTGAAGAAATTATAGACTTACAACAACTCCTTCTTTTTAGCACCTCTCTCGCACTCGTACCTTTCCAACAACTTCTTCTTTTCTCTTTGTTTCTTTTCTGTTCATATTCCTCTGTTCGTACTCGTTGTTGGCCATTTGTAGTATCGTTGCTCACGATGCAGCTTTTGATAAATGTGATACCCTCAATTTTTACAATATTAATTCATATATGTGTTGATTCATTGTGGATTAGTTCTGCGCATAATACATTTTAGTTAGAGTTATTTTTTCAATATTATACAAATTCATCTCCTGTTATCTGATAATTGTTTCTGAATTTTTTTTTATTGTATTGCATAAGAACAAATTTGTAACATTTTTAGGGATTTATGACATATTTTAGTAGTGTATCGAAGTTCTCACATAAGATGGTTCTCAAAATTTAATCCAAAATTTTTTTAAATAAATAATATACTTAAACCTTAAAAAAGTTAATATAAAGATAAGCCTATAGTAGGTTAAAGTTTACTAAAAAATTAAAATTAAAATATTGATTTCATATCTTATAAAATTATATGAATTCAGTTAAATTTGTATCAACATTGATCATAAATTAAGTTTTGTTTTTTTTATCGAAAAAATTACTTTTAAAACAAAAACTTATTCAAAAATTTCTCCAAAATTATAGATATATATCAAAATTATGCAATAAAATAGGGAAAAATTATTATTAAACCCCTGAGGTTTTCTAAACTTACAAAAAAATAGGTAATTATATCTCTTTTATTTTTATTTTATTATAATATCATTCATTAAATTTCATTAATTTTATTAATTTATCGTAAATAATTCACTTAAAAGTTAAGAAATGGTAACAATATATAATTGTTATTCTTAAATCTACTAATCTTTTTGTTATTTAAAAAAAAACATAGAGAGGTATTTGTAATTTATCGATAAAATAAATTTTACATAATTTTTATTCAAATATTTGGCTAAATCTTAACCAAACTTTTCATCACTGTAAAAATGTGATAAAAATAAATTTGTTCATTTGTGAAGTAAAAGTAAGGAGATAATACAAAGAGTTTATACAAAAATGCTAGTAACATTATTCTACGCTCTCATTCATGATTCATATAACTCTTTCATTTGTTCATTTGTTTGAATGACATGTATAGTTATAAATTTATAATATATATATTTTTTATTTTAAAAAATAAATTTTACTATAATATTACAAATGTAATTAAAAAAAATTACACTGCATGAAAAAATTGCATAAATAAATCTCTCATTCATTTTTTTACTATAATGAAAATTGATAAATGAAAAATCTATTATTGTAATAATAAAATTATCTTTTTAATATTAATTATATTAAATAAAATATTTGTATACTAACAAAAAAATTATATTTTTTAAGATTTATGGTGGTGCTAGCCATAAAAATGAGAATTAATATCTTTATTTTTATTTTTACATTATTTTTATCCTTATTTTTAAATTATTACTCTTATTTAAATTATAAGTATTAATTTTAATTAATTTTAATAAATTAATATATTTTAAAAATATTATTATTATTTAATTTAATTAAAATAAATATCAATAAATAAAATAAAATAATATAAAGATACTTAAAAACAAAGGTAAAGTTAGAACAACAATAAAGTAACCTCAAAACTATCAAAAAAATATTCACAATAACGGCAAAAGAAGCGCGTCAAACTATCTCGTTGAGAAAATAGCTGCGAGGCCCATTAGTTTTTGCATTCCTTGACGGTTCTATTGCTAGCGCAGTACGTTCAATTCTCTTTTAACGAAAGAAAAAATATTACTAATATTAAAACAATAATTTTATTTTTAAAAATCTCATATTTAACTATTTTAAAAAATTAATTCTTTAATTTTAAATGTGTATTTTTATGTATTAAACATATGTTATAAAGATATAAATAAAAATAATTAAAATATAAAAAATTATTACATAAAATTACAATGATATTTTATTAATATCATAATAAAATAATAAAATATTAATTTTATTTTTAATATTAATTACACGTTAATATCATTATTTTTAAATAAAAATATCATTAATAAAATATTCTTATAATATTGTTAATTTATATTTTTACAATATGGTGACCAGTTTTATTGGAAAAAAATAACTTAAACGTGTTATATTTATATTTTAAAAAATATATTTTATTTTTTTATAGCAGAATATAAATTTATTATATTTAAAAAAATTATAAAAATAAATTTTATAAAATAATAAATTTATATTACCATATTTTAAATGTTTGACAAATAAATAGTATAAATTTATTACTTTAAAAATAGATTTTTGTGATTTTTTATAAAGATAAAGAATCTATATTATCCTATTTAATAAATATTGATATAAAATATAATTTTATTAAAGATAATGTATTTGATAAATTATTTATCTTATTTTATATTCATATAATTTACTATTATAATTGGAAATTAAGTTACATTATTTCTTAGCTAGATTTGTTTGAATTAGTTTTAAAAATTATAAATTGATTTTGAATAATAAACAAAAGTAAAAGATAAATGAAATAATTTTGTTTTAAAAACATAAATATTTAAATTATTTTAAAAAATAATTAATATAATTTTTCTTGTCGTTTTTTATACATGTTCTCTGCACATGTTTTAAATTCATCTGTCACTACTTATCACCACGTGCTCTATAATTTTCTTTTTCTGATTTGTTTTTTTTTTCTTCTTCTTCTTCTCTACGGGCCTATGATTCTGTATGACCTATCCTTCTCTTCACTTTTTATCTGTCTCTCTCCTCCTCTGCAACCCAACCCCCCTTTCTCTCTAACAGTGAAAATGAATTCACAAAAATTAACAACCTTATTCTATTCGATCTTAATCCTAACCTTCTTTACAATTCTCAATCCTCTGATTTTCGTCGAAACAATACCTATCAATTCGGATGATCACGACCATTCGTTCTTCGATTCCAGCTGCTCTTTAAGCTGTAAGCCCAGCCAAAAGTCTCAAAATAACCAGAGCCGACTTGCCTCGATTGGTCTAATTCAGTCTTCGACTTGCGAGGTATGGTCGAAGGCGTGTTCGCAGACGATATTGAACTTAGCGAAGCAGCCTGATATGGTGAGCTGGTTGACGATGATTAGGAGGACGATTCATGAGAATCCCGAGCTCGCTTTCGAGGAAATCGAGACCAGCCGGTTGATCCGATACGAGTTGGATCGGTTGGAGATTAGCTACCGGTTTCCGATGGCCAAAACAGGTATGAGAGCTTGGATCGGAACCGGTGGTCCACCGTTCGTTGCTCTTAGAGCTGATATGGATGCTCTTCCTATTCAGGTATTACTTGCTTTAATTTTTAGGGACTTGTAAGTGTTGCGCTCTCTCCTTTCTTTTTTTGGTCAATTTCCCTTTTCTTTCTTCCCCTTTTTTTTAATGACTATATATATATATATATATATATTTCCAGATTTTTAGATATTTTCAGTCACTAAGCAAATCTAGCTCTAAGTCTAAATGGTGGGTTCAAATCAAATTTTCATTTTGAAATCAAATTTTTGCTTTCTTTTTAAGTAATAATCGATTTCTTATTAATAAGAGCCAGTGATCTAAAAATTGCGAGGGTTAATTTATATAAAGTTTATGTATATTAACATTTTTTTGTATTTTTTTTATAAAGTATCAAATTTTATTGGTTAAAATAAAATTCTTGTGATATATTAAAGATGTATTTATAATAAAGATTATGAATAATATTAATATTATAAATAGAATTTTAACATTTAAATAATATTAAATAATATAATTTCCCTTTAAGTCAGCAATGTTCGATTTATCACACAAATCATTTATAATATAACAAATTTTGTGATACATAACCTTCTTTTCTAAGGATTAATATTACTGTGACTTAAATTACAACTATTTAATAATATTAATAAAATAAGATAGATATTTTTTAATTTTTATTATAAAAATAAAAAATACTTGTAAAATATCATTAATTTTTTTTAAAGGATGTTACATAAATATATTTATTTCACGTGGTGACCCTTTTAAGTACATTTAAACGGTGGTATAGTACGGATCGTTTTATTTAATTTAGTTTACACGTAATATTTAACGAGAATTTAAGATTCCCACCTTAGCATTACACTTAAGAAAATTATTCATTTTTAGATTATATTATGATATGATTTTTTAAATTAAAGTAATTTAAAATTAGTTTAAATTTTTTTAAAAAATATAATTTAATAGAAGATAAAGAGAGAAAATAATATATTTAATACGAATTATAATAAAATAAAATAAAATAAAATAATAAGTCTTTCACTTTGGCTTCTTTGCAGAAGAAATGTAAATATTGATTTACGAATGATAGAATAATTTAACTGAAGACTTTAATGTTATTAATGCGTCTAACCTGTTAAGTTTGAATCTTAATTACAAATATATGATGAGTTGATTTTTAGAAAGAAAAAAAAAAAAGAATACTAATGATCATTAATTTATTCCATATTTTTATATTTTGTAATCTTATTAATTTTTTTTTTATAATTTGATCTCTTTAAGTTTTTACTTTTTACAATTTTTGTTCCTTTAATTTTAATTCTTATAATTTTTGATCAATTTTTTTTAATTTCACAAAATTTGACCAAAATTTAAAACTAGTTTGAAATTAAATTTTAAAATTTTAAAAATGCAAAAGAAATTTATCTCCCCAAAAAGAATACTTTATATATATGACTTAATCATTTAATATGATTTTATTTTTAATTTTCTCAATAAAAATACATATGTTTATTTTTCGTATAAGGTTAAAATATATATGTTTATTTATGTTGTAAGAAAAATGAATATATATTTTGTTGAGATTAAAAAATAAAACTCTATTTACAAAAAAGAATTACATCATGCAATTAAATAAAAAATTAAAATAATTTAATTTTTTAAATCTAATTAGTATTTTTAAAAATTAAAATATTGTTATGCCGTTAAGAAAATTGCTTGAGAATAAATTCACAAGTTTACTGAAAAGTTAAAAGTATTTTATTGAACTAAAAAATTATTTTGAAAATAAAAGTACAAGGAAAAATAGTAGTTAAGTTGGTTATTTCTAAAAAAAGGAAAAGTATTTGATGTTAATTTTATAAATTTAAAAGATATGTGTAGTTTTTTTCGGTAGAGATAATGAATTTATGAATACAAATTTAAAACTCAATTTTATTAAAAGTAACAGAATTGATTAATCTTAGTAAAATATTACATTTACAAATTACAAAACTGTTTTATATGTAGTAAAAATAATAAATAATAAATTTATTTTAATGGATAATGACATGTATATAGATGAATTACATAATTATATTGGAATATATTTACATTTTACCGTATGCAACTACGATATAAATTTACCTGGAACTAATTATTGGGTTCCACGGTGTACTAATGAATAATTCACTACTTCACGTTAATAATATAATTGCAAAATTACACACAATATATAATATAAATACAATTAGTATTTAAAAATAAAAATGATCTTATGAAAATTACAACGGAGTGTTTTCTTTTATCATGAGAAAACGACCTTTTCATTTCGATTTGGGCATTTTATGTAATGTGAATATTTATAACGCATTCAATAAATATGGTGCATTTTTTTTTTAATTGGGAGATCTCTTATTCTCTATCAACTTTAACTTATAAGAGTGTCAATAATGACCCCGCGTTTGCTTGGTTTGGTGTAGGAAGCTGTAGATTGGGAGCACAGGAGCAAAGTTGCGGGCAAAATGCACGCATGTGGACATGATGCACATGTGACTATGCTTCTAGGCGCTGCCAAAATCTTAAAGAGCCGTGAGCATCTCTTAAAGGTACATCCTCCACTAATCTATGTCGCTTTCGTTATTTCTGAAATAAAACGAATGTAAAATGGTTACTTTCATTTTCACGTGTATATTAAGTACAACGACTATTTATTTGATTTACGAGAAAATTAGGTGTAGCACGTGGGTAAATCTTTTTGATTTTTTTTATATTTTAAAAGTTATTTATTCACGTGACCTACCATAGTTATATAAGTTTAAATTTATATGATCCTATGACTTATAATTCATTACTAAGATTTATTGTATTTTCTAAATGAATTTTGAAATTTATCAATTTCTTGTTTTATTTTAAAATTAGATTGTACAAAAATTTTGTATGTCATATGTCGTGATAATTTTAAAAAGATGTTATTAGTACGTATATAAAGTAGGATCTAATATCTATAAGTAAATACATTTATATAAACAATAAAAATCGATTCGTCATCCATGAGGTATGTATAATATAAAAGTTTATCGTAGCAGTTATAAAGAAAGTTACTAGTTATGCCCTGTATAAGTCCAAGGGCCCATTTTAAAAGACTACCCTTGTGAGTAATTTTTGTGGACAAGATTGATGTACTAAAAGTCAAGGAAATGGCTTTACCCCTTCGCAGTTCATACTTCAGAGTTTTATGGATAAAGATGTAGCCGAAAGGCAAGGACTATAGGTGTAAAAACTAATTATTGGATCAAAATTGTTAGAAGTAGGTTAGAAAACTATTATCCTAAAAAAGTTTAAGTTAACGAGAAAATGATAAAAAATATTTTTATATATCTATCATTTTTTATAATTATTTATTTTATGTTTTATGCAAATTAAACCCTTTTAATTCAATAATTAAGATTTTTGAGTTTGAAATTAATTCAACGATTAGGATTTTTGAGTTTGAAAATAAGATCTTTAGTTTTGGGATTACTTAGAAGTACATTAAAATATAACTCTACTAAAAATTTAAATTATTGAAAAAATAATCTACAATACTTTCGTACATCTATAAATAACTGGTTATTTACTCAATTATCCATTTAGTTTTGCGGTTTGAGTTCTTATTATAAGTCCTTTGAGCCTCATTGCAACAATTAGTTATGACTTGTCCATAAAATTGGGCTAAAGCAGAGTACTTGGTCAAGGAAAAGACTGAGAATAACAGAGACTCTGAGATGACAAGCAGATTGTGTTTAATAATATAATTTTACTTGTTGTGGTTAAAGACTAAATTAAATGTAGGGGTATACATTTTTCATTTTATGTTTCTCTTTTCTTTCTTATGTTATTGGTGAGAAGATAGGTAAATCTGTTTAAAAATGGCAGGGAACTGTGATACTGCTATTTCAACCAGCAGAGGAAGCTGGTAACGGTGCGAAGAGGATGATAGGAGATGGCGCACTAGAGGATGTGGAAGCTATATTTGCAGTTCATGTATCCCATCAGCATCCCACTGGCACCATTGGGTCAAGGCCTGGTCCATTACTAGCTGGATGTGGGTTCTTCAGGGCTGTAATCAGTGGAAAGAAGGGCCGTGCTGGCAACCCACATCAGTCTGTTGATCCCATTTTGGCAGCATCAGCAGCAATTATCAGCTTACAGGGCATCGTCTCTCGTGAAGCCAATCCATTGGACTCCAACGTACCTCTCTCAATCTCCCTATTCTTTAATTTCTCACACAACACAACGAAAAGTACTCATTTATAGATGTTGTTTATTCCTATCTGGGCTGAACCAAATGTCACCTCCCGTTTGTTACTCAGGTTGTGTCAGTGACTTCATTCAATGGAGGCAATGATCTTGATACAATACCAGAATCTGTGGTTATAGGTGGCACGCTTAGAGCTTTCTCAAACACAAGCTTCTATCAACTCCTCCAGAGAATAGAAGAGGTCTCTTTCAAAACACATTCTTCATAATAAAATCATTAATGTCAAATTGGTTTTAAGAAAAATACCCATCTGAGCTTAATTTCCTGAAGCAATAGAGGTGATTCAGTTTTGATTATCATCACATACAGGTAATTGTGGAGCAGGCAAGGGTTTTCAGATGCTCAGCAACAGTGGACTTTTTTGAAAATAAAGATACCATATATCCACCAACAGTGAATGATGAGAAAATGTATGAGCATGTAAGGAAAGTGGCAATTGACTTGTTGGGTGAAACAAACTTCAGAATAGTTCCGCCAATGATGGGTGCGGAAGACTTTTCCTTTTTCTCCCAGGTGGTTCCTGCAGCCTTCTATTACATAGGTATAAGGAATGAGACCTTGGGATCCATACACACCGGACACTCGCCACATTTTATGATAGATGAAGATGCTCTTCCAATAGGTGCTGCTACTCATGCCACCATTGCAGAAAGATACCTCAACGAGCATAGATAATGAAGTGGAAAGCCATCTAATCGAGAACATATATGCGTAAGGCTTAAAGCCTCAATAGATGTTCATATTGCCTTTGTAAAACAGCTAGCTATTTTGATTTTACTTACAAAAGGGGTTGACAGAGGGATGATATCCCTTTACACTTCCTAAATGTAAAGAATTCATAGTAGGATGGCTGGTCTCGTTAGTCATGAGTATAAAACTATCTTTAATTTAGTCTCTTGCATTGTACAGTAGTTGAGCATGTTGGACCTCTGTATAATTTACAAGGCAACGCCTGGGAGTGAGATGACAAACTTCATCTTCTAATGTCAAAATTGATTTTCATATGTTTAGACTTTAGCATATATATAGTTTGAATTTATATTTCCTTGAGATATAAGCTTAATATATTTCTTTTGAAGCTTAGAGAAATAAAAATTGCTATACAATAATAACAAATTACTATTTAGTACATATGTACAAAAAAAATCATTATGAAAGTACTGGTATATATATCTATATCTGTATTATATAAATACTATATAATTTTTTTGTAAATCACATCTTATAAATTTTTGAACAAAACTAATCATGTATTTTTTTGAATAATTGCTACTATTGTATTTTATCCCTTAGTTATTATATAATTTATTTAGAGATCATATTTTTTTTATTGCTTAAAAATTAAATTATTGAGAAGATTATTTAAAATATTAACTGTATGCTTAATTTATTAGATAATAATCAAAATATTATAATTATAATTAAAATATATTTTTAATATTGTAATGACGTATTTATTACTAATTGTTACAATATTATAAATTATATAGGAATATATAGGTTAAGCATTTCCTTTCGGTAAAAAAAAGTTTGAACCACACTTTGAAAATGTTTGGAAAAAAAATAACTCTGTATTTTAAGAATATAAAAACATTGATCTTGTTGATCTTTATTAGAATAATTAAAGTTTTTTATTTACTAAAAGATATGATATTTATGAGTTATAATTGTACTAAAATATACGAAAAAAATATTAGTCAAGGAACAAATAACTTGTAGACAAAAAAATATTAAAAATTTAAAAGAAAAATCTTAGTCAAGGAAAAATATCCAATATTAATATCCTTTTTTAGAATAATATTTACAGACTCATATATTCATGCAAATACATTCCATACAAATTTTACATACAAAATAAAAGTTAGATTTTCTCGAGTGTTTCAAGTTGAAGGAATTGATAAGTACATTTATTTAATTCATATTTTATCTTGATAAATTTAAATAGATAAAAAATCATAAGAATTATTTAAATTATGTCATTTATATAATTTAATCTATTAGATTAAAAATGATGTCATTTAGTCACTTAATTATATAAAAACGATCAAGAAAATATTATTATTTTTCGATCAATTGATTAAATTCGATCAAAATATGAATATTTAACAATGATAAAGTTACAATTTAAATAAACAAATATAAAAAATATTTATTTTCAATATTTATTGGTTGCCATTATTTTAATTTAATTTTTTATTAAAAATTAAAATAAATATTTGTTTTAGTTTTAATATTGTTCAATTTTTTCTTAAACAACTTCATATTAAACTCTACTCTTATTATTATTAAATACTTATGTTTTAATTATTTGATAAAAATTAATAATATTTAAATAAAAAATTATTAAAATTATATAATTTGTCATTAATTTATATTTTTTATAAAATTAAATAACTAAATGATATTATTTTTATTCTAAATAATTAAACAATAAAAAAAACATAATTAAATTATGTGACAGCTCATCCATTTAAATAATTAATACATTTTATTTTTATCATTTTTGATACCTTCTTTCGTTACACAAGTTATATAATTAAGCTTATATATATCTTTTCTCAAAAGGAAAGGAAGAAAAAAAAACTAATATATATCTTCTTCCTCGTTCCAATTCAAATTTCTTTCTTTATGCACTACACATAATAAATAGTCCTATTAAGATTTGGATTTCATTAACTACACTACACAAAAACGTGGAGTATGTGAAAACTATCTACCAATGAAAATTTGAAAGTATATATATAGAATTTTATAAAAACAAAAGTTGAATCTGAAAAGGAATCTATAAGATTTTATAAACAAACCGACTAAGACCAACATATATATATATATATACACACACGTCCTTCCAGTCTTCCACACAACCAGCTTTCTTAATTTCCAAAACACACCGTTCCAATCTTCCACACAAATTTTTTTTTCCAGTTCACCATGGTGACTACATATAAATGCTTCTTTAGCAGAGAAGAAGATGATGGTTTTTGGTCAAATATTGAGGAAATACCCACGTATAATTGCTTCATAATTCATTTTAAGTATATTCATTGTCTTCAACTCACCTATCCAGAACCAGTTCAAATAACAACTATCTCATCCATTGACTCCTTCTTGGTACCTTTTGATGACATTTTCACAAATGCTTCAACTGTTCTATATACCATGCTTTCCAACCATAACACGCCAGAGACATTTGTCGATGATTTATCATCAGAATTGATCAATTTTGCAACTGCTATGATTGCCGATAACACTAGTACTGGACGACCTCAAATATTGCCTATGACTTTCACTGTCTTTGCTGAGTCATCGAACCGTAATTATGTTCAAGAGTTTGATAGGGTTCTTGAGGAGTCTATTAATGATGAATATAATTTTAGGCATGTTTGTGCTGATTTGTGTACAACTATAGATGAGATGTTGAAGAAGGTTGATATTGGAAGCTCGAGTAATGGTGTGACAGATAATTCGTGTAGCATATGTTTGGAAAAGTTATTATCTTCAGGATTAAATATGGACAATAATGATGACAATAATTGTTGTGGGCGCAAGCAATAAATAGCGGTATATGAATATATCAAAGCGATAAAATGAACACACAGAATTTACGTGGTTCGGCAATTCGCCTAGGTCCACGGGAAGCGACGGAATATTATTTGGCCCGAGTAGGAAATATACTGATCTGATCTGATTTCCTGCTAAATAATATCTCTCGAGTGTTTCCCACGGAATTTATAGAAAACTCTCAAACTCACAAGTATTTTCTCTCTTTGAGTTTGCTTATGCTCTCTTTGATTTTTCGATTTTTTTGCCTTGTTCTTCAATGCATGAACTCTTCCCTGTTATAGATGAAGCAAGACTCCACTTTTCCCTAAATTGTGCCATAATTTAAGCCTTAAATTAGACTAATTTTCCTTAAATTATGCCACTAATTTCCTTAAATCATGCCTGAAATTAAAGCTGTAATTTCACTAAATTATGCCACTAATTTGTTACTTTTAGAGCCAATATTCAACAATCTCCACCTTGGCGAAAAAGTTCATAGCCGCTCCCAAATGCGCCACCGTGACTCTAGCCTCGAGAGATGTTGATCGAGTTCAAGCGGTGTTGAAACTTGATCCACTGTAACCCTTTGTAAGCATATACGTGGGGTTATCTGCGATTCAGGCTTTACGGAGTATAACATTTCCTTCATCGACGATTTCTCGAACAAAAATGAAATCGAACATCGATGTGCTTGTACGACCATGATGAACTTGGTTCTTTGCCAAACAAATGGCAGCTACATTTGTCCATGAGAAAACCTCCACGTTCTTGAACAATACCCAAAATCCTTAGTCGGCAGAAGCCATATAGCTTAACTTTGAATGCTACATTCTGACCATATACTGCGCCTCTGTAGTAGACAAAGCTACGATTGGTACGCAATGTTGATCTCGACACAAGCGGTCCTCACTGCCATTGTGAACACGTAACCGGTTGTAGATCGACACTTATCCGAATCTCCGGCGTAGTCGGAAATCCACGTATCGACTAGTTGTTTGCCTTGATCTTGTCTCTTTCAAACTTCAAACCAATATCCACGGTACCATAGATGTACGAAGTAGAATCCTTCCTTCGCTTGCACGGTGTCCTTTCGGGATTATGCGTATGCCGAGCTCACCATACTATGACGTGAGAAATATCGAATGCAGTGCAAACCATTGCATACGTCGGCGCGCACTGACATTTGCATATGGAACACGTTCCATTTGCTAGCTATCGCATCGGTGGTGCTAGGTGACATCAATGCACTCGAATTGAAAGTGAGGAATGCGACGGTGTACTTTCTTGGTTTGGTTTTTCATCAATGTCGAACCTTTGTAGTACTTTCTTCGAGATCTTGAGCATGTCAAACAGTGTCAAGCAATTTGTGCTTCTACATCTCTTGTGATTTCCATCCCAAGAATTTTCTTAGCTTTCTCGAAGATCTTTCATTTCAAATTCCGAACTCAACAAGCCTTGATAGCAATCTGTCGATCTCCACCTTGCTCTTAGATGCAACGTATATCATCAACATATAAGAGCAAATAAATGAAGGTACCATCTTGGAGTTTCCGAAAGTATACACGTGATGATCAGCCATTGCGTGTGTATACGCTCTCTAATGAAGCTATCAAAGCGCTTGTACCATTGTCGCGGTGATTGCTTCAAATGAAATAAATTGACTTGCTCGGCTGAGCCCAATTCTCTCGTTACGGAATTTTGAAGCCATCGGTTGAGATATGTAGATTTCTTCGTTCAAAGTACCGTGGAGAAAAGGTGTTTGACATCGAGTTGAGCTAACTCGAGATCAAATATGCTACTGCAAAGCCAATAGTATCCAGGAATAGATGAATGCTTAACAACGGTGAGAATACCTCATTGTAGTCTATTCCTTCTACGAGCATAGCCTTTTGCTACCGGTCTGGCTTTGTATCGATATTGTCTTTACCGGGGAACACCTTCCTTCTTGGCATAGACCCGTTTGCGACCAATAGTTTTCTTTCCTTTTGGAAGTTGAACCAAGCTCCCAGTCGATTACGGTGTAGAGACTTCATCTCTTCATCCATTGCCATCTTCCACTTCATACTATCAACTCTGCACCGGCTTCTGCGCAAGTGCATGGGACATCATCATCATCGGTGCGGAAGTGCGAATGCTACCATATACGTATCTAGGTAGGCTTCTAATCTCCTTCTCGGTCGAGTGGTGGCGATAGATTCTAGGCTGGCGATTGATAGGTAATGATGGTGAGAAAGCCTCCACCTCATTGAGATCTCTTGATCATCAATTTCATCTTCACCACGATCGGTAGTCGGTGCAATCTTTTACGGATCTTAGGAGTCTCGAAGCATCGCACCTTAGAAAGAGTATTTGGACTTTCATTCTCTTTCTCTGAATTTATGTACGTCTCAACACATGTAACGGACTCGTCGAATGTAACATCTCGGCTTAAGACGATCTTCTTGGATTCACCACACCAAAGTCGAAATCCTTTAACTCCTTCCTTAAAGCCCGAGAAAACTGACTTTCTGCTACAGGATCCGGTTTGGATTCACTAACAACGTGAAAATATCTTTGGACATCCAAATATTCGCAATGAATCATAATCGGTAGTAGGTTGTCCGAGACCATACCTCTTTAGGAGTTTTTCCATCTAATGCAGTCGTAGGAAGTATGTTGACTATATGAGTTGCATATGACAAAGCCTCAGCCCAAAATGCCTTGCTCAATTTTGATTGAGATAGCATACATCGAACTTTCTCAACCAAAGTTCAATTCATTAGATGCTGACTCCGTGCATTTGTGGTGTACGAGGGCGAAAAATGTCGATTATCCCTTCATCTTGACAAACTTTAAAGAAGGGATCTGATTTGTACTCGCCACCGTTATCGAGATCGAGCCTTTTAATTTTCTGCTGTCACGAGGTCTCGATCATTTTCTTCCATTTAAGAAAGATATCCGAGAACTTCATCTTTGTGATTTCGTAGTGTATATCGAGACATATCTAGAGAAATCATCAATAAAAGTCACAAACCAACGTTTACCTCCCAGTGAAGCATTCTTTGAAGGTCCTCGAGACATTCCGATGTGAATATAATCAAGAAGATCCCTTAGATACGATGAATGGCGATTGCCGAACTTGACTCTTGTTTGTTTTCCCGTTACACTGATGCTCGCGAGAAATCAAACTTTCGATCTTGGCACCTTTTAAAAGACCTTGTTTCATTAAGCCTTGCAAAGCCTTTTCAAACGTACCCTAGCGCATGTGCCACGAGGGAAGAATCATTTGTTTTTTCTTGAACTACTTGAGATAGCTTTCTTCTACAATAATTGTACTCCCACGTCTAGGAAATACAAGTTCGCCTTTTCGAGTACCTTCATTGCTACAAATGCACCTCGTACAACTTTCAAGACTCCATTTTCCAATGTTATCTTGTAACCATCGAGAATCTAGAACACCTAAAGAAATAAGGTTTTCTTTAGGTCGAGGAATATACCTTACATTTGTAAGTCGTGCGATTGTACCATCGTGCATCTTTAGTGCGTCTTGTTCGATCCACTTTGTCGACGGGCATTGTGCGTTGCCCGTAAAGCACAACTCCTCCGTGAGCTCTTCAAAACTTGAAAACCAATGTCTGTTTGGACACGTATGATAAGAACATCGAGAATCAAGGATCACTTATACGAGTAGGTTTTGATGATGGCGAAAAAGGCGATTCTTCGTAACATCCGTGACATACGTACTGACATTTGCATTTGACTTGTCCTTGTTTGGGCAATCTTTCTTCCAATCTGCGTTTCGGTGACAATAGGCACACTTATCCTTTGCCAGGGACGTCTTACGGATGAATCTCCCACGGACTTTGATGCGGATCGCCCACTTTATTATTTGATCAACGGATTTTTGTTGTTAGATCTATACATTTTGCCGTCAATGCTTCGATATTGAGTCTGTGATCATGTTGATCCTTAACTTCCAGATACTCATTATTTACCAAAGCATTTGAAACATCTACGAACTTAACCTCATCTTTTCCATATAACGGGGTTGTGGTTAAATGCTTCGTAGCTTCTCGGGTAATGAATTCGGTAACAAAGCTTTATCTTCATGATAATTTCAACATCTAAATTTTGTAGATCGGCCAAAATTTTATTGAAATTATCTAAGTGCTCAATCATAGGGGTACCTTTCTTGTCTGGAAACGGAAAAGTTTCTTCTTCAAGTAGAGTGCATTACCGATACTTTTCGTCATGTACTTGTCCTATAGTTTCTTCGAAGAAGCTGCTGACCATTCTCTTTCATGACAAAGTACTTACGATCTTTTCTAAGCACGGTGAATTGTGCCACAAGCTTGTCGGTTGACATAATTCCAATCTTCATTTGAATAATCTTCGGCACAGTGCTCCCAAGGCTATATTAGATCCTTCTCGAAATAATAGATCTAATACTTACGTTGCCACGTACATGCAAAGTTATTGGTGTAGTCAATTTCTCTACCTCGAACTTTGCGTTGGACAACATAGTTCTTGAGTAGAACAACTTGGTTTGTGAGAAATTTTAAGGTCAGCTTGTTCACCTCTTCGATCTCTCTTTTATCGGCCATAAGTGAATAACAGAAATTTTGCACTTAAAACTTAAAACAGTGTTTTTTTTCCAAATTTTATACCTTATTTGAAAAAACGGAGTCCGCAGTTGAATCCGGAATGGTCCAATTAGCTAGGAATAGATCCAACTCAGCTGAAAACGGATGAAAAACGGACCAACTCGGTCCAAATATCACTAGTGACTGAGTTGACTCGGTCCAACTCGGTGAGTTGACTCAGTGCTGACAGCAACACTCCGGCAGCTTCTGGCGGCGATTCTGACTTCCGATTTGAGCGATTCTTTCACCGTTGTGTTCGTCTCGTCGAGAGCTTCGATTTGATATATAATACTGCTATATTTGGCTCTGATATCAATTTGTTGTGGGAGGAAGCAATAAATAGCGGTATATGAATATATCAAAGCGATAAAATGAACACACAGAATTTACGTGGTTCGGCAATTCGCCTAGGTCCACGGGAGTCAGCAGATATTATTTGAACTGAGTAGGAAATATACAGAATACAGATACAAATTTCCTCACTAATAATATCTCTCAAGTGTTTCCCCAAATTTATAGAAAACTCTCGAACTGTGTATTTTCTCTCTTTGAGTTTGCTTATGCTCTCTTTGATTTTTCTGATTTTTTTGCCTTGTTCTTCAATGCATGAACTCTTCCCTATTTATAGATGAAGCAAGACTCCCTTTCCCTAAATTGTGCCATAATTTAAGCCTTAAATTAGGCCACTAATTTCCTTAAATTATGCCACTAATTTCCTTAAATTATACCACTAATTTCCTTAAATCATGCCACAAATTAGGCCACTAATTTCCCTAAATTATGCCACTAATTTGTTACTTTTAGAGCCAATATTCAACAATAATAATATTGTATCAACGCCTTGTTCACATGTTTATCACAAAGAATGTATTGTTCGTTGGTTGGAGACTAATGGTTCATGCCCTTTGTGCCGTTTTGCTATGCTCTGATGTCTCAAGTCTCAAATCTCAAGTATACAGATTAAGGAATTTTGATGCTTTTAGATTATAATGAAAAAGATATATAAATAGTGCTTCAGCTTCTCTTGTTAATTTTAATGAATTCATCATATGTATTTTATTAGTGATCACCACAGCCTTTGATTTTATCGTATATTACTTAAATTAGTTTTGTATACATATATTTTAGTTCAATCCATAACCACTACCAATTAATGTTTTCCTAGTTTTGTGCATTTATATTGGAGTTGTTTTGTAATTATTTTTTTGCTAATTCATTGTAAGTAATATATATATTTCTTAAAATCTATAAAATAAATAAATTGTTAGAATCTTGAATAAATTGATCGGAAGTAGTTTTCAACCTATGATATATAAGTTAGTAATTGTAACATGAATAGTAAAAAATATCTACAATATTGTTCTAATAATTATATATAAAAAATAATGTTTAGCTATGATTTTATATATTATATATTATGAGATCAAGTGATTTCAAGATATAAGATAATATTTTATTATATATTTTGTAAGTAATTTTGGTATATCACATGTGATAATCAAAGAGTAATCGTAATCATCAAAGAATTTTATGAATCAATTCTAATAAATTTTTAATCAATAAAATGATCCTAAGAATAGATACACTTAATATTTTTTAATTATCTTAAAGTAACTAAGAATGGATATTCACTAATTATTTTTTAATTATCTTAAAGTAACTAAGAATAGATACTTATTGATTATCTTTCAATTATCTTAAAGTAATAAAGACGAAAAAAATATACTTTAATTATCTTAAAGGATAATTAAAAATATATAACTACAAAAGATATATGTCTACAAATGATAAATACATGGAACAAATAAGTATTTATAAAGTTATAACCACTCAATCTTAATTAGATAGGAATAACTATGCTAATTTTTTCCCATATATATATTCACATATGCACATATTGATACCAATTTTTGTTAGCACCTAGTAGGATTATGTTGGTGTGTGTTGTGGTGCATGCTACAATAGTGACAGACACCAATGTTTAGTGGAACAAGGAATGACAGACAATAATATTAGTGGAGTCATAAAACATGGAGTGCAGCAGCTAGGGTTAGGTTTTAGTTTTTTGTTTTCCTTAGTATACATAGACTAAGACTCTTGTACAGAAGGAGAACAGAATATATATGAATATATTGATAATTACCGTATTTCACAATATTTGTCATGATATCAGAGCAAGTTTTTACTGACTAATGGAATAGCCTATAAAGCTGTTTTATGTTATGGTAGCATCTTATTTTTGATTTCTTGGGTGGCCGTTCTGGTTTACACTTACCTTCTGATTTTTTGTTTTTTTGATTTCTAGTGTGGCCATTCTAGTTTACATTTTCCTCGACACTGGTTCGATCTGGGGTGGTCGTTTTGATTTACTCGTTGAAACCGTACCGGTCTAACTGGTTGGGTCCAACACTGGTTGCTTGCTAGTGTGGCCAGTTCTACCATCAGTTTCTTTTCTGAAAAAGAAACAGAACACAATGATAAACGGCACTGAGGTCACATTCTTTGTATCTACGTTTGGGGTTACAAATTGCTCGTTGGTCGTGGAACTGTTGCAGTCTCTCTACGTAGTCGTGGGCAGCCACATCGGTTTCCTACCTCGGTGAAACTTGAAACATAGCGACATATAGCGATGTCTCCTCAGTAACATATTTTTTGTGTTTGGTCTCTGTGCCTGTGACTGGTTGGAGTCGTAGGTCTATCTACTCCTTGGGCTGTTGCAGTCTCTCTATGTACCAGTCCAACCGCCGTCATGGGTAATCATACTGTTCTTCTAAGCTCGAACAAGCTTGGAACGAGAAGGCAAAGAAAGCGCTGCAGAGGGCTACGCGAATAGGAAAAAAATGAATTAGGGTTACAAAATATTCTATATATACTTGGCTGGTGTACGAAGTGTAAAAAAAAAGGAAAAAAAGAAGGAAATTTTTTTTAGATTTCATGGTAGAATCTAGAGATTTAACCACCAATTTAATCAAAAAATTTGGACATACTTGGACAACCATGGTATTCTCCATGAAACCTCGTGTTCATAAAACCAATAATAGAATGAGACTGCGGAGAGGAAGAATAGGCATATTTTAGAAACTACTCGAGCCTTACTAATTGGTGCACATATGCCTAGTAGATAATGGAGTGATGCTATTACTACATCTGTGTATCTACTGAACCGTATGCCCATAAAACCTTACAATTTCAAACTCCATTAAAGGTGTTATCTGATCATGTTCCCTTACCTACTATTTTGATGCTTCCGTTCCAAATTTTTAGATGTGTTGCTTTTGTCCACCTCCATAAAAATCAACGAACTAAGTTGGATTCATGTGCTGTCCGATGTGTATTCTTGGGATATGGAGTACAAAAAAGGGATATCGATGCTACGATCCTATTACTAAAAGAACCTACATTACCATGAATGTCACTTTCCTAGAATTTGAATGTTTTTTCCCATCATTAGTATCCAATTACCCTCTTGAGGGGGAGAGTTATGGTGAAGAACAGAATTGGCTTGATGTTGAAGTATTAGACACTAGTAACAATCCAACATACTCATATAATGCCAACAATATGGATGGGCTAGTACCTAGATCCGAACTTGAACTTCTAAGAACTAAATCTAAACTAGTGACTGAATCTTTAGAAGATGCAGTGGTTGATGCACCCCTCCACTCTCTAGTACCAAATGATCCTCCTAATGAGAATACTCCTGAGGTAAACTATCCTATCACACATTTACAAACTAATGCTATAGATACACCTATTGGTTATGTTCTACCTTTCAAACACAATCGAGAAAAACCTCTGAATCGATACTCTCCAGATAGAGAAGAACGACAATCTAGGTATCCAATAGCCAATTATGTATCTACTCAAGGGTTACCAGAACCTATAAGGGCATTTGCACAAACACTCTCCTCAAGTCAAATTCCAAGTAGCGTTGAACAAGCCCTATCTGATCCAAATTGGGCTCAAGCTATAAAAGAGGAATTTGAGGCATTGTAGAAGAATAACACATTGGTGTTAATCGAGCTATATCAAGGGAGAAAGATGGTAGGATGCAAGTGGATCTTCTCCATTAAGTATAAACCAGATGGGTCAGTTGATCGATACAAGGCGAGGCTAGTAGCAAAAAGGTATACACAGAAACATAGTATAGACTATGAGGAAACCTTCTCATCTGTGGCTAAACTACAAACTATTAGAGTTTTGTTATCTCTTGCAGCAAATTTAGATTGGCCATTGCACCAACTTGACGTGAAGAATTCCTTCCTTCATGGTGACCTTGAAGAAGAGAATTACATGGATATCCCAACAGGATATATTGTTACATCAGGAAAAGAAACTGCATGTAGATTACAACGAGCATTGTATAGACTAAAACAATCACCTCGAGCATGGTTTGGTAGATTGAGTTCAGCAATGAGGAAATATGGGTTTCAACAAAGCAACTCTAACCGCACACTTTTTCTAAAACATCGATTGGGAAAAATAACAGCCCTTATAGTCTATGTAGACGACATGATCATTACATGGGATGATAAAGAAGAAATTTCTAAGCTTCAAGAACAACTGTCAAATGAGTTTGAAATGAAGGACTTGGGAGGGTTCAAATACTTCTTAGGCATTGAGGTAACAAGATCAAAACAATGTATATGTCTTTCCCAAAGGAAATATACTCTAAACCTACTAATAGAGGCAAGATTACTAGATTGTAAACCTGTCGATATTCTGATGGTCCAAAATCATAAACTTGAAGAATATGTAGACCAAGTACCAGCAAATAAACAAAGATATCAACGGTTAGTAGGTAAACTCATATATTTATCTCATACTCGATCTGATATTGCTTATATTGTAAGTCAGTTTATGCACTGCCCAAGTGAAGACCATATGGATGCTGTCATGAGAATACTCCGTTATTTAAAATCCTCCCCTGGGAAAGGACTTATGTTTTCAAAGAATGATCAATTGGAAGCCGTTGGATATATAGATTCAGACTGGGGAGGGAATATCAAGGATAAGAAATATACTGCTGGGTACTTTACTTTTGTAGGGGGAAATCTTGTTACCTGGAGGAGCAAGAAGTAAAAGGTAGTTGCCTTATCTAGTGCTGAAACTGAACTTCGAGGAACGGTTAAAGGAATATGTGAGCTCTTTTGGTTGAAAAAACTTCTAACTGAGATTGGTATTGCTCCTAACTCTGAAATGAACTTATTTTGTGATAACAAAGCAACCATTGCTATCTCCCACAATCCAATTCAACATGATTGCACGAAGCACGTTGAAGTGGATCGAAACTTCATCAAACAAAATCTTGAAGAAAAGATTATTCAGCTTCCATTTGTTAAATCAGAAGATCAATTGGCTGATATACTCACAAAATCTATGTGTGCAAAAAACTTCTACAACTCACTTGACAAGTTGGGCATAAGAGACATATATGCACCAACTTGAGGGGGAGTGCTGGTGTGTGTTGTGGTGCATGTTATAACAATGGCAGACACCAATGTTTAGTAGAACAAGGAATGACAGACAATAATATTAGTGGAGTCATAAAACATGGAGTGCAATAGATAGGGTTAGGTTTTAGTTTTTTATTTTCCTTAGTATACATAGACTAAGACTCTTATACAAAAGGAGAACAAAATATATATGAATATATTGATAATTACCAGATTTCATAATATTTATCAGATTATTCTTCATAGAAGATGTGAGATGAATAAAATGTTAAAACATTGAACCACCTTGTAGTGTGTTTTTTAACCCTACGATTCTTAAGTCAATAATTGTAAGATGAAGGGTAGTAGAAAAATAATTATAAGATGATCTCATAATATATAATCACACCTAAACACATCATAGTTAAATACTATCTTTTTATATAATTATTAGAACAAAATTATAGATTTTTTTATCCTTTATCTTATAGTTATCGACCTAATGATTGTAGGGTCAAATACCACCTTTATAAAGTAGTACAAAGTTCTAATAATTTATTCATTTTACAGATTTAACGGATAACAATCATATTTAATATTGACAAAAATTAATATTAATATATTATAATCAATTCTTTCTTGTCATTTTGGTATATTTTTATTATATTTTTTCTTAAATTATTAACGAGATGCAGCCTAATTAGTGATTGATGTAATGATTTATGCAAAGTGTGAAATAATAATTTCTCTCATTTCATTTTAGCAACTATTTAAATTTTTTGTAATTAATTGGAATTTATTACGATGAGAAATGAACTTAATATATTTCTTTTCAAGCTTAATGAAATAAAAATTACAATATAATAATAATAATAAATTCTGATTTAATACATATATATATATATATATGTAATAAAATTAATTAGGAAAGTACTCGCATTATATATTGTTACAAACTTACAATGTTATATATTATTAGGCTTGAACATGGACATTGTGCGTGTTGTATTTTTATTTTATTTTAAATATGTTAACAAAACTTAAATTTTTAAATAATATATGCTTTCAAAATTTTATATCCTAATTAACATACAATAAAAAATCGTTTATTTATTGAAAATATCATGTTTCTTAACCTTGTGCATAGTTAATTTAAAATGAAAATGATAGATACATAATACAATAGTTTTTTTTTTATTTTGGATCTCTACTAATTTTAAAAAATACATATATAAAACTTTTTATGCTAGTTTTCCTACTAATAGCCTAATACTTGAGATTTATTTTAATAAACAAATCATATTTGTATTTTACAGATCATGTTTGTTATCAATGCTAAATATATTATTTTAATTAAAAATAGAGCTCATGAAATTCATGTACTTAATTTGTCTCTCATAATTTTTGTTTATGATGGGTAAATAAAAGTAAAATTAAATAATATTGGAGCCAATTGATTCATGTTATCATATTATATTGTTTTTGATTGATTTTAAAAAATAATTATTTGTTGTTTTACATCATATTAAATAATATAAGTCACTGTATATTAATCATATTTTTTGTGTCAGATCAAAAATTAAAGCATTTACTTTGTATATATTATCTACATAGAAAAAAACAGAACAAATAAACATAAAATACAATTGTAAAAAGTATTAAATTGAAAAAGTTAAAAAAATTGCAAAGCAAAATATGAAGGGTTATTGTAAAACTCATTTTTATTGGTTTCATAACATATTTATAATAAATTTTAAAAATTGGTAAAATTATCATTAAAATATTTAATTAACAGAAAATAGATGTATTAAAGATAAAATAAAATTTATGTAAATTTAGAAAATTAATATTAAATATATTATGAAAATAACAAAAATAAAATTTTCAATAACCTCATCCAATATAATATAAATGATGCTATAAATAGTAGGCTTGAAGCATCTTTTATATTATAGAAATACATATTATATAATATTAAAAAATTTAAAGATATAACTTGAATTTTTTAAATAAAATAGGTAATAAATAAATAAATGATTAAATTATAAAATAAAATGAGAGGTTGAAAAAAATTATAAAAAAAAGATGATTACAATTTGGCCTAAGGATCAGAATGTTGATGATACGATTGACATTGTCTCGAAAATATCGTTATTTTTATATCCTTATATCGATATATGATGTTTATATTTTTTGGTTAAATTATTGTGAAATTGTATAAAATATCGATAAATTATTGCTTAAATATCGTTATCGTTAAATTGTCATTTAAATATCTTAAAATGTGTTAAAATATCAACAAAAATGAAAAAATATCAATGATATTTTTTCATTAAGATTTATTTATTTATAATAATTAATATAATTAAATAGTATAATTAATTATTTCAAAAAATTTAACTATTAATTTTATAATATTTTAATTAATTGATCAATAATATATATATTATAAATATATGTATTAAATAAAAAATTGATTTAGAATATAAATAATTAGATGTTTTAATGTTTTATTAAAAGAATTCATATTTTTCATGCACTTTACATAAGTTTATTCCATAAAAAAAATTATTGACAATGATAAAATTAATATCTTTATTTTTATAAAAATTATATATTAACATTTCGAAACTTAATTTGGTTACCATATGCTACTTTTAATACATGTTATAAATATAAAAACAAAATAGGCCGAGTGTTTCTTTTCGGTGATAAAAGTCTAATTAATTGCATTTTGAAATTTTTGGAGAAAAACATCCCTATATTTAAAAAAAAAATACAACATTGTCCTAGTCTATCTATAGTAGAAAAATCAGAGCTTTTTAATTAATAAAAGATACGATACTTTTGAGCTCTAATTGTAATAAAAGATACTACAAAATCCAAAAGTTCTCAAAAAAGATATAAGAATTTATGTATATTAAAAAATTGATTATAATATTCAAATTATAACTATTCCACGTTTATAACTCATAACTATAATGAAATTTTATCCAAAATTATTTAAATGTAGTTTAAATTTTTATAAATAATAAATATAGATAGATAGATATAGATATAGATAAACACATTTAATTAAATATGTTAGATACAAAATAAAGTCAAACATTTTTTTTGGAATGATACATCTCACAAGGGACAGATACTTAAATTTATTTAATTCGTAGTTATATCATCTTTTTTATAAGTTGATAAATTTAAATAATTAATACATTTTTACTTAAGTAATTAACCCACCATCCTTCGTTCATTAAACAAGTGCTATAATTAAACTTTTTTTCTCATTCCAATTAAAGTTTCATTCTTCAAGAACTACACAAAATATATAATCCAATATCTAATTAGTTATTAATAATAAGATATCTACTTCTATTAATAGTAAATTAATTACATTAACATTTTACTATACCCTGAAACAAAGTACGTGCAATTTGTATAATTAGAAAGTGAATAGAATTTTATAAAAACAAAAATTGCATCTGAAAAGGAATATATATATATCACTAAGACCTATACACATACACATATATATTAGTTAAACTAGCCAAACAAAAAAACAAAAAAAATTTAACTATCCGTCTTTCTTAATTTCAAAACACACATCCTTCAACACAAGTTTAATTTTTTCAATTCACCATGGAGACTACATACACTTGCTTTTTCAACAAAGAAGAAGAAGAAGATGATGATTTTTTGTCAAATCTTGACAACATGCCCACAGATAATTGTTTCATTATTCATTTGAAGTATATTCATAGTCTTCATGAACTCACCTTTCAAGAACAAATTCATGTGTCAAGTTCCTCATCCTTCGAATCCTTCTTGCTACCTTTTGATGAACTCCTCACAAATACTTCAACTATCCTATATACCATGCTCTCAAACTATAACATTCCCGAGACCTTCATCGACAACTTGTCATTGGAATTGTTCAATTTTGCAACCACCATGATTGTCAATGCGCTACCTCATGACACTAGTATTGAAGGACCTCAAATATTGCCTATGACTTTGCTTGTTTTTGCTAAGTCATCTTATCGTAATGATGTTCAAGAGTTTGAGAGGGTTCTTGAGGAGTCTATTAATGATGTTCAAGAGCATGAGAGGACTCATGCTCATGCTAACTTGTCTACTACTATTGATGAGATATTGAAGAAGGTTGATATTAAAAGTTCTAGTAGTAGCAGTGTGACAGAGAACATGTGCACCATATGTTTAGAAGATTTATCATCTCAAGGATTGAATATGGAAAATAATGATGATAAGATTGTATCAACACCATGTTCCCATGTTTATCATAAAGACTGTATTGTTCGTTGGTTGGAGACTAGTGGCTCATGTCCTTTGTGCCGTTTTACTATGATTTGATGTGACTTTCTAGTAAAAGGTAAGTATTAATTTTGAAGATACGAATTTTTTATTTATATATAATTTTTAATTATTTTCTTGAATGTTGAAATTCATATTAATTTGATTGTGTATATGGATATAGAGTACTAGCTAATTAATGGAGTTAAAAGTCTATGAAGATCTCAAGGCTTCAACAAAAATAATACATGAACAACGTACGTACGGTATATCATATTTGATTCAAGACAATTTATTTGGGAATAATCTTTTCCTTGTGTATTTGATTAGTGAGATATATGTAAACATTTGGGATCGATGTTGTAATATTAACAGAAGTTTGCTTTGTAATTAATTTTGACTAATTCATTGTAGTTTTTTTATAAAAAATATTTTGAGAAACATAATGAATTTTTCTTATGGACTAGTGATCATTACAGAACTTAATCTTTGTCGTCGTCTCTAATATTTTACGGCCGTCGATCGCCATTTTTTTCCTATTTCCAATTTGACACTGACAGATGAAAATTTAAATACCTAGCATAATTATGTATTTTTATTCTATATAAATTCAGTTTGGTTTCATCAATATTTGAGGATTTTAATCTGAACTCATAAATATCAAATCTTTTGAAAGAGATAGTTGAATTTGTATTAAAATTTATTTATAAATTATTTTCTTATATAAAATATTACATATAATATTTAAATTTTAAATTATTATATTTATAATAAAATTTATTGTTTATAATGACAATTAAGAAAATAAAAATAATAATAAATATGTACGTACAAATATCAAATTATTATGAACATTTATATTTATTTTTAATTTAAAATTATAATATGTATAATTTTTAAATATAATATATTATAAAATAAAATATATATTTATTTGTAATTTAATGAAAATTTAGTTAGGATCAAATATAGTGGATTATAAAATCTGTTAATACAAAATTAAATAAAATATTTATTCTTTAATTTAAATCTAATTTGATTATAAAATCTATCAATTTAATCTAATCAATCGAATTTTTTAATTTAAATAAATTTATTAGATTATTTATTCATCTTATTCATAATAATATATATTACATATTTTACATTTAACATATATGCATATTATCTCAACTTGAAAATAATACTAAATCAAATAACGTAGTTCACCAAGGCATGTTCTCGTGTATATAGTCTCACCTCACAAAATCTTAGTTAATTATAGACATGAATGTAAATTTTGATACGGAAATATATCGATAATGATAGATAATTAAATTTAAGAAATCTCTACAAATTATATCTGTTTTTAAAGCGTATGATTTATTTAAAAGAAAATAATAAAATTAATTAATAAATTATTTTTCATGTAAAAATTATATTTATAATTCAAATAGAATATATATATATATATATATATAATTATAATGTTATTCAATTCTGATTAAAACTAATTTTCATTCAAAGGATAAATAAAATTTTTAAAATATCATTATATATTTATATATAAGTACATGAAAAATATAAGTATAAAATTATTTTAATAATAAAAATTACATATATTAGAAATATGACGAGAAGTCTCATTTTTGTGTGAAGAGTCACTTTAATGATCGGATATTATAGATCGTACTATTATTAAAAGTAAATATATTTAGTCATATAATTATTTTTTTTAGTTTTATAATGATTTAAAATCATGTATTTCAATTTCAAGATTAAAGTATAATTTTTATATTAAAATAACTTATTTTTTTTAAAATTAAGGGACTAAATTGACCTATTTCACATAGTAATAATAATAATAATAATAATAATAATAATAATAATAATAATAATAATAGGATTCTTAAAATCTTATATCTCATTCGAAAAATTCTTGTGTTATAAATGAAGTCGAATTAAATACCACAAAATAAAATTACATGTATACAATTTTTTTATTTTTTGTTATTGTATAAATATATAATAATTTCATAATTTATTATTAATATTTAAATATATATATATATATATAATTACTTTAAATAAATATTTATTTATGTAAAATTAAAATAATAAATTGTTTGTACCTTTACTTTTACGTATTAAAAAAACTATAAACTAATATATATATATATAAGCCTCAATCATATCTTATAAATTTTTAGAATTTTTTATATATATTTTAGAATAATACTTTCATTTCCTTAATCCCTTAATTATTATATAATTTATTTTTTTCTTATTTTTTATCAATTAAAAAATAAATTATTATATTTAAAATATAGAAAATTATTTTAAAAGTCTATTTAAATATTTTCCTAAATATATACTTAATATTTTTAGATAATAATGAAAATAATATAATTTTAATTAAAAAAATTTAATAATAATTATTTAAATATTTTAATAAATTTCTACGCACATATTTATGATTAATCTGTCCATATTATATATAAAAATTTAAATTACATTCAAAAATAATTTTGGATAAATTAAACTTATATTTTAAAATAATGTTATAAATTGCCTTTTATATTTTCTTTTAAGTTTCAGAAAAATGTTATCTATACCATGTACCACTAATCTGGTGGTGGATGTCAGTGTATTTAGATAATTATAACAAACTCTTTTCATTTATTTTAACATAAATTTTGTTATTTTTTCTTAACTTATTTAAATGATAGTAATTGATTTGTGATACATATAATAAGTTACACAAAGTGTGACAGAATTATTTCTCTCATTTCATTTTTGCAACTATTTAAAGATTTATGTATTAAAGATTTATATTTAATTTGAATTTATTATCATGAGAAATTAACTTAATATATTTCTTTTGAAGCTTAATAAGTAAAAATTGATATATAATATTAACAATGATTTAATACATAACTAAAAAAATTCATTGTGAAAATATAGGTTATATATCTAATATTTATATACTTTATATAAAAAGAGGGATATTTTCTTTAATTACAGCCTCCAAAGATTTTCTTTTCATCCATTTATATTTTTATATATAAAAGGAGCCGATGGTTGGCGGACGATCAATTTTTTTTAAAATATATTTTTATATTTTTTATTTAATATTTTTATACTAATAAATATCAAAACATTCATATAATTAATGAAGAGAACAAACAAAAAAATTATAATTTGAAAGTATTAAATCTTAAATTTATTCGTGTATATAAAGTAAAAAAATACCATTCTTTGAAAAGTAAAGGTGATTATAAAGTACTAATTCCTTGTTCGTTAATGTTTTAACGAGTATTTAATCAATATATTTATAAATATATCATATTTTTATTTAATATTTATATAATAAATACATATTTTACAATATAATTATTTTTATTAAATTAAGTATGATATTTATATAGTTAATGATTGTCTAGAAGCACATCATTTTTAATTTTTTTATTTTACTTTTTGTTATTTTTTACATCAATAAATAATAGAATATATATATATAATTAATAATTTTTATCATTTTTTACAATAATAAATATCAAAATATTCATATAATAAATACATCTTTATGAATAATTATTAATATAATATAATTATTTTTATTACATTAAGGGTGATAATTCATACAATTAATGATTACTCATTTAATCAATGTTTGATTAATTCACTTGTGAGGATATCATATTTTTTTAAATATTCATATAATAAATACATTTTTAATGAATAATTATTTTGTATAATACAATTATTTTTATTATATTAATGATGACAATCCATACATTTAATGATAATCTATTTAATGAGTATTCGATAAATTCACTTACGAAGATATCACATTTTTATTGAACTAATAACTTTTATGTCAAGTTCATATCATATCTTCAATCAATTAAAAAAACATTCAACTAATACTAATTATTTAAAAAAATGTTTATTAAATTCAATAAAAGTACGTAGGATTAACTTCTTATATAGTAAAAATATTAATTAAATAATTTTATATGTTATTTTATTATTCACAAAATAATTATAATTATTTATTTATTCATCACTAAAGTAACAAATCGAATTCAATATATATGATTACACTTTTTTGAACCAACTCTCTTTGAAACCCTAATGTTGGTACCCAATTTGGATAGATTGTTTGAAAATAATTACTCACATGGAGTTTCGTTGCTCACACATTTTTAAAGAAAGGTAACTTTGTAGTCGATATTATAACCCATAGGACTTCCAACATATGTACCACGACTTAGTAGTGAGATGTTCTATCATTTATAAGTTTTTTTTCATATCATTATCAACTTTTTTAAATATAAGTTTTGCTTAATTACTTGTATTTTATGCTTATTTATGTATTTTTCTTTTATTTTTAATAAAGTTTCCAGGGGATGGATTCCATGGTGAGGGTGTTATGAAGGGTGCTAACATAATTAGGATGTCTTAATGTATTTACTTATATATGTCTCTTACAACCTTCGTTAAAAATGTGCTTACGAAGATCTCTAAATTCTCTTTCAAAAGTTATCCAAAATATATTATTTGATCTCTCTTATTCTTTGTAATAATTGTTATATTAATTTTATTGATTTTAATACTTTTTTTATTTTATAGGATATTATTTTGTATTTATAAGAGATAAAAATTAAACTAAGATATAAATAAGATTGTTAGTATTCTAGTGGAGATAAAATTATTATACATAATGTGTCAAAAAGATGTGAATAAGATGCGATAGTTTGTTAAATATATTACTTTATTTATAAGTTAATCCACCTATCAAATAAAAATCCAAAAAATCTTAAATAATTTAAAAAATTAATATTTATTCAATAAATATAAAATAAATATTTTTATCTCATTATAATAATAAAATTATATAAATATAAAGAAATTAATATATAAAAATATGTATAAAATAACATTTATCATTATTTTTATTATTTTTTTATTCTACAAATCAAATATAACCTTAAATTTTATTTAAAATATTATTTGAATCCTTAAAAAAAGTCTCATTGTATTTATGAGTTCAATACGGGTTTTTTTTACATTTTTAGATTATTATTATTATTATTATTAACTTCACAAATATACAAGAGATTGACAAAAAAATTGTAACCGTGAAGGTTTATCCAACAAAATATAAGGGGCAATATATGCTATTACTTAAAATATAAGATTATTTTTGTTTCAAATTATTTTATTTCTTATTTATAATTTTATAAATAATTATAAATACAGATGGATTGATTTAGATATAGATATGGATCAATTTAATTATGAATTTTAGATACAAAATAAAGTTAAGATTTTTGTTACAAGCTGGGAGAGGATAAGTGCATTTATTTAATTCATAGTTTATCACGTACTTTTCTATAAGTTGATAAATTTAAATACTTAATGGATTTTTATTTTTACAATTTTTTTCTCAAGTAACCGCCTTCCTCCTTTCAATATTAAACAAGTTGTATAATTAAACCACTCTTTCTCATTCCAATTAAAATTTTATTCTTCATGAACTACACTTACGGAATAATATATAACTCGATATCTAATTAATTATTAAGATTTAGATATTTACTTCTATTAGTTGTAAATTAATTATATTAACTTCATTATCCTAAAATGATATAATTCGAAAGTGAATAGAATTTTATTAAAACAAAAATTGAATATGAAAAGGAATATATATATAATACCAATATTATATATATATAGAGAGAGAAAGAGACATATATATCAAACTAGCTAGCCAAACATCTTTTTTTAGCTATATATATATATATATATATTAGCGTCTTTCTTGATTTCTAAGTCACATCTTTCCACACAAGTTATCATGGAGACTACATACAATTACTTTTTCAACAAAGAAGAAGAAGAAGATGATGATTTTTTGTCAAACCTTGGCGACATGTCCACAGATAATTCTTTCATTATTCATTTGAGGTATATTCATAGTCTTCAAATCAGGTTTGCAGAACAAATTCAATTACCAAATTTCTCATCCTTAGAATCCTTCTTGATACCTTTTGATGACCTCTTCACAAATGCTTCAACTATTCTATATACCATGCTCTCCAACTTTAACATTCCCGAGACAGTTATCGACGATTTGTCATCAGAATTGATCAATTTTGCAACCATTATGATTTCCGATGACACGAGTACTAGACAACCTCAAATATTGCCAATGATTATGACTGTTTTGGCTCAGTCATCATACCAAAATGATGTTCAAGAGTTTGATACGGTTCTTGAAGAATCTATTAACGATGAAGATAATTTTAGGTATGTTCGTGCTGATTTGTCTACTATTGATGAGATGTTGAAGAAGGTTGATATTGGAAGCTCGAGTAATGGTGTGACAGAGAGCACGTGTAGTATATGTTTGGAAGAATTATTATCTCCAAGACTAAATATGGAGAATAATGATGATAATAATAATATTGTATCAACGCCTTGTTCACATGTTTATCACAAAAGTTGTATTGTTCGTTGGTTGGAGACTAGTGCTTCGTGCCCTTTGTGCCGTTTTGATATACTTTAATGTCTCAAGTTTACAGATCAAGGAATTTTGAAGCAGCTGCTGAATTATAATGAAGAAGATGTATAAACGGTGCTTCGGCTTCTCTTGTTGATTTTAAGGAATTCAATACATGTGTATTTTATTAGTGAACATGTTTGATTGTATCTTATATATAGTAATTTGAATTAGTTGTGTATGTTGTTTTTAGTTCTAATTCTAATTAATTTACTCTGAGATAATTTTTTTCTTTCTGTATTTCTATTGGCTAATTCATTGTAATAATTGTTTTTTGTATTTCTATTCACATAGTTAGTTTTTGATTGAAGAATTCGGTACTATCTTTAAACATAACTTAAATCGATTTATTGATATTATTTTATATGATTTATTATTCTTTTAGTGTTATTATATAATTATTCTAATTATGTCAATTATTGCTTAATATTATTGAAGCATAGGTTTTATACACTAACGACATGAAACAACTAACCTGTATTTGATAATTATTTTTTGATTTAATATTAAATAATATAAAAAATATGTATCATATTTAGTAAGTATTTTATGGGTTAAAAGTTTTATAAAAAATAAATCATATATAAAAAATAAATCATATTTTGTTAACGATGACTATTATTTTTTAATAAGAAAAAATATTATTTATGATTTTGTTTAAGGAGACATATGTAACATATGTTTGGAAGAGTTATTATCTCTCTCAAGGATTTAAATATAGAGAATGATGATGATGACGATGATATTGTATCAATTCCTTGTCCACATATTTATCGCAAACGTTGTATTGTTTATTGGTTGGAAACTAGTGTATCCTGCACTTTGTGCCGCTTTTCTATGTTTTGATGTCTCAAGCCTTTCTTCTATCAAAAAAAGAAAGAAAAAATCTCAAGTCTCAAGATCAAGGAATTTAGAAGCTGTTGAATTGTAATATTGAAGAAGATATATGAAAAGTGCTTCTGCTTCTTACGTTGATTTTCATAAATTCTTACATATTTTATTAATGATGATCACCTAAACGTTTAATCGTACATATCTTATAGTATATATACATTTATACAAACATAATTATAAGGCACAACTATTTTTACGATATTTCCTATAATACATATGAAAATATATGACAAATTTTACAAATAAATATTGATTTTGTTCTAAAGTAGGGCAAAGGTGATACGATCATTGACTTGCCAAATGCGTGTTGGAAGTTATTCGATTATTTCCAATAATAATATAATAGTTATCCCATATATAAAATAAGATGATGAAATTAAAAAAGAAAGAAACATTCATTTTTAACCTACGTAACATTATAAAAAAATAAATATTCTACATTTTTTAATATGGATTAAATATATTTTAACTTTATAAAAAATATATTTACATTGTGTAAAAGAGATAAAAAGTAAATTTTTGTTTATAAAAAAAATTATACTATACACTTAATCCTAATTTTAAACATATTTTTCAAAAAAAAAATTTATAGGTGTTTTTAAAATTATAAATCTCATTAAAACTCCAATAAATTAAGTGATAAATAGTTACTAAATGATTGAATATCATACATCATGCTTTTTTTTGCTAGTAGAATTTTAATATTTATATTTTTAACTCTCGAATTGAAGACTTTCGGGTAACTTATATAGTTAGGTTATAAAGTTATTTACTATTTAACATTGCTTTTTAATACATATTTCAATGCAATTTATTTTTTAATACATGTTTAAATTTTATCATGAAAAAAATAATCGTACTACACTTTCAAACAAAACATAAAATAAGAGTTTTCAAATATATAAAATTTTGGATAATAATATCACAATAAAAATTATTTAGAAATTTAAAATTTATATAAAAATAATACCATTAAAATTTATAATAATAAAAATAATATTGTTATAATATAAATCATGATTGAATTAAATATAATTCAATATTAAACGTATTTAAATAATTTTAATTTAATCGATATTTAGATTAAATATATTTGATGAGAAATTAATTGAATAACTTTAATGTTAAATGATAAACATGATAATTTTTAATAACTAAAATTTATGAGTTTTATTTTAAATAAATGTGTTGTTTTTGTTATTTTACATGAAGTTTCAAATTATATATTTTTTTTATAAAAAAATTTTAAATTATTATGATATTTGTAAATGTAAGATATATCCACGAAAAAAAAAACAAAAACAATACATTTTTTTATGGGTGGGTCATACTCTTTCTTTTGATTTTTTATACAAATATATCTTTATGTATTGTATTTTTGTTAAATTAAATTTTGTTACAAAATTAAATGATATAATACTTTTTTTATATAATATTTTATTTTTTTTTATATATACTTTTTATATATATAAAACAAATTAAATGATATATGATTATTTTTCTTATAACATAAATCAATATATTTTATATGAAAATGATCCTATTTTTTACTTGGGGATTAAAATTGAAAACATATTAACTTAAGTAATCATTTATACATGAGGGTTAAACTTTATCTTATTTTAACATCAAATTATAAAAATATTTTATTTATATAATTTAGTTATTTTTCTATCCATTAACCAGTTAAAAGTTAAAACTAAAATAAAAAAATTTATAAAAGTTATTGTTTAGTATCTTCCTTATCAATTCTTTAACAAATAATCTATCTATGCTAATTTGTTTTTTTTTCTTATATTTATTACTATTATAAATATATTAAAAAAATTATATTGACATATTAGAAACCATTATATTAAAATAATTAAAAAATTTATACAATAATTTAATATTTTTAGATTATTAAAAATAAACATATTGTTTTTATATTAATAAAATTTATTCTCCCAATAAATATCATTTGATAAAGATTAATAGCTAAAATATTCTGTTAATATTATTATAATATATCATTTACGTTATATCTTAAATTTGATAAATATATGAGAAAATATATATTATTTTTAAAATAATTGATATAACATTCTCTATTAAATAATATTATCCATTATTTACTTTTAAAAATAATAAATTGTTGTGCTTTAAAAAGATTTATTACATTTGTTTTTTTTATTAGCCTCAGACACCACATTTACGAAATCTAATAATACATATTTTCTCGAAATACAAAGTGTTATCTATTATTATCTTTTTTTTTATTAAATATTTATTTTTTAAAAAAAATAATATTAATTTTAAATTTTATTAACATAAAATATCTTCTAATATAATTAATAATTTTTCGAAATACGTGAGATATTCCTTGCATTTTGGACAAACGGATGAAACGTGGACGTCAAAGGTCGCACATTACACGCAACTCGTTCAAGTGATTTAGATGAGGTTCGCCGGTCAAGTAGGTAAGCTCCAGAAATTGACACTAGTCGCTAGGTGACTGCCGACTGACTCATCCCGACTAACGAATCGAATCACCTCATTACCCCTTTTTCTTTGTATTTATAAGACACTAGTCGCTTGGTCTCTCTTCTCCACTTCACCGTCACTTCTGCTTCAGGTCCTTGATCTATGATTTTGCTCTTCTTCCGTTTCACTATTATTTTTGTATTTTGACTTTGGGTACTTCTCTCTTCCTGAAAGCTTGATTTGCTTGTTTGTTGTTTTTTATTTGCTTCTGTATTTTTAATTGGCTTCACGATTCCATGGTTCAGGCATTTCCTATTTATCCCTCTTTCTTTTTCTCTTCCTTGATTACTGTTTTAGTTCCTCTTTTTAGTTTGGCTTGTTTATGTTGAAGGTAGTTCACGCATTTGCAATGTCGTGTTAATTGACGCGTCTATATATAGTAGTTGAGAGACATTCATGTTCGATTTCATACAATATATTGAATGAGAGAGTGTTAATTCTGGTGATACTATTCAATTAGTTCACCTTATAGTATAAGCTGAGAGATTAAAACTAAAGGGGATGGGTTTGGAAATCATCTATGATCATGGAAATATGTGCCTATGAATATGTTAATTCTACTATTACATGGCAGACAAACTTGATCGTCAGTCTAGAAGAGTCCTAGAATGGAATGGCTACTAGTATAGGAGTAATAGCTTAAGAGGATACATTGTGTCTCTGAATTGCTGATTATTGCAACCAATATTTGGTTGACATTGTCTTAAGGATTCGGTTCTGTGTTCTTGATGAAAAGAGATCATGTTTAAAAATACCCTTCTGGAGCTTCTCAAGAATGTATGTTAATACTGCGCAAATGATCAGGTGTTGGAGTGACTTTTTAAGCTCTGATTAAAAGTGATACTTTGTTTCCACTAGTTTATGAATGTTGTACTACATGAAGTTAATTCGAACCTATTTAAGCAGTTTTGTTCATTTTACTTTAATCAATGTTTGAGCATTCACAGTTGTTTGGAGGTACTTAGCCATGGGCATACCCAGCTTTGTGCTTTTCGTGTGGTTACTTAACTTTGCATATGACCAATGTTATATGCTGCATTATGATTTTATAATGTTTGGTTTCCATCCATCGTGGTACATCACTTGGTACTTCTCATATGCTTTACTCTTGCCCTGTGTCGAAATGTCACCATCTATCTTATTCTCACTCTAATTTGTGATATAAATTGTTGCCCAATCTTCAGTATAATTATGTCATTCATAGGTGAAAATTTACAATGCTACCTTTTATATTTTATTCCATGGATTATCAGCAGTTTGTTCTCCTATCCCCTTTTCCCACCCAACATCAAAAAAGAAGAGGAAAAACATGTTTTGCTTTTATAGACAGAGTTATACAAGCAAGTTCTTAATCTATAGATTCAAGGGCATGATTTTCTTTATATATCATGAAGCTTGTTCTTTAGCATGCCAAGCTAGCACTGAGATTAAAAGCTCATCATGTGGCATGTGCATGTGTTAATGTTATTTTGAATGAAAATAATTTAATCAAGGGATGTTATTGAAGGGTCAAATGTAATGACACTCAAATCAGTCACATTTTGATACTATGAAACTAGTACTAGTCTCTCTCTTTTTTTTCTTTTTTCTCCTTTTGTTATGCTTTGTGTTGGTTTTTGTTTATTTTTTCTTGTCTTTCTCTGCTAACTAATAATATAATTTTCTATCATGATTCAGCTGCATTATATATTTCTTCATGCAAGGAAAATACAACTAATGGCCGGTGTTCGTGATACAAAAAGCATTATTGTAAAATTAGAGTTGCTTCTGAACTGGGTAACCTTCATTTTTGCGAGATTTGCATCTCACATTTTGATCACTGTCAAACTCATATAATGTGCTTTTGGATAGGATATGAAGCTTCCACTTGCCCTATTTGGGATGGATGGAATGAACTTGCTTAACTTTGGTCTTGGTTTTGATCCCTTAAAAGCTTTCAAAAGAGAGAACTACTAGAAGGTAAATTTCCATCATGATTAATAGTTTGAAGGCCAAATAGATTTACATTATAGTAGTAAAGTCAAATTGTTTCAGTGATTTGTGTAGAGTTTCAACAGGCATAGAATCAAACAAAAAATAGACATGCACAAAACTACAAAGTAAATGAGACAGGGATTGTTTGTTTCAAATGAGTTATACCTTGTGTGATGTATACTCTTGTCAATTGTCAGCAAAGTTAAACATTTTGAGTGAGACATGCCATCTTCGGCAGAAGATTTGACAAAAAATTAAAAAAATTGATGAGAAATAACAAGGTCCCACCGGGAGTTGAACCCAGGTCGCTGGATTCAAAGTCCAGAGTGCTAACCACTACACCATGGAACCAAGATGCTATTTTTCACATGTGCTTGTGATTTATCCAGAACAACTGGTTGGTGAATGTTAAAATTCTGAAATATTTGATTTTGTCAAGACTTAGATGTGTTGACATAATTTAAGGGATGTTAGTGAAGGGTAAAATGTAATGACACTCAAATCGGTCACATTTTGATACCCCCCCCCCTCTTTTTGTTATGCTTTGTGTTGGTTTTAGTTTCTCTTTTTGTCTTTCTCTGCTAACTAATAATATAATTTTCTATCATGATTCAGCTGCATTCTATATTTCTTCATGCAAGGAAAATAGGACTAATGGCCGGTGTTCGTGATACAAAAAGTATTATTGTAAAATTAGAGTTGCTTCTGAACTGGGTCACCTTCATTTTTGCAAGATATGCATCTCCCATTTTGATCACTGTCAAACTCATTAATGCACTTTTGGATAGGATATGAACCTTCCACTTGCCCTATGGACGGAATGAACTTGCTTCACTTTGGTCTTGGTTTTGATCTCTTCAAAGCTTGCAAAAGAGAGAACTACCAGAAGGTAAATTTCCATCATGATTAATACTTTGAAGGCCAAATAGATATACATCATAGTAGTAAAGTCAAATGGTTTCATTGATTTGTGTAGAGTTTCTACAGGTATAGAATCAAATAGAAAATAGACATGCACAAAACTACAAAGTAAATGAGAAAGGGACTGTTTGTCTTTTTTCAAATGAGCTATACCTTATGTGATTTATACTCTTGTTAGTTGTCAACAATGTTAAACATATTGATTGAGACATGCTATCTTCAGAAAAAGATAAGACAATAAAAAAAGATGAAAAAATAACAAGGTCCCACCGGGAGTTGAACCCAGGTCGCTGGATTCAAAGTCCAGAGTGCTAACCACTACACCATGGAACCAAGATGCTATTTTGTCATTCGCTTGTGATTTATTCAGAACAACTGGTTGGTGAATGTTAAAATTCAGAAGAATTTGAATTTGTCAAGACTTGGATGTGTTTACATAATGGGAAAGGGCATTGGAGGAAAGAAAAACACTCATATACTTCACAATATGGGTTATGGAAAGGAAAAGGTAAGCCCCATTCTATATTTTCCAAAGTTTGATTCCATACTTTCCCTATATTATTTACCATTCCTCTTCTACTTTTTTATTAATTCTTTTTTTTCCCTCCTCCTCCCCTGAGAATCTTACCCTTTGTAAATAAAACAAAATTAAAGAGAAAAGAAACTTAAATGAAGGAAGACCTTATGTTAAATATATCTTCTTCTTCTTCTTCTTCTTTTGGGTATTTTGTTAATTTTTTTTTCAATTTAATTTTATATTTTGTTTATTTATTTCAATTATAACTTAGTTATTTAATTTTTCATCAAAAGATATTGATAGTTTATTTAAAATTTCATTTAAATTATGAAAAAAAATTGTAATAATTATTTTTTAAAAATATAAATCTCGTACTTTAATAATTGGAAAGGAACATTTTCATTTCCATGGATTTTGAATTTTTCATGTAGTTTTTTTCGTTCGCATTTTAATGGTAATTTATTTGCCGAAATCAATTCATATACTCTCAATTCCTCTTACACCCTACGAGTCAGAAATTTGAGTTTGTCCACAGCAACTAAGTCTCAAATCCGAGGTTTTTATTTTATATTATGGTAATATATGTCATTTGGTTACAAGCTATTAACAAAAAAATAAAAAATCTACTGAATATTTCAAATTGTAATGATATTCCAAAAATAAAAGTTTTCATAACATCAAAATTTGTTCGGTATAGGTCACAAAAGAATGATCGCTGACCCATTTCTTCACATCAGAGTGCTTCAAACATATTTTATATAGTGTAGTTCAAAACACACCCTATCAAAAATCTAATGTCTGATTTTGATTCTTTTTGTATTTATGGGTCTTACTTTAATTGTATATCAATATCATAATCCTCTATGAGATGCAAAATTATACGCTAATTAGATGCATTATTGGGAACACATTGTAACAAATATAATTTTGATCCTTCTAATGTTGACTATTATGGAAAAATATTCTAGGAGAATAGAATTCTAATTATTGTGTGACATTTGTTATTAAAAAAAGCCTTTGAAATAATGAAATTATTCAATTTTTGAAGTAATTTTGATACATGACACTATAATTACGCAATGTTTAATAAACACAAACACAAACACAAACATAGGAAATCTAATCATCATTGATAAATACTTTTTTTTAGTAAATAAGCTAACATAATCGCCTTTCGCTAATCTTATTCTAATAAAAACACTTCACTTGTATATTTTTTTATACACGTGGAGTTTGGATTTTTTTTTTCTTATTATTATAAATAAATAATACGAAAAAAGTTAAATTTTTTTATTTGTCAACTAGTATGTGAATACGTGTAATTGATGTTAAAATATAACATGACGACACTACAAAACATTGTAAACACTACGAGATTGTTAGCATTTCTTTTTATGCAAGTTGTAACTGTTAAATAAACTTGATAAGTCAATATCAAAAACTAGATCAAAGTGAGCGCATAACGGAATCACAAAGCCTATTATTAAAGAGAAAATATTCATTTTAAACTTTTATTAAACATAAAATTAGAGTCTTAAGATTGTTAAAGAAGATTAATGTAATTTTTTTTTTTTTTTTGAAAAATAAAAACCTAATAAGAGATAAAGAGAGAACAATGTGACTGATGTTGAATATAATTTTAAAATTATAATACCACCTCAATTTAAGAGTGAGATTGGAAAAGGAAATGACGCATGGTAAATTTTGTTCTCAACTATGAAGTGAAATCTGCATTTTCCTCTAAGAACATGGCTAAAGTTCTGTTTTCCTTTGATGATTATTGTAAATGATTCCAAACAAACAAGAAAGGGGTGGTGGCGCAGTTGGCTAGCGCGTAGGTCTCATAGCTTCTGAGTGATCCTGAGGTCGAGAGTTCGAGCCTCTCTCACCCCAAATGCTTGTGTTTTATTTTATATATCATCTAACTTCAACACTTCCGATGGTTCAGAGCTTTAGATATTCGAACTGTAATTGTAGATTTGTAGCTAACATTTCATCAAACAATTTGTCTAAATGCCAAATGCGCCAATTAAACAGTATTAATCAGTCCTATAAAAAGTACAACAAATTTCTCTGTTTCAATTCCTACAAAAAGTACAAATGAATTCTCTGATTTACATCTGATACCAGTCAAGTTCACCACTTCCAAACCTATGACTAAATCTCTAGTCGAATCCCACTTTTTGTTCGAGAGAAGAACTTTGCAAAACCATTTCGATTCTTCTCGGAGCTGACATGAGCAGACCATACTGCAGATGAAGACTGAGGAGAATTCTCATCAGTTTTGTTTAGGGAAGGTAATGAGATCTCAGCAACTTGTTTTGATGAATCCGATTCTCCTTTTGGCGAAAATGTCTCCATAGAATGTAGTTTCCATGTTTCTTCAGCTCTAGAAACCAATGGTGGACATTCAGAGAGCCCCATTATATTAGCAGTGTCAATCAGGAAATCTTCTAGTGTTGCTAGAGATTTAAGTTGATTGCCAAGAGATGCTATTGTTTTTTGGCACTCCGCAAGCTTTCCAGCCGCCACAGTTAGATCCTCCTGTCATTAAAAAAAAATCACACTACATTAAGCACATGGTTTTCTTTCTTAGAGCGTGCTAGCTTCAGCTCACGAGACCTTGTAAAAATGCTTATGAACAAGCAAGCAAAAAAAAGCCAGAAATGCTTTTAGGACTAAATGAGCACATTTTGTGTCATGATTGAAGCATTAACTTATATGCTTCTTCCCAAAAGTCTTTCTATTGAAATCACTTTTAACTGACCCACAATCAAACAGACACTTAATTTCAGTTTGAAAAATGATTCTGATAATAACTATAATGCATGTATACTGTGTAATTCACTAGAATAAAACCTGCTTTATCTTTGATTCAGCATTAGCACTCGCGCTTTGGCAATGTCTGACCTCTCTTTCTCTTAATAGTTCCACCTCTAGATCTTGACACTTAGTTTGGATTTCTGCTGATAGAGCCCTCTCCCTATGAACACATTCTTCTAAACATTCAACTTTAGCAGACATGGTCCGAGCTTCTGCTTCAAGACTGACAAGTTGAGACTCAATAAGCTGTTTTGATTCTTTTGCAATGTTGAGCTCCCTTTGCAACTCCTCCAATTTCAACTCAGCTTCTGTCAGTTGAAGTTGTGAAGACTTATTATGGTCTTGACTTTTGCTTAAAGCAGTTTCTAGTTCAGCCTTCACGGTCTCTAACTTCTCTATTTTCTCGTCAACTTCATCTTTCTCTCTCTCTAAAGTCTCTAATTTCTCCTCTAATTCAGATTTCACTGTTTCTAAATTCTCTAATTTCTTCTCCAAGGCAGCTTTCTCTTTAAGAAAGTTTTCTAATTTCTCCTCCAATTCAGCTACCCGATGAGTCATGGCTTCCAGTTTATTATCAGGATGGTTTAAAGCAACTTCAGATTCTAGAAAACTGCTTCCACTCTCAGTCTGTTCTGAGGCAGCAAGTCTTTCCATCTCAAGGAAATCATCCATCAGACTTATTTCAATGGAGGAGGATGGATGATTTCTACCTGCAGTTTTTTCATTCTTAAATTGATCGAGCTCAGCAATCAGAGCTGATGCCCATGAATCTGATAAACCTAGCTCACACTTGTTTAAATCAGAGTTATTTAATTTATAAGTACTCAAGTCGACCGCATGATCCCCACTGTCTGAATGGCTCTCCATTAATGACTCAGCATAAGTTGATGAAGCAGCAATGGATTTTTGATCGTTGCTCGAGGATGATTTACAAGCCATTGCTTTTAGCCTTCTGCACTCAGCTTCCAGCTTGGCCACCTTTTTAATACTTTCTAAATGTTGCTTGCTGGCTGTTTCAGCTGCATTAGTACTCAAGTCCCTTTCAATTGTCCTAAGTTCTAACTCATCTGCTTGTGATTGTATGACATTCTTAAGTGATGAATTTTCCTTTACCAAATATTCAAGCTTAAAAAAAAGATCAGGATCAATTCGAGCAGATAATTCTGCACCATGAGCTTCTGCTTTTTTCTGGAGCTTGAAAAGCTTATTCTCAAGTTCGGATTTGGTGGATTCGAACTCAAGGGATTTCCGAGAAACAGCTTCATTGATTTTTTTCTCTTGCTCCTCTCTTGCCTGTCTTAATTGCCTAACACATTCTTTTAGCGCCCCATCGAGATGGCTCGCGCGATCATCTAGTTCAGAGTTTTGCTGAGCAGAAGCATCAAGTTTCTTTTTAAGAATGGCCACTTCGTTTCCAGCTTTTTCCCAGCCTAAAATTATATTGGATGGAATATATTACTGATATATTTAGGTTAACAGCATAAAATTGATGTATGCACTAAAGTTTGAACACTTGTGTTAAATGACAACCATTCCCTCGCAGTTTATCCTCACCACCTCAAAATGGACCAAACTAAAACAGTGCACTGGGCGATCACTAGACAAAGGCACAAAGCAACTAAACTATATTTCCAAATTTTATGGCATTATAGTTACCTGCAATAGCTTCTTCAGCAACTTTGGCATGTTGCTTCACCAAGTCCTCTTTGGCACTAACATTCACAAGAGCAGCTGATAGTTTATCAGTCAGTTTCGTCACACTGTCACTAAAGTCTTGCTTTTGTGGTGAGCCATCATCAACATGTTCAATCTCAGCTGTGGCTTTTGATGAAACTTCAGGTGATTGAGAGTTCTCATCAGGAGATCCCTTGGGCACCTCCTGCTTCATTGATGCAAAGTAAATAAGACAGAAGCTGCATGTGCGTATAAAGCTTAAACTTTCACTTTCTTCACGAGGGATGAAGACACTTTGTGAGAAAAGTGAAGAAAGAGATAAAGAAACTAGAATTCACATCACTAATAGTTAATAACAATAAACCATAATAACAAAATACTCAAATTAATGCATGTCGATTCTAGTTAGCAGATCTCACTATCAATGTGGAGTTTCACCTACAACTATATTTCACATTCATGGTACTCGTCTTTTCTGTCTTAGCATTCAAAATCCTTGAGGAAAAAGAAAGTAGTTTCATATCTATGAGCGTTCCTAGAGACTAAAATCTATTGATGGAAAGCTACATAGAGAACACAACCTAACTGTACTCTGAATGTGGTATAACATAATTGTTGTGCTTCTCCATTTAAGACACAGAATTGGTATATGTCTCCACATGTAAACTACAGAGTATAATGTAAATGTACTCGAATTAACAAACAAGATGGCCAAGCATCAATCAACATAAAAACCAGATACAAGGTGCTCTTATATGTATCAATGGAAACACAAAAATGGCCTTAAACAAAGGTGTTAAGATCTTCAAATTGATTTTTCATATAAAAGATTGGAAGCTAAAATTTTATATAACTGCGAGAGTTAAACTAAAATGTCTAGGTCAAAATTTCAGTTAATGGTAAGACCTTGTACAAATACTCAATCCACAAAGCAGTATCCAAACCCCAATAAATATAGAGGAATGCCGAATGCAGTATGAGGCTAATGTTACAAAATTAGCTAAATCCCAAGAAAACGAACATAGCAGCTTTGAAAAATAAAACTTAGCTTTAGGTTTTGTGGTTTCTATGGTCCAGCTACCTACCTGATCATCATAGAACCTCTCAGCATTTGACGATACAGAACCTGAACTTTCAGTTTCACCGGAGCTCCTATCAGAATACCTTCTTTTCCATAACCATTTCCGTTTCTCCATTGTAAGAACCCAGATTTAACCAATTAACATGTCACAGCCTGCACACATCTTTCACCATTGCTCAACCAGTCCCAAAAAAACATTCATAATTCCATTAAAAAAAATTTGCAGGAAAACAAGATGAAAACAAAAGAATATCCAGCTACAAATACTTTCCAACATAGAAAGCCTTTTGAATTTCAAAAACATAATTTTTTTTTCTCAAGGAATATCAAAATTCGAGACCGTAAGATAACTTCGCCTCTGGGTTCAGTTTTACTTCAAATCTACTTGCAAACCTCCCAAACATGTCAAAATTTGTCCAATTCTCAGTTTCAAAATAGAGAACTTACTTGGCTTATGAACACATAAAAATGATGGAATTGCACAAACACAAACACCAAACATTCAGAAGATAAAAGGATTCGTATTGTACCTCATTTATCACATCAGCGACACCATGAATGATGGTTCTTGAAGGCACTATCACCAATTTCTTGAGCTGCATAAGAAAACGTCCGCCTCATCTATATCAATTAAGTTCGAAAGATGTAGACTTTTCTGAAAAGAACTCATAATGAATGCAACAGTAACAGGTTTAAGGATACTAGAGCATGAAGCACAAAATAAAATAGAAAAACCTGGAAAACCCAGTACCAAAAATCACATAGAGAAGAAACCAATCAAACCCAAAAGCAAAAAAAAACCACTATTTCCAAGCTTTCACAGAGATATAGTACCGATTAAAGAATAAATCGAAAGAAGAAAACGGAAATCAAATACCCTTGACTGGAGACCAAAGAGACTGGGTAGGAAGTAGAAACCAATAAAAAAAAATTTAAATTTTTTTAAGGCTTTGTTATATAAGATTGCAGAACTTAATAATGAAAAAGAGCAATATAATAACTCTGCATAGATGGGAAGAATGTCAGCTGGTACCCACGGACTCAGACCATGTGGGTTTCTATTTCTTGTTTTTTACTTTACTTTTTATTTTTCTGTCGTATTTAAAAACAGAGGAGCATGTGAGCAGTGAGCAGTGAGCAGTGAGCGTGAGTCTGTGACTGTGAAATTGAAGTTGTGAATTTCAAAAAAAAAAAAATTCGTTATTCATTAAGCTCAACTGTTCAATATTGAGATTTTCTCAGAGAGTGAGAGTACCTCAAAAATTCAACCTTTTACAGCTTTTCTTTTATTATTCAAAATTCAAACTTGCTTTTGGTTTCTTATTCATTGTTCATTCGTTTTTAATGCTATGGATTTTGAAATTGAGCTGCAGCTTGCTAATAGCCTCATACTCCCGCCGAACCCGATAAATAGTATTTAATATCGAACGATTCAAGAAGAGTTTTGCTTGAATAATTAAAAGAAGCTACGTCCACAATAAAACTGAATTTTTTTTTCATTAAATAACTACAATAATACGAAATTTAAAAATTGGTTTGCAAATTTTTAGAATAGTCTTATTGTTAGATTTTTACTATTATCAGAATAATATTTATATTTTTAAAAATCTTAAAATATTTAATTAATTTAATGTTTTTTATTTTAAAAATATCAATTTTCAATTTTTATGATAATTTTTTTTAGGTTAAGAAAAGTGGGCAGATTGGTCGTATTCTTTTTGTCTTAAGGAATCGTTTAATTCCTTAAACATTTTTTTTTAACTAATTCTTTTACAAATGAAAAAAAAAGTATTTTTGTCTTCTTAAAATTTAAAGAATAACTTTGTCCTTTATGATTTAAAAATATGAATTTTTAGACTCTAATTTTAGAGGATTAAAAACTTTCAATTTATTTTATACTAAAAGACTCATTTCTTTAATTCTAGAAAAAAAGCCACATTTTTAAAATTAACAAATTTAATACTCTTTTTCAAAGCTTATTATTATTTGACTTTTGACACTTTATTTTTTTAAATTTTGATGATTTTTTTTAAATATCAATACATGTGGGTGAGAGTGTGCGAGCATTTCTACCAAATTACTTACTTTTGGACTTCAGCTGTTTTGGTGAAAGTCATGCTCAAACATCTTGGGTCCTTCATTGGTTTGGGCTTGTTGGGTAATGGCTCACTAGAATATATAAATCAAGTTTTGAACCTATATACCATTTCGCAGGGTTCATAATTATTATTAGGGCGAATAAATTAATTTGTTTAAATTAAGTAATAAGATTCGATTAGTTAATTATATTTTATAATAAAATTAGATTCAAATTGAGAAGCATATAATACATTAGATTTTAAATCATATTTAAATTAATAAATTTTATAATTTATTGTAATTAATTCAATATGAATTATTATTAAAATTATAAATAAATATATTTTCTATTTAATAATATATATATATATATCATTATTATATTAAATTAATATTTTAGTTTAAAAATAAAAATATGTTAAATATTTATAATAATTTAATAATTTTTAAAATATATTTTCATATTCTTTTATTTTTTTAGTTTTGACTATAAATAATAAATTTTATTAAAGATGTAATAATTTAAATTTTAAATGTTATGAATATTATGTTTTATATATAATTTATAAATAAATTTTAAAATTAATCTTAAAAATTTAATATTTTCATACTAATTTGAATTAATTATATTAAATTAGATTGAAATTTTATAAATTTGATTAGGATAAAATTGAATTTGAATTTTGTTAAAGAAGACGGTTTTGTAACATTTTCTTGTGATCTACATCTATGTGAGTCCATCACCTCGGTGGTAAATATAATGTTTATATATTTTTTATTTGAATTTAAGTCCGTATGCACTTAATTTAAAATAATTAGTAGGTGAGAACAATTATTTATTAAAAAATTTTGGTGCCAACAATTAATTTTAGTAGGTTGAAAAGTTGGAGGAATAAAAACAGAGCTTGAAAGAGGCAAAGAGGCAAGGAGCGTTGCTATTTGTGTATGTGTCAAATCATGATTTGTCTGTTCTAAATGTTTGGTACATTTGAGGTATTTGTTATTGTTTTGTTACCTTCTTATTTTTGTTATTAAATAATGTATTTGAAATTTAAATAATAATGATATTTTAAAATTAATTAAAATAAATATTAATAATTTAAATACTATTATTTTGAAATAATTAGTTAAAACTTAAGGTAAAAAAATTATAATAATTAAAAATTATTAATTCAAAGGATGTGATATTTTCTTAAATCTTAATGTTCGTAACTTGTTAAAAAATCGCTGATTATGTATTATTATTTGGATCGTTAATTTGATTTTTATTTAATAAATTTTAAGAATAAATACGATTTTGAGTATTAATTGAACATGAAACAATATATAATATTTACATATAGTTATGTTGATAATTGTATTTGTATATAATTAAAATTAATTAATTAATTAATATATTTATTAAATTAATATGTTTAAAATTAATTAAAATTTAAATTAATATGTTTAGAAATTTTTTTTTATATATATTTTGTAATAATCTCTCAAATTGTTACCTATAAATAAAAACATTTTTTTTAAATTGTAATGATTTTTAAATAATTTTAAATATAAATTTTATAATTTAATTTTACGATAATTATATTAAAAACCGTTAAGGATGAGATCTTTACGTGTAGTTCACTTATCCAACAACTAAGTGGATTGAACCCAGTTCTGAGACCTCGCACTAGCTTTTAATTTTATTTTATTAATTTTTGAAAATAATTGAAATTAAAGGAAAAAAAAAACTAACCAAACATGATTGATCAAATGAATCTAACTTCATCTATCCTCTTACGTAAACATGAGAATAGGGAAGTTGTTTCCAAAACTAAATTCAATTTCAATTATTACCTGCTTATTATTATTATTATTATTTTAAATAATATCATACAATACACACATTTTAAAGACTAAATTATGAATTTATATTTAACCGACAGCAAAACTATTATCGGAAAGTATATATCATCCAATCAAACTACCAATGATTTATGGTGTTCTTTTATTTGAGTATTAAAAAAATGTAATTTACAACCATTTATGTTATTGAGTAATTACTATTTAAAAAAAATAACACCAAAAAATTATCACAACAAAAAAAATCATAATAATATTAGATAATATTTAATATTAAACATATTTAAATGATAAAAATTTAACTTAAACTATATGAAATATTATCATAATTATTGTACCACATAATTATAAGTTAAAAATAAATAAATTATACTATTTTAACTAATAAATATCTATTATATCAATAGTTAATGTATTAACATAAAAAAATTTAATAAAAAATATATAAATTATATTATTTTTATATAACATAATTATTTCATGCTCTATTAGTATTACTCCTGCATTTTACCATATTCTCATTTTCTTTCTCTTGAACTTCTTGGCGAGGTTAGTTAGTTGTCGATAAAGTGTAATTTCTTTAGTTAATTATTTGATAGGATAATATAAATCTTTTAACGGAATTATCAAAATAGATATAGAATATTTATACCAAATTTTTAAACATAAATTTGATATTTTATAAAAAAAATATTTTATTTTATCAAAAATAATAAAATATATATTTAAAAAATTATATATTATTTACAACTACATCATATTAAATTTTATTAGAAAAAATAATGTTAATAATATTTTTTAATATTTAAATTTTTATTTACTTATTATTAAACTATAAATTATTCATTTTTGAATAAAATAATTTTTTAAATATTTATTTTCGTTATTTTTGATAAAAAATATATAAATTTTTATAAAATGTAAATTTTATTTTTGAAAATTTTGTGAAAATCTTTTTAATGAATTTATGTGATGATTACAAAAAAAAATAACGGATGCATAATAAATATCATATTAAAATATATTTAATTTAAAGGTAACTGAATTCTAGTATACTTTTTATCCATCTTACAATTTCCTACTCTATCGAATTGAAAAAAAAAAAAACATTATCAAGAATAAGAGAGAAAATCAGAAAGACGTGGGCACTCTAAATGCCTGTCACTATGTATTACACCACATCCACATCTCTCGTCGAAGCAAAAGTAGAATCCCTCAAACACCACCAGTTCCAGCTCCAGCTCCAGCTTCATAAATTTTAACAAAACCTATGCAATTCTAATTCTAAATATTAGAAAAACAAATTACCTTCTTCAACTCTGAAATATTAGGAACTATAATGGCTCAAACTTTACTCTCCACTGCTACATTATCTACTAGCCATGTTGTTCCTAATTTGAAGAAAGATCCTTTACTTCATTCCCAAATTCAAAGGCTTAGACCTACTCAATTCTTGTTCAACTCACTACTCGCTTCAAAATCATCTTCTTCTTCTCCTCCAATTTCAACCATTTTCGCTCTCTTTAAATCAAAAACCAAAGCCCCTGCTAAGAAGGTAAACACAAATTCAAAAATGGGCAGTAATTATTTCCTTAAATGTATATATGTTGTAATTCTTTTTATTTTATTTTAATTTTTACTTATTTATAATATTTACAGGTCCCAACGCCCAAACCAAAAGTTGAAGATGGTATCTTTGGAACTTCAGGAGGCATTGGTTTTACAAAGGAAAATGAACTCTTTGTGGGTCGGGTTGCTATGATTGGCTTTGCTGTAAGTAAATAGGTTCTTTTTTGTTCAGTAATAAATAAATTCTTTACTAATTATAATTTATTTATAATTTTATAAATATTATATTTATTTGATGAGATAAGAGATATAATTAAATATTCTTGTCTACATCGATTAGTAATACTTATAAGTTTAATAAACTCTTAACTTAATAAGATCTTATTAACTTGAGTTAAGTTTGAGTTTTTAACACGGTATTAAAATTAAGCCTAGTCTTTATGTGTTTGGACCTTAAGCTGTATCACAGTCTCACCGTGACGTTAATGTCCAACTTTGTCTACCATGCGAAGGAGTACTGTTAAATATCTTTATCACACATTGACTAAAAACAAAGCAACAAAACTGTTTATAAGTTTGAATAACCTTAACTTAACAAGAACATTATATATAAAATTTTATAAATATTACAGTTACAATTAAAAATTTTGTAGGCATCGTTGTTGGGTGAGGCAATTACAGGAAAAGGAATTCTATCACAATTAAATTTGGAGACTGGGGTTCCAATTTATGAAGCAGAGCCACTACTGTTGTTTTTCATACTCTTTACACTCCTTGGAGCAATTGGAGCATTGGGTGACCGTGGTAGATTTGTTGATGACCCACCTACTGGAATTGAAGGTGCTATCATTCGTCCTGGTAAAAGTTTCAGATCAACTTTGGGTCTCAAGGAAGGAGGTAACTAATTTCCATTCCACCCATTACAGCATTCTTAGAATAAATATGATTGAATTTAGCTCCCACGATTATTAGAATATATTGACACCAAAATTTATTTGTGATGCCTGTAAATTATTTAATAAATTATTGAATGAACATAAAACATAATCGTTATGAAGCACATAAATTGCATGCAACATTATAATAACTCTTTTTTGTAATGTGTATCTCTTCGTGTAATAAGAGTTATTTCTCAATGGGCAGGTCCTCTGTTTGGATTCACAAAGTCAAATGAGCTGTTTGTGGGAAGATTGGCACAGTTGGGATTTGCATTCTCACTAATAGGAGAAATTATAACAGGGAAAGGAGCACTTGCTCAGTTAAACATAGAGACTGGAGTACCTATCAATGAAATTGAACCACTGGTGTTATTAAATGTTGTTTTCTTCTTTATTGCAGCAGTTAATCCTGGAACTGGTAAATTTATCACTGATGAGGAAGAAAATTAATCCATGCTGCCAGTTCTAGCTAGTTAGTTTTTATCTTAAGCATTTGTTTTCTCTTTTTTAATTCAATGTATAAAGTAACACACTTTTGTGTGAGGAATGTGGATTCAAAAAAAGGAGTTTGTCAAATTATTACTTCCGAGTTCCAAAATATATTATGGAATATGAGGACTGATTTTAGTGCAAAATGAGAATAATTAACATTCATCTTGCTCTATATTTTTGATATAGCTAGATATAAAGTTATAGGTATCCAATTAACAGAAATTATATTAAGGATAAAATGCGGATTCAAAGTTTCAATCACAATCAAGTAGGCGCAAGTACAATCGTTTATTAAAATATTATTGTATAAGGAATTGAGAAAAGAAAGGATTGAAACTTGAGAAATATATTATTATTTTTAAATAACTAATAATAATTAACTTTTTAATATTTTGGGTAATTATGGATCACAACTTCTATTCAGTAAGTATCATCTTCTATTATCACATTTCAAATTCGTTCATTAAGTTTGTCATGATTGTAAGAGAATGAATGAAAAATAACACTAGGGAATAAATTTAACATAAATAAATAATATATCTCATGATTGTAAAATATATCCTCAATATCTCTCATATTTTTGCCTAAATATTATCTTGATTCATACCGAGTTTTATTTTGATTTAATAGCCTTTCAAATACTTTATAACATATTCATTTAGGTTATTCTTTTTAGAATCATCATTAAGTTTTTTTTTACCACAATGATTGTTTTTAGAATAACTCAAAATAGAGGAGATAGCTAATTTAAAAAGTCAATATGGAGGGAATAATATCAAAAATATCCTCAAATTTTGAGATATCTTTTAAGATTTTAAAAAATTTAAAAATATATCTAAAACATAACGAAAGTTAAATCTAACGAAAATAAATAATAATGTTTCATAAATAAAAATAAAAGAAAAAATAATAGAGAAACAAGAAATAATAAATCAAGGAATAGTAGAATTATAAATAAAAGATATCTCAAGATGTTTGTCGCAGAAAATAGTAATAAGTATAAAAAAATTCAAAAAATTCAAAAAATTCAAAAAACAAAATTAAATCTTAAAGAAAGAAGTGGATTTAAAGATCCATCATTTTTATTTTTAAGAAAATTATTCCAAAAAAAATATAATTTATTATGCAACAAATAATAAATAAACAAGCATTAATATCACATATGCAAAAAGAATGTATAATGTACCGTTATTTGACAGGATAATTATATTGAATAAACTACCCAAAATTTTCCAAAAAGATAAAGAAGGAATTAGATATATTTATTTAAGTAGAAACTAAATATTAATATAAATTCATTTTAAAGAAGGAATAGATACATCCATAAAAATAACATTGCTAGATAATAGAATAATAAATAGAAAATATGCTTTAATATGAATGATTTACGGTAATTTGAGATATCTAAAGCTAAAATTTACAACATACCTTAAGTTTGCTATTAATATTTATGATAAAAACTTAAGCAAAATAGTGTATTTTATGAATTTGAAATAGGAGATTTAATGAAATAAGGAAATCATTTATTTTCAATACACTATATAGTATGATATTCATTAACAAACAGTTATAATAGTTCAATATATGGACAAAATAAATTTATATAAATATATAAAACCTTTCAAGAACTTGAACAAATAATAAAATCAAAAATATTAACGAATTTTGAAATATCGAAGGAATGTCACTTAGGTAAGAAAAAATCTCTGATAACAAGTAAAAAAAAGTAATATGATTAAAAACTATAACATATCAAGATTTACTTTTATTGAACATGAATGAAAAACTTCTATCAAAGAAGAAGTTAAAAAACTAAAAAATTAAGTTCAAGTAATGAAAACATTAGTTCATAATGTTCTATTAGAAAAACAGTAATGTTTAAAAACAAATTAAAAATATATACAATTAGAAATATATTGAAGTCTAGTAAGCGTAACAAAAAATCAAGCAACATTAATAAAAACTTTGAGACTTTTAACATATAAAATAGACTTAGTTCAAGAATCAAACACAAAATATCTATAAGATATAATCGAAACACAAAAATAACTATTAAAAAAAATAAATAAATGTAGTTATAATAAATTATAACGATATATATATATATAGAATTTACAGAACTAAGAAAATATAAATATCACATATATAGAAATAATGATATTATAAGTCAAAAATACGATTCCCTAAAAGGATTAAAAGTAGATACATCTAGGAGATCAGACACTTTCATACTTAAAAATAAAAGAAAAAAAATTAACAAAAAAGATATAGTTCCAATTTAATGAAATATAGAAAAGAATTAGAAAAATAATTCATGAATCACGAAAATAGAGACATTGAAAAGTTAATTAGTTTGTTAACACTAACTAATGAAGAATTAGAATAATATTACAATGAAAAACTTTGTACAAACAAATAGGAATACAATATGACAAAAATCAGTAAGACTAATTTTGAATCAGAAATTATGACCTTAAAAGATCATATAAAACTAATTTCATTACTAGTTACTTACCAAGAAGAAACATCTGACACACATAGGGAAGAAATAAATAGACAAAGGTCAAGAGAACCTGACACTCTTAATAGAAGTGTTATGTTGGGAAACTAGAGGTAGTATCCCACCAAAATTCAAACTCCATGAAAATTATTGATATGATCTCTTAGATCTAGATTGTATAAGAGATAGGAAAAAAGTCTTTAATGAATGAGCTAGTGGTATTAAAGTATCCATACAAACTTCTCAAACTATACAAACAAACCCTTCAATATATAGCATATTAGTAGCTTATAAAATAATAGAAAATATTAAACTTTAGTTTTGAAATTTAACAAGCCAACAACATTTATTAATGTAATGAAATGCTCTCACAAGAAAAAAATATTTAGATATAGAAATAGTAGTAAATGAAATATATAAGAAATTTATTGAAAAAGATAAAAGAAAAATTATCATTGAATCCAGTAAAAATGAAATCAATGAAACCAAATGATATCTAACAAATATGAATTTTTATAACATGTGTTACACAAATTTTTTTATTTATGAATATGAAATGTATTATTATAAATTATCACTTTCTATGCAAACAACTTATACAAATTTTTTTTTCCAAAGCTCACCTGAAACATTACATAAAGGCCTTAACAGAAAGTTGGAATCTAAAAAATCGAGAAATTATACTAGACACCTTAAGAGGAAAAATAAGAAGTCTTAAAGTTGGATAATCGTTAAATGCTAAGAAAGAAAGGAATATAAACAAATAAAAAAATTGATAAAATCTGTTGTGATACAAAATATTTTAAAATATTAAGAAAATATGAATGTAACAAACAGAAATTTAAAAGATATAAATTCAAAAAACAAGATTTTAAAAAAATATAAAATAAGATTTAATAGGGAAACCTATAAGAAAAGATACTATAGAAGAAAAAGATATATCATTATAATTTTGATATCGAACATCTTCTAGGAAATAATAATAATTTAACAAATACTCTTACTAGAGAATTAATACCTCTAACTATTTTTATGCTTTCAAAAATAAAAAATCTTGATATTAAGATCAAGATAAAAAAAAGAGATAAAAATCCTACACAAACAACTCGAGTTATTATACCTCGAGAAGTCTCTTATGGAAACATGAAATAAACAGAAAGAACTTGATTATTCAAAACAATTCTTAGAGTCCAAAAACTTTAAAGAAAAATCTTTTGAAGAAAAACTTCTAAATAAATAATTCAAGATGAAAAGAAAAAACTTAACAATTTAAAAGAGAGAAACATATCTAAAATAAGAAAGCTCAATTAGGTTGATAAAGCAGAAAAGAGGTATAGAAAAAGACTTATATGGTATATAATAGCACAAAACTAGAAATCTATAACAATTGGATAGAAGTCAAAAAAATTTATTATAAAATTTAATGGAGTAACTCATAAAGCCTTCACCAATAGAATAGAGGTTGGAGACAGTTATGACAATTATAAAATACCAACACTAATAACTCTATAGGAGATAGGTAGGAATTGTTCTGTAATATTACAACAACAATAACTAGCAGCACCAAACAGGTTGACAACATTAGGGAAAATAGTAAGGCCTCCAATACTATTTAGAGAAGCATTTATCTCAAAGATATCAAAGATAGTACGACATTCAATACTATTCAGGGAAATATCCCCCATAAATTCATTAGTCATTGAAGATAAAGAAGACCAATATATAAATCTCAACAAACCACAATAGTTGAGGCTATAAACTTAGCCAGAAAATCTACTCACAAACACATAAATGATATGAAATTATACACTGCAGAAAAGAATTCAACATAAAAGAACTCTGTGTATTAAGAGGTAAAATGTTAAGCCTATAAACTTGGCCAGAAAATCTACCCACGAACACTTAGAAGATATGAAATTCTACATTATAGAAAAGAAATTCAACATAAAAAACTATGTGTATTAAGAGGTAAAATCTCAACAAACCACAATAGTTATGCCTATAAACTTGGCCAGAAAATCTACCCACGAACACTTAGAAGATATGAAATTCTACATTATAGAAAAGAAATTCAACATAAAAAACTATGTGTATTAAGAGGTAAAATCTCAACAAACCACAATAGTTAAGCCTATAAACTTGGCTAGAAAATCTACCCACGAACACTTAGAAGATATGAAATTCTACATTATAGAAAAGAAATTCAATATAAAAGAACTATGTGTATTAAGAGGTAAAATCTCAACAAACCACAATAGTTAAGCCTATAAACTTGTCCATAAAATCTATCCATGAACACATAGAAGATATGAAATTCTACACTACAAAAAATGAATTCAACATAAAAGAACTTTGTGTATTAATAGGTAAAATGTTAAGCCAAATTTACTATGAACTAAAAAAATGATAATTTTATTGAGATCAAAGTAAATTACACAACCAGTAAAGTCATCATCACTTCTTATAGTAGCATGGCTCTCTTCGAAAAAGATGGTTAAAAAATCACCAATTATGAGACAAATTTTAATAGTAACAACCTGAAAATTGGTCAAGAAACAAGTAAGATATTCTACTTCTATGTTAAAAAAGCCACCAAAGATTGTAGATGCATATACAATATCAAAGATCGAGAAGACTATGATGCATCATCATCAATCTCATAAAAAAGCTGTCAGTAGAAAATGACAAGGAATAATAATAGGAGGAATCGTCGGTAGAAAACGACAAAGAAAAATAAAGATATAGAGCTACATCTTTAGTCGGCAGCATGTATCAAGAAAAAAACAACGGTTGATATTTAAAGTAAAGTAATTATTAAAGTAAGGATAGAATAGTAATTTCTATCTTGTAAGTAGGGATTTATTGTGCTATAAAAGAAACACTTATTTTTATTTAAGGGGACATAGAAAAAATCAGAGCACACAACTCAAAAAACATATAATTTCTAACATGGCAATCCCTTTTCTCCAAAACTCTCAACCAGTAATTATGAGCAACTAAGAATTTTTTCAAGGTTTTTAGTTGGCCTTAAGATTATAATAATTATTATATTGTGAATAAAATAGAGTTTAGTTATTCTTTTTTAACAAATCTAACTATCTATGTACGGATGCAGAAGACTTACTATTACTATGAATGTATTAAGATTTGAGCAAAGTTGAGGCATAATCGGTGTAACAAGAGGAGATGAACAGAAGGGAAGATCGTAGTGGACCTATTAAATTCAAGTATAATAATTATAAATTTTAAGTCAATTAAAGATCTTGAATGTTTAAATATTTGCTTATATCAAGTTATAATATTGATAAACAAAAAAATAAAGATAAAAATAACACAATATTATGATAAAAAATTTAAAAATTATATTTAATAATTGTAATAATTAGCGGTTAGAATTAACGATTAACATTAAAACTGACCCCAATTTGATATCATAATCATAAGAATATTAATATAATATGGATATAAAAGTTAGCATCATTATATATAAAAATATTAATGATATTAACCATAAAATTTAAGAATATTATAACATTTTTACAAACCTATAGAATATAAGTGAAGTTACGTTAAAGCTTATGGACATTTTAGATAAATATCCAAATAAGGACATTATATTTGAACTAAATATATGTGATTATTAATAATATTTATTATGTAAATGTTTTATTATAATACATTATTGATTATACTTTATTAGTTACAAAATTTATATATATATTCCAAATTCTTAAAATATATAATTGGATACTTAAATTTTTAAAACTCTCTATTTTTAAACTTTTAAATAATATGTTTAATCACAAATTTTTAAAACTTTACATATTTCTTAACGTTCGAATTACGAATATATATTTTACTAATCAAACTATCAACTATGTGTGATTTTTTTAAAATTTTGATATTAAACATATAATTTAAAAGTTTATGTATTTATATGTAAATTTGTAAGTTTAAAAGTGAAAAGTTTAGATACTTATAAATAAATTTTTAAAATTTAAGAATTAAATCATTAAATTTAAAAATTAAATAGTTAGGCTTATATAATAAAATTAACTACAGTGACCGTGAACATGATTGAAAATAAACATGAAAAAAAGTTGGGCTTGGATACAAATAATCAAAGAGTTCTCCATTATTTATCCTCTCTTTATTTTTGGTCTAAAATATATTTTTGGTAACTGTTATTTTAGTTATAAAACAATCTAATTTATATTATTTTAAATAATATAATTTATTCTTTATTTTTTGAGCTATAAAATAATTTAATCCCTATTTCTTAAAAAATATAATTTAATTCATATTATCTTAAATTTGTAACAATTTATTCTAAATTATTTTAAATTTACAACAATCAAAAACAATATATATCATAAGTGTCTTCTTAACAGAAAAATAATATTTAATTATGTCGTGAAGACTTAAGTAAAGTATTATGAAATCATCTCTTTTCTTTGTAAAGACTATGAGTGTTGGTTATTTTCGTGGACAAAATATTTATTTGTAAATTTGTTTTTAGGCCTGCTATCAAGTTTATCAAGAACAGTCGAACAAATGTTCAAGTTCCAAATATCCGTACTTCAGGTATGTCTTTTATAATTACGACACATAGAATTTCATTTATATATTTAATAGTACATGTTCATAAATCTAAAATTATTTTTGGTGCTTAAATATTTTTTATGTGTCTTAATATTTTTAAGATGTGATTTAAAAATATAAATATTTTTTATTAAGGCTTTGAATGGGCTTTGGAAAAAATTAAGCCCAAAATGCATTTAAACCTAATATTATTAGGTATTATTATTATCAATAAATATTGAGACATTAAGTTTGCTGTACACGTGTGGAGAATAGAAAAAACTGCCGAAAAGAAAAATTGAAAAAGAAGAAAAAAAGAAACTCTAATCGGCGGAGGAAAGGAAGAATATATATATATACTTAATATATATATATGTGTGATAGAGGCTAATATATATATATGCATATGATTCGGTCAGAGCACTTCAAAGACTTCATAAAGGTAATATAATATATATATATATATATATATTGCAGAATTTAGATTCATAAAAGCTATATATATATACATATTCGGTATACTTTGGAATTATATATAATTAATATATATTGAGTTTCTTAATTAATTTAATTTCTTTGGATTAGATATTTAAATATTTAGATTAAATAATTTTATGAGTAATCATGATTATTTGATTTGAGTATTAAATTTTAAGGAAATTATTTTTTATTGAATCTGTACTTAATCTTTTTGCCTTAGAATATTCTAGTTGATTTGATTTAAGCGATATATGTTTTGAATCATCTAGTTAGGATTATTCATTGTTAAATCCATTCTAGAACACTCACGGACACTTGTGTTTTTTGTCCTAACATTTTTTGCAGTTCATTTGTGACCGATCTGATTGGCGGCGCTCTTATTAGAACGTTGGTCCAAAAACCGCTCACGCTAATATTGGAAATCTGTGAAAACAGAGCGAGGGCTCGTAAGTAAAGTACATTGCGGCAGTATCCTAGGGAGGGTAGCATAAGACCGAGTTTGTACTTGAACATTTGATTTTCATAGTGGAAAGTTAGGTGGTCCGGTGGACCGGTGGTTTTCCTCTTAGGTCATAGTTGTGGCCTAGGTTGTTTCCACCTAAAAATATCGTGTGTTATTATTTTATTTCCGCACTTATTTTTACACACGATTACATGTCTGGCCGTTTTGTTTAGGTTATTAAATTATAAACTTGATAAAAATTAAGAATAACCTATTCACCTCCTCTAGGTTAATCAGGTCCATATCTTATAAACTTTCAATTGGTATCAAAGCCGACACTAGACACACTTAGTGAGATTGATCTTAGGGACACACACACTTACTTATGGACCAAATGAAAGAAGGTGGGTCATCTGTTAGACCCCCACTCTTTGATGGGTTTAATTACCCCTTACTGGAAGGCTCGCGTACGCAAGCCTTTCTCAGACAAGATGAAAAAGTCCGGGATGTTATTCTTGATGGTTGGGAACCACCTTCAGAACGAAAGATGATGTAACAATCATAAAGTCAAGAAGAGACGGACCATCAAGAACGCACTTCAGTGGGGCAAACCAAAAAGGTCTAAGCTCAATATTCGCCGCAGTTGTCGATGGATGAGTTTCGTCGCATCTCCGATCGTGAGATCAAGTAAAGATGCATGGAATGCACTTGCTCTTGCTCATGAAGGAACTTCCCAAGTAAAACAAACAAAATTGAGATTGCTAACATCCGAGTTTGATTCTATTAAAATGAAAGCAACAATGAAACTTTTGGTCAATTCTATGCTCGCTTCGTGATATCACTAATGCTTGTTCTAACCTTGGTGAGAAAATTACACAACCTATACAAGTGCGCAAACTCCTAAGCTCTTTAACGGTGACTATAAGATGAAAGTTACAAATGATAGAGGAAAGCAAGAATGTAGACACACTAAAAATTGATGAACTTGTCGGGTCAATCCAAACCCATGAGCTTTCTCTTGATCCACCCAAGAAAAATAAGGATGTGGCATTCAAAAGCTCCAAAAGGATATCTACGATAGTGATGATGATATGAATGATGAGTCACTAGTCTTGTTAGCACGAAAATTTAAGAAGTTCATGAAGAAGAAGGGTCACCGGAATAATCATTTCAACAAGGGACAATCCGGTCGTTCGAATGACCGAAAGTCAAGGGAAATCAAGTCTCCTAGCCTTGATGGTAAGAAAAGTAAGCCCACTAATCCTCAATGCTTTACTTGTGGGGATTTGGTCATATTTCTACAGATTGTGCTAACAATAAAAAGAAATTTGGAAAAGCCTTTAATGCTACACTCAAGGACACGAAAGTGAGCAGGATAATGCTAGTAACTCGAGAGGATGATGACACTAATTATTGTGCCTTCACCGCAATCACAATGCACATCACAATGACTCCGACCTTAGCTCGGATGAAGAAAATGAGGAAATAAACTCTTCTCTCTTACTATCTAAGTTTAATGTATCAAATTATGAGGAACTATTCATGGATTGTCTAGGTGCTAGGGAAGAGAGAGATAAATTGCTTGTGGAAGTAACTAAACTTAATGATATCATCAATGTTCACAAAACAAATTCCTCTAACCTAGAGAAAGATAAAAAGGAATTGTCTGATCATATTAATGCTTTGAATTTGAGACTTGCAGAAACCATTGAGGAAAACAAAAATCTCAAGCAAGAACTTAGTATTGCTAAAGAAACGATGAATAATTTGACCATTGGTGCTGAAAAATTAACCAAAGTCCTAGACTATGGAAAGCCACATGGAGATAAGAGAGGTCTTGGATACATAGATGAACAATCAACACCTTCATCATCCAAAACTCAATTTGTAAAACCCACTATTGCTCAGGCAGGGAAGGTAGTTTTTGCACCCTATCATTCTAAGAAAATTCAATTTGTTCCCATCTGTCATCATTGTGGTAGGAAATGACATATAAGACCTAAGTGTAGATTTCTTTATGCTTATGATTCTATCACGAATATAAATGTTTCTAAAACACCTCAAAAAATTTCAAAATGTAAAGTTTTTACTACAAGAACTACACAAAAAGAGGAATATAAGAAACCAGTAACTCAAATGTCCAAAATTAAAAAGGGATGGGTTAAGAAATCTGAGTTGCACTGCTTTGTGGCCCATATAGCATTTAAAGTTAAATCAAATACCGCTTGGTATTTTGATAGTGGATGCTCTAGACACATGACAGGGAATCGTTCTTTATTTACAACCTTTAAGGAATACAATGAAGGGACAGTTACCTTTGGTGATGGTAAAACATCTAGAATTATTGGAAAAGGCTCTGTTCAAATAGAGGGTATCCCTAAACTTGATGAAGTTTTATATGTGGAAGGACTTAAGGCAAACTTGATTAGCATAAGTCAAATATGTGATAGTGATTTTAATGTGCAATTTACAAACAATCACTGTATTGTAACAGATCAAAATGGTGAATGTGTGATTAAGGGAATCAGATCACATGACAATTGTTATTGTATTGATACATCACCCACAGTAACATGTAACCTAGCTAGCAATGACTCAACTATCTTGTGGCACGAAAATCTAGGTCATATGAATTTTAAAGATCTGGTTAGATTAAGCAAAATTGAGACTGTGCGTGGTTTACCCATTCTTTCAAAAATTGAAACACCTGTATGTGGACCATGTTAATTGGGTAAACAAACTAGGATTGCTCATAAGAAGATCAAGAGTATAAATACAAACAGAGTATTGGAATTGATACATATTGACCTTATGGGTCCTATGAGAAAAGAAAGTATTGGAGGTAAGAAATATATCATAGTTGTAGTAGATGACTTTTCTCGCTACACGTGGGTAGACTTTCTTAGAGACAAGTCAGATGCTTTTGAGTTTTTCATCTCATATTGTACAAGAGTGCAGGTTGAAGCAGGTGACAAAATAGTAACCATCAAGAGATTGAGAACAGACCATGGAAAAGAGTTTGAAAATACCAAGTATGCTGACTTCTGTAAAGAACATGGTATCTTTCATGAATTCTCTGCTCCTATCACACCTCAACAAAATGGGGTAGTTGAACGAAAAAATAGGATACTTCAAGAGATGGCAAGAGTAATGATGCATGCCAAGGGAGTCTCCAAAAGGTTTTGAAATTTGAAGCTATAAACACCGCATGTCACATTATAAATCGTGTATATCTTCGCCCAGGTACAAACCAAACTCCCTATGAGATATGGAGAGGTAAAAAACCCAATCTGAAATTTATGCATGTTTTTGGAAGTAAATGCTACATACTTAGAGATCGTGAACAATTGGGTAAGTTTGATTCAAGAAGTGATGAAGGTATATTTCTTGGGTATTCTCTAAATAGTAGAGCTTATGGAGTCTTCAACTGTAGAACTAATGTAGTTATGGAATCCATAAATGTTGTTATAGATGATGGAGGTAAGAAGATTACAAGTGAAGAAGTTGGAAATGAAGAAAATTTCACAACACCTCAATTAACAATGACCAGTGACACAATTGGAATAAAAGAAGAAGAGTTAGAGGAAAGAGAAGAAAATAAAGAAGAAGCATCAACCTCATCAATGATAAATCCAACTCGAACTTCAAAAAATCATCCTATTAAGAATATAATTGGAGATCCTAATGCAAGCATGGTAACAAGAAGAAGACAAATAAGTGAGGTAACCCATTTATGCTATATTTCTCAATTTGAACCAAAAAATGTGAATGAAGCCCTTAGGGATGAATTTTGGATAAATGCCATGCAGGATGAGTTAGCTCAATTTGAAAGAAATCATGTATGGGTATTAGTACCTAAGCCTAAAAACAAAAATGTTATTGGAACAAAATGGGTGTTCAAAAATAAATCTGATGAGCATGACATTGTTGTTAGAAATAAGGCTAGGTTAGTAGCTCAAGGCTATACGCAAGTAGAAGGAGTTGGCTTTGATGAAACATTTGCACCCGTAGCTAGACTAGAGTCAATTAGGATTTTACTTGCCATTTCCTGTCATATGAAGTTCAAATTATATCAAATGGATGTTAAGTCTGCCTTTTTGAATGGTTTTTTGAATGAGGAAGTGTACGTGGAACAACCAAAAGGATTTGTTGATCCGAAATTTCCAAATCATGTTTACAAACTCAAAAAGGCTCTTTATGGTTTAAAATAAGCTCCACGAGCATGGTATGAGAGACTTACCAACTATCTTTTGAACAAGGGATTTATTCGAGGGGGAGTTGATAAGACTTTATTCATTAAAAGGAGTAGTGACGAGATCTTTATTGCTCAAATTTATGTGGATGACATAGTTTTTGGATCCACATCTAGTACACTAGTGGATGATTTTGTGCACGTTATGACAAATGAATTTGAAATGTCCATGGTAGGTGAAATGAATTTCTTCCTTGGTTTACAAATCAAACAATCTCATAATAATATATTTATTTCTCAAACCAAGTACGCTTGTAACCTTGTTAAAAGATTTGGTCTTGAAACTAGCAAGCCATTACGAACTCCTTTAGGTACCAGCACAAAAATTACAAAGGATACTCAAGGTAAAAGTGTTGATCAAACCCTTTATAGGAGTATGATAGGTAGTTTACTTTACCTCACTGCAAGTAGACCTGACATATGTTTTAGTGTTGGTGTGTGTGCCCGTTATCAAGCTGACCCTAGGGAATCACACTTAGAGAATGTAAAGAGAATCATTAGGTATATCTCAAGAACAAGTAATTATGGTTTATATTTTACTACTGACACTACTTGTGAAGTAAGTGGTTTCTGAGATGCCGATCGGGTGCAACCAGGAAGATAGGAAGAGCACATCAGGTGGTTGTTTCGACATTGGAAACAACTTAGTATCATGGGATAGTAAAAAGCAGAACTCTATCTCACTCTCTACAGCTGAAGCGGAATACATTGTCAGCAGAAGCTCTTGCACACAAATGCTTTGGATGAAAAACATGCTCAAGGACTACGGTCAACCACAAGGTATGATGCCCTTATATTGTGATAACACTAGTGCTATATGTATTTCTAAGAACCCAGTTCAACATTCTAGAACTAAGCACATTGACATAAGGCATCACTTTATTCGAGAACTAGTTGAAGAGAAAATAGTAACACTTGAGTTTGTACCTACTGAGAGACAACTAGCTGATATATTCACTAAAGCCATAGACACTCAAAGATTTGAGTATCTCGTAAGTGCCTTGGGAATTTCTCCTCAAATTGAATTTCAAATTTTATTACCCAAAAAAAAAAAAAAAATCCTTGTTTGGCCAATGAGTATTCAACTTATTTAATATTTCCATACACATAATCTCATTTTTAGTGACTCAACTCATTTTGATATTTATTGTATAAATTATTCTACAATTTTGGCTTGTGCATACATATATATTCTTATACATGTGATGATCGATGTTGACATAAACTTCTTCACACACTCACGAACACACATATATGTTAAGCTTGAAGTTTATGAATTTTCTTGAAAGACTCTAGGACTTTAACTAATCTTGATTGTAAAATTGTGTTGAGTTCTACTTTTGCCTACTAAAATTTTACCGTATGGAGGCACCGAGTATTGAGAGGGCTACCTACTGTGATGTGTGAAGCTACCGCAATGAACGGAGAGGGCTACCTCACAACTAGTGTGAAAGTCATCGTGCTAGGTTTATGGCTCGTGCAAAAAAAAAGGGAAAGATTATGCAAAAACTGATTGCTTATAAATCTTGTACTTGGAATGCACAAAAAGAAAGAGCTAATAGAGGTTAAAAAATATATATATATATATATCATTTACTTCATTTATAGAAAAAAAAATTTAAGTCATCTTTTAGTAAATATATTTTATTTTGTAAGATTGAAGACTCGATTATATTTTTATATGATAGGTGATATTTTTTCTTTTGAGTCTTTCTTGATAGATCATAAATGAATTAATTGACATATTTATGAAGTTTAAACATGTATACTATTTTAAGTAAATGTCAATATGTCATTATATGTGCGAAGTGTGCGTGTGCACCTATTTTATTCTACTTATTTATTTATATGATAAATAATCAAAATTAGAGTTAAAAAAAATGATGAGTTCTCAATTGGTTGTGTGCTTGTGTGTAATTAAATGAGTTTAATACCTTATGTGGCTATGTATGCAAATTTAAAAAATAATAAAAAATAATAATAATAATAATAAAAATCTTTTTCATTTATTACTTTTTTAATTGGTTTCTAAGTTAGAGAGTCATAGAACTTAGGGGGAGTTTAAAGCACATTGCACTTTTGCATTACTCTGATTTTACACTGTTATATCTTTAGGAGGAGTTTAGCTTCAATTCTTTGTCTAATGCTTTGTCCTTCTCGTATGTCAAAAAGGGGGAGAGAATATTTACTTCCATGTTTTTATTTTGTTATGCATATAAGGGGAGAACATATTTTTATTAAGCTTAATTGATATGAATGCATACTACATGACTATTATTTATACTTCGCTTATTTTTATGTAAACTGAACTAATATACAATGAGGCTTTCATGCCAAGTTGTCCTATACTTTGTCAATGTTGTTTCAGTTACTTACGATCTTGTCAAGTTGCAGCGAAGATGGATCTACCGGACCATAGGATAGTTCCACTATGGAGTCTGGGACATAATTGTATTTTTATCTTATTTTTATAAGTGTCATGTAGTAAGTGAGAGGTTTTGCCACACGAAAATGCCAAAGGGGGAGTTTGTAAGGACTATGAGTATTGGCTATTTTCGTGGACAAAATATTTATTTGTAAATTTGTTTTTAGGCCTGCTATCAAGTTTATCAAGAACAGCCGAACAAATGTTCAAGTTTCAAATATCCGTACTTCAGGTATGTCTTTTATAATTACGACACATAGAATTTCATTTATATATTTAATAGTACATGTTCATAAATCTAAAATTATTTTTGGTGCTTAAATATTTTTTATGTGTCTTAATATTTTTAAGATGTGATTTAAAAATATAAATATTTTTTATTAAGGCTTTGAATGAGCTTTGGAAAAAATTAAACCTAAAATGCATTTAAACCTAATATTATTAGGTATTATTATTATCAATAAATATTGAGACATTAGGTTTGCTGTACACGTGTGGAGAATAGAAAAAACTGCCGAAAAGAAAAATTGAAAAAGAAGAAAAAAAGAAACTCTAATCGGCGGAGGAAAGGAAGAATATATATATATATATATATATATATATATATATATATGTGTGTGATAGAGGCTAATATATATATATATGCATATGATTCGGTAGCACTTCAAAGACTTCATAAAAGCTATATATATATATATATATATTGCAGAATTCAGATTCATAAAAGCTATATATATATAAATATAAATATATATATATATATATATATATATATATATATATATATATATATTCGGTATACTTTGGAATTATATATAATTAATATATATTGAGTTTCTTAATTAATTTAATTCCTTTGGATTAGATATTTAAATATTTAGATTAAATAATTTTATGAGTAATCATGATTATTTGATTTGAGTATTAAATTTTAAGGAAATTATTTTTTATTGAATCTGTACTTAATCTTTTTGCCTTAGAATATTCTAGTTGATTTGATTTAAGTGATATATGTTTTGAATCATCTAGTTAGGATTATTCATTGTTAAATCTATTCTAGAACACACACGAGTACTTGTGTTTTTTGTGCTAACATTTTTTACAGTTCATTTGTGAACGATCTGATTGGCGGGGAGCTTATTAGAACGTTGGTCTGAAAACCGCTCACGCTAATATTGAAATCGTGAAAACAGAAAGGGGCTCGTAAGTAAAGTACATTGGCGATATCCTAGGGAGGTAGCATAAGACCGAGTTTGTACTTGAACATTTGATTTTCATAGTGGAAAGTTAGGTGGTCGATGACCAGGTGGTTTTCCTCTTAGGTCATAGTTGTGGCCTAGGTTGTTTCCACCTAAAAATATCGTGTGTTATTATTTTATTTCCGCACTTATTTTTACACACGATTACATGTCTGACCGCTTTGTTTAAGTTATTAAATTATAAACTTGATAAAAATTAAGAATAACCTATTCACCCCCTCTAGGTTAATCAGGTCCATATCTTATAAACTTTCATCCCAAATGTATTCATTTTTTGCTTTATTTGTGTTTTTCTTTCATATTTTACAAAAATGAAGGTAACTAATACAATATAAAAGGATCATCTGTATAAACTCAAATTTTCTATCTTACTTGAAGATCTCTCCATCTCTTTTCGTTGTTAAATAGATGATTAACCATCATTTTTTTAAATAATAAAAATATTCATTTTTATGAGTTATATATTATTTGTAATAATTGTTGATTTAAAAGAATAATAACTAAATTATTTTATCATAAAAAAATATTAAATTGCTTCATGGTTGAAGAATAAAAATTAAATTATTTTATTTAAAATAATAAGAATCAATTTTTTTTAGTTAAAATAATAGAGATTAAATTATTTCATTTAAAATAAGAGAGATTAGATTGTATGGTTTAAAATAATAAAAAATAAACTATTCTATAAATAAAAAATAGAGATTAAAATTATATTAGTTTAATTATACAGTATAATCCCTTTTATATATGTATTTTAATTTTTAATTATTTTTGAAAAAATTATGTTTATTTTTTAATTTTTTTTATTAAATAAAAAATATTATATAAATGATATTTAAATTTAAGTCTATGATAGATTTTTTTTTTAAAGGTTAAAGGAGAAGTAAAAGTAAAACTGAGTTATATATTTATGCACGACTAAATACATTTAGCCCCTCGTTTACTCCGTCAGCCTCGCTTTTATTCTTTTAGCCGCTCTTGCTGCTTCTTCTGGAAAATTCATTCTTCCAGAAATTCTTTTCTCTTTGAAATGACGTCGTATTATTTAAATCCAGTTCTTCTTGCTTGAAACGGAACACGTTTGTTACCCAACAGTTATTCTTATACTTGGGTTTTCTTTCGGTTTAACTGTGAATTGTAATAAAAAAAAAAGTTGCAAACTTTCACTTTGAAATTCCCTTGTTAGCCAATTTCCCCATCTGGGTGGTTAATTTTATTGTCTTTGATGGAGAAATCAACGATCATCAAAGATGGGTTTCTCAACGAAGCTTACCGTCCTTCCTTGTCTTCTTGTACTCTGAGAGATGTTAGCTACAGGTTCAACCTCTCTCTCACCTTCTCTGTGAATTGGAGGTTGCTCTTTATTATATTAGTGGGTTTTTAGTTTTTCATAGTTGGTTTAACTTTAGTACTCAATTCAGTTGGTTCGTAGCTAAAAATGAAATAAAATGAAACAATTCAGTTGCTTCTTTAAAAGATTGGGGTTCCTTAATTGGGATCAAAGTTATTTTTTATGCTTCATATTGTTTTGCTCTGCTGCTCAAAATATTGATTCTGTGTAATTGTTGACTCTTTGGTTGTCCCAGATGGTTCTTGACTCATTACTGTGTTTTGAGTTCGTTTTGACGATCTGTTGATTAGAAGTTGTAATATTAACTATAATTCTAAGGATGAATCAGAATTTGTACTTTGCTTGCAGCCTTGAACTTTGATTAAGATAGACTACAGAAGCATGGGTTTCCCCTAGAGGCCTAGTGTATTGACTTCTATATAAAAGGAGAGTGTCCGGCTGTTTACAAAAGAAAAATATGGGTGAAAACACACACAGAGTCTCGTATATATATATTATAACGAAGATGTGTGTGGAATTTTGAGGAATTATGAGGAAATATGATGAACAAGTTTTATTGCATACTATTCTTATCTTTACAAAGGGAACTGTACATGCTTTTATAGCAAAACTATTCTAACGGGTGCCTATGATCTATTCTAACGTTTGCCTCATCGTTCGCCTAAAAGTGGTAAAAGTAGAGTAACTTTTTTCTGAAAACTAGTTGCTCCTTTTTTCCTAAAATAGCCTATGATGAAATAACCGTTAATGGTCTGAGGCTATTACTATTTTTATTCTATCTTGTTTTCTCAACACTCCCCCTCAAGTTGGGTTCGAACAAATTGATTGAACCCAACTTGCCAAGTATGTTCATATGATTAGTCTTGTCGAGCGCCTTTGTAAAAATATCCGCCAATTGTTCTTTGCTTCTGACGAATGGGGTTTCTATTTCTCCTGACTGCACTTTTTCTCTGACAAAGTGACAGTCAACTTCAATGTGCTTTGTCCTCTCATGGAAGACTGGATTTGACGCAATGTGTCGCGCGGCTTGATTGTTGCAGAACATTTTCATGGCTCCTGTGGGCTCTATCTTTAAGTCGCTAAGTAGCTGTTTGATCCAGATAAGCTCACTTGCTGTGGATGCCATAGCTCGATATTCAGCTTCCGCACTTGACCTTGCAACGACGTTTTGCTTCTTGCTCTTCCAAGTAACCAAGTTGCCACCTACAAAAGTACAAAAACCTGTGGTTGATTTTACGTCACAGCCTCCCACCAATCGCATCGAAAACCAACCACATTGTTAGAACCATTTTTCTTCATCCAAATTCCTTGACCTGGAGTGCCTTTAAGATATCTTAATATCCTTTCAATGGCACTCAAGTGACTGGTACGTGGAGCATGCATAAATTGGCTTACATTACTTACTGCAAATGCAATATCAGGTCTGGTAACCGTGAGATAGATTAGTTTTCCTACCAATCTCTGATACTGCCCTATATCAGGTAGTGGTTCACCATCTTCCGGTCCAAGTTTAATGTTGGTTTCCATTGGAGTACCAGCTGGTTTTGCTCCTATCTTGCCAGTCTCTTTTAACAAAATAAGGACATATTTTCTTTGAGATAGAAATAGGCCTTTATTGGAGTGAGCTATTTCTATTCCAAGAAAATATGAAAGTTTTCCGAGATCCTTGATATCAAATTCCCTTTTTAAATATTGTTTGACCCTTTTAATTTCTTCATTATCATTTCCAGTGATGATAATATCATCTACATAAACCAAAACAATTGTGGTGGAATTTTGTGAATGTTTGACAAACATTGAACAATCTGCAGTGCTTTTGTTAAAATTATCTTTTAAAAGAGAGAGGCTTAGCTTAGCGTACCATGCTCTTGGAGACTGTTTGAGGCCATAAATTGCCTTCTTCAACTTACATACCAATGATGGATCTGGTGCATTCTTATGACCTGGAGGAAGAGTCATGTAGACTTCTTCTTCCAAAGTTCCTTGAAGGAATGCGTTTTTCACGTCCATTTGAAATAGATCCCATCCTAAGTTGGTAGCCGTTGATAGCAAAATTCGTACTGTGTTCATTTTTGCTACTGGTGCAAAAGTTTCTTGGTAGTCTATACCATAAGTCTGAGTGAAGCCTTTGGCCACTAATCTAGCTTTGTATCTTTCAACCGTACCATCGCTATTATGTTTTATTTTGTATACCCATTTACATCCTACGGGTTTTTTATGTCTTGGTAAGTCTACAATGTCCCATGTGTCATTTTTTTCTAAGGCTCAAGCTCTCTTTCACGGCCTTAACCCAAACCGGATTCTTGTTGGCTTCATCAAAGTTGGTTGGTTCTGGGCTTTGATCGGTTACGCTCAAATAGGCTCGATACTCGGGAGAGACCTTTTCGTAAGAAATAAAATTGTGAATTGGATACATCACACGATGGGATACATAATCCCTTAGCTTGACAGAGGTCGCGTTTGTCGTATGGATCTTCTCAAGGCGCTTTCTTCTCGAGTTGATTCTTCACTTGATTCATTTTCCTCATTTTCTCCCCTGAAGAAATTGCACTCGACTCACCCGTCAATTCTTCCTCCTCACGTTCAACCTGTGCTTGATTTGTTTCCTCAGGAAAAACAAAATTATTTGGAAGTAACATGATTGGTTGTCCTTGTGCATTTAATTGATTGTCTTTTTGGTCATTTGTTTGGTAGTACGGTTCATCCTCAATAAATGACACATTTCTTGAGATATAAAGTTTATGATTTTTGGGATCATAACATTTATATCCCTTTTTTTCAGAGGAATATCCTAAGAACATGGTTTTCACCGAATTCTTATCTAGTTTATCTTGTCTTTTGATATGTACAAAACATGTACATCCAAAAACTCGAATATGATCAAGGTCTATTTTTCTACCTTTGAGAATCTCTAAGGGACTCATGTTTTTTAATCTTGCACTTGGCAACCTATTTATGAGATAAGTTGCCGTTAACACCGCATCTGACCAGTATATTTTGGGGACATTACTTTGAAAAAGAAGTGATCTAGTGACTTCAAGGAGATGACGATTTTTTCTTTCTGAAACTCCGTTTTGTTCTGGGGTATTTATACATGTTGTTTGATGTAAAATTCCTTTTTGTTTGAAAAATTCTAAAAAGGTTTTATTGACATATTCTGTGCCATTGTCTGATCTAAAAATCTTGATTTTGGAATTATATTGGTTTTCCACAAAGTTAAAAAATTCTTGAAAACAAGTGAACACCTCATTTTTTGCTTTCAAAAGATAAAGCCAGGTAGTACGAGAATAATCATCAATAAAGGTTACAAAATATTTAAAATTGTTATAAGAATCAATAGGGGCTGGACCCCAAACATCAGAATGAATTAAATCAAAACATTTGTTTGACACACTGGTAGATAATGGAAATGATAACCTAGTTTGTTTTGAAAACCTACAAATATCACATGTGCTTGAGTCTAAATTAGAACAAAAAAGTTTGTTTAAAACTTGGTCGGATGGGTGTCCAAATCTCCAGTGTAGCAATTTGTCACGATTTATTGAATTTGATGACACAAAACACCTATTGGTAGAATCTTCAAGATAATATAGACCATTTTTAACAAAACCTCACCAATCTTTTTCCTCGATACTCTGGCCCTGAAAAGTGACTTTGTTTGGTGAGAATATAACATTACAATTTAAATCTTGAATTATTTTGCTAACCGACAATAAATTTGAATTAAAGTCTGGTAAGTACAAAACATTTTTTACATTTTTTGCAAAAAAATTTGTAGTACCGCAACCGCTAATTTGGGCTTTATTTCCATTTGCAACAATTACATGTTGAGAATCTTTATATTTTTTGAAATTTTGTAATTTAGATTGATCCCATGTCATGTGATCGGTTGCTCCCGAGTCAATGATCCATTTACTCATATTTTTACAGAAATTAGAGATCTTGGGATTATTAATTTGTGAAGATAGAAAGTCAGATTTATATTGTACAAAACTCCGATTTTTGCCGGGCCGTAGCAACCCATTTAATTGACTCAAGAGTAGGCGTAGTTGTGTGTTTGTCGCCATTGCAGGATCCCGAGAAATCCCCTCAGCTTTGGGCTTGCTCTACTGTTCTGGATCCACCACGCTCCTCTTCTCTTGGGTCCGACCCCTTACTCACACCCCCAAATCTCTCTCTCTCGCGATTTCGTGCGCCGCCCCTCTCGCCTCTGTCCCGATTAGGTCGCAGGTGAGGGTGGAGGTGCCAGCAGGTATCACGGTTGTGACCCTGCTTCTTGCAGTGGTCACACCTTTCGCCGTTGTTGGGTGCTCCTCTCCCTCTCGCCCCTTCTCGGAAGTAGGTTGGGTTAGGGTTTCGAACGGTGCAGGCGCTGGTTTCACCCGAGTCTGGCTCGCCCTGAGCATTCATTGTAGCCCGCCGGGTTTCTTCTCTTTCTATGGTAGCCATGACCGAATCAATTGATGGTAGTTCGGAGGAGTAGAGGATCTGGGATCTGATGGCTTCAAAGCTTGGGTCGAGACCACCGAGATAAGTATATACCAACTCTTGCTGTGCCCTTTTTTGGATTTCTTCGGGGTCTGTTGTAGGTGGGAGGTATAGTTGGAGTTCCTCCCATCTCGTCAGTACCTCGGTTCCATATTGTGAGCTATTTTTGCCCTTTTGTTTGATTTGTGACAGTTCCTGTTTCAAATTGAAAATATGAGCGAAATTTTGTTGTTGGCCGTATAGTGTTTTTACCTTGTCCCATACGGCTTTGGATGAGTTTAGAAGCATGCATAGGCGTGCAATTTGAGGCTCCATGGTGTTGAGGAGCATCGACATGACCAAATGGTCTGAGGTTTGCCATTCTGCTATTTTTCCTTTTTCTTCAGCAGTTGGATCGTTTTCTGTGGTTGGTTTTGGTTTTTCTATGGTTCCATCGATATACCCTAACTTTCCTCTGCCACTGAGGCCTATTAGGATCGATCTGGACCAGGGAATGTAATCTTTATTGCCACTGAGGGTTATGGTGGTGATTTTGGAGTTATCAGATGGTATAGACATGATTTCTGGTTTTTTGCTGATATGTGTCGAGGAAGGATTTCTGTGGCTCTATTGGCTCTTGCCCTTCTCTTTTCTTGACACAGCTTGAGTATTTTTCTGGCCCTTTTACCGCTCTGATACCATGTGGAATTTTGAGGAATTATGAGGAAATATGATGAACAAGTTTTATTGCATACTATTCTTATCTTTACAAAGGGAACTGTACATGCTTTTATAGCAAAACTATTCTAACGGGTGCCTATGATCTATTCTAACGTTTGCCTACTGTTCAGTCTAAAAGTGGTAAAAGTAGAGTAACTTTTTTCTGAAAACTAGTTGCTCCTTTTTTCCTAAAATAGCCTATGATGAAATAACCGTTAATGGTCTGAGGCTATTACTATTTTTATTCTATCTTGTTTTCTCAACAATGTGCATTTTCGTCTTTTTTGAAAAATTAAAATGGACACTAGAGTCCTCTTTTTTAATAAAAAATGGTGCACTTAAGTCCCATTTTAATAAATTGGTGCACTTGCGAACGAGAGAGCATGTAGCCTACTGAAACATGTAAAAAGTTTGTGTTCGGGTCTCTGTTAAAGGTGTAAGTAATATAATTATTTAGAAAAAAGGGACTCAAAGTGCATTCTTTTTCTTAAAAAGGGGACTCAGGGTGTTGTTCATTTTCTTATGGAAACAGTAGTACTACCGTAAAAGATATGCCATTTTAGTAGAGCAAGGAAGAACTCTGTTGTTTTCTGTTTAAATGATCTTTTCATGCAAACATTGTTGCTTTTGTTTTGAATATATTTGAAATAATGAAGCATAAAATTTTCCTCATGTTCCCTCTACAGCTGTGGATCTTGTGGTTACGAGCTGAATCTAAGCTCTTCAAACCGGAACACCTCAATGCTTGGTTCTAAATATGGAAAATCTATAAAGCGAGGGATCATATCATTCCTTCACATTGATGACAGCAGATTCACTCAGGTGGATGAAATTCAATGCATACCTCACTTCTCCAAGAATTCATGGGGATTGTTTCGTAGAAGAACCAAACTTCTTTGTCGCAAGTGTGGTAATCGTATTGGAATTGCATCTGATGATTATACTTCATCTTATTCACTTGTAGCACGCGAACCAGATTCATCCTCAGGGCATGAGCTTTCCAAATGTAGAAAATACGATATTAGAATCCGTGCTTTACAGCCTTTGTCTTCTGAAGAATCTGGATTTCCAATTATATGATTACATACTCCATCAACCCTGTAATGTGTTCTCTACTTGCTTATGATAAGCAACAACAGCTTTTATGCTTGCCCAATAATATATATAAAGTTGTTCTTTTGTATTTGTTGTGTTTTACCTATATGAAAATACTTAGAAACTCGGGCCTAATTTTGAACCCAAAAGTCAACTTGTGAGTTAGAGGATTGCCTAGACTTATAAGGAACATTGTTGCCTTACTCTTAGTTAATGTGGGACTTAACATCCCCCCTTCACATCGGCTAGAGTCCGGATTTACGGCACGAGGGCCGATGGGAGTACGAGGAAGCCAAGAGCCTAACTCTGATACCAACTTAAACCTGTGCTAACTCAACCCAAAAGCCATGAAGTTAGAAGACGCTAGACTTATAAAGAACATTATTGTCTTACTCTTAACTAATGTGAGACTTAACAAAAATAATGGCAACGTGGAAAATAGAGAAACGGTTTATTTTTTTAGATAATTTTGTCACATGTCATAAAATAAGTGGTTTGAATGTAAATTTGTGTGATCTTAGCATTCTTCTGAAAAGAGAAGAAGAAAAATCAAACAATGATAATCCCTTTCATGGACCTTGACATGAAGACAAGCACATTTGAAGTTAATTTTGCTGATGTCATTTGTAGAAGTTGATGGAAGGAGAATTTTCCATATAACTCCAAACTTAATATGATAATTTTTTAGTGCTATTTTAATATTCCAAGATATTGTATTTAAGTAAACTATATCTTCCCTGTTCTTTTATAAGTCAGACATCTTGGTTTTCCATTTCATCATATCTTATTTACTTTCTGGAATAAGAACTACTTTCCTAAGATGACTTTAAAAATTTTCACACCTCTCTGTTGTTTTTGTATTATCATATCTATTACCTTCATTATCCCTGCATTTGCTGTAGAAGAATGTGATTTTTCAGCAATCTTTAACTTTGGCGCCTCGAGCTCAGACACAGGTGGGTTAGCTGCTGCCTTTCAACCACCATCCCTGCCTTATGGGGAGACCTATTTTCATTCTCCTGCTGGAAGATTTTCGGATGGCCGGCTCATTATAGATTTTATAGGTAAGTTTTCACTTCACTTCTATCATATCTTCAATGGCCAGCTCTTTAATATGTCGTCGTCAAAGTCAATACTGGTTTACCGATAACTTTTTTTTGGTTCAGCAAAGTCTTTAAATCTCCCATATTTAAGTGCATACCTAGATTCAATGGGGACCATCTTCAAGAATGGTGCAAATTTTGCTATAGCCGGTTCTACAATCAGACAACCAACGTGTAGTGGATATAGTCCTTTCTACCTTCAAATCCAATACTTACAGTTCTTGCAATTTAAATCCAGGTCCCAAAGTATACGACAACGAGGTAATATTTCTGCTTATTCACAGTTACATATATGTATATATAATTTTTTTCTTTTTTCCTTATTTTGAGTTAAGGTCTCTACAAGTATTTTAATTCTTCAAAAAATATATTTTAATCCTCTATCTTTTATGTTATAGATCTAGGATACTATAATTCATCCGAAGGTACACTTTACTCGTTTATTTTTTAAGGTATATATTAGGCTCTTTTAATTCTTTAAAAATTCAAATATTTTTTTAAAGGTAAATTTAGAATTTTAAAAAATAAAACCCATGAATATACGATCTTATAAGAACACTTGCAATGATCTCTAAGCAAATCAGCTATGACTTTGTAAGCTTGACGTAAAAAGAATTTTGCAGGAGGTATAAATGCGGAATTAATGCCTGAGGAAATGTACTTCCAGAATGGATTGTACACATTTGATATTGGTCAGAATGATCTAAGTGTGGGATTTTTTAGTAACATGTCTATTAAGGAGATCAATACATCTGTCCCTGATATCATCAAGAAGTTCTCAACAATCGTGAAGGTAGTTCAGACGTACTTTCGTATCTTTGTTATAGCCTTTTTTTTTAGAAAGAGAAGGAAACTTTCCTGAAACAAGACCAAAGTAGTACAAATATAATTCAAATTCAACCAAAAGAAACAGAAAAATAAGAACAAAACCCAGATTGCATCTTTAGTAGGAATCTTTAGTAACCATTATGACCACCAAAGGATTTCAAAAACGAGATTTCTAACAATAAGAGCTAGCATTAAATACTTTGAAAAAAGTTCATAAAACTCATCAGTGTAATTCGTCATGGTATGAAGCATTAGTGAACAACATTCAAATGCTTCCATCTTAACAAAAACTTCTAACATCGTTGATTTAATGCATCTTAAGAAATGGGAAGAAATTTGGATCTTCATCTTATCCCACAGAAAAAAATGGGCTTTTTGATTAAGTGGGCAATTTGGAATCAAAATATAGAAGGTTAAAAAAGGTTGAATTTGGAGTTGATTGATATAATAATCTCATAGATTTGAGACTAAAAATTGAACTTTTTTGCTATATGCATGCATATGTACAGCAATGCAAAACTCTATAAGGATTGTGCAAATATCTTACCCGTGATTCTGGGACCTTTTCGGGACCAAACTAGTTTTCTTCGTGAAATAGCTTCTTATGGTTTAAATACTTTGATATGCAACTCGAGCATCTAAACCTCAAATAATGTGGTCATATTAATTTCAATTAATTTTCAAGAAGGCTATTGTTTTTTCTAAACCTATGCTAAATTTTCATGTAGGGCATATATGATTCAGGAGGTAGAGCATTTTGGATACACAACACAGGGCCAATAGGTTGTCTTCCCTATGTGTTGACCAATTTTCCATTAGCACAAAAGGACGAGGCTGGTTGAGCAAAGCTTTATAATGAAGTTGCTAAATATTTCAACTACTGTTTGAAGCAGGCTTTAGACGAACTCAGGAAGGATCTTCTTTTGGCTGCAATAACATATGTAGATATTTACCCCGTCAAATATTCTTTATTCAAAGAGCCTAAGAAGTATGGTGAGTTATCTCCTCTGTCATAAATGAATAAAACATTTCATTGTTTTTTAGTTTTTACATGTAGAAATGGAAATGAATTTGATTGGCCACATGGATTTAAAAAAAAATTGCATGGTTGAGACATCGTTATAAAAAAGAAATAAAGAAATTGAAGCAGATAATTAATTGTAAGATTTGAGAAAGTATTATAAGAATGTTGTTAATAACTAATTCTCCTAAAACTTAAGCTTCGAGGAGCATCGGTGATCAATACACTCAGGAGAATTGGTTGTTAACGCTACTCTTTTAATAAAACAAAAGAAGAAGAGCTTGCACTAATTGCTTATACATTGCAGGATTTGAGTTGCCATTGGTTACTTGTTGTGGGTATGGAGGAAAATACAACTACAGCATTAAAGCTAGATGTGGAGGAACCATAATGGTTAATGGAAGCCAAGTATTTGTAGGTTCATGTGAGCACCCTTCTGGTAGAGTAATTTGGGATGGAACACATTATACTGAAGCAGCTAATAAGTTTATATTTGACCAAATATCAACTGGAGCTTTTTCAGATCCACCTGTTTCTTTGAACAAGGCATGCCATAAGAATTTGGGCTAGTTTGGTAGTTTAGTCAATTAAGTTAGCAAACAAATGTATGAAGCCCCCCATAAGTAGATGCTTTAAGCCGAAAGAATTGGAACCAATAATTGGGCTTAGACTGGTCAGAGTTCCTTGAATAAATTTGATCATTTTTTGGACCCTCGTTTGATGCACAAGGGAAGCAGCTCTTGAAACTGAATTTAACTCATAGGGTTGTTTCGGGCAACCATTCGGGTCAAGATCTTAAGTTGGTATGAGAAGTTTTTCTTAAAAATAAAATAAATAAATAATAATTTTAATAACGCACCTACTAGAATTCCAAAATCTAAACCTTATTGCTCTAACTAAGGAGAAGGTTTAACAGCATTGTTGTGAGTTTTCCCTTTACTTTTTACATGAAAAATCTGAAAATCGGTTAGGAAAAAATTTGGTAGGCACAAAAGATTCTCCATTAACCTATGAAATGAATTTTGATATTTAAAGAGATGTATTTTACTATTTTGGAGCATTTTGTAGGCCTTGTAGAAATAAACGATAGCTTTTTAATTAAGTTTGAAAATAACACGTGAAATGAAGCCCCACCAACGAAAGCTTTAGGTTAAATAGTTCCATTTGTTATGAAAATTAATTACATTTCCCATCATTTAAATACTTTTTTCTTCTAAGTCATTTGGCAGTTTACTTGCCATCACATATTCATAATTCTAACTACTTTTTAGTGAAGTGCTTGATGAAGTTAGTTGAAAATTGATGTCATGTCATTTTCACTCACTGGCATAACAACACTTCACCTTCGTCACAGTGGTCCTATCACTATGGCAAGATAAAGTTTTACGAAAAAAAAAAAAACTAGAAATTCTAAGTTGGAAAATCTTATTATCTTCATGATGATTTCAAGTAGATAAAAACAGTATTCAAACGATCCATCAACTGAAATTCAATAACGTTCAAACTTGAAAAGCATATCATCATTGTGGTTCATACTTGGGTGAATAAAGCAATATCAAGTTTTTAACATTATCTACTACAAGCAGTATGCATTGAGGGCATGAGACATATTTTTTTAATTTTTACTCTAATATTTCATACATTTAGTCTAATATTTTATATTTTTAATTCATTCTATTAATTTTTGTTTGTAATTCATTGATTGTTAATACAATATAACAATATAAATATTGATCATCAAATTTTAAAATATTAATCTTAATATAAAAATATTTATATTTATAAACATTGAACTATTATCATTAATTTTCATTTTTTAAACATTTCGAGTATTTTGTACGAGCACAAAGATTCCTTTGATAGGATAAAAACATTATGGTCCATCGTGGAGAGCAGGAGTTCCATATTTTTATGAGTATGAGTCAATTTAGTGTTTGCCCTACATAGAGTAATAGCAATTGGGACAAATTAGTCCCATTCTATCTTTTCATATATCTGTGGTTATCTCCACTTGGGTAAGAATGACTCAAAACATATAAACCCCATACTTCTTCCACCCCCCTCCCTTCTCCATTAAAGATGATAGTTTAAAAACTCATTAACTGATAGCCCAATACATCTTTCAGTCTCACACCATAACTATGGCCCCCTAAATACCTCCAATTGTTTCCCACTAGGTGCACCTAACATTGGGATCTTAGACCATGTTTGGTATGCTGGAAAGCAATTTACAAATCTAATTTTTTTATACTATTGTCAAATCTAAAACACCAATGCATGGTTTTGGAAATCCTTTTACAGCCTGTACTCACTCTTTATAAAGAGAAAAAAAAAACCAAAAATCTCAAACCAAACAAAGCACATTTTTTTAGTAGTAGACTAGAAGTAGTGTTATAAAAGCATCAATTTTGACTTTTCAGTCACTTTACCAATTTTGCTGTTGTTTCTGACTTCCTTCACACAACAAAAGGTTTATGCATAGTGGAACGAAAAGCCAGTCACTTTCTGTGTGCACAAAAAAAAAAAAAAAGCTTTATTTATTCCATGGACCTCTTTGTCAGAGTCCTTATCCAACTCTTCCTTACCTTGACACCTTCTACTTTATTATTAACATGGCAAACACTGCCTTTGTTGGACCTCTTCCATCTGATTAGCTGGAACAAGTGGCCAATCCGCTTTCGCCACCTAAATGAGGAAGCACGAGGCTTACCATGTTCTATCACAGTCTTGGTGGTCTCTTTTGCCTCTTTGCTAGAGTCGGGATTGTGATTCCAGGACTTGTTATAGTTATCTAGAGAGACCTTAGACATTGTGTTCTTTTCCCATGAAGCCAAACCATTCTCTTCAAACTTCATTGATATGAAATCTGTATCAAAGTTGAATTGGGTTTGAGTATCGGTGACAGAGGCAATTAAAAACACTAGTTTAAAGAAATTAAATGGAATAAAAATGCGCATATATATAAGTTAGAGGTGTTTTATCAATTTATTAATTTTTGTAATAATTTAATCATTTTATCGTAAAAAAGTAAAATTACAATGTTAAATTATTAAATTTAATTTTTTTTTTATTTTTATTAATTTTATAATAATTATTGTGTATTATTAAAAATATTTTATAAAATTGATATCTAAATAATAATTAAAATAATATTAAAAAATATATATTAATAATTTATCTTTATACAATTACTATTAACAAAAGAATTAAACTATTAAAAAAAATAGTAAATGAATTAAAACGTAACTAAGGTAATTGAACTAGAATAATAATAATAATAATAATAATCTCACCATTTATGATTCATTATCAAAAAATATACCATACGAATTTTAAAAAGTTATTTAACAATAATTAATTAATTAATTAAATGATATTTTTTAGATAATTAATTAATTTATTATCTAAACATACTTTACTAATTATAACACTTTTTCTTATATCATATATATTATGTAAGCTAAATTTTTTTAATTAAATAATAAATTATCCAATATATATATTTTTTAAATAAATTAGGTAATATTTTAAAAATATAAATAATAAAAAATATTAAAAATATTAATAAAATAACAAAATTATAAAAACGTGCTTACTTTTGATTCATAAGCCGTAATTTGAATACATGAAACCTGAATTTATTTAAGCATAATTCACAACAAAACCACAAAGAAGCGACAATTCACAGCAAAGAAAATTACTAGTAACACTTCAAATCAAATTGATAGAACATGTCCCTTCTAAATTCTGATTGCATAAATATGCTTAATCAAGTAAAGTAATTGGAAGCAGCTTTTTATTTTGCGGGTAAAGTAAAGGTAAAAAAGAAAGCAGCTTTTTTTTTTTAATAATCATTTTTGGCAAGCTGAGTTGACCAAACTTACCAAATGCGATCATTCTCTCTTCTTCCTTTTTTTTATTTTTTATTTTTTATGAAACAAAGGATATCATTAATTATTTTGATATATAATTCCTCACCAATTTAATTAAATACACAGCTCAAAGAATAAATTACAAATCCTTTTGAACAATTCATAAATTGTTTGTGAAGATCATCAATAATATGAATTTCACCCTCTTGTTCTGTCTCTCTCTCTCTCTCTTAAAAATAAAAATAACAAACTTTTAACTGGTCCTCTTCTACATAAAAACCTCTGCTTTACAGAGCACACATTTATTTTCATGGGTTCTAAGTTCTATATGGGTATGAAGTTCTCTCTTCTTCTTCTTCTTCTTGTTTTTTTAACGTTACTCTCGGCTTCAATGATGCCATTTTTCTTTGTTAAAGAAATTAAGGATTTATTTGGTTGTGTTCCTATTTAAAGTGATTTTAGAAGGAAGTGTTTTTAAAAGAAAATGTGTTTCATTCCATTTTCATAACAATATCTTCCCTTAATACTCTAATTAACCTGCATTTTTATGCGCATCTGTATCCTAACATCTAAATAACACACACACACACACACATATATATATATATATATAAAGAAATTATAAAAGAAAATTAAGTAATTTTTCTAAATAACATTTACACATATACACATTTTTCCAAATTAGTAAAAGAAATGAAATACTTGAACAAGCATAGATTGAGCTTCAATGTTCAAAAAAAGAGAGAAAAAAATTGGGAATTTGAATAGTAAGAGAAAAGTACCTTCAGGGCTCGAAGAAGCATAAAATTGATCGTCGGAGTGATCAGACTTCCAAGGTCGGAATTGATAAAGGCGGCGATTGAGAAATGAGGTTAAAGCAAAGATTTTTGGGAAGGAATTAGTTGACGGTGGCTTATTGTGGAAGACCTGATTATTATTATTATTATTGTTGTTATATGGAGCTCTGTAAATGGGTCTTGGTGATGAACGATGGTGACCTTGTTTTGAGGCCAAAACGAGAAGTCTCTCATGGAGACACAGTGCACAGACCCCAACGACGTTTTCTGTTGGATGAAAATAGCAGAATGAGTTTTCTTCTCTGAACCGATTCATGTTAGTTAACTAGTTCTAAAAATGGGATGAAGAAAGAAGAACGTTGAAGCTGAGTGAGTGACTTTGTTTAATGAGTGGCCGGGTTTCTTTATAAAAGAAAAAGGACGTGTATAAATTTATATTTATTTTTACATATATATATATATTACTTAAATTTTATTTTATCGTAAAAAATTTAATGACGAATTTAAGAAATGATTCCAACTTTTTGGTTGAAACAATGTTGCCGTTTTGCCAGCAAAAAAAAGGCAAGTAAAAAGAATGGGATATATCTCAAATTTGTGATCATAAGTAAATTTAGCCTCACCTAAATATATTTAATAAAAATTTTAAATATTAATTATAATTATAATATATATACTTATGATATATAATTTTTATATCAATTTCCTAATTTCGAATGGAAATTGGAAATACCCAAATCATGACTCGGTAACCTACATCAAGATATTTTCCTTGATTTATTATTGGGCAATTTTGTTTTTTCTCTCTTCGAACCAAGTGAAGATATTTTTTAGCATTCACAATCTAAATCGTTGGATATGCAAAAGCTCACCATATAGTTTGTGTTGGTTATAATGTGCGATCTAGATTTTCATACCTTTTTTTTACCTCCAAATCTTGTGACTTGTGATCTTATATAATATATATGCCACACACGTTCCATACATTAATTTAATAAGGATTTTAAGAAAAAAATATTGCTTAATCATTTATTTTTATTAATATTTTATTTTATTAGTAAATAAAGAAATAATAAAAATATTTTTTTATTATAATATTTTATCATAAAAATTATTAAAAAATGAATTAAATAATGAAATTTATTAATCTTTAATATCTTTTACAAAATATAATAAACAAACTAAGCTATTTATAACTTAAAAGATTAATTTATATAAATCTCTTAATACATTTAGGACTAGGACTACTCACCGTGTGTAAATAATATATATATATATTATATTATTGTTATCTATCATAAATCTAATAATATTTTAAAAAAAATTAATTTTTGATTTGATATATTTTTATAAATTTAATTGTTTTTATTAATAATCAGTTGAGGTATTTCTTTAAATATAGAATTTTTCTCTAAATTTATGTATAAAAGTTTTCACTTTTTTTGTGCTATATTGAAACATGCTCTCCACTCATAAGTTGTCCCGAGTTCAAGGGCAATAACACATTGTACTCTTGTGTGTGTCTGTATTTAACCATTTTATGGGCAAAGTGAAAAACTACAATGAGAAAGGGGAGACAGCAATGAGCTGTAGTGCCCAAAAAGATCCTAAAAATCCCGATAAAACTCAATAAAAGTGATGGAAACAAACAAATCAATGGTCACATGCAGATATAACTTGTAATTGCCATAGTATTATCGTTAGTGTTACGGTAAATTATAACTATTTCTCTATAAATTTTTTGAAATAACAAAAAGATTTCATAAATTTTAAAAATATCAATTATATTCTTTATTGTTATTATTTTTTTAAACTTTTTAATTTAACTATTTGTAATAAAATTAATATAAGTTACATGAAAAATATTATAATAAAACAATAATAATATAAGGAGGATAACTTTTCAAACTTAAAAAGTGTTTTTATAGTTTTAAAAAATTTAAGGAGTTTTATAATAATTTTTCCTTAGTATTATTGTAGTTGTAATATTACTATAATTAATTATATTATTATTAAATAAAATAATTATTAATAAAATATTACTTTAATAACCATACCCTTCGTTCAAACTCTAAACGTCTCTTTCCTATGTTTTGCCCCTTTCTATTATTAGTATTACATCTTAGATATGGGCCGATATATATTCTCATAAGGTTTAAAGTAATATTATGGCCCAATATTATTAGAAAATATGTCTCTTAGGATTTGTGCTCGGAGGTTTTCTTTTTTTAATTTATCAAGAATTGTCCCTAATATTATTAATGTTTATTTCTCTTAATAAAATTTCAAAAGGGACACCAACATAATTGGGCCTAGAGTTTAAAACCCAAACAAGATTTTTATCAATATTTGCCTGCATATTTATAGTTTCGAAAACCATCCCATTTATTTTCAATAAATGCTTTCTATATATTATAATCATAATAATTTTTTATTAAATATAATTATATTATTTTAAATATGCTTACTAATAATATTATACCATATCACTTATAATTTATCATAAATTTATGATAAATAAACTTTTTCAATTACAATAAAACCTCAAAAGAAAATGCTATTAATAATTTTTGATAAAAAAATTTATCCATACCAAAACAAAAAAATATATATAATTATAAATAAATCTATGAAAAAATCCAAACACATATTCTCAAGATACATATACTTAATAATTTTACATATTTAAAGTACTTATTTTAAGATATCCAGAAAATAGTAGAATTGGCAAAACTCACACAATAGTTGCTTTAATGCCAACAAAAATTTTGGATGTTAATTCTAGGATTTATATAAACAATAATATATAATATTAGTATTTCTTAAATAATTAAAAAAAATTATATGTATTTTATTTTAGGAAGAATATGATCAAAAGTGAGATATTAAATATTAAAAAATTAAAAATTATATTCTTTATTGTTATTATTTTTTAATTTTTTAAGTGAACTATTTGTAATAAAATTAATATAAGTTACGAAAATTTTTTAAAAATATTATAATAAAATAATAATATAAGGAGCATAATTATATATTTTATAGGATATTTTTATAGTTTTAAAAAATTTAAGGAGTTTTATAATAATTTTTCCTTAGTATTATTGTAATTGTAATATTATTATAACAAATGTACGAATTATCTATAATATTACTATAATTAATTATATATTAATGTTATTATTATTAAATAAAATGATTATTAATAAAATATTTCTTTAATAATGATACCCTTCGTTCAAACGTATTTTTCCTATGTTTTGCCCTTTGTATTATTACATCTTAGATATGGGCCGATTTATAGTCCAAAGTATTTCAAATGTGCCTAGAGTTTAAAACCCAAAAGAGTATTATCAAGATGAGCCTGCATATTTATAGTCTCGAAAACCATAATGTTTATTTTCAATAAAATACTTCTATATATCATAATTATAAATGATATAATAATTTTTTATTATATATAATTATATTGTTCTAAATATGCTTACTAATAATATTATAGCACATCACTTATAATTTATTATAAATTTATGATAAATAAGTTTGTTATAAATAAATCTTTTCAATTATAATAGAATCTCAAAAGAAAATGCTATTAATAATATTCAATAAAAAATTATTCATACAAAGAAAAAAAATAATTCTAAATAAATCTATGAAAATATCCAAACACATATTCTCAAGATACATATACTTAATAATTTTACATATTTAAAGTAATTATTTTGAGATATCTAGAAAAGAGTAGAATTGGCAAAACTCACACGATAGTTGCTTTAATGCCAACAAAAAAATTTGGATGTTAATTCAATGGTAAATATAGGATTTTTATTCTAGAGGTACAATATATAAACAATAAAATATAATATTCGTATTTCTTAAATAATATTTGTTTATAATTAAAAATAATATTATATGTATTTTATTTTAAGAAAAATATGATGAAAAAATGAGATATTGAATATTAAAAACTTAAAAATTAAAATCTAAATATGACACAATTATATTTTATAATTTATTTATAATTTTATAAATATTATAATTAAAATTTTACATAATATATCCGCTCTTGTACAATTACAATTTACGACATAACAAATGGATATGTAGGGAAGCCCATTTTAGTAGCCCGCTTATTGAAATAGGCTTCGACTCAGTGTCGTCGTACAAAGGAAAGGACCAAAAACAACGATTTATTTCCGAGTTAGGATTCAAATAGTATAAAACCAAAAATCTCAGAAGATAATTTTTGAATGAATGTGTTATGATGAAACCGTGGAGGATAATTTTGAAACTTTCTACTTGGTTGGTGCCTGGTGGTAGGGTGAATTGGTTCATCACATTTTAAAATAGTAATGCTAATGCTAAGACTTAGCATTATCACTATTACTCAAATGAGTAGTGACTTCCATGATCATTAAAGATTCTAATTTACTTATTTAATATTGTTATAGATTAATAAATCTGTGTTTTAAATAAAATATCTTATTTAAGATAACTTAATTGGTATATTAATTAGTGATATATATACAGATTGGTGTTTCGAGAATAGGTCTTGTATTCAAATTCTTGCTAATTCAAAGTTTAATATATTTTATCAAGTTGATGATTTAGATGTTAAAACTAAGTTATCATTATTTCCAAGTGAATAGGTTTTTTCTTCGATAAAAAAAAATAACATTTATAATTTTAAAACAATGTATAAAATGTGTATAAATATGTAAAATTAATATATTATTTTGAGATTAATTTAATTATTTATTACTTACATATTATCATTTAAGAACAATTCAATTCAATGCAATGCTATTATCTTACTTCAATTCTCAATTAATTGAGAGCTTTAGTGGGTAGAGGTTTTATAGCGTCGCAACTATGTTACATCTAGTTGCATTAGCAAACAAGTTAAAAAAAAAATAAAAGGTTCAGCTTCCTGAGAGGCTGAGAGATAATTATTTATATTTTACTTTCTTTATTATTATTGTTGTTGTTGTGTGGTTTTTTAATTGTATGATGAATGATTCAAGGAAAGAGAGCAAAACCGTTGCTTTCAGTATGAGTTTTATTAGCATTTTAAGGAATAATTCCAAGCACGTCTGGATATACGTACACTACATGGTTTTATACTAAAAACGGTTTAATATAGAAGCAAGTATATATATGTATTTTTCCAAAATATTCATAAAAGTACTCGTCACAATTTGCCAAAAATATTGTAAAGTGCTATTACTCCTCATAATTACTAAAGTAATTAACCCTATTGTTATTAATAACAATTTGGTAAAATTAAAATTAATGGGCAATTAATGCAATAAGTGGGTTCCACAATTGAACTTTTTTTTCCTTCTTAAAAGTAAGGACTTATTTCTAATTAAGAAAAAAAAAACACTTTAAAGTGCTTAAATACGACACTCACAATTTGGAGCAGTAAAAGATCACTAAAAAATGTTACTTACATATTTTGTTTAATGAATTTTAATAAAAGATATATAAATTAATATATTTTAATCACATAAATTAATAATTATATGTATGATTAAAATATCATAATTTTAAAAATCTAATAATTTATATATATCTTATAAAAATTAAGAAATTAAATTATCTTAATAGTCCAAACAAAATCACTTAAATAATTGGTAAAAGAAAAAAAATAAGAGTAAAAAGTCAATTATTTTAATTCTATAATTATTAATTTGATATAGTAGATTATATAATTTAATAAAATTATTAAATTAATCAATTAATATTAAAGTAGTTAATATTATGTTATATAATGAAAAATATATTTATTAAACACATATTTAACTAATTAACTAAAGTTAATTTAATAATTTTAAATTATAACAAATAAACATATTTTGAAAAAAGAATTTAAGAAATTAAATAAATAACATCCTTAAAATTCATAACAATATAAATAACATTACTTAACATTAAATTATTTTCATTTTAACTTAAGAGAATTATGTTATTTGTATTATAAGTTTTAGAGATTTTAGATTTATTTATTTTTTCAAAAATATTAATATATATGTTACGAAAAATTTGAAACCTCTTTTTCACACGGTATAGAAAAAAACTTCGATTTAAAAATGATAAAATTTAAAAATATCACGATAAAAATACACTTAATACTTATGACGAAAAATATTAGATATTCCTTACTTGTATATTATTATATTTTTTAATAAAAAATTATTATTTAAATTTATTTTGTTATTTTTTAAAAAAGCTGGCACCAATTAATCCTAATCCAAACTAACTCAAAAATAACACTATTAATTAACTAATTAATTTAAAAAATGAAACAATTAATTCTCCTTCCCTCTTAAAAAAATGATTTTCCTTTAAAAAGAGGTTTTAAGTATATAGCATCAAAATATTATAGGTGCAAATTTATGTTGCTTGCATTACTTAAACACGGAATAACGTTTGGTCATTTTCTAATTTGTTGATTGACCTAAGCTCTCTTGAATATATACGACAAATTCGATAGAGAAATTCTATAATAACAAATATAATTAATTTCACTTTTATAAATTACAAATATATCACATGTATAATTATAATTAATTTAAAAATTTATTATAATTTAATATAATTATATATATTTATCTATAATATTTCATCAAATTATTCAATTTCATCGTGAATTTATAACACATAGATTCTTTCAGAATTAATTTGGTTGTTAGCTTGACTTTTGTCACGACCTTAATCTTTCAAGTATTGATCGTGCGGCACTTAGCACCGTCTGTTGCACTAAGCCTGCCTTTGAATCCGAAAATGTAACTCCAAAGAGAATAGAGAGAGTTTGCAAAGAATGCTTTGTATTGCTCTAGAGAGAGTTTATGATACAATTTCCCAAGATTTCCCAAGATGAATGCAAATGAAGACCAAGTGGTCTATTTATAGGGTGGCTTCTAAGCTTAAGAATATGCCACCACATTCTAGATAATTCTATGCCTAGAATATACAAGAAGTTTCTAGGTTTATGTACAATGTGCCACAAGGCTCTAGGATCTTCTAGCCAACTCTAGAGTCTTCTAGGTTTGTCTAGCTCCTTCATGCACCTTCCGGGATGTTCCGTAAGCTTCCAGCGGCTTCCACATTCTTTCCGAACCATCCGGCGCATTCTAGAACGTTCCAGTCCATTCTAGCACCCTCCAGTGTGCTCTGGAACATTCTAGGGTCTTCAAGCTTGAGTTGAGTCCGTCCAACTCTAGCCCTTTCTAGACTTCTCTAGGCAACTCTAGAACTTTCCATATGTCTAGATCCTTTAGGCAGCCAACATTTGGATTTTTAGGGACAGTTTGGGCGGGACGTGACACTTTGCTTTCCTACCTGCTCCAGCCTTGAAAATATCTGAAACTGGAATGATGAAACTTGCAATACTTTCTTGTTTCTCTGGGCGTTTAGAATATTAGATAGTTGTATATTTTCGTCAAAATTCTTCATTATTACCGAATCTAATTATAAATTCAATATCATATTGAGAAAAAGTGTATTAGAGTTATAATATATTTAGTAATTTATGCTATTTAATTATTTAAGTTATAAATATTATTATTTAATTCTTTAAATTTAAAAAATATATCAATTTAAAATAACTTATTATATTATAATATTTTTTATCCTTAATTAACTTATATTTTAAGTAATAAGATTAAATGATACCAATTTTTTATTCAACTAATAAAAATAATAATATTTTAATATAACTCTACCTCACCAAAAAATTGTCATATAAGTATCATAATTCCGATCATTTGGATCAATTGATCTCAAAAAGACATGATAAACATTTCCTTTCAATAAAGCATTGCTTGTATGCTACCTTATATATATATATATTACTCCTTTTCTTCGTTTTTACTTCTCTTTTCTATAATAATTGGAGGTGGTGATTCCAACATTAACTAATGCATACAAGGTACGCGTATATATATATATATATATAGCTTACAGAAGGATAAACCTTGCAATCTTTTTATTAAGCTAATTTCATGAGATGTTTTGGGTTGTAACAATTAATTTTCTCAAAATAAAAGTATAGGGAAAGATTATTTTACCCCTATTATCATTTATATTTTAACATGTTATTATTAAATAAAATTGTTGTATTATAATATGAATAATTTATGTTATAATAATATAATATCTAAGTTATATTTTTTTGTAATATTTTGATTTTTTTATAATGATAACGTCATTAATTTATCACTAATTTATTGGGTACAAATATAATTAACAAATATTATTTATAATATTGTATCATTAATTTATTGGGTACAAATATAATTAACAAATATTATTTATAATATTTGTAATCATGTTAAAGAAAAAATTATTTATTATAAATTTATCATAAAATATAAATGAGTTAATGACTTAATAGCGTACTTTTCTTTTTCGAAACAACAGAATAAGGTTATAAAAGAGGTAGGAAATTAAATTCATTTGTTTTTGCCCCCGATCTATAAGCAACTCTAGATATACCTAAGGGTTGGAATTTTAACCTAAAGACCCTGATTCATTTGGGGCACTGATGTGATCTCCACTTTATTCTATTTATTGTACTTGATAATATTTGAATTGTAAATAATATTACCTTTATAGTAATACCAACTATAAACTTTAATTTATATTATTTTTATTTTAAATAATAATTAAATTAGTTCAATTTTACAGAGGAAAAATATTATCAAATTACTAATGGAACTACTCCATTTGATTTTTTATTAAAAAAAAAATACAAATACGAATTTAATTAGCTCTTATTTTAAGTAATAAAGAAAAATATTAATATTATTCGATTTTTAACTTATTTATACTCATATTCTTTATACCTTATTATTTATTAAAATTATTTTAAAAATTAAAAAAATTATATATTTTTTAAATAATATTAATATATATATCACCATATATACATATCTATATATTATTATTATTATTAGTCAATAAATGGCAAATGGTTAATGATTGTTTTAAAGAGCACTAAAACCAAACATTTAGTGCATTGATGAAAAAGAAACCAAAACGTAAACAAACGAATTTTTTAATTTTTTTTTATATGATCAAATATATCCTTTATTTTTAAGGTGTATAATTAATATCTTATCTTTCAATGTCATCAATTAAATTGTAAATCTTCAAATTAATAAATTCAGTTACGAACTTTGTAAAAAATTAGCTTGAAAAATTGTTAAATATCTTATAATTGTGTATAAATAAATAAAAACATTATAATTGTGGATGATTTTGACTTAAAGGAGCTGTAGCTGAGTCTATGACCATGTGGTCAACACTTTAAACGAAAGAAAGTATATCCATTCAATGGCTGAGATCTTCTGATCACAAATCCTCTGAATTGGGGTCCACACATAAACAAGGAGAGAGAGGCCTTTATTTTGTTATTATATTAAAAAAACAAATATTTATTTATATTATAAAAATAAATATACGTTTTTTTCCTTAAAATAATTAAAAATAAAACTGTAATGGAATGCAATTAAACGAAGCATAAGGCGTGAGAAGAGAAACGTTATAAGAATTCTCACACACACAAAGACGTATCACATGGCGTGAGAGTAGGACTGTATAAGAGCTATACCTCCACCGTTAAACACCTCTCTTAGCACTCCTTGTCTTCATATTCTACTTCTTCTTCTTTATTTCTAGCCCTTCTTTTCTCAGCTGTTTCGAGTCTCTCTTTTTTCAATTCTCTCTCTTCAAAAGATTTGGAAGGTTTTGGAATTTAGGGTACTTTTGACTAAAATTTAGGTGGGCTTTTGTGATCTGGGTTTTCATATACAGAGAAAGAAGTAAAATAGAGAAGATGGACGAGTCTCTGACGTGTCAGTGGAGTAACATTAGATCCCTTTTGGCAATTCTTCAGTGGTGGTGTTTCAATGTCACCGTGATTGTCATGAACAAGTGGATCTTTCAGGTCTGTTGTCTCTCCTCCACTCTTGGATTTTGCAATTTGTAGTTTGTATGTCGACTTATGCCAATTAGGTTTCCTTTATTCTGTGTCTTTTTTGTTGTTGTTGTTACTATTGGATATGTTTGTCCATTACCGTTTCAGGGTGCTTTGTTTTCTCTATTTCTTTGATAAAGTTAAGTACTTTTTGGAATTTATTTGAATTGCTGTATTTTGTTAGTCTAGTGCTTGTTCTTGTTCTTTGTGATGTCCCATTGACGCCGTTCTTCTGGTGAACAATTTTTAGTATTTGATGGTATTCATATTCATCAATTCATCCTCCCCTTTCTCTCAAACCTTTCAACTTTCATTGTTGAACTCATGAGGTTTCTGTGTTAAGAAATTGTCACTTTCAAAGGTAGGAAGAAATACGCGTTGCAGGTAACTTATAATACATGGATGAGTCACGAGATAGATATTAAATCAGACTGATCTGTTCATCCATATGAACCATATCCACGTATCAAGTAAGAACATGGTACTTCTGTGACCTTGAAATGCTTCTTGACAGATTTGTATAGCATTGGAGGTTTTACAGAGTTCTATCAGCTCCTCACTAAATGTCATTTTCCTGCCTCTCTTTTGTCCTTTCTCAAAGGAGTCCTAGGTCTAGTGAGTGGAAGATACCAATTAGGTAGCCTGCAAGTAAAATTCTTTAACAATTCATTGATTATCTTTATGAGATTTATACTGGTTTAGTCGTAGCTTATGTGTAACCCCCTTGTAGTATTTATGACATTAATGAATTAGTATTTCACAGCAGCGTATGTTTCCATTTGTTCAGACTGCAAGTCAACATGTGAGGGTTTATTGTTGTCTCTCTTAGTTCTTTCTTTTATTACAAGATCCTTGATGTTGGTGATTCATGTAAATGTTAGAATGGACTGTAAAACGTTATATAATTTTAGAATGGACTGTAAAAAGTTATATAATGTAAGCTTTTCCCCTTGGTCTAGATGCATAGCGACTTCTTAAGTTGCAGTTTATTCGTTGGCTTTATTTATTTTTTGCCTTCCTAGATTATAGGAGCAATTAAAATTTAGACCTTCAAACATATGGATGTGTTTATATAGGTCTAAAGTTTAGTTACTCCATATGGGTGTGTGTGTGTTTTTTGACATGTCTGACATTCATCTATTTTTCTTCTCTTTTCCCCTTTTTCAGAAACTGGACTTTAAGTTTCCTCTATCCGTATCATGCATTCATTTCATATGCTCGGCTATTGGAGCATACCTGATGATCAAGGTCTTAAAGATTAAACCTCTTATAGCAGTTGACTCTGAAGATCGCTGGAGGAGGATATTTCCCATGTCATTTGTATTCTGTATTAATATAGTGTTGGGGAATGTGAGCTTGCGTTATATTCCAGTTTCATTCATGCAAACTATCAAATCCTTCACCCCTGCAACCACAGGTTAGGTTCAAATATCGATGGTGTAAACTTGTACTTCCTTATTTTCTGCATGTTTCTTTAAGCAATTGGGGCTTCATCTGATGTCAAGGGGATAGAACAGTTGTTTTGCAGTGGTTGGTTTGGAAAAAGAACTTTGACGTGCGCATTTGGGTTTCTTTGATACCAATTGTTGGAGGGATTCTTCTTACTTCTGTTACAGAGCTTAGTTTTAACATGCTTGGATTTTGTGCTGCCTTATTTGGGTGTTTGGCTACCTCCACCAAAACTATACTTGCAGAGTCTTTATTGCATGGGTACAAGTTTGACAGGTAACTAGTTCTGGTTGACTTTTGGTTGCTATTCTGTCTGATATCACTTTTGTTCTTTGTTTCTTTCTCTTATCATCTCATCATTTATTGAAGAGTTATGCCTCTCTATTTATCACTACTATTTTTTTTTCTTTCTCTTTTCTTGGATGATTGCAGATGTGTGATATAATTGGGTCCATATATTAGCCAACCTTCAAATTACACATGTTTTTAAACTTATTTATTGTCCTTACTGTAAGGAAATTGGGGTTCCATCAAAAAGGTTAATTTGTTAGGTGAAGTAGCCCAATTCATTATAAACCAATGAATCACCACAAATCTAGGAACTATAGGACTTTGTTCGTATATTCCCAACACTTGCCATTGTCCATAGAAGTTTGACCGACCTTGATATAATTTGTAACTGTTGTTCTTGTGAATTGCCCAGTACGAACAAGATTTTTCTTTACCTTTTTTGTTTTTATTTTTATGCAGAAAAAGATAATTGTTGACTTCTAAAATGTTCAAGTATTTGTAAGTGCTAAACAATTCAAGCTTATGAGAAATTAGCATTTACACTTGCTAATTAGTCTGTAGTAGTTTATGTGTTATGAATTGTGTGACTATGCTAATTTAATGGTTGTACCTTATATGTGTTATGAATTGTGTAATTATGCTAATTTAATGGTTGTACCTTATAGCATAAACACAGTGTACTACATGGCACCGTTTGCCACAATGATCTTGGCTGTACCTGCAATGTTACTTGAAGGTAATGGGATTCTGGAATGGCTTCACACTCATCCATCTCTTGGCTCATCTCTCGTCATAATTTTTGGCTCTGGAGTACTGGCGTTCTGTCTGAATTTCTCCATTTTTTATGTCATTCATTCCACAACTGCTGTAACATTCAATGTTGCTGGAAACCTAAAGGTAAAAAAAATACTAAGCCAAGGGAGCATATTAATTATCGAACCATATGCAGATTTAAAATCTTTCTACTCTGCACAGGTTGCGGTTGCAGTCCTAGTTTCATGGATGATATTCCGGAACCCAATTTCAGCAATGAATGCAGTTGGATGTGGAATTACACTTGTGGGATGCACATTCTATGGCTATGTGAGACACATGCTTTCCCAACAAATGCCGGGAACTCCTAGAACACCCCGCACACCACGAAATCGTATTGAGCTACAATCCCTTATAAATGACAAGTTAGATGATAAGGTCTAATGGGTCGAGAAGTCATCATGTATGAAAGAGATTGATGGCAGCTGGTAAAGTTATATAAGAAACAGGAGAAAATTAAAGGGAATTACTCTACTCTGCATTATAAGATCACTTGAAATTTTTTAAATATAATTTTCCCACAGGAATATTTATAGATTCTGAGTTTGTACTTTCTCTTATTTTGCCATACATGAGCGGTTATATTCACACCCAATGGTTTACACTTGATCAGTTGAGATAGAACTTCACTTTTTGCTTCTGTACTATACATCTTGAGATTGTTTAACTATCTATATAAATGTTTATTTTTTTAAAACTATATCCCAATCAATATTGAATCAGTTCCTAGCATGAATACTGACACTTTTAAAATCTTAAAATCATAATCTCGTTTACTTCTCCCTTTATACAGAAGTGGAAAAGTGGAAAAAGAAATAGTTGAAAGCACAAAGGAATAATAAAAAGTAATGGAGAAAATATAGTTCTTCTCCCTACATAAGGGATCTATCAAACACAATTGAAAAAAGAGAACTAAACTAAAACTAATTAAACAAAGAAATTGAAGAGAAACTAGAGACGATAGCTTGGCCAACGATTAGTGTCCCGCATGTACTAGCTTTGTTCAGGATATATCAGTTCAAATGGCAAACAATTTATTGCAAGCGTCGTTATTTGTAATACCAATTTAGTTGGATTGATTACGAATCAAGTAGAATTTTATTTATTTTAATCATTTTTTACATTTTTAGGAAATTAAATGAGTATAGCCAATTCTTGTCAGTATTGTCCCAAAAACTTATATAAATGAGAACATATAAATATATCTAATCATATTTAAGTGATAAATAATTTAAAAATAAAATACATATTAATTAAACAATATTTATTAATAATTATTAATTTATTAATAAGTTAGTTAAATCAACCAAAATGAGATGCAAAATCATAATTGTATGGAAGATTACTCATCATCCACCATCTTTCATATTTTTCCCTTGCGACATTTCAGTTGTTAAAAAAATATATTTTTAATTGTTGGCTATTTTTGCCTTACTCATCACACATTATAGCTACTTTTGCACACATTATTCATTTAAACAACACAACACATCCTGTTATTGTATACAAGCTCCTACAACAAATAGCCAAAAAATATTTTAATAAATTAATCATAAAAAAATAAAATTATAAATAGGGCCAATAAGTCCTTCATATTTCAACAAAGAATACGATTAATTCTTGTATTTATAAACTTATGATTCTATTTAATATGAAATTTATTTACTTTTAACTTATCAGTAATTATTAATTAAGAATGAGAGATATTCTTGCAGGTGGGCCGCCATGATGGCCTTCGTTGAATTATCAGTCACCAGAAACGTTTTACGTGGAAGATCAACAAGACATTATTAAGATACGAAAGAGTACAGAGTAACAAATCTCACATGAAACAACAAAATATTATTAAAAAAAGAGAAATAACAGGTAGATAGTGCAAGTACAGATTACATATTATAGTTACAAATTTTTAGACACCCACACACACACTCTCTCTCTCTCTCTCACATACTCAGAGCCAAGAGAGGTCGAAGCCCAGCGTGATTGCCAAATCTAAATTTCTCTCTCATTCTCTCTCTCTACAAATTCTCAGAATTCAGAGAAAGGTGATTCGATTCAATCTTGATATTTTCCTCGGGAATTCCTCGTATCTCAATAGTCTCTTTCTTCGTCTTTCAATTTATGTCTTCTTACAGAATATAATGTTCCAGATTTTCAAGGTACGTTTGTATACTCTATGTTCAGAAAACTGTTCGAATAAAATAAAAATAAAAAAATAAAAACAATTGTATTTTTGTTCTCGTTGTTTTTTTTTTCTTTCCTTTTTTTTGCTAAGATTCTAAGACATTGATCTTACCGATTACCTGTTTATTCTAATGTTTCAAGTTCTCGCCTTGTATCTCTATCTTTTACTCTTTATAAATACAGATTCAGAATTTTAATTATGTTCTTGTTTCGAAAGTGGGTTTTTTTTATGACTAATTTGTCTTTTTTTTATATATTTTAATTTTTAATTTATGCTTGTACGGTTGAAGGTTTCATGTATGGTTTGAAAATTCGAATTCTACATTTTGATCTGGAGATTTTAATATTCCCTAATTTCGACTAAAATTCATATTTAGACTGCTATTTCTAAAGCCCCCTTCGTAATTTATTTATTTAGTTTTCTGAATTTTGTTTTATTGTAATTATTATTTATAAATTATTACTTTGTTTCCTATTTTTGTTGGTGAAGATTAATAATGCTGTCTCTACAGCAGTACCCTAGTGGCCTCATCTTCTCTGCATCATTGACCAATAAATTTTTCTTTTAGATTCTTCTTTGGAACCCTGAGCTTTAGGTGGGTATTTTTTGGGTACATTTAAAAAAAAAAAAGGTTCCCTTTTATAGAAAATGGGATCTGCTTTTTCACATCTCATCATAAATACTTAATACTATTTATTATTAGTGTATTATTGTTGCAATAATTCATCTTAGCTATCAGATTGATCTTCCCTGTAATCATCCTTCTGCTACAAAAACTTGTATCATATGCGCTTAGTGTTGGAGTTCATCATGTCATTTATGGACGCTTTTTGGGTATAATGTGTTTAAACTTTTGTCAAATTACCATAATTTAACGATTGAATTATAAAGACGTTAACTGAACAATGTTTGTTTGATCATAATTTTTTTATATTTGATTGTTAATTTATAGTCTAACAGTAACATGAATACTCTACTCTTAAAATATTTTATTTTTTTCATTTATTTAATTAATTATTTTTTCTTATTTTTAAAAATTAAAAAAAAAATTATTTTTTAATTTTATTTCTTTTATAATTTTTATTTTAATATTTATCATTCTACATTTTAAATAAACATATTATAATAATAATATTTATTTTTTATCGAATACAATGTCTATTATAATTCTGGTTTAGATTACGTTTAGGTTCTACAAAATTACGATAGTGCCTTAATTTAAACATGTACGGATAAAAGAGCATAGGATGATGGAGGCAGTTTCCAAAAAGATTTTTTTTTATTTTTTTAAAAAAGCTTTTTTGAACAGAGAATGCACTTTTCTATTTTTTTTTTCTACAAGTAATCATTATTATTCTTCTTTTTCATGATGGGTAGGACTGGTCCTGAAATCTGAATAAAGATAAATGGAGGGAGACACTTATTCTGGACTTGGTAATGGAACCCAGATTGATGGCAAGACCTTACAGACATTTCAGAAGAATTTTGTTCAAGTTCAAAACATATTGGACCAGAACAGATTGCTTATTAATGAGATAAACCAAAACCATGAATCCAAAATACCTGACAATCTTAGCAGAAATGTGGGTCTCATTAGGGAACTCAACAGCAATATCAGGCGGGTAGTTGATCTTTACTCTGACCTCTCAACTTCTTTCACTAAATCAATTGAATCATCTTCTGAAGGTGATTCCGTTGGTGGTTTGAAATTTGATGGAAAAGCTGGTCATAAGAGGAATAGACCTATTTAGTTTTTATAGAGATGTTACTTTGATCATTGTTTTGCTTGCTTTGGTTAAGAGGAACAAGAAAGAAAAAAAAGTCCGTACTACTCTTATCTGTTGATCACTTGGAAAAAACATCATTAGATTCTGCAACTCTTTGGTTTTATCAATGTACTGTCACTACTAGCTCGCTCGCTCGCTCGCTCCCCCCCTCCTCCTACATTCCCTAGAGAATAATTGTACGGCATTTCCTATTGTAACATATGTGTTAGCCATGAGTTTCCAACTCTCATTCCAATTATATATATATCTGGTTTTGATTTTTGTATTTGAATACTATTTGGGCATCCTCTTTAACCGAAAATTTATGCTTTACCGAGTATGAATTTACCTTGTGTGCTCTCACAAACCAGATCCTAACTCTGATACTCGCACGCCCAACGATATGATATCAATTTTTAATAAAAAAAATTATTGTTTTCCTATTTAAGATAATTGATAGTTTAGGTTTTTGTTCAATTTCTTAACTTTACATAGAGCTGAAAAGATCTCAGAATAAATCTCATTATCTTGAATTCATAAAGAATTATACTTCGGGTTGGTGATAGTTGAATTCTTTTAATTATGTTAAAAGTAATCGTCTACTCAATTTATTATCTTTTATAACAGTTTTAATATTTTTATTTTAAAAAATTTACAGTAAAAAATCAAATAATATTTTTATTATTATTTATTTCTAGTATATTTGTATATGTTATTAAGATACTAATTTTATATACTATTTTTAATGATAGATAATAATGATTGAAAAATTAATATAAAAAATAAAAAAAATTAAATAAATTTGATTATTTATATGTATTGTAATTTTCTCGTAATAAAAAGGATAAACAACTATAAAAAAGAAAATGATCTAACATGCATAACTAAACTAAAGGATGTCTGTTATGGTATATTTCTCTAGCTTTTCCTAACTTTTGATCTGTTTGTCAGAAGAGACCGAAATCTCAAAAGGGTCTATCAATTTGCTTTTTAATAAAAAGATGTTATCACTATTAACACTCCACGATACACTTTTATTTCCTTTTGGCATATTATATGGCAGTTTTAATCCAGAGATAGGCTGAAAATCTTACATGAGAAATTGTGAAGGGGTTTGCAGATGCTGTTTTCAGTTTCTCTTAGGTATCCTTAATTTTTACTGTTGTTCTTGAACTCAAACATGAACATGATTATGATAACATTAAAACAAGATTAGATTAGAATTTATCGATAATTGTTTTTATAAAGTTTAAAAAAATCAGACTTATTTGACTAAAAGTTAATTTTTTTTATTGTATAAACAAACACGTGAACAACTCGATCAGATTAACACCTTATTTTCTCATTTAAATGAAAATTTAGTAGTTATATTAAAATAATAATCTTTTTACTATAAATTATAATTAATATCGTGTATTATTATCGATAATTATAATTAAATTTATATATAATTAAAAAATGATAAATTAATTATAATTACTTTATAAATGTAATATATAAAAGTTATTTATGAACTTATGTTTTCAGTTAAAAAGGGTGAACAAAACAAAACAAGCCTACAATATGTGCAAAGATGCTCTGAAATAATTGGAGGAAAGTAGCTTTAGATAAAAAAAATTTGGTTGCCAATTACACACCACCACAAGAGCAGAATCTCAGATAAGAGATGATGAGCCTTTTGACTATATTTTGTATTTGTTATATAACCCAATGACAGTACTTTACACATTTTGTTGGTACTACTAGACTACTAGTAGGAGGAAAATAAAGTAACACTCATAATAACAATAATATATAAGACTTGGTTCAAATTTTGAAAAAGGTACAAAACAAAGCACTATGGTTATATTAAGAGACAGATGGATATGTACACAGTGACCCCTACTATATGACAAGGGACCCAATAGTTCTTTGTTTTCTTGAGACTTAACTGAAATTCTCTATGCTTATCCCTTACTCTAAACTTAGCTTCTCTTTTTTCCTATTAATCTCATTATTTTATATTTCCTTTATGTAATAAATGTACTTTATGACTATATTAAAGTCTATTATTTCACACCATCTCTCTTCATTTCTCATTGAATACATGTACCTTGTTTATGTCCCACCTAATTTTTTGATCTAGCTAGAGAGAAATCGGGTATGGTGTCAATTTATATAATCATCCTCTAAATGAGTAGTTATAAATATTTTTAATTTTTTTATATTATTAAAAATATTGGGTTTTCTTTATATTATTAATTAACGAAAAATTATTTAAATATTTTATAGAAAAAATATCATATATGCTTACTACATTAAGTTAAAACGTTCATTTAATGCCTTAAGAAAAAAAAATATTTCATTTAATCTTTTATATAAAAATGACATATTTTGAATAAAATAATAATATTTTTTTAATTAGATAAAAAATTAATTTTTTATTTTAATATTTTATTATAAAAATTATAAAAATATTAAATGAATGGTTAAATTTATATAACAAAACTAATAGATATTAAGTAATTGGAAAATTTGTGATTCTTTGATAATTTTTATAAAATATAAAAGATTAAATGAGATATTTTTATATTACTTTGCATAAATTTAATGTAAATAAAATCTAAGATTATCTTATAATATCAATAAATATGTAAATTTGAGGGGAAAAAAGAGTACGACACGATTTACACCACTAAAATAAGGATGGTGATTACTGAAAATGAATTGTTTCTGTTTGAGAGTGATACTTCATCCGAATTGGTGGGCATTTATATTTTCATGAAATATATATACGTATTCACTGTTCTTCTTCTACACCATGATTTATCCATCACCATATATACGTATAAATATATAATTGTACACCCTGAAAAGTGACTTTCTTCTAATTATATACGAGCTAGGTATGTAATTTTAATTAAGAGGTGTTTATTCTTGAGTTCAAGGTAATCATGCATCAAGGGCTAGAAGGCTAGGAGAATGGCTAGAGAAACCAAATATTGCTATTATATATAACAAGTGCAATTGGGAATCTACTTTTTTAGCTAGCCAATTCTATGCTTTTGTTCCTTGAACATATATATATTTCCAGCAAATATATTGAAAATGAGTTATTGTTTGTTAATTTGGTCTTGAGGCTGGCCTCTACAATAATTCTTCATCTTATAGGCATGTATATACTGTATACAGGAATCTTACTATAATATTCCACACTCATGCCTCAAAAACACCATTTATCTTCTATTAATAATATTAATATAGCATTTAGTTATTCTAAACACCATTCATCTTAAGCAAATGGAAAAAAAAATTATTATTTTTAAAAAAAATTATTGATATCATATTATAATATTCATAATTTTTATACTATTAATCTAAATAAGCATATAAATTAACAATAAATCATAAACTTAATAGGTATAAATATTACATAGATTATCGTTTAAGAATAATTATATATAAAAAATCATTTTATTTAAAATAACTAATAATAAAATAAATATATAAGGAGAAGAAGATAAACGAAGAAGAACAAAAATGACTACCATTTCACTCTCCTTTAGCCACACTCTTTCCGTTGTCTATGAGGGAGTAGTACTGCAAGTCATTTAAGCTCTGTGTTTTATAAACATGTATATAACGAATAAACTATAAGTACTATTTTTACTCTTTTTTTTTTATATAAATCAAATCGTTCTATATATTGTCATCATATAACCTGTTAATTGATTTTTCTAACCTTTATTTTATATAAATATATATATTGAATTACAACTTGAATAGAACTCCACTTAATGCCGCCTGATAATGACTAAAGTCATAAATTAAACATTGATACACATATATTAAACTTATATTATTGTATCGATATTCACTGGAGAAAAAGAAATTGATGATCATGTAATTTTATTGCATACTCAGTATCAAAATCTTTAGAAATTATTTCTCGTACTTGAAATAGTTGATGTTATTTTAGATTAATAAAATATAAGATTAATATTATAATTTTAAAAAAAACATAAATATTCAATAATGAATTAAAAAAGCAAATATTTTTATTGGTAGAGTTTATAATCACAAACTAACAAACAACTCATCCAAAATCTCTACCCTATTAAGTTGCTTGTCAAGAAACAGATTTTTGAGAAATTATATATATGGGTATTAGATTATTATAACGTGATGAATCATATCAATGAAATAAAAAATAAATAAATATAATAATTTATTTAAAAAACACAATTATCTATTATATTTTAAAACACTTATTTCTAAATTAGTATATAATTGCTATTGATTTTCTCGATTTATATGCATGAATTTATTTTTTTAGAGAAGCGCCAAAAATAATCCACTATATTTTTTAAATGTCATTTTGGTCCAAACATGATAACTAATTAGGATCGAAAAACCCATTTAAAAATCTTAAATCTTAAAGAGCTTCAAAGATCCGAGACTAAAAGACCTCTTCTGAAATAACTATGGGCTTATTCAATCTCATCTTTAAAAATTTCCAATCAGCCATCAGCCTTGACCTACCAAAGCCTTAGATGGGGAGGGAGCTTTGCAGTTTTTATAAAATAAGTGTTTTAATTTAATTATTTTAATTTTATAACTTTAAAAAATGTGCATTTGTTCTTTAAAATTTAAAACTACTACACTTATAGGTACCATTTTAAGATTAAAGAACATATTTTTTGAAAAAAATTATAAAATTAAAAATCACTGACTTCATTTTTTTATAAAATACCCATAATATAAATACCTGCCATTGAAATTAATCTGTACTAAAACTTATGGTGCAACTAACCAGTGACCCTTTTGACCAAAACAAAAGTAATCAGTGATAACTTTCAAAACTCACATTTGTTGTTCAAGGGTACAAACATCCCCAAAAGAAATCAACAATCATAGACTAGAGTCTAGACACTAGAGTTACAATTCCAACATCTCAATTCTCAAATGCATGAATCAAATTATCATATTCCTATTACGGCTGAAAGCCTGAAACTAAATCAGTTGAGCTCAAAATGCACTTGGGGCAAAACTAAAGCTTCAACATAACAATGAAATGGAGACATTTCACCTACTGTAACTACTGGCATAGCTGCTCCACTGCAGCAACAATCTGGGCGGGTTGAACGACTGTCCATTCCTCTAGTGTTCCAGCATATGGGGTTGGCACATCCTGTGAAGACAAACACACAATTGGGGCATCTAAATAGTCATGGAAATTCTCGTTGATGGCAGCCGTCAAGCTAGCACCAATTCCACCAGTTCTCATGCACTCCTCTACAATCACCACACGATGTGTCTTTTTCACTGAATTTCCAATTGTATGCATATCAAATGGTTTCAATGACCTGATATCGATGACTTCAGGATCATAACCGTTATTCACCAAAGTTTTCGCCGCCTGCATCACATGATACCTCATCCGGGAATATGTGAGAATAGTCACATGCTCACCAGGCCTAACCATCTCGGCTTCCTCAAGAGAACATATATAATCTTCATCAGGAATTTTCTCCTTCAGGTTGTAAAGCAACACATGCTCAAAGAGTATCACAGGGTTGTCACTTCGAATAGCAGCTTTCATCAACCCCTTGGCATTATAAGGGGTCGAGCATGCCACCATCTGGATTCCAGGTATTGACTGAAAGTATGACTCCAAACGTTGCGAATGCTCAGCCCCAAGTTGTCGACCCACTCCACCAGGTCCACGAATGACAATTGGTATTTTAAACTGACCACCAGATGTATAGTGGAGCATACCACAGTTGTTGGAAATTTGATTGAAAGCTAAAAGAAGAAACCCCATGTTCATGCCCTCAACAATTGGTCTCAGACCAGTCATGGCAGCTCCAATGCCCATACCTGTGAAGGAGTTCTCAGCAATAGGAGTGTCAAGAACCCTTAGATCCCCGTACTTGGTTGCTAATCCTTTGGTCACCTTATATGAGCCTCCATAATGACCCACATCTTCGCCCATTACACACACTGTGGGATCCCTCTCCATTTCTTCTTCCAACCCTTCTTGAAGGGCTTCAAACAACAGAAGTTCATGCCTAAGGATAATTTAGTTGTTTACATTAGCTTGACACTCAAATAGAAATGCTAGTAGTTGTCTCTTAACAAATTATAAAATATAACGGTCCAATTAACTCTGATTATGACACTACTTATAAAATTAAAAAAATCATAATAGCAAAAGGCACTACTTTGAAGTATTTGCCACAAATCTGAAAATTTTGATTCGTTGTAAGAAGTCGACGATCACACCATAATCACATTACACGTGGTTTACATGGGGACTAAATCTTCAGAAATACAAAGGGAAATCAAATCCATAATTACTTTCATTTAAATAATACTTCATCCTGCATATTGCGATCAGCAGTCAACCTCATTGAGATAGCATTAAAAGAAAAGAAGAATAAAAAAAACATGTAACCAGCTTCTAAATATCCAGAGATAAATCTATTATCTACCCGCTGTTTGTATTCATAACAAAATTTTGAGTGACTAAAAGAAATCTGTCAACACTAACCACAGTAATAATCCAATGCAGGCTGAAGATCTGTTTATGTTAGAAATTGTTAAGAAATCATTTCTCTTAAAAACTTAAGCTATTCACATAACAACTAGCAATATTTTTATCCTTCTATAAATGTTGGTTCTATGTATTATGTAAGTGAAACACTTATAATTCAACAATCGATTAGTGGGTTTGAATACTCTGATATCATCTCAAAAGTTGTTAAGAAACCAATTATTATAAAAGCTCTATCGAAAGAAGGATTAACAATACTTTTATCAACATATTAGTCTACAATTACGAAGACAAATGCTATACAACAAAAGGAATGCTAATTGAACACATATTAAGAGAGAGAATCAGATGGTAGCTGAATTGTTTGAGTCTACCCTCTTCTCTAATTTGCAGAATCCCACAAATCCCGTCTCTTCCCTACACCCAGCGTTACACCCAAAGGGTGTTTTTGATTGATCCAAAAAAAAAGGAACACATATGAAGAGAGGAAATACAAGTAAAATGAAGGAAGAAATTTAAAGTCGTGTTATATTACTCATGGCAAAATGTTAATGCAAAATAAGCTGCCAATCTCGAGTCTATAAATTCAAGATTTCTAACTACACTGACAAAATGACAAATTGAAATTAACAAAACAAAAGGAAATAAATCATACCCGGGTTTCGATGCCGTTGAGGAAGCAGAGTTATCCGATCTTGTCTTTAAAAAAAAGAGAACACCCACAAACAGAATTAAATAAAAAAATCAATACCTCCCAAGCTGAAAATAGCGGTTCGAAACAACACAAAAATAAGATTAACCAACAAAAAAAAAGGGAGCATGAAGAAGATGCTTAACTGCAACTGCATTAGTAAACAGCTGACCACGATGAACTCTAGACTTTAGACTTGGATTCAGCTTCCCCTCGGATCTGACGACAAAGAAGCTCGCTTTCCTCTCTAAAAATAAAAACCCAATAGAGATATAAATTTAGAATCAAAGGAAATTAAGAAGGTGTGTAATTAAAAGAAGATAAATGCAAGTGATATGAGAGAGATGAAGTACGAGATGGGAGAAGCAGTTTGTTGGAATCGATAGGGTTGGATTTGGAAATAGAAGAGGAGGCTACTAAGGCCTTTGAAGCTCCCAAGCCCTGAACAAAGGTTGCCATTTTGATTGTTGTGTTTGATCCACACGACCACAATCACCACAAATCAAAATGGGATTCGAATTCCTGAATGGTGGGGAAATATATATAATGAAGTTGAATGGACGGAGGAACTGAGGTGAAGAGAAATTAGTTTGTTTGGTTTTGTGTACGGTGTTTGCTTAGCGTTGGGCGATTTATTTCAAGTGCTTGAAAAAAGTCAGGAAGTGATTATAACAATCAATCGCACATGACATGTGAATGAGTCCGCATAGTTTACATCGCCCTTGGTGAAGGGTGTGTGTGAAATTGGTTACTTAACTCAACCAACCCAAGACCTACGACACGAGAGCAAAGGGAAAACTAAATGATTTTTTTTTTGGGAAATTAAAGAAAAAATCCCACCCCCGATCTAAAGGTTTAAGGAAATGAGGTAATTTAACCCCTTTTATTTATTAATCGGTAAATTTAATATCTTACTCTATAAAAATAAAAGATTTTAGTGAAAAAAAGTTAGTTACAAAAAAAAAATTTATAAAGAAATTTAAACAGAAATTAGTGAGAATATTTTTATCATTTAACACATCTTATCAATAAAAAAAAATTATAAACATAATTAGTGAAAATATTATTGTATTTTACCTCTATCTTTTGATTAGAATATTTTTGATAATTTTATTTAAAATAAATAAATTTAAATTTATTAAATATTTTTTTGTCATCCTTTAAATAAATTAAATATCATATTCTCAAAGTTAAAGATTAAATAACAAATTTTGTATAAATAAAAAGATTTTTGTAACATTTCATAAAAAAAATGTTACACGTTTAAACTTAAGTGTATTTTAAATAATAGATAATTATTACATTAATTATAATATTTGAGAATAATTAATGGTGAAAGATTTATGAAGCTACTTATTTATAACTATCTACTACGTTCATCCATTTAAAATATTAAATTGTATTATGCGTGGCAAAAATTATTTTCTAAAAAAAGGAAAAACTGAAACATGTACGTTTATTTAACTAAGCACCAAAGAAAATCAAAGGACTAATTTGTCCTTATATGTTTTAGCAAGACAAGGGAGTTGTTTAGTAAAAATAAAAAAAGGAAACGAAAAGAAAAAACCAAAAATAAGGGAGTTGATTGTAACTTGAAAACCATACAAATATGTTAAATAAAGAGAGAAAAAGTATTAACTAACTCTATCATATTAAATACGGGGGAGTGTTATTTTGGTCTATTTAAGTTTGGTATTAAGTGATTTTTTAATTGTAAAATATATAAATTAGTTATTTTATTTGTATAAAAAGGATAAAAAAATAACAAAAGTCATTATTTAATTATTATTTTATAATTTATGAGAACAATTTTTTAAAAAGATTTATTTGTAATGCTATTTTAATCATTTTAATATATTCCCTTTTAATAAAAAAAACCTAACTCTACTCCAATTAGATGTCATAGTTTTCTCAAAAAATCATAAACATGATTAGTCTTTTTTATTGCTAAAACAACTCCCTCTTATCATTGTTTTCTATAAAAATAAAGGCTATTGAGGCGAAGATCATCGCTTGAAGGCCAGATGATAGCGTTGAATTAGGGTTTATTTTCTGACATCATTGGATAATGGGGGTTTAGCTTATTTTAGGGTTTTGTTGGATAACAATACTAGATAATGGGGGTTAGTCCTTTTAGGGGTTTTAGGGCTGTATGGTTCTTATTTTGTTAGGTTTTTCAAATCAATATTTTCAAAAATAATCCTTAAAATATTACTCAGATTCAAAGTTATATTATTTTAATATAAAATATCTTAATTTATCCTTAATCAACATTTAAAAAAAATACATTTTAAAATCAATTAATTTAAATAATACATACATGCTATAAAAAAGGGTATTCTGACACTTTTTCTATAAAAATATTAGTGTATTTATCCAAAAACAATTATAAAAAAATATTAAATATTAATATACATTTAGTATCTTAAATTTTAATTTTTTAAAAAAAGATGACAATTAATGATAAATAATATTTTTTTATTAAAATACTATCATTCTAGGTGTGTTTAAAAAAGGCATATATAAGAAAATAAATAACTCCATTTCTTATAGGAAACTGAAAGAGAATATTTCCTAAATCTCTTTCGTTCTTAACTCCCCTTATGTTTCATTCTTACTACATATTCTTCTTCTTTTTTGGGATAACTTTATCCTTCAAAAATTATAATATTTTAAAAATAATCTTAAAGCAAGATTTAGAATTATAATATACCTTTAATTTAGATTTAACATTTATTTAATTAATTTTTTAAATTTATCTTATTTTTATAAAAAATGACGATGATTAAGTAAATTTAATTTTTATTACCCTTTATTACTATTTTAGATGTTTATTTAATATTTAAAAGGTAATATGTTTTTTTGGTTATTTCTATTCTTACAAATTGTTAGCGATATTATAAAAAAAAATCAACACATTTATTTTGATTTTTTTTATTTTGATTTATCTCAATTAGGGATTAGTAAATACATCATAAAATACAATAAAAATTAGATAATTTAACGATAATAAAATAAAAATTGATATGAAAAAATTAAAAAAATAATAAATATAATACGCTTAAAACTTTTAATTATTAAAATAATATTATTTCACATATTCATTATATAAAAAAGACTAATATTTAATTTCATTACGAACGATGTTTAATTTAACGGTATTCAAATTATATTATAATTATTTAAATTCGTTAATTATTAAATACTATCTAATATTATTAATGTGTTATTTTTATTGTTATAATTTTTAAGTGTATTATTTTTTATAATTTTTTAAAAAAATTTACAAAATATTCGTTTTAAAATTTGATTATTTTTTTTAAAAATTATAAATATAAATATAAATATTTTTTAGAATTTTTTATTTATTATTTCCATAAATTTATATTTTTTATTAATAACTCATATTTTAATTACTATGTAATAAAAATAATATTTTAATAATAAAATTATTAAAATAAAATTATTAAAATAAAATTATTTATTATTAATTTACATATTTATTAATAAATGATTAAAAATAATTTTTAAAACCTGAATACTAAATGATACAAAGTTTTTAATAAAATAGAATCTTAACTACATGGAGAGCATCCGTTCAAAACTACACGCATAGACAATATTGACCGTCCAATCTATATCTCTTTACATATATAAATTCGTAATCTCCACAAAACCCTAATTGGACATCAACCTAGGGTTTGTATATTTAGACTGACCGCCTTCGCAGATCTGTTTTCCTTTGTTGTATATCGGCAATAATGGCGACCCAAATGAGCAAGAAGAAGAAGGTTCATCCCAAACTTTGTTGTTCCTGCCAAAAGATTTATATTTGTTCTTATTAGTTGAACTTACTGTTGGTTTAGTCGTTTTCTAAGTGGCTGTTTTGACAATTTTCTGCAGTTTGTATCCGATGGAGTTTTCTTCGCCGAGTTGAATGAAGTCCTGACCAGGGAGTTAGCAGAAGATGGCTACTCTGGTGTCGAAGTTAGGGTCACGCCTATGCGCACCGAGATCATAATCAGAGCCACAAGAACCCAAAATGTGCTTGGTCCGATTCTCATTTGTTTCTATTCCTTTAAGTTCCTTAATGATATTCCATTTGATATAATGTGGTTTTTTTATTTAATTAGATTTGTGGTTCGATTTGTAGGTGAAAAGGGTAGGAGGATCAGGGAGCTGACTTCTGTAGTACAAAAGAGGTTCAAGTTCCCAGAGAACAGCGTAGAGCTTTACGCTGAGAAGGTAAACAACAGAGGGCTTTGTGCAATTGCCCAAGCAGAATCTCTCCGATACAAACTTCTTGGTGGTCTTGCTGTTCGTAGGTTAGTAGTATGTTTTTTATTTACTTTATTCTCATTCATTTTTGTTTATTCTGTTAATTATTCTTGTGCATGTTATGTATAAGCAAATTGGTGTTTTTCTTTACCCACTTTGTGTTGGAAAATGACCTTATAAAATTATAAAATTCCTGTTTTCAATTCAAGATGTGCATTTTCTAGTGGTGCCAATTTGTAGTACAACCCAAAACTCAAACATGATATTATTTATTTTCTTAAGTAGAATTGAATGCTAATTCTTTTGTGCCTGTCAAATATTGGGTTTTCATTCCATTATTAATAATTATCTTGGCTTAAAATAGTTTAAACGTTTTACAATATTAAAAATGTGTGAATTTGAACCGGGGAAAGGCCAACATGCAAAACACTAATCAACACAAAAACACATAACACTACATAATTGACAACTCCTATCATTTTCCTTTTTATTTTTTGCCCAATGCCTGTGTATTTGTTTCATAGCTACCTAATGTCATTTGGTGTTTCTTTTCAACCAATTTATCTGTCATCTACAAAGCAAATATGTCTTCTCTGTACCATGTTTGTGTCGGAAGTTGACAACATTGATATGCTATTGCAGGGCTACTATAACATTATAAAATGTCCCTTTATTTTGTGTGTCCTGATTGCAACATTTTTTTCTAGTTATTTTGCTGATTTCCTTGAACTAATTCTTTTTTATGCTTGAAACTTTTAATTCGATCATAAAAGTAATTTTGATCTTCACATGTTTCTCTGCTTGCAGCTTGTTTTGGATCTTATACGTTTATCTATTTTTCATGCCTTTTGGTTTAAATATGCAAGAGGCATTGAAAATTGAACATTAGCAAATCCAATGTTGTGCTTAATAGATAATAAAAATTAGGCAATCCATGTATCCCGCTTCTGAAATATGATTTATGTTGCATTTCATGAAAGATAGTGCTTTTTTATGTTCTAGTTGGACATTCGTACTTACATTAATCTAATTTTGATGAGATAATTTGCTCTTTACATCCTCCAGGGCCTGCTATGGTGTTTTGAGGTTTGTTATGGAAAGTGGTGCCAAGGGTTGTGAGGTTCGTTTACTTTTTCATTCAGCCTCTGCTAGTTTCTTTTTTCATACTAAAGCTAACGATTTGTATTTTGTTCATAATCAGGTTATTGTCAGCGGAAAGCTCAGGGCTCAACGTGCCAAATCAATGAAGTTCAAGGATGGATACATGATCTCCTCTGGTCAACCAGTCAATGAGTACATTGACTCTGCTGTGAGACATGTTCTTCTTAGACAGGTTGAGTAGTTGATAGCCTTGTTTCTCAGTCTTGCACTTTTCTTTCACTGATAACAATTGCTTTGTGCTATTGTGCTGATGGAATGGCATAATGTAACGCAGGGTGTACTTGGTATCAAGGTTAAGATTATGCTCGGCTGGGATCCCGAGGGAAAGCAGGGTCCCACTACTCCATTACCAGATCTTGTTACAATTCGTACTCCCAAAACAGAAGAGGAATACTCAAGGTCTGCTGCTTTGTTGCCACCCGTCGATATCGACCTCCCTGTCCAAATCCCAGTTGCTTAAGCTGTTGACCAATGTGTTCGAATGAGTAATCCCCTATCCAGTATTTTCAGTTTTGGGCTGTAGTTTTATTTTCATTAATGTTTAGTGCCAAAGACTTTTGAATGTTTCAACTACACAATTCTAATTATTTCATAAATAGTGAAGACGGTTGTGCTTGTACTTTTTTGCAGAGTTTTGTCCAATAGATTCGTACTCGCACCAATTACTGCATTAAATTATTTTTTGCGACCAAATTATGCTTTTTTACTCTGACCCATAAAAAAAATTTCCTTTTTTGACTGCATCAATATCACCATATTTCGATTACAATTGCTGTTAGAAATACATAAAAAATTGAATAAATTAACTTTTTATTCTTACGGTAGAAAAGAAATACTTATTTTTAGGCTTGTAATTGTAGTACAGTTGTATTATGTTTGTAATGTCTTATATGACGCCATAATAAATGTTCATATGGATAAAATGTTTCCCCCAACTTCTTATCTCCATACGATGGATCATGTCTTCTCTATAACTAGTATAGTTTCTAACATATGAAATCTTTCGTTGAGAGGTGCGAAGAAGGGGGTTCATTCAATAAAGATCTTGCGTTTCAGTTCAGAATCTATTTTCACTATTTTTACTACCTAGTTATCTTTCCGTGGCATTTGTTTCCTCTTCAACTCACAGTGCTTTATAGGTAGGCATTTTTGAGGTCATAAATAATCGATAATAATAAAGGCAAAAAATAAAGTATATTTATGTTGATTAATATCATACAAAATTGTCGCTTCATAAATGGTAATTAGAATTAGGGATGTTGATTGGCCCATGCCTCATTTAAGTATGTATTTTTGATGGGTTGTTGATTCTTTATCAAAAATTCGTGTATTTTACAGAATTTAGAGATTCTTTATATATAAATTAAATTTTAATAATTTAATTATCCATAAAATTTTGAATATATTTATTCATTAGTAATTAAATTTAATAAATTTAAATGTAGAGTATAAATTATAACCGTAATTAAATACTTTATTTTGTTAGTTTAATAATTATTACTACAATATTTTTATCTAATATATCATTATATAATATTTTATTATTAAAGTATTGATTTATTTATAAAATATGATTTTTTAATTTAAAAAAATTCAACTATAAAATTTTATAAAATTATAATTTATTTAAAAAAAAACTACAAGGAAATAATAGGGGTGAGTAAATCTTAACCCCTTTCTATCACCCATGAGAATTCTCCGTATGTGTTGGGTATAGAAAATTCTATAATTAATTAATTTGAGCAGTTTAATCCTGTAATTATTGAGATACTTATAACTTCCTAATTAGAATAGGTTGAAGATTGCTTTGGTTAAGGCTGATAGGTCAAATATTAGTTCATAAAGCCCTGCAACATCTTAATGCGAAACAAAAGAATATAGCCAACTAGAACATATTATATCATGCCTTGCAAGACACTAAACAAAAACTATGGATTAAGCAACACACAAAGGCTAAAAAATACCAGTACAAAAAAGACAACAATGCGAAACAAAGGAAAACAGGAAACTAATACTACCACTACTCCACAAACAGAGAAATCAAACCATCAGCAATGAAAAACTTAAGGCCAATGCCTCCTTCCCTATCCAGGCACAACAGAAGAACCTTTGTTCCTCAGGGCAGCATATCGATCAGCAACATCGCACACCTTTATCACCAACTCAAGAGATTCCTACTTCTCCTTAGTAAAGCCCCGGAATACAAGCATGAAATCCAGGGTGTCAAGACAATTGAGTACATTTTCCATACCTGAATAGCCTGAACCAGACCAGGAAAATGCAGATGAAACTGATCGAGCACAAGCAGGAAATGCAAAGCAATCCAAAGAACACCAAAGGAGAGCAAAAGTGAACCGAGCAATTGTAAAGCTCAAATCAGCTAGCCTAGAACAAGTCCAGAGAGGTTAAAAGCTCTCGGATAGCTGTCTACAGAGAATAATCTTGTTCACACAAATTTTTCCAAGAAGGAGCAAAAACTCGAAATTTGAAAAAAGCTTTCGTAAACGGCATGGAGACCAAAGAAGATCTAGCAGTAGAATAGCGAAAGAACGAAGTGAAGGTTGGAGATGTAGAGGGAATGTGAACGAGAAGAGAAAACTCCTTGGCGTAGGGCGTTACATAGCTCCAAACCTCAAAAATGGAAATCGCTTTTCCTAGAAAGGAATCGAGAAACGCTAGGGCTTTGCAAAATATAGAACAAAATCAGCAAATTTTTTGGAGAAATTGGCGAAGACAATGGGGGATTTGAGAAAAATCGGAAACCCTAGCAGAGCCTTTGAAGTGAGTGACTTTGTTTAGGAATCTCTCTAGTTAAGCATTTTCTAGGACAGTTGATAGCCAAAAAAACATAGAAAATAAATGGTTTTTTAGTGATCTTTATGGTTGTTCGTTGTGCCAAAATGAAAAATAAATTTCTGAATTGACACTTCGTTTGAATTATAATTTATAACAGAGTCGCATGCTACACAAGAAAAATACAGAGAGAAGTACTAAGCAAAAACATAAAAATAAAAATTGAAGAGTCTTAGCATTTCTAAGGATGAATAAATCAATATCTCAACCTCGCTTAACGGGATCGAAATTAGAAACACCAACCACAGCACCAATGATGGCAAATAGTACAATTCCACCAGCAGCAATGCTAAGCAGGAAGTTGTTAAGAGATGGTGTAACCCCCGTTCCTGCAGCTTCAGCAACCTCAGGGATCACCATCGAGGCTGTTAACGCAGCCGCGGTGAGTCCGGTGACCGCCTTTTCTTTCAATGAAGCCCTCGCTTCAAGATTCCTACTTGATTTTGATGCTCCTACAGCCTTTGAATACCTCAATGGCAATGGCTTGAAGAAAGCCTCAGAGCTTGGGACCCTCTTTTGGCTTGCTTGAGTCAATGGCATAGCCATGGAAATTGTACAAGTTGCAGCCATTTTTGTTTCTCTTGATGTCTCTTACTGACAGCTTCTCTGTGTGAATTTGATTCTAAAACTGAGGGTTTAGTATTTTTGAAAGTAAAGGCTAAGATAGTGTTGGAAAATGAATCATATAATGAGAGGTGGGAAAACTTTTGATTTTAGGGGAATTTCTTATCTTACGTGGCAACCTTTAAATTCAGGATTGGTAGATAAGGTTATCTTATTTTGGGAAGGATTTTTATAATGAGAAATTTGAAAGAAAATAAGCCGGGTGAATTATATGCTTATAGATAGTACTTAAATAGTTAAATGCATGTATATTTATTTTATTAATTTTTTTTATAATTATTTAAAAAATTAAAAGATTAAATTATATTTGAACTAAATTTACACGTTTGATTATAAAATGAATAGTCCTTTAATAAATAGAAAAAAAAAGACTGAGAAAACTTTATTAACAATAATATAGAACAAAATTAATTGTAAAATATTAATAAATATCAACTTATTAGAAATATTGTTAGTTTCAATCAAACTTTTATAAAAGATAAAATAAAATACAAATAAGATAATATAGAGATCTATATATGAAAATATTTTCTTAATTAAATTTTACTATTGTTGATAATTTAATATAGATAAAATTTAAATTTTAAAAAATAAATAACGTGTCTTATGATACATATTATGATTTTGAAATTTTAATAGATGAAAATTATAAATTTTTATTGGTTTAAAAAAATGACAATGACATGGACCATATAATAGATTATTTTCTTTACTTCATAAACTATTATCATTTATTTTTATTGTTTCTTGGTTACTTGACTAATAGTTAATACTATGTTAATTTAATAAAAAATTTAACTTCTAACGTTTTTTTTAAATAGCAAACTTACTTTTAACTCACTGCCTACCTATAAAGAAACTATCACCCATATCTTTTAAAATAATAATTCTAATTAAATAAATTAAAAGATTATAATTTTAAGTATATTTACTTTCAAGAAATTCAAATTAAATATAATCACATTGTTATTAATAAGTGATTTAAGTAATTAACTTTTGTATCACTGTCTAATAAAATCTATTATTATTTTACATATTACTTTACAAACAATAATAAACTTTTTGTATCACTATTTAATAAAATCTATTATTATTTTATATATTCACTTTACAAACAATAATAAACATAATATTATGTAAGAAAAAAATTTTTGTTAAAAAAATGAGCTTATTTATTAATTTTTACATTATTTTATTATATAAATTTGAAATAAAAATTTAAGCATTTACGAGATTAACAAAATAATAATCAAATTATTAAAAAATATTGAAATAAATTTCAAAGAATACTAAAAATAATAAAAATTATAGTGTTTGTAAAAATCTTCTTCAAACAAAATGCATAAAAATATGAAAAAAAAATATATATACCACATAAAATATAAAATAACTTGTAAAGGACAATGACATTATCATAAAATTAGAAAAAAAATTTGAAGATTAATAAAAGAGATTAATTTTATTTATTAAAATAAATAATTATTTATCTTAATATTTAAATTAATGTAAATTATTCATGAATTATTGTTAATATAATCTGTTTTTCCTACTAAAGATGAAATCTATATATTTTTATAATAATTATGCATTTAAGAAAGGAAAAAAACGATAACTAAGAAAGAAAAAAACTTTTAAATATAAAAGATAAGGTCACAATTATCTTATTTATAGAAAAAGTCATATATAAGCTAAAAATGCATGATTTGATTTTGACTTTTATATTTTTCTCTAAAATAATTATATCGTGTAATTAAAGAAAAAGGCAAGACAATAATCAAGAAATTTATAGCAAGTATATTTGAAGAGGGCACTTTAAATTATTACGGATTATTGCATAGCATACAACCCATTTTATTATTTATGCAATTAAACGAATATCATAAATATATTAAATATATGATTTTTTTTATAATATGATGATAATACTTTTTAAGAGGTTAAAAACGAAAACATATATAAGTGACTTCTATGTAAAACAAAAGGAAATATTTATAAGTAAATAATTAAGAAACAAAACAGGGCACTTTAAATGCTTTACATCAACAAAAAGAGACTGATTAAAAAAAAAATAGAAAGCTGCAACAATCAGGGTTTCCCTCATTTCACCAACAAATTTTTTGTGGTTGATGTCTTTTAGTTTGTAAAAAATATTCCAATCATAAATAAAAATTTACAAGAATTGTATATTCGTGTTTATGCATGGAATTTTCCCTCAAAAAACTATGAGCATGTTTGTTATTACTTAAGATATATTTTTTAAAATGTAAGAAAAATATAAAAATTAAACATTGATTTAAATAAATTTTTATAATAAAATTATTTTGATAAGTAAAAAAATTATATAAAAAATTAATACTATTTTAAATATAAATTATTTTATTAAAATATTTATTATTAATTTTATTTGATTATATTATATAAATTGTTACCTACATAAGAATTATAATACAATTCATTACGGAATTCATTACGGTTTAATCAACTATGATCATTCTTAACATATTTAGTACTATTTACCAAAATGCATTTTAAACTGTTAATCGCACAAGGATCTTTTCATCTACAACCACGAATAGCTATTTGAAATTCACATTTTTGTGAGGTAAGCAATCAAGCAACCATGACTCTAGAAGAAAAGAACATACTTGCAGGAGATCCTTGCACCATAAACCAGATCACCGGTCACCGCCATGTAGGTAGAGGTGCTGAAGCAGCTGAACCAACATAGTTTAACTGAACCTCCAGAGGAAGCATGTGATATTTTATACCAAGCTCTTCAAATATTTTCTTCAGCTCTAGTACTAGTTCAGACCTGCGGCTACTCTTATCTCCATAGTTTTGAAAATTGATGGTATGTGTTACATAAAGACCAATTTTCAACTTGTTCACATCCTCAATATCCTTAAACACCACACTGTGTCCGGGACGCCAGTGTTGAGGCTTACTTTCCAAGTACCTAGAGTTTTTAAAAAAATCGAACGACACCTCGTTCAAAAATTCAATACCAACAACATTATAACATATAATAGTAGTAAGCAGTATTAGTTAGAAACTTAGAAATGTCAAAACTCAAAACCATTCAAACAAAAATTGGTGAAAGGAGAGAAGTGTAATGGGGTTTTAGTAAGTTTCAATCCAGACTTTTCTGATAATATAAATTTTCTATGACCAACCTAAGTAGAAAAGAAAATTTAGAATCTACCAACTCTGTAGAAGCACTACTTTTATCAATGAGTCAAGACCAATGTACTTCTAGCTACTGAACTCCACAAGTTTCGAGTGTTTGATTGTTCGAAAGTAAGACAGAAGAGGATTTACAGATTCAAAAACACTTAAAACATCTTGACCTTTCATCAGTGCATGCCCTATAGAGATAGTGTTACATGCTATGGAATTGGTTTCGTTGACTAGAGATTGCTTAAGGTGATACCAAATGAACTGACAGGTATAATTTTAGCAAACATGTAATAATAAGAATAAGGTGCTAAGATGGGATTCACATACGCTTTTATTCTGGCCTTTAATGCTGCAATGGTCTCGAGTGACGTGGAAAAATCGACGGCAAATTCAACAGAATCCCCCATTTCTGGGCTTCTATAGAAGTTGCTGATGGGTTTGGTAGCTAGAACTGAATTTGGATAAAAAATCTTCTCATTGTCATATCTCAAAAAGACGGTTGTCAAAATGTTCATTTCTTCAACGACCATCTGCAACGTCCCAAATTATCAAACAAGGTTTGAGGAAATTAATGAGGTAACAGATAGTGAAGGTTAGGCGGGTACCTGTACTCCATCAACAACACAACGATCTCCTACATCAAATGGATGCATTATAAATACAAAAATAATGGCTTCAAATACAGTTTTAGCACTGTTACCAAATACAAACACCACCAATAAAAGCTGAGATGAAATGAAGACAAGTATTTGTGTTGTCAAAAATCCCATCAAGAGTAACCACACAATAATGATTACAACAATTAAGATCACTGAAACAAGCCTATTCAACTCTTCTACGGCTGTTTTAGTATCGTTTAAGGAATGGACCAATGCTTTGCGTTCAAGGTAAACATTCACCTGCGAAATTTTACGATATAAAAGATCACCAGTTCGTAAAAGTGCAGATATATATGTTACACACAAAATAACTGTAGCTGCTTACAAAGATTTTTAAGATCTTATAGCAATGTTCACATCATGATAAAACTACAATCATATCTAGTTCTTTCCAAGACTTATTAGAGACTAAAGTATTTGAAAGTGCAGTGTCGAAGTGAAATATGTGAATGTTGATTCTTGTGGTAATATAATGAACAACCTTTATGTAAAACTTATCAAACAAGTTTCTGAAGATTGTCTGGATAGATGTAAAAAGAGCTTGCTTTGGTATAATTTAATAAATAAGAACTTTGATAAAGAAATTTACCAGCCAGTTTTTCAAACTCTTTCTCTTGATCTTCCCAATTTCTGTTGCTCCTTCAAACAGTGGAAACACAAGGTCTACCTCTTCTCTTCTCAAAAAGCGCAAGAGGTCATCTTCATCAATGTACCTATCCATTCAAATAGCCTATATAAGTCTAAAACTCTACACATCAAAAAGTTGTTCTGAATCATGCAAAAACAAATTGTTATAAGCGCTTTCAAGTCTCAGAAAAAGGATTTTGTTCTTAATAAAAGAACACAAATTATATGCTTTTTACTGAAAACACTCTCTCCTAAACTTGTTCTTGACAAAAGCCGCTTTCAAAATAAGCACAAACAACATACAATAAAACATTGGGAAAATAATAGGAAGCTAGAAAAAGTATATCGACTCACCTGCTACCAGGCTTGGCTACATTCTGGAATATCCTATAAGCAGCAGCCTTAGCTTCCCACTCACTAGTAATCTCATTATCCTTCTGCTCATCTTCATAATCATCATCAGCAAGTGTATTAGAAATGGTAGACAATCCCGAAACTCGTATCACATCAATTAACCCTTTCATGGTCCAAGCAGAAACTTTCTCTTGTTTCATCTTCTTAAGCTTATCTACATCAATAACCTCTTCTTTAAACCCTTGTATCCCCTCTTCCTTTTCCTTCAATTTTCTGAAGCTCAGCTGTCCTGTACTCGCCGTATTCCCAATCCTTTCTGCCATCTCCATCAATGGAGGACCAGAAAGAGTCCTTAAAACATACTGATGAAAAAGCGATTCTTGAATCCTATCAAAGAATTTTGTGCATTGAAAAGTAGTAGACAGTAATTTTACTAACAATGTTTTCACCAACCATAAGGCTGCTCCAATTAGAAATGATGCTAGAGCCCATGTAGCATGGTTAAGAATCTTAGTGGTTTTCTTAGACCTTCTCACTCCTCGATTAAACAACAAACCCCAAGCCAAAAGTACCAAACCTATCCAAATGAAAATTTGCACACTTCTCTTCAATCCATAAACAAAATACAGAACCTTCTTTTTGAACAAAAAATTAATCTCAATCAAAAAAACAAAAACGTTAATCAACCACTCTGTAACTAGCCTACCACAGATTATTACCAACACAAGCACACACCATTTCCATAATTCCAAACCCCAAATCACTTTGTTTTGCAATAGGGGCACAGTTAATGTAGCAATCCAAAAACCGAAAATACACACAAATGAAAACCATTCAATAAAAATCAAAACTTTAACCTTCTTTCTAGTCTTCTGACCCACTTTTAAATCAGCTGTCTTGTAAACTTCATCATCATCATCATCCTCACCTCCTGGTGTTCCAATCAATGGGGTTCGAGGAGTAACAGGAGCTGATTTTAGAGAGTCTCTTGGAGTATTAGATTTAGAAGTAGGTTTGTTATTTGGGGATGTTAAATTTGGTGATCTTACAAAAGGTGAATTTGTATTAGACTTTAAATCGGTTTTCTCTTCTGCCAAATTTACTTGTGTAGGATAAGGTGGTTCCACTAATCTTGACTTGGGTTTTGAGAAGGAGGACTTTGCAAGCGATACTCGTCGAAGAACGGTCCCAGTTGGAACTTTTGGAGGCTTATTCGTGATGGGACTAGAGTTTAAAACCGTAAACTCTGGTGAAGCAGAGCCTGTAACAGGGGACATTGAAACTTCATATTTATGATTTTGATGCTCTGTTAGCTCAAGATTTGACTGCCTAGAACCATTCGGAGAAAAAGAGTAATCTCTGCTGGTTGGTTTAGTGGCACTAGAGGGTTCTTTGGTATTCGAAATCTGCAGAACCACTTCTTTTGTTCCTTTATTCTCTGCCACGCCTTTTCCAATCTCCATGGCTGGTTATTCTCAAATAGTCATGCAAGCTTTTGAACTTTGAGGCAAAGCTGACAACTTTGTAGGAAAAAAGGGACGAATTTTCTTGAAGAGCTAACTGCTAAAGCACAATGCTCGTTGTGAAAAGCAGAGAATCTGAAAATTGAAAGGAAAACAAAAGGAGAAAAGTGGTGGGAATTTGGCAGAGTGATCCAAACTCGACAAGCTTACTAAATGAAGAATTAGGGGGAGCTGCTTGTTCCAAAGAAAAAATGGTAAATAAAGAAGCAAAAGCTTGAACGTGGAATGTTTGTTGAGAAACAAGCCAATTTTGACATTTAATTTATAGTTGATAAATCACCTTTACTCAAACAGAGGGGGCTTTCAGCTTAGATAGTATCTTCCCAGGTGAGACTATTTAGATTTCATTCAACTGCTTCCTCCACAAGGCCAACTTGTAATTTGTTAAATTTTCCGGTTGTTAATATGCTGTATAACAATATTCCTGTTATTATTAATCCATTATTTAAGCGTGTTATTTATTATTAATCCATTATTGACACGTTCTTTGACACCTCTTGATAAAATACATGAATAGTGATATATGTGATCATGCGAAATAAAATAATATTATTAGTAAGATTTTAATATTTAAATAACATTAAATAATATAATTAAAATAAAATAATATTTTTAAAATATATAGGGTACTTAATTTAATAAAAGTGAGCTATTCCGTTGGAATTAAAGACATTAATTTTTTCATGGCAATGACTTGTATCAGGTATTTTTAAATTATTAAAGACATTGATTTTTTCATGGCAATGACGTGTATCAGGTATTTTTAAATTATTTGTATAATATTTTATTTATTTTATAAAAAAAGCAAATAAGTAAAAAGATTATTTTTTCATTATTTTTTTCCCTTCTAGATTTGTGTTGGTGGTGGCTTGTTGCTAATTGGATTTAGATTTAGAAGAAAGGTTACTTTTTTTTTTATCCTTTCCATTTAAGTTCGTAATGCACTTATTTGAATTTTTTTTAATACCAAATCAGTGAAATTAGTGTTATTTTTTTAACAAGACGTTACCCATGTTTTTAAAGTAATATAATAATAATATTTCCTTTATTTTAATATATATTTAATATTTTAATAATATTGATATTAAAGAAAAAACATACATTATATCCATAATCTTTATATTTAATTTTTGATACATTATTGGTTTAAAATTTTAATTTAATTAAAAATTTCAACATATACTATACACATAGATAAAAAATTAATTATATATTAATCTTTAAAATAATTAAAGAATAAAAAAATTCTTTAAAATATTATGAACCATAAAAGATGTTAGTTTAACCCCAAAATCAAAAGAATTCACAAAAGTTAATAGAGAGTATTCAAAATTTTTAAAGAAGTCGAATCACGTTGAAAATAATAATTTTACTATAAAATTCATAGGAAAATAAATGACTTTGTGATAAAGATATAGAGTTTTTATTTTTTACTAAACAAATAAGCAAACAAGAAGACTCAGGTTATAAAATTAAAAACAAAATATAAGCTTAAAAATTGTGAACAATCCTAAAAAAATAGGAATGCTAACTAAATATTTTAACTTAATCATAAATCAAGAATAATAAAAATACGTAAATAATCTATATAATATAAAAATGCATATTATAAACCATGATAAACAATAAATATAGAGAAAAAATGTGACAATGCTCACATATTTAAACTTAAAAAATATATATTAATTCTTTAAAAAATGCATCTAAAGTAAAAGATAAACACTAAAGAATAAGAAATAAAATGAAAATTAACACATAAAATACTAAGTAATAGAGAGAAAATAATCTAGCACGATAAAAGAGATATAAACTACATAATATTACATATGAATGACATATAACGAAAAAATATCATAATATTTTAATATTATATAATAAAATCATGTGATATGATAATCATGTAGTTTAAAAAAATGATTGTATGAAAATTGAGAGATGATTCACATGTGAGAAATAACTTTAAAGAGGAGTTTATTTTTTATTTTTTGTCCATTTATGTGATATATGCAAAAAAAAATTAAATATTAATTTAGATTATTAGTATTACTTAAAATTGAATTTACATACATATTTTTGTTAAATAAGAGTATTATTAAAGTATCAAATCTTTTAAATAACTCAATTATTTTTTACTTATATCACATATATTAATATGTAATACAATTCTTAATTTAAAATATAAAATTAAAACATTTATGTATTTTAAAGTAAATAAGAGAGTTATTATTATACTACTTTAAGAATATTAATATATACACACTTGGGTTACTTTTTAGTTAAAAAAGATACTACTAAGATACATAATATGAAATGAAATATATTTAAATCATAAATATTACTCTTAAATGTTTTTTTAAATGAGCTCAATTTTTTAATATGTGTTAAATTTTATGTATAAATTAATCAGATGATCAACAATAAATAAATTAATCAGAAGAATGGTAAAAGAGAGTTTGCTTAAATATAACAAAATATGTCATAAATAATAATGAGAATCAATTTTAAGAGAATAAGCTCTCACATTAAATCTAAATCTAAATACATTATAATAAATTACACTATAACTGGTATGATTTTTTTTTTAAGATAAACAACTATCTATCTACTAGAGAAGGCTACTATTATCTCAAAAAAAATTCTTTAGAAATTATAAATGTATGGCAGCTTGGCAATGAATAGTGTAGTTAAGATTATTATTTTTAGATTAATAAATAGTAAGAAGGCATTGAACAAGATGTTTGAAAGATTGAATGTTCATCTAAAATTTGACCAAACAAACCGTTATATTTAACTCTCATCGTTTAAATAAAAATAAAAATGAGAAAGAAAAAATTATTTACGTCCAAACACAATTATTATTTAATTTACACATTAAGCATCGTACAGTGTCGTTACTCGTTGCAATTTTTGGAAAAGAGGTAGGTCAACGCTAATATGAAGGCTTGGGAAAAATATATAGCAATACTACTAAAACTTAATTTGATTAATTTCAAATTTTTATTACAATAAAAAGAAATTTCAAATTTTAAGGGGGCACCGATGATATTTCTGATAGTATCTTAAAGCTCGGTTTGAAAATTAGAATGCGTGGTGGCTGCAAGTTTGAGTTACGTTTGAACTTTGACCCAAAATAGCAATTTTTATATTGCAAGTGTCATGTCTAACCTCGCAAATAAATATATATATATTTGAATTGATCAACATATACAGCAGAGAAATACGTACACTAAAACTCTTTCATTCCGGTTTAAATTTTAAATTGTAATAAATACCATTTCATTTAAAATTTTAATAATTTTAAAAAATAAAACTAAATAGAAAACAATGAAATGAGATAACAAGTGACATTCAACTGAAGATTAAACTATATTATAAGATACACATGTAATGTTATATATTAATTAATGATAATATTATGATAAAGTTTATGAAAATTAAGAATGTTTTAAATATTAAGTTAATTTTTTGTGATTAAAAAACTCATTATTTTTATAAATTATAATATAGTATCAAAGCTTAAATCATTGATAACAAAAAAAACTTTAAATCTCTACTAAAAAAAATAAAATTAGCATTGTTAAAAAAAATGATCTTAATATAATAGAATATATTAAAAATATAAAATGAGGTATTTTACTATAAATAATGATCAAGATGCGGAAGTAATGTATCAAATTAATTAATAATAATATAATATAATATAATTTTTAAGATTTTTATGCGATTGAAATGCATAATATTAGCTATTAACGTAATATTTATTTCAGTGTTCTGTTGGTTATTTTAATATATTTACCTTGTCCTAATACTGTTATACATAGTTTGTTAATTAACTAGTATGTTTTAATTACAATAAAAATTATATTTGTAATAACAAGGAAAGACAAATCGATCTAAATAGTTAAATGCTTTGTTTTCATATTAAAATGCCATTTAATATATATATATATATATATAATAATGTAAATGTGTGTAAAAATACAGTATCATTGTAGGTTTATTTTCGGTGTACCAGTTCTCAATGACTCATGGCTCGGTCAATTACATAAGTTTTGTGCATATATCCACACACCTAATTAGTTACGCTTAAATATATATATATATGTATATTGCAATTGTTGTTATGCTAAAACCTCATTAATGGTACAAAAAGTGAAATTAGATTTACGTAATAGAAGAGTTGTATTCAAGTGAAATTACTTGTTTACAATGAGTTCCTGTCATCAAATTCAGGGATTTTATTCTTTAGTCTCTATTAGATTGTATTTTTATCCTCTTTTATGTATAAATATATTATGCAATGACTAATACTTTAAATTAAGAAAATTTAAAATTGATACAACTTTTTTTAAAAATAATAATAAATACCTAATATTAAATTATTAATAACCCCTCTGTTTTTGTCCCTATTCTTAGATTACATATAAATCAATTCTCTTTTCTTTCTTTTTCATTACTTAGACAACATAACCTCTACGGCTTTAAGATTGGCTTCTTAATGATAATTAAATACAAATAGAAGTATTGACACGATTGCAAGTAGTTTAAAATCTCTCACCATAGACTTAACTTTTACATTTTCAACTTTTAAGCACACTAAATTAATATGGGAGCCAAAATACGAATCTCCTTTACACAACTATCGCCAACTCCTCCTCCTCCTCCTCCTCCTAATCATCATCATCATAATTTTCCCTCCTTGTACTACGGACTAGCGGTGATCGGAACCACAGCTATTCTTCTTGCTATTTACAACCTCATCGTCCTAAGGTGCTGCAAACCCTCCAGCAGTGCCCAATCACAAGAAGAGTCAACACCAAACTTGCTTGTTCATGAGATCTCTGCTACATCCACTAGAAGCTATGTCACTAAGGACTTGTTGTCAAGCTCCAAGTACAAGAAAGAAGAAAGAGAACAAAATTGTACTACTGATTTTTATGAATGTGCTGTTTGTTTATCAGTTTTTGAAGATGGAGAAGAGATTAAGACATTACCAAAGTGCAGTCACTCCTTTCATGCTTCTTGCATTGATATGTGGCTTTACTCTCACTCTGACTGCCCACTTTGTCGCACGCCTGTACCGTTAACTCATCCACGTTATCAATATCCAACCCATACTCTGAATGAGAACTCCAGAGATGTGTAGGGGGACTCTGTTCTTCCTGTTTGACAAATATCTTTTTTGAACTTCAGGAACTAATGACAAGAATGGGAAGTTAATGAACTTGATTATACAAGTCTTTTGTGTGGCTCATGGCGTGTGATGTGGGAACGATGATATTGAACAGAAACACACAGAAATGGAAAAAAGAAAAGAAAAAGTTCCAACTGGAAATATGGAGGCCGCAATGGCTGGCTAGATACTAATACTAGGGATAGTGATGTACATAATATTTGATATTTTTAATTCAATTAAATTGTGTGACTATTCTTAATCCTGGTCATCAATTACCAGTTTACCAACACCTTAAGGTGGCGTTTGGTTCGTAGAATGAAATCGAAATCGAAATCGGAATCAGAATCGAAATCGAAATAGAAAGAAAACAATTTTGTTTGGTTTCACCACTGGAATCAAGCTCGAAATCAGGATTACAGTGTTTGGTTTGCCACTGGAATGGAATGAAAAAAACTGTAAATGACCTTAATATCCCTACATGCTATAAAGTTCAAATAATGTCATTTAATTATTATTTTTTCGTCAGACAAAATACATTATTGAAATCATTATTTTTCTAAATAATTATTACTTAATTAAAAGAAATATATTATTAAAATTATTTTTTTTTAAATAGGGTTTAGGATTTAGGGATTTAGGATTTGGGATTATATTTGTAGGTTAAGGTTTAGGGTTAAAATTATTATTTTTCTAAAAATGGTTTAGGGTTTTAGAAATTTGGATTTGGGGTTTAGGGTTTTAGGATTTGGAATTTGAAGTTTAGGGTTTTGGGATTTATGTTTTAGGGTTTTGGGTTTTGTGATTTATGTTTTAAGGTTTAGGGATTTGGGGTTTAGGGTTTAGGGTTTTAGGGTTTTAGGTTTAGGGTTTAGGACTTTAGGATTTGGAATTTAGGGTTTAGGGTTTTAGGATTTATGTTTTAAGGTTTTGGGTTTTGGAATTTTGGGTTTGGGGATTTGGGGATTTGGGGTTTAGGGTTTAAGGTTTAAGGTTTAGGGATTTGGGGTTTTAGGATTTGGAATTTGGGGTTTAGGGTTTTGGGATTTGGGGTTTAAGGTTTAGGGATTTAGGGTTTAGGGTTTTAGGATTTGTATTTAGGGTTTTGAAATTTTGGCTTTAGGGTTTAGGGTTTTGAAATTTTGGGTTTGAGAATTTGGGGATTTGGGGTTTAGGGTTTAGGGATTGGGGTTTAGGAGTTTAGGGTTTAGGGTTTAGGGTTTTAGGATTTGGGTTTAAGGTTTTAAAATTTTGGGTTTAGGGTTTAGGATTTTGGAATTTTGGGTTTGATGGGATTTGAGTTTAATGTTATATTTTAAGTAAGGGTAAAATTGGAAAAAAAAAATTAGATGGGAATGAAATTATGATTACCAAGGTGGGGAGAAGGAATTATGATTCATTCTCTTTTAGTAATCCGATTCCATTCCGCCTTCCATTCCGTCCAACTAAACACAAAATAGAATGGAATCAATTCCATTCCATTCCATTCCCTCCAACCAAACATGGGGTAAAGGATATCCCAAAGGCAAATTTATTGAATTTCTTTCTATGTTATAATATTTGTATCTCGACGAAGTTCCGCCATTGAAGCTAATTAAATTAAACTAACAGGTTCATTATGTGAAGGTAATGAAACATTTTAACCAGTTGCATCAAGCAAAGAAAGTAATTTTGTGATAAAATCTACAAATCTCAAACACAGAATCCATTAATTCTGGCAAAGCAATAGGTATTATTACATATACGAACCAAAGGAGCTCTTGCTTTGAACATTGAATGGATGTGAATATTTATACAAGTCGTGGAAACTACATCTTTCGCAAGTTATCTAACCTTGCCTGTAACTCGTTATCTATCCCACTTTCATCATTCGCAGCAGCTTCAGCTTGTGGAACTTTGCTAGTAGCGGCAGGTGCAGCAACAGCACTTGATGGTGCAGCGACAAGCTGCATTATGAGTGTTTAAGTTCAGCAGCATGATTGTGATAATACAATAAGAAAGTAAATACTTCAGTAGGGTCAAAAGATAAAAGTGACAAAGTACCTTCTGGTTGATATCAATGCCGATCTCATCAAGCACCTGGTTCACTAATTCATCTGTTTCTTCTTCCTCCTCATCCCCTTCCAAAGCATCGTCAATGGCATCTCCCATCACTTCAGTGGTCAATTCCATCATCTCATTCTGCCTCTCAAACTCTTGCATAATTTTTTGCAGTGATGGCAAGTTCATTTGCCTATTCATCTGTCCCATAGCCTTTGTCACTCCTTTCATTGCCTCTCCCATCGCTTGTGTGGATTTCAATGTCTGGAAATATTAAAATGATACAATTCAGTGACATAATAATTTAAATCCTCAAAGATCAAAGAGGACAGAAAAGATTATTTCAACTAAAGCAATGCCGCACAAAGTCCCATTATTGCTAAAGATGTCCTCTGCCTCCACAGGACTTTTTATTGTAAGGATTTGTTACTCTGCTTTTCCAATACTCCTTTCGTGGCGATGATACCAATGTCAGCATTTTAACAAAAGGTATTTCATTAAAAATGCTAACTGGAAAATATAGCAAAAAGTGATAAGTTAAAGTCCAATTTGAAAAGCCAAATCTAGGTTAGGTACTGTAAAATATTAATCAGCGGAGAAGAAAAAATTGCTGCGCAATACTCATGTCCAAAACAGGCACTCATGCATGAAATGGAACACATTTGAACATTTTCGGAACAGGTTGAAACTGAACTAGTAATAGCTTATCATTTATTCTGTTCAGAACAAAGTAACTTGACAAAGAACCAAATAGGGAAAAGATGCACCACTGATATGATCACAAAACATACCTGGATTCTAAGAGCAACACCCTGGAGTTGGGATTTGAGCTTGTAAAATTTTTCAATTTGATGTCGAGTTCTAACAAGGTCTTTTGCCATAACTTTCACGGCTCCCTGAAAGAAAGTTAATCAAAATCAAGCACATAGAAGATGATTTGACAAACTAAATTGTAGCCTAGAGCCATAAGGAAAACTTTAAATCAAAGAATACAAGTAATCAGGAAACAACTCGCAAAAATAGCATATCCAAAAAAAATATAATTCTAAGAAAAGAAAGCTTCAATTCTTGCAAACTAGTTTTCAAAATAAGCTATGTGGACCAGTTAGCTACAATACATAGTGACAATTGACCCCGATAGAGCAGAAGCTTTTGATGAAGAAAACATGCTAAAATTTTGTTCCCAAAAACAAAAGAAAAAGAGCAAGTAGCAGAGTAAAAGTAGGGTGTCAAGCGTGTGGTAAGTGTTTGTTTTTCAGGCTCAAATTTACATATATTAGGACGAAAAGTGGTCTAAGTCCGTTACCTTTAACGAAAGCGTACTTTAAACCCGTACTTATTAGATAAGACTGTCCAAATTCATTACCTTTACAAAAAACATTTTTACAACCTTATTTTGTAAAGATAATGGACTTGTACTGCATTATCGAATAAGTCAAATAGGTAGAGAATTAGGATGCACTTTGGTTAAAGATAAAGGACTTAGAATATCATTTTTTTTTATATTATAAACAACTATGAGTTATTCTTAGCCAACATAATTATTTAAGTTAATTTTAACTAAAAATAACGTGACGTGTCATCCTATGGTTAGTAGCCACCCCTTAGTAAAATAACATACCATCTGCCCTTAGTAAAATAACATACCATCTGCCCTTAGTAAAATAACATACCATCTGCCCTTGCTTGGCATTTTTCTTAATCTCTAGAATTAGTTTCTTCTCTTGAGATTGGAGGCCTTGCCTTTCCCTTTCTATTTCTCTAATAGATTTGTCCAACATTCTCTTATTTTCCCGCAGAAGTTCTGAAATCACAACAGTATCATTAGTTAACAGTTCTATCTCAAAATCGATAAAACTGATGACAATAACTTCGAACTAAGTGCCAAACACACTGTCCTAATCGACATGAAATCAAATTATCATGAAAAAATGCAAGCGGAAAAGAAAAACAAATTGAAAAACGAAGACCTTGACGCTTAAAGATTCAATAACTTGAAGCCCAAAAAAATTTATAAAGGAAGGCACAAATTCACTTATATGCATATAATCTGATTCTACAATCGAAGCACAACTAGTTGACCAAAGAATTGCAATCGTTATAGAAAGATAACTTGACGAACCTGCGGGAGTTTTACGTTTGCCGAAGAGAAAACTCATGTCTGTGGATCGGACGGTTATGAATTGATCTGTATAAGACGGCGACTGTATGGTAGTTTGATCGGGATCGTATGTTCTCCAGATATTCTTTTGCTTATGGATTTGGTAAATCGTTAGATTTTTGTAACGATAGAAAGAGAGGTACTTTATTCACCAGCTTTTTCTTAACGCGGTATATGGGAACGGAGAAAAATTAGAAAAATTATTGATATTGATTGGTCATGTACAAATTACAAAATTCATGGAAAATTAATAATAAGGCTTATATATTATTAACTTAAATAAATATTTTAATTGAATTTTAATTTTTAATTTTTTTTTAAATTGTTACAAATTTAATTTTTTAATTCATTTGATTTTAATTTATTTTAAAAAAATTAAATTAATTTTTAGTTTATGAAAAAATTATAATTTGATTATCATTTTTTAATTATTTAATTATTAAATATAAAGTTAAGAATTAAATTTTAATACCTTATAAAAAATTTAAATAAGAGGTGACGGTAAATGGTGAGACATTTGTCTCGACAACTATGTTAGATTGATAAGGACCACTAATTTGTGCTTAAATATCTTGCATTTTTTTAAATATAAAAATATAATAATATATAGTTAAATAACTGTAAAATTATATATTTTTTTATTTAAATATAATTTATGATAAGTTTATTGTTGAGAGATTTAAAAGTTAAAAATTAAAGCATTATCTTACACAATTATGAGAGTAAATGTTTTATGCTAATATTAAGACAGGTTAAAATATAAATATCTACTTCTTTTATTGTTATAAACACGTTAATATTAATATTAATGATACATAAATATAATTTTTTTAAAAAAAGTTATAATTAATAGGATTTTTTTAATCTTCTCTTCCTAAAAGAAAGAACATGATTTTTTTTTCTTCTTTTGACGTTAACTAAGAGATTGGATTTAATAGTAAAAAAAATGTTTAATTGATAAAATCACTAATATAATTCGCTATTTATGATTCTATAATATTTTTTATCCTTTCAACTCTAATATTCAGACGAGAGATGGGGATAACTTGACCCTCGTTTTGTTCCATTTTGTTGACACATATATTCATATTTATTATTAATATTAAATTTTTATATAATTGTATTATTTTTATTCTATATAATAAGGTGAAATTTTAAAAATTAAATCCTAAACATTAATTCTTAAAAATTAATAAACATTAAGGTTTTTTTGTGTTTTTAAAAAAGACTGTGTACATAATGGGCCTTGGATGTACCACTTAAGAACCTAAGACTACGGCCTCTTTATTTTGGGCTTATTGTCTAGAAGTTTTCCAACACTAGGCTTTTCTAAGTTCTAGTTTAAAATTGAATTAATAATTTCCAATATTTTTTAATTAAAATGATCCTCAATATTATGAGATTGGGGAGTTTTAAATTAGTGGAAATTATCAAAGTGCCCAAACCTGTTAGACTTACGTGCAGTGGCAGAAGCAGGCTGTTATCTTTAGGTGGACTGACGTAGCATTTTGTAAAATATTTAAAATGTTAAAAAATTTCAATTATTAATAAAATTAAAAGTTATATATAAAATAATTTATAAATATCATAATTTTTATATTAAAATTATAAAAATAATACAACTACAATAAAATGCTATCAAAATAGTTTATAGAATGTTTCAAATCATAAAATTTATTTATTATGAAAGAACATAACAAATCACTTTAATTATAAGATAATTTAATCAATGATATGTTATCATAATTTAAAATTTAAAATTAATTAATACTTTTATAATTAAACAATATTTAAGCAATATTATTATTATTATTAAATATGAGTAATTTAAGAATTATATTTGTTTATATTTATTGATTATGATATTTGTCTCAGGATTTTAACAATATTAATAAAATTATATATTAATCAATCATTAAAATATCCATCTATTAATAAGTGCTCGGTGAAAAATAATAAGAAAACAAGGAAAATTTGTGAGATTTTTTGTTTTGTTTAAATAGACTAAAAAATAAAATAAAAAGAATACAAGAAAAGTAAAAGATAAATATGATGGAAAGAGATCAGATAAGATTTTATTTGATATTTATTGTTCGTTTAGAAGAAGAATTTTTATTTATATTTTTTTATAATTTATTTTAATAGTTTGATTAATTATTTTTAATTTAATGATCAGGTTAGTATGTTTTATTTTTAGTTAATTTAAAGAATAACATATTCATATACATATAAATTTTTTTTTTGTGTAAATATTAAATTGAACTTTAACACAGCTCAACCCAGCCTAAGAATGGTAATGAATATCTCATCTTATGTGTCACCTTACCCTATCAAATTGGGAACATTCATATTGATAACATAATAAGCATTATTCTCCGAAGCTTGCTGAATATATTTTAAATAAAATATCACAATTTGCAGCTTGTAACCAAGCTAGGGAATTCAACGCATTCAAATATTGCCCCCCCTATTAAGACACGAATGACATTACATATTTGTTCACGTGATTAACAAATTATTAATCAAGGATTAAGGATTAGTTGCAGCAAATAGTAATGAATATAGCCCAAGCTCTGTTTTTGTATGCATGCACTAGAAATTGTATGCGATTGGTGCTTTAGTAGAAGCTAGCTAGGCAACCCATAAATGAATGGGTTACATGCTATTCAAATCACTTTTGTGAAATAGACAATTTAATCATATTATTTTAACAAAACAAAAAAAACAAATAAATAAATCACTAATTAAAAAAAGAATAATTTAATTATTATTTAAACAGATATATTATATTTTATCAAGTTTTTTCCTTCTATTATTGTCATCATTCCTACAATTTCCATCCATTGCTTGCAAAATGCCTAAATCTATACTGCAATATCTTAATTATGTTAGGTCCCTCCCTCTTATCGGTCAAGTGAGAAAAGACTAGCGTTTCATATTTAGAAGTATAAATTACTTTGCCAACTTAGTTTACTTATACTTATATCACATTTTAATCATGTTACTCTCAGAATAGATATACAAATTATTCATTTATTAGGATGGATAATTTAATTATTATTTAAATAATAATATAATATTTTATTATTAAAATTGAAGAAAAAATTGTAAATATCAAATTTTCATCTATAATCACATTCTATCGTCTATTTTTCTCTTTTATCATCATTTTATTTATTTATTTATTTATTTATGTGATTATCATTTGGCCCTTTTATCCTTTTCTTTTTATTTTTATTCCCTTAAAATTATGTGCATGTGTTATTTGTTTTTCATTTGCTTGTTACATCATAAATACATAAATTATCATAAAAAGATCCTAAAAAAATAGCAAATTTAGAGTTTACGAGTAAACTGTTCAAAGATGACATAATTTTTTTCTGTTAAAAAATAAAAATAATACATAATATTTAATTTAAAAAAATAACACATTCATAATTTATAAATTATTTTTTAAAATTTTTGTATGCTAATAGAATAACGTACTAATTTATCCGTTGTAAAAGCTTAAGAGATGTCTAAACTCTATACAAAAAATTTAAAACAAAATCAAAAAATATTTATCATATTTTTGGATAATTAATTAAAAAAAAATAGAAAAAATAACTTAATGATAATGAGAATTATTAAAAAGATGATGATAACGAAGGAAAATGATAGAAAGGAAGACGATATATATCTATTAATATTGTTTAAACAATAACTAAATTATTTATTTTTCAATAAATAAATAACTTATATATTCGTTATAAAAATAAAACCAATTAAAATATTTATTTGATACAGACAAGCTGAATCTAATAAATCCCGCTCTATTTAATGGGTCATAAATTTGAGCCACATCAGAGTCAATTTATTTTATTTTATTAGACTCTCTTTTACATGAGTTAATAGCAAGAGAAAATTATTTTAAAAATTTCCACTCTATATTCCAATAAGTTACATTATTATTAACTTTGAAAAAATGTATAAATTCTCCGTAACTAAATCTTGCATTTTTTTTAATACAAAAAAATAAAGATTTTATTCAATTAAGAGAAAATTATAAAAAAAAATTATGATCTAATTTTTTGAGTAGAACGAAAATTTAAACGTGAAATCAAGATTAATATTTAGTAAGATATTATACAAATTTATGAAGGAATAGAATTGAGTCATCCAAATTAATTATGTATTATTATTCACCTTAATATATGATTGTAACAAATATAAGATGTAGCTTCAAAAAAATAAATCAAACACTTTCTTAAAGCTTTAATAATCATAAACATCTTGATAATATTTTAGTAAGGTAGTTAGTAAATTGAATATCAAAATAAGCAAAAGATAAACAATAAAATACAAATAATATACAAGAGATTTTAAAAACCTATAGTTATAAGAGAACAAACTCTATAAAAAAGTGGTTCAAAATTAGATTAATCTTTATTAAAAAGGAAGACAAAACTCTCAAATTTATTATTTACACACAAACTAAAATAAAAATAATAAAAACAGATAAACACTCATGCACACACAACTTCTTGAAGAGAGCTTTCTTGAAAGAAAACACTGTCCAACGGGTTGTATATGTCGGTAGAGAATGATTTGAGAACAAAAAAAAAAACTTTTGTAGAGAGAGTAAGGATTAGATAATTTAGAATTCTTGCATTCTTTTGTTGAATAAAAAAGTTAGAATACCTTAGTTAAAAGATATTCATCATTTTTTAATTATTTTTAATATTCTTTAAATATGTATGTACTCTTGAAGAGAGAGAGAAAAAAATAAGATAGGAGGGAGGGAAGTGGTTTCCACAATACATAGATTAATCAAATATTATGAATTTATATATTTTCTTAAAAGTAATTAGTACTTTTTAATAATATTTAAACCCTTTTCTCCTGTTTTTTCATGTAATTTCTTTGTCTTTTTTTAAAATTATTTTTCCTATATATAGATTATGTTGTAAATTTTAGTAAGAAAAATATATAATTATTATAAAGTATGAATGTTAATTAGACTTTAATTCATTGAATAATATATAATAAAATGATGTTAATTGCTTTCATAGTATTTTTGTGATATATGAAAGAAAGAAAGAAAGAAAAAAAAAACCATTTGTCCCAACCTATCTATTGACTGCAACTTCAAAACACAAGCCTAACCTAAGCATATCCTATTAGTAGACTGAACTCTTGTCATCAAATCAAATCAAATCAACAATGATAGACTATAATGCAATAGACACAATAGAAGAGAACTTGACCCATAGCATTTATGTTCTCTTCCTCTAGGCATGTTTTCACTCTTGCATAATAAGATAAAATAGTTTTAACTTCACCCATCAACTTTTTTGTCCTTCTCTACTTTTTATAAAGATAGATATTTTCTTTTGGACAATAAAGTCGTCGAGAATTGGTGTCTAAAAAGTCAACTACATAGACCAATGGTGTCCCTATCATTTTAAACTAAATTGAATAATGTTAGTAACCTATAAATCTATAATTATTTTTATATTTATATTATTTAAATTTTATTATTATTTAAAAAATTAAATTATTTTTTTTAATTTTAAAAAATATAAAAATTATGATTATAAAAAATATAAATTAGATGATATTATATATATATATATAGCTTTATAACATGCAAAATTTTATCTTTTCTTCCTTCCTGTATGTTACACAGTAAAAGTTTGTTTTGTATACTTGTCATCATTTATAATCTTCTCAGATTCTTTACGAGAGGTCCCTACTTGCTTCAAAAGATGAAGAATTATTAATATGTATTATTTGATATCATAACTAGTTTGGCATTTTCTTCTAATTGAAACTCTACGTACGGAGATGACCAACTCAGCAAGTCATATTTCATCATTTTGGCATAAGGTCGATCTTGACCGAAGCGTAAATTATCTTATATTAGTTTTAATTATATTCTTGCTATTATTTTTGTTATTATTGTAATAAAAATATATAAAAAAATTATTTTATTTATCATTAAGAAATGTTTACTGCCATGTATATATATATTCTAAAAATAATACTTATACTATGTTTAATTCATAAAATAAGAACTTAATGAAAATAAAAAATAATAATAAAAATAAAATTTAATTAAAATATTATTATTATTATTATATTTATTTGATCAATGAAATCAAAATAATAATTAACATTAAAATAAAATTTATAAAATTATCAATAAAATAAAATTAAAAAAATATAAATATTTTAATTTTTAAATAAAAAAATGATAAATAATTATAAAAATATAAAAAAAATTAAATATTTCAACGTTTTGAACAAGAATTTATAATGTTGAAATATTTTACATTTTATTTTAAATTAACGATCAAACCAAACATAAAAATAATTAAAATAATTATCATTATAATTTCTCTTATTGTCAATGAGATATAACTTAAAATTGTATACTCATTTTTTATGATAATCATGTCTTATTATTATTAAAAATTGATAAGCATAAAATATAAAGTATAAAATTAAATATAAAATATTATTTTTACAACAAGTAACATTATCTATATTTTTTCCTATTGAAAAACAAAAATTTCTCTAAAATCTAAATTACGAGTAAAAGATACTTAAAAAAAAAAAATCGTTAAACTCCTCCTTGCCCGTTGCTTCTTTTTGCTTTGTGGGCAATTCTTTGAATTAGCATTGCAGACTCATTTCATTACATTATCCTAAAACAATTTGGAGATTAGAGCATCCAACAAAGTGTTAAAAAGTGATTGGAAAAATATAAAGTGTTGGAAAGGCTCGAGCTATTAATAATTTCTAATGCGCTTGGTGTTTAAAGCTTAGACTAATTTACTGAGACCATGTGATAGGCCTTTGAAAAAGTGAAAATTTCTCACCTTCTCCAATCTCATAACAGAGAAGTTTTGTCTATGCTTTTATTTTTTAAATCACTTTTTGCCTTTTGGGCTTTAGCTTTATTGGATAAGCGTGTGATTGTGAACGCCACACTAAAACTTCAAATTTTATTTTATTTTTTCCTACCGTAAAACTCAAAACATTAGGCTAATATCTTATTCCTATTTTCATTCATATTTAAAAATAAATTAAATTTTTTAATTATTATAAATCCCGACTTCCATTCGTTCTACCAATTAAAAAATAAAGGTAGTGATGCTAAAATAAACAGATAGTTTTTCAGTTAGACAAAAACTTCCAAATCAAACATTAAAAATAAAATAATATAATAAACTTCACGATATCAATACCAGAACCCATTAATCACATTGCCATTTTTTTTTGGCTGAACAATCACATTGCCATTTTTTTTAACACATTGAAGCTTCTACAACAAAAAACCATTAGCAATGGCTTGATTGGTTTTCACATTAGTAGATTCATACACGGGTAGTTCCTCTATATAACGTCCAATCCCGGCAAGATGATCAAGCTCAAAAAGATCCGAACTTGAATAACTTTCAGTACCATCATTTTCTTCTTCATCTTCGTCATCAGCTAATAATAATTCGTCGTTAGAATAACCTCCAAGAATTTCTCGACTAGTTCTCTCAATCCCATTTGCTTTTTCTATAACAAAGTTATCTTTCTTCAAAGAACAACTTTTACCGAAATTTTGAATAGTTGGTAGAGCTATTAATATGGGATCTTCTTCATAAACAAATTTGTTACCACAAGGTTGCGAATTGTCCTCGCCAAGAATTACACTCACTGGGTAAAATCTTACTGATCTTTTCACACCATTGCTCTGTTTTGATCTTGTTGAAGAATTTGGGTTGCTCAAGCAAGACCTTGAGAATGCAGAAGCTGATGAACAATCTGATTTTGAAACATGGTTTGAACGAACATCTTCAAAAGCTCCAAAATAACACATTTTAGCTTTCTTAACATTCCCAGAATTGAAAATCGAAGTGATAAAACTAGCTATTCTACCACCTGGTGAAATGGGTTGCTTCACTTTCTTTAACTCACCATAAATTTTCATGGCCTTGAGTTTCGTCTTTGTAAGACTCGTACCATTTTCACGCTTTTTCTTTTCAAAATGAATGTAGCTCTGACTCTTCTTAGCAAGAACAGATTCCCCTGTTCGTAGTTGTTTTGGTTTTGTTCTCTGTTTATAGTTTGACTCTGCTTCAGAAGAAGACCAAGCAACTCCAGAACTCGACTCAGAGGAACAAGAAGCTGAATTGGACAGCAATGAGGAGCTACGAACACTTTGTCTTTCAACCCATTTCTCGATCATTATAGCTCGCTGAAGATTGTTTCGCTCTTTCTCTTCTTTGAAGCAATAATCATAACTCTTGTTCTGTTTCTTCTTGGGCATGTCTGCTTTTCTTATAAAATCCGAATCATCTTCAACCTTTGATTCATCAATTGAACGGTAAATAGAGTCGAGTAAGGAAGAGGAGAAAGATAGTGTTCTTCTACTTGGTGGAAATGTTGTGTCCTTTTCTACTGATCTCTCTCTTCTATTCTTATACATTGTTGCCTTACTTCCACAAACCAACTTAGTATTTGAGTGTTTTATGCGGAAAGAGACAAGGAATGGAGAGAGAATATGAAAGCACGGAGCATAGAGCAATAGTTAAGGGAAGTTAAAGAGTTGTAGTGTCTGCTATGAGAATGTCAAAAGCTGCTAGACACATTAATAGAATGGCAAGTAGAACATATACGTGAGAGAACAAAAAAATGAAAGAGAAACCGAGAGTGAGAAAAATGAATGTCCTCCCACCCACAACAATTTTGGATCGTTATATATATATATAATATTAATAAATATTTAGTTTTAATTAACCTTAATTTAAATATTATAATAATATCGTTGTTTCAATTATTCTTAATTATGATTATTTTTAAAAAAATAGTAATTTTTTTACAAATAAATACACTTTTTTTAATTATCCAATGTTAATCTCTAACAACAAACATTAAATTTATTTTGTTTACTAATAAATAATGATTTTGAATAAATTATATTTATTATTAATATAATATAAAAAGAAAAAAAAACTATTCAATTTTAAAAATGAAGTAATTATAATCACTAATTATTACTATATTACATTATCTCATTTTAAATATCTTAATTTCAAATAATTCAATTAAAAATATCTAAAAAGTTACTAAAGAAATGTGATTTTTTTCCCTTAAATTTAAAGATTTTTTTTGTTATTTTAATAAACTTGAAATGAGAACTTTATAGTTAGCACCGATAAAAATATAAGAAATTTATATTTTTAATCTTATTATTAATTATAAATTAATATTATCATTTTAATTAGATAAAGTTATATTTTCATATTGTAGTACGATTTTGTGTACAAAGTTAGAAAAAAAAATTTATGAAAGGAAGCCCATGCGTGCGGGTGAATTATGGTTGAAGGTTTTTCGTTAAAATTTGATTAATTTTTTTAATTAAATATTTATTTTTTACGTATATAAATATCAAAAAAATATAATTACTATGTAATATATATTATTATATTATCTTTAATAAAAATTAAATAACAAATTAATCTTATTTTTAAGTGTAATATTTTTCACTGATAAATAACTTAAATAACACAATATCTTATAAAAAAAAATTAAAATATTGAATAATATATTTGATCTAAACAAATATCATTTTGAGTCTTCATCTTTTTTATTTTATATCAAACTATTTATTTATAGTAATAAAATATTTAATATTTTTTACCATTATTAAAATTTTATTAATTTTAATTAAAATAATTTATGTCCTTTACAATTATTAAAATTTTATTAATTTTAATTAAAATAATTTATGTCCTTTATGTTAAATTTAACCGAAATTGTACCTTCCAATTGTGTTTATATCAGAAAATTTATTTTTAGTGGTGACTGGCAACTTTATTAATTATTTTTCTATGTTTATTTGTTTATTATATGTTTTGATCACTCTTTGATGAATGATGAAGATACAAATGACAATGTCGGAGGATTAGAGTCTATAGCCTTTAAAGAATGGCACTCTGGACCTATAGAAAAAAAAGAAGAAGAAAACTTCTCATTCTAGTTTACTTTTATGCCAGAGTATTATTATCATTATATTAAGGAAAATGTGTGAGAAAGTTTATAAAAAAAAATTCCCTCTTCTCTTTTTAGGTTGAAATGGGGCATGCATAAAAATTTTTTTTTGATTAAAATTTATAATAAAATATAAATTAAATAATTAAATTAAATTTTATGTAATATTTATTATTTAATCAATCATAATTTTATAAATAAATAATTATACATATTATTACTTCGTTTGAGTATCATTATTAACATTATTTATACAATTAAATTATTTATTTCATATCGTGTTAATTATATTATTTATTATAATTGATTTAATTAATAATTTTATAGTGTTAATTATATTAGTACGTCTTCTATGAATCAAATTTAACACTCATTCTTCTTTGTTTTTTCAATTATGTTTTCAATTAAACCATTGGTGAGAGAGAGAGAGAGAAAAAAAAAACCTTTATGAAAGGAAGCCCATGCGTGCGGGTGAATTATAGTCGTAGGTTTTTCAGTTTTTTTCTTTCTACTCACATAGTACATGTTACTGAACTGGGTGTTAATAGTGTGCTGTGATTTTATCTGTTATAAATTTGTGATCATATTGTATACGCAAGTTTAAAATTTTAATATTATCAAAAATAAATTATTTTAGGAAAAAATATGATGTAACTTTTTTAAAAAAAATATAAAGAATTGTTTAATACCTTCATTTAAAAAATATATTTTTAAATTCATTTATTTGTAAAATAATATATCTTTTTATTTAATTTTTCGTTAAATAAAATGAAATATCGTATATGATACATGATGTAGATTATTGCATTATATTTAATAAAAATTAGGTAAAATTATTTTTATTTTTATCTAGTATATTTTTCACAAATAAATAATTTAAATTTTTTTATAAATAAAATAACTTAAAAATAAATTTTTTAAACTAATGTAATAAATAATACATTTATCTCAAAGAAATAAATCATTCTTAACTCTTTATCTTTTTATTTTAGGTAAAATTATTTATTTATAATAATAAAATATTTAATATTTTTTACGATCATTAACAAAATAATTAAAAAATAATAATAATTAATTTTAATTAAAATAATTTGTGTCCTTAATGTTAAATTTAACCCAAGTTATACCTTCTAATTCTGTTTATATTAAAAACTTTATTTTTAGTGGTGACCGGTAACTTTATTAATTATTTTTCTATGTTTATTTGTTTATTATATATTTTGATCTCTCCTTGATGAATGATGAGGATACAAATGACAATGTCGGAGGAATAGAGTCTAGAGCCTAGAAGAATGGCACTCCGTACCTATAGAAAAAAAGACAACTTCTCATTCTAGTTTATGTTTTATGCAAGAGTATTATTATTAAATTAGGGAAAATGTTTGAAAAAGTTTATAACTTCTCAAGTACTTTTTTTTATTTCTTGTAAATAATGTGAGATGTACCATGCATAAAAAATTAAATTTTATTAAAATCTATAACAAAATATTTAAATAATTTAAATATTATTATTTAAATAAAAATAATATAATATAAAACATAATGATATATTAAAGAAGTAGAGTTGTTATTAAATGAATAAAATAATTATAAAAATAACGATTTTAATAAATCATGTGATAAATTTAATTAAAAAATTAATATTTTATTTTATACTAGATATTTAAATTGAAATAAGATGTTAATAAAGTTCATGAATTAATCTTATAATGTTCAAAGCTATCTTATATTATTATACTTAATTTTTAATGAAATGAAATAATAATAATAAATTATTAATTAAGATATCTCATTTTCAATTTATTGTATTATATGTTTTAATAACTTAATATAATACGAATATGAATATATTATAAAAAAAAATAGCATAAATTTACACCCATTTTCTCATACTACTTAAATTTTGCTATATGATTATTATTTAAAAAATTAATCAATTTTTTAATTTTTAAAATAATTTTTATACATAACATAGTAGAAAAGATATGAGTGTAAAAATATATACACAATTAAGAATACAAAGATCATTGGACAATGAACTTAAACTAAAAATATAAATATCTAAAATATTCTTATTTGAATGTTCTAGCTCTCAACCTTCTCTGCATAAGCATATCAAATTACACAATCCTAATAAAACTCCATGGGAAAAAACCTAATAGAACAAAACTGCAATAGAATTTCAAAATTAAAAAAAATATAACATCACATTTGAAAGAGAACCAACCATATTCACTTACGTGCAAAACATAACTCAAAATGAAATAGATTAAGTTTGGATAGCTTAACTACGATCAATAAATACATCATATCCAAAACAAAAGGACTGTTAATTCCCATTCTTGACCTAAATACTACAACGTTTCCATCATAAATAAGCAAGTTTGAAAGGAAAAAAAACCTAAAATTTTCTTAGTTTTCCTTTCTTCTAAACGAGCAGCCTTCAGTGAGTCTTGCACGCCCACCGATAGGTTGGCATAGGACAGTTTGACAGTTGCCACATATAACAACGGTTTGAGAGTGGCTAAAAACAGTTGTTCTATATTCAACAAGCCAAACAAAAACGCAGAGAAGTGATCAAACAACAAATCATACCCTATCCAATTAGCATGATAGACCCAACATCAAGTCTTAATATATAATACATTGAACAATATTTCAATGGTCCATATCTAAATACTACATTAAACTATGCTACCATAGTCCAAGTAACATTGGAACTTACATATTGAAGTTGACATTTAACGTCCTTTATACAAAAACAAAAGTTGATAAAAGCAAGTTAAAACATTTCCAAAAAACCAGAAAGCAAAGAAACATTAAAATAAATCACCAGTTCTAATTTAAAAAAAGAATATATAATCGTTTTTTTATTAGCAGAGAGACAATCAAATATAAATAACAATAATAATTAATAAGAAAAACAAAGATCATAAAACTATTAGTAATACCATTGGATCAATTAAAATCCATACCATGAAGAAGGAATTAGGAGACTACACAAGATACATGAGCTTGTGCTTTTTCTTCTCAGGCTCTGGTGGTGGGTTTAAAAGATCGATATCGTTTTAAAGAACCTAAGCCAACAAAACAAACCATCAAGTGTTGTCAAAAACCATTAATGGAACTAAGAATAATGAAAGCCTTAGCTTTTATCATAGAGGTTAAAGGGGAAGATGGAACTACATTCCTTTCAAGCCATTCTTAACTACTCCATAACATACATCAAGACACAGAAAAATATACCTAAAAAGGACTTAATAGCAAAAGAACAATATTTTAGATATAAAGGTAGCTTTCAACATATCATGTTTGAGGTTATTCGACTCTCACCAACAAAACCTTTTCAAATCCTTCGATCACAGAAGTACTACAAGGACGAAGATAGTTAAGATGATAAAGAATTTGAGTTATATATGGAGAAAATTAAGGTTCTTCTAGGTTTTAATTTGAGGTAGCAAATTTGGACGTTCAAGTGAAGAGATTCTATTTACACATTTCTATTTAACAAAAAACACACATTTTTTAATTTTTAATTCTTTTTCTCAAAACACATTATCAATTTTTTTTTTTTAAATCCACTTAATTTTTTCAAAGTAACTATGTTACTTATCGTAATTAGAATTCAAATATAAGCCATGAATATGATCAAATAAGTTTCTAGGTCAATCGATTGCCCTCTTGTGAAAAATGTATTTCTCCAAACTGAAGTCGTGAGTCTGCATGGGCTAGGCGCCTAGGCCTTCAGGACCAAGGCCTTTTTATTTGTTTTAGTAAATAGCTAGTCACTTAAAAGTAGTTTTGACAACATATTAATACAGTATGTAGAAATATATACATAATAATTAATTTATAAATATAAAAAAAATAACTTAATTGTTAGAACATATTTTATAATTATTAAAATAAAATATTTATTTTTAAAAATCATAAAAAATTAAATTATGATATAAAATATTTAATTGTTTTTATATTAGTGTTTTCAATTTTAAAAATATCAATTCATAAAAAGAAATGTTAATATAATCTAATTTTGTAAATATTTTATAATTTTTATATTCTATCATTATTATATAATATAATTATTTTAAAAATTAAAAAATAATTTAATTTTTTAAATAATATTTACACGTGATAATATAAACATTATAAATATAAAAGTGAGTAAAAAATAATTTAATAGTATAGAATGAATTGAATTAAATAATATTTTCTTGTTGAATATATAAGTTTAATATGAAATAATTGAATGAAATGTTTTAATAAATAAAATCATATGAATGGTATAAATAAATGTTGTTTTTATGGTAAATATTTTAACACTCCAGTCGCAGATTGACATCTGTTCAAGGATGCTACAACGGGAGTGGATCTTGTAGCCAACTAAATTACTAAACCACCAGAATTGCATTCTCCTCTTTTCAGGGTTTTCTTCTGTTTTCCGTTTCCGCTTTTCCTAGATTTGGGAGTCAGTAAGTCGTCGGAAAAGAGGAAGTTGAGCTGATAAAAGCAAAGCCGGAAAGGATAAGAGACAAAGAAAATGGTGTCGTATATGAGTGCGTTGTTCTATGGAGTGGGAGGGATAGTAGTGGCAGGGATGGCCTTGCTGGTAGCTCTCCAAGAGAGGCTCGTTTACGTGCCCGTTCTTCCTGGTCTGACCAAGTCTTATCCAATTACTCCTGCCCGGCTCCGACTCTATTACGAGGATGTTTGGCTCCGTTCTTCCGACGGCGTTCGCCTCCATGCCTGGTTCATCAAGCTTTTTCCTGATTGCCGAGGTTCGTTCCCCTTTCCCAATTTCTCCTACTCTACTCGATGTTTTTTTTTATCTCCTAGTTTTGTTTTTTCCAGTAGATTGCTCTTAAATTCAAAATTGAGCTGGTGTTAGGTTCTAATGAGAATTATTAACCTTCCAACTTTAAGCTGAACTGGGTATGTAAATGTCTGAATATAAATGGATTGTTGTAGATTACTGAAATTTTTTTCTCTCTGGATGTTTTTTCATTGGATTTGTTTATTGTAATTCGTTTTGTTGGTTTCTAGGACTCTTTTGACTTTCTTGACCAAGCTTAAGATCATGTTAAAATTTGTGTATTTTGGTCATTAATTATTGATATGGTCGACTGGAATGGAACAACTGGAGTTAGAAAACATGATCTCGCTACTATTTTGAATTTTCATTTATTTGATATAAGCATAATGTATGCTATATTATTTGTGAATGCTTACAATGTGCTTGTTTTTGGTTTTGCAGGTCCAACAATTTTGTTTTTCCAAGAAAATGCTGGAAGTATCCTATTCGTTGTGTTTTTTATGTCTCCTGTGCTTTTGGTTTTGATATTCTAGTTTAGCGACATTCTTTTGTTTGCCTTAACTGTTGACCTGCAGATATTGCCCATCGTCTTGAAATGGTCCGAATCATGTTACAGAGGTTGCAATGCAACGTCTTCATGCTTTCATACCGAGGGTATTTTCCTGCTCTTTCAGACTTTCCCATGAATTCTCTCTCTGATTTTGTTCTCTCATAAGCATCTTGGTCTGAATCCAGAGTGTGCTGTTAGCCTTGTTGAATGATTACTGATATTCTTTTGACACAAACAGTTATGGAGCAAGCGATGGGTATCCATCTCAACCTGGAATTACAAAGGATGCTCAGGTGTGTACTTGGTTGGTAAGGTTGGTTAGAGTTTACAAGAGTTCTCTCTTAGCTTTCTTCTTCTTTTTATTTGTTAGGCGGCTTTGGACCATCTTTCTCAGAGAACTGACATTGATACATCTAGAATAGTTGTCTTTGGAAGGTCACTCGGTGGTGCAGTTGGGACTGTGGTCACTAAAAACAATCATGATAAGGTACCACTCTTGTAAGCGCTTGAGTACATGGTTTTAAGTTTTAACCTAAAGTATATTAGACTGAATGACTGATGGTTTCTTCTTTCTCGGAGTACTTTTTGTTTCCATCTAAGGCTGCTGGCTGCTCATTTTTTTTACAGAGATGTTGGCTTTAACAAATATGATTATGTTATTAATTATGATACATATTATGGGTAATTGGTTTCATGAGTGCAGCATGATAAAGGTGGATGTTGTTGTAAATGTTAAAAACAGAAGTCAAGTATCAATCCTGCCTCTTTATTGTGCTTATGTTTGATACGTCCTTTGTGCTTCACTTCTGGCACAGTTACTTTAAGCTTTTTTACACCGACTGTCGCTGATGACTAGGCATTGCAGGTTGCTGCTTTGATAGTGGAAAATACTTTTACATCCATTTTGGACATGGCTGGAGTTCTTTTGCCTTTTCTGAAGTGGTTTATAGGAAGCAGTGGTTCGAAAGGTCTTAAAATCCTTAATTTTGTTGTACGTTCTCCGTGGAATACTATTGACATCATTGGCCAGGCAAGTCTACAGGCTATTTTCCTTCTTGATTTGCATTTCATTTAAACAAGATAATTGCAATGTTATGGACTTTAAAGTGCACTTGCTTGCTCATATGGAGTCTCAAATGAATGTGAAGATATTTTAGGCCATATGATGTGCTTAGTACCATTATTCTTTACAAAAATGTCTTAGCAAATACCAATGTTGCAATACAGCAGTGATGGTAAATATACAATGGAACTTTTTTGATGCTATAAACTTGTCATTCACAGCTCATTTGGGACCTTTGAATCAGAAATCCTGTAGTGTGGCTCTTTAGTTCTCCTTTGTTTCCCTAGTCCCTATTGGTTCAAATTTCAATAGCACTGTAAGCCTCAATTTTGCAAGTTTCATAATTGCGGATTTCTATGGAACACATCCTGCAGATTAAGCAGCCAATCCTTTTACTCTCTGGCCTTCAAGACGAGATGATCCCTCCATCACAGATGCAAATGCTGTATGCCAAGGCAGCTGCACCTAACAATCAATGTGTTTTGGTGGAGTTCCCCACTGGTATGCATATGGATACATGGCTGGCTGGCGGTGATCATTACTGGCAGACAATTCAGCAGTTTCTGCAAGAGCATGTCCCAGAGAAAAGAGAAGATCAGGTCCAGGAGGAAAGAGAAGATGACTTGTCTCTCGACAACGACAATGACAAGGACAACGAAGGTAATATTTTGATCAACAGTATCAGAAGTCCTATAATATTATAGAATGATTCCATGAAGAAACAGCAGAGAAATTATATAATTTGTTTGCCTACTCTTTTGTTCCAAATCATACTTATTATGTTCTATATTTTTGGATTTACATTAATATATTTTTAAGTTTTATTTTTCTCAGACAAGAAAGCAAGGTGATTGGATGGGTTTTATAGTTTAGAAGCATTATTCATTTGCTGCCTCCACGGCCCAGAAAGATCTTTGTACTTTTGGATTGAAGTTGCAGCAATTAAAAGCTCTATTTGTGGAGTTGCTTCCGGTTGATACGAACAGTTTCCATCCGGACTTTCTCTTGGTATTTTTGTTTTTTTTTTTAACTCCAGAAGATGCCTTTGGTATACGTAGACATTTTGGCACACATCTAAACGCCTGGCCTGTTTCTATGACTTGTTGTAGTAATAAGAAAGTTATGAGAGTGGTTCACCTACCTACTAATATGACGTTAATACTAACTCTTATTATTTAAAGTCACATATTTGAGCTACATTAATTACAATTTGATAAATATATATATATATTCAAGGTGAAATTAGATGGTTCTGTTTTCATTCTACTGCATTAGGGTTACTATAAGTACACTCAAGTTTGTTGAATCAGACATTACATTATTTTTATTTTGTATTTTTTTGGGTCGGAGGGGATCTTAATATTGTGTTATGTTTCTTGGATAGATGTTCAATTAACCTGAATAACAATTCATCAAACAAGCTTATTAATCTTCCCTTCCAAATTATTTTAAAGTAGGTAAGATAATTATATATTTAATTTTTAATTTATTAATTAATTTAATTTAGTTTAATAATACATTAAATAATAAAATGTACATACGACTATAATTCATTTTTATTTAAAAAAAACACAGAAATTGGAAACATGAGAAAAGGCATCACAATGGTATATTCGTCTGCATTTATTAGGTTATGTATGCCACTCTTAAGTACAATCAATTATATAGTTATATTATATAAGGGTGTTTGTTTTCTGTTTTAGATAAATAATTTGAATAAATATATATAATATAATAATAGATGTAATTTTTATTGTAATTAAATATTTTTTTTATTTTAAGAATCATTTATTAATGTATTATTATATCAATTTTGTCAAAACTTTTATTACCGTGGAACAAATAATAATACGATATTATAAAATAAAAACTTAAACTCCTATTAGATAAGGATATAATATTTATTTATTTTTACCTAAGTCTAAAATATTAGCTGATGAACTTTCCATTTCAAGTGTTTATCGTAGCATTCTCGCCAACAAAGTTTATAACACTTATGATATGGTGCTGTGCTAATATACTCTAAGCAAAGGAAAACATTTCTCTTCACAATAAAAATTTAGACAAATATTGAATCTGATGAAGTTTCACTTTGATTTCAACCCATCAATTGAAGGGGAGTAAGAAATATTAGAAGTTGAAGGAGATAATTAAAGAGGGTATGTCTTGTAATAATGCTTCCACTTCCTTAACAGCTATAACCAAATTAACGATCAATCCCATTACAATTATTGCAACCATAATGTTCATCTTCCTATTTAATCTTATTCATATCTTGCTTTTTTTTTTTCATTCATATTAAATGTGATTGGTTAATTATAAGATAAGACTTTTGACTTTAAAAAATAACTATTTTAAAGATTATGATTGGTTGGTAACTTGGAATAGCCCAAAATTGTTAATGTCTGTGGAAAATTAATTGGGATCATATAAATAATCATATTTAAATATTTTAGAAGTATATTTATGGTTGATAAGGGATAACCATATGCACTAGTACACTAATGCACGCCTTAATTTGTAGCAGATCTTTCTTACAAAAAAAAAAAAACCATTCCAATTATCTTTTTCTTTTCCTATTTTCCTTTCTACATGTGATAAAAAGAGAAAGCTCTCCTTTTATATAATTTTTTTTAAAAAGTAACTAAATTTTTTATTAAATAAAAAAAACATTACACTAATAAAATTCAAACTTAATTGATTTCATGAAGATGGAGTGAAAAATCATACCATTTGGATATTAAGTCAATCCATGAAAACCCTAAAAATATAGTGTTAGTCACTATGCTAAAGTGCTATTTTAGAAATTTGTTATTTCTTTGTTTTTTTGTTAGGTTTAATAAAATCATCATAATTTAGGTATATTAATTTATGCTTACATCTTAATTTAAGTAAACTTTATTTATTATAATAGAGTTATTTTAGTGTGATTTTTAACTTTTTTTTATATTTTAGATATAAATATAAATTTGTTAGTTTTTTTATTGGAGTTATTGTTATCTTAAAGATAAAAGATATGAATACACGTAGATTGATTCAAGGCCTAAAAATCATTGTTAAGAGTAATCTAGATAAACAAATAAAAATTTATAAAAAAAGATAATTATTGTCAACACTATTACCAAAACAATTAAGAAGCATGTACTTTAATGTATTTGTCAATTTTTATTCATTTATGTATAGTAATTAAATTTTCTTAAGTAATGGAATTTTATTGAATTAATATAATATTTTTTGTTATATTTCACTAATATAATTTTTTTCTTATATTTCACTATCAATTTATTACTCTACATCTTAATTTTACATTCAATTAATAACCAATATATCATTAAATTTATACAATAACTTTTATATATATATATATATATATAAATACATTTTGGAATAATCCCATAATTACTAGGCATGACCATTCCTAGTTCCAACTTCATGATATTTTGTTGTATAAAGCATATATGTCGATGTCTTATAAAATAAACTGTGTGGATATCACGTGGAGTGGATTATTATTTATCAATAAATAGTTAATGTTATAAACTTATTTAGAATTTATATATAAAAAAGTATAATATATATGATAAAAAGTAATACTATTTATTTCTTAGTTATTATTTATTTATAATTAAAAATTTAAAAATTAAAATTTAGATGAGAAAATTTTATTTAATATATACAATTTTATCTATAATTATATAAATATTATATATAAAATATTATATGTTTAGAGATGGAATTATACCCTATATACATCCGATCCAGTATGAAACGTTAATAACGAATAACATATTGGGTGATTTAATTTTTTTTAATTGAAACCACTTATTAATAAGAGCTAATTAAAATATAACATTTGCTTTTATCTATGCATAAATTGTGGTAAGAAATTTTTTGTTCTTGTTTATCATATTACTTCTACTTACTCGAAGAGTGCATAATTATTATTATTAAAAAATAAAATTTTAATTTTATAGTCATGATTTTTTTATACATGAGATTTTATATTTAATTATCTTCATCATCTAGTATATATATGTTATCTTTTGTATGTCATAAAATATGTATGTTTTTTTATATTTAAAAATATAATATTCATATATATTTTTATAAGGTTAAAAACATATATTTTTTAACTAAATTAAAAATTAATTCATATAAATAATTAATTCATATAAAATTTTAAAAAAATACATTTATAATTGATTTTACCTCCAATCATATGAGTAGGATACGAGCAACTTCATTTGGATCAACTTATTGCATACCATAGAATTAGACATGATATAGGAAAAAAAAAGGACAAATAAATATGTTTTTTTATCTATTATTTATTTAATTTATTATTGTATGTCACACCAAGAGTCAAGACACAACAATTTGGGATCAACCGCGACCATCTTTAAACGGCTCTATGTATCAGCGCTCTCACAAAAGTTATAGCAGACCGTCATATGCTTTTCCATCTGTTCAACCTCTGTCAAATTAAACCAATAATTAGAATCTTAATATGCATTTCAATTTAGAAACTATAGTACTTCCATATATAAATGAAACTAGATTATCAATCGGTAAAAGAGTACATCCCGATGGAGGACTTATTCATTATTATTATTATTATTATTATAATAGAGTATTTGGTACGGATCGGTAAGTTCATTACATTGTTTTTTTTCTTCATGGATTTTTTTTAAATTATATTATATTAAATCTTATTGATTTAAAATACCACGTCATCACATACTTTAAAAATAATAAATAATTTTTCATTGTTTATATTACAATTATAACTAATTTGATAGTTTTTTATTAGATACATGTAGATCCTTATGTATTTACAATAATACTACACTATATTACCATATAAAATTATGATAAATAAATTTTCTTTTATTAAAATGGTTAAAGTAATCTTCCAATTATTAAAAAATATATGCATTTATATCTATATTTATTTGAATAGACGTTTATAATCTCCAAATTCATTATAACAAACTTATTTCTTTACCGGGTGAAGGATAGTAGAAAAATACTAATTATGATAAAAATATACAAAAATTTATTAATTTTTAAATGAGATATTATAAGTCTATTAACTATGAAAAAGTAAACCATAAGTTCAAAAATGAAAAAAAAATATTAGAAATGAAACACGTGAATACACATATATTTATTTTTTTAGTTGCTACATGTTTTCTAAATTAATTATGATTCAAAAAATATAAATTTTGATAAATTTGAACTCGTAGTAATTAAATTAGGAATACATAACAACTTAAAAATTAAGCATATGTGTATTCACTTGTTCAATTTTTAATTTTTTTAATTTTTAGATTTTTAGTATACTTTTTCATAGTTTGTAGACTTGTAACCCTCCACTCTAAGAGTTAATGCATTTTTGTATACTTTTATCATAGTCAATTTCTTTTTATTATACTTATTCCTTCCTTAAGGTAGGTTAAACTATACAAATAATTTACAAATATATATATATATATATATATATATATATATATATATATATTCCTCTTGCTTATTTTCCAATAATTTAGTCATTTTATATTATTATTTTTTAAATTTTAATTATTCTAATTTTTATTATGTTTGGTCTATATACTTTTAATTTTACACATTTAGTATAAAATTTAAGTCCAATTTAAAATTAAACTTTAACACCGTGCAAAAAAAATATTACTGGGATTAAAGTATAAAAAGTAAAGGTAAAGAGAATAAATTATAAGAAAATAAGTGGATATATATATGTGTGAAAGTGTGTGGAAATTTAAAAGTAAAATGATCATATTATTTAAGAAAACAGAAAATGAACAAATTGTACGTAGAATGCAAAAAAGTTTATAAATTATTTGCGTAATTCATGCAATAATATTAATGCATAGTAGGGAACGTACGTTGGGTTATACCAAATCCAAAGGTAGAAGTGGTCAATTTTGTACAAGTACCAAGACATGTATAAAGAACATGATTGAATCTTTGTAGACATTTCTCGGCACATGAAGCCACACAAATTGCCAAAACAGGCCCTACGTTGGACTGTTTATTTAAGCATTTTGTTATACATGGTACCAAACATATCTCAATTCCAGCTTTTTTCATGAGTTTTATTATACCATCAGGCTTTAATATTATATCAGAAGATGAAGAGATATCATGAAGATCAGGTAGTAATGGAGATAAGTCTATTGCCTTGACGACTATAATTGGTAAAAACACCATTAATATTCTTCTCATTACCACCTTCAAATCTTTGTTTACTCCCATTTCGTATAAATATATATAGCTCTGCCTCTAATTTTGGCTCAGCTGCTCTATTAAAAGTTTTTGTTTATTTACTTTCGAAGGTGAGCATGGAACCATATATAGTTTATTGGAATTTATAGTTATAATTTAAATTAATATTAATTTATTTATAGTTAGCCAGAATTAATTTCGAAAAGTATATATTTAAGTTGTTTTATCCATGTCTTATGTTTGGCTATATTCTGTTTATATTCTGTTGTTTACTTAGCATTAGCATTAGCATTGGTATTCTAGTAAGATTGTAACATGTTTGAGTTATATTAAATATCATTTGTTAAAAAAAAATATATTAATTAAAATAAAATTCTTAAAATTTATAATAATAAAAATATTACTTTAATAATATTAAACAGGATATTAATCGTACAAAATTTAATATTAAACAAGTGTAATTAACTTTAAATTTAACGATATTTAGGTGAATATTTTTTAAATAATAATAATATTTTTATAATTTTAAATATATTATTTTAATTACTCCCAATAAGATATTTAATTTGACGAAGGGACTATATATCTATAAAAAAATATGATATAATTTTTTATACTTATTTTTAACCATTAATTTGATTTAAGTTATCTAAAGGCTTAGATTTAAGGAGCTAAATGTGGGTGAATTAAAAAAGTTGAGAGAGACATGTGGATTACTCCCTTAAATCTATGTTGTTAAGATAATTTAAATCTTTCTATTTTTATATGATCTGCTGATTTATATTATTTCACTTTATAACAAACTATTTTTTTTATATTATAAGAAAATATATATACCATTTTTATACATGTAAAAACTATATATTTTTTACATTATATAAATAATAATATATATAAGGAGATTAAAAACAAAATTTTATTTGTGAAAAAGATTAGCTATATAATTAAACAATTTAAATCAAATGGTCAGAAATAAGTGTTAAAAATATTGTATTAGTAAAATTTGGACGATTTATGGTTATATAGAGACATTTGACATATGTCTTTTAGCTAATTATAAGGAACACATATTACTTTTGGTCGTTTTCTTGGCTTTTAACCCTCGATTTTAGTCAAATAATTTGTAAGTCCTTCTACGAAACCAATATATTCCTATTTGTGAAAGACAAATAAAAAATATATATTAAGCCAATGTTGTACATTCCAAAAAAAAAAAAATTTGAGTCGAAGTCTCTTTATGTTATATTTGAGTTAATAATTTAAACCATATTTACTCACTAATATGTGGTTTATTGAGTTTTATTAAAAACTTATGTGTATAAGTCTTTCTCAAATTTCTTTTTTTCAAAAAAAAAAAAGAAAAAGAAAAGAAAGAAGAAGTATGTCTCTTACATTTTTTTTGTAAGTACTACACCCTACCCAATTTATTTATATATATTGATTGTATGTTAGAAATATCCATTAGATTATAAAAAAAAAAGATTATTTAAATGATATTGATATAATAGTTATACGTATATATATCCAAATTTTAATCCATTACATTGAGGGAAAAATAATAATTGACACCTCTCTCCAAAAGAAGTACACAAATCTTGTAAAAAAAATAAAAAATTGATCTCTTGTGTCTAAAATTTTGACACCGCATTTTTTATGATTATATTTTTGTTATATGTAACTTAAAATTTACCCTCATTTCATGGATAAGGACCTAACATAGCCAAAAAGAAGATAATCGTTTAAATTCATTTTTTTTAATTTTCTTCCTCGTTATCTATTTATCTTTTTGTAAGGTTCATTTCTTTTTTTCTTTTTTTTTTGAATGTTTTTAAGGCCCATATCATAGCCTCTGCATATCTAATTAAATTACTTTTCAATAAAATTTCTATAAGCAAAATAAATGTTCATATTTTCTTTTTTAATAACATTTATATATTTACATAATCATACGCATATATATTAATAGGGTTTACATTTACGATTTTACATTGCCTATAATGAATAAATACTCTTATACTAGAACGCAAAAGGTAATGTTCACATTTTTTTAGAAGTTTTTTTTTTACTTAAATATATAATATTATTTCTATTAAAAATATGTTGAATATCTTAAGAGTAATAATATTAGTGTCGGAATGTATTTATGGAGATATCAACCTTTATTTCAAGTGGTTGAAGGACATTGTGATCGATTTAGGTTTATTTGTAAATGAAGATTCAGCTTTGTCCTAGAGAAAGATAGTTATTGCCTTTGTGGAAATAATATCACTATTATTTTAATAAATAATTACAATTAAAGGCACATACTCATGCACTACTTTAAAACTGATCGGGTTAAACTTACGTCATTTAATTAGTTATTCATAAATGAGAGTATACGTTACTGCATCATAAAAAGATTTAAGAATACTAATTACTCTTGGTCATTATGCGTAACTCTTTTGGTGTCATTATGCGTCATTTAATTAATTGTTTATAAATTTTACTCCAAAGATAGTTATACCGAAGTGATAGTTTTTTTTTAAATCACAAAAAACATCATCGTTAAAATTTATAACAATAAAATAATATCTTAATAATATTAAACAAAATTTAATTAGATGACGTTTAAAATAAAATGATACATTGAATTTTTTTATATTGAAAATGTATGAATTAAACATAAATGATTTTATTTTTATGATTATAAATTTTAAAGATGATATTTTTATTATTTTTATATTTTTCATTTATAATAAAACATTTTAATATGAAATTAATTCTAAATTCAATGGAAGCAAATGTTCAATGTGCCCTAAAAACTCTTGTTGCAAGTGTTGTAGCAGGTTTTCTGGTAGCCATTTACTTGATCCAAATCTGTAACAGTTGAAAAATTTATAATTCATAAGTATTATTTAATATCAAAACAAACAATTTCTAAAAATGAGTCATATATAAATATAAAATCAATTAGTTAAAGAAGGTGGTACATTTCATATTTACACGTTACGTAAAACATTAAAGAATTAAGCCTAAAAGCAATGGATAAGAGACAAAATAGAAATACATTATTTAATACGTTGACTTGGTAAGCCAAACCAACCAAAATATTGAAGAGAGTAGTAGGAGATATAAAAATAGGTTTAATTTTATTTCATAATATTTTCCTTATATCAGGAAGTTTTACTTTTAACTATATATAATAAAAAATATTTTTTTATTTATTTACAATTAAATAAATTTATATTTTTTAATATTATAAGAAAATAAATATATATTTTTATTAATATAATTAAAAGTAGAATTATTTATGTATTGGATGGTAAAAATATATATTTATTTTACAATCTAAACTCAATATTTTTTATTTTTTTTCGGTCGTACTAAACAAAATAATCTTGTCCATGGGGGATTTTTTTTGTCCTAATAAGTCCATGAGATACTTTGTGAAGAAATATGTTTTTATTATAAAGAGATTTAATGGAAGTGGTTTAAAAATAAATCATTCGGCAAAAAGTGGTTTCAACATATTCACATAAATATTTGATATAAAATTATTAGAAGATTTTTTTTAAAATTTTGATAAATATTTTAGGATATAAAGTACGCCTTTCAACTTCCCAAACTATTCACCTCAAAAAGCCTTAAAAAAATAATTATTTACTTCAAAACACTTAGAAACGTAAATATTATTTCTCAACTTTTTGAAAGCACTTGTTATAAAGATTGTTAAATACTTTTAAAAAGTGTTTAATTTATAACTTGAAGAACAATTTCAACAACAACAAAAAATGAAACAATTTTAAATGGAAAGTAATAATAATAAAAAAGAGATGTTAGAGTAAAAAATACATACCAAGTGATTTGAAATTTGTGGTGAAGATCAAGTAATTGGTACAATCGAATGTACAATCATACATGAAGGTCATGTGTTTTTCAATGCAATCCACCGTACAAATCTTCATGGTATTTCTTACAACCATATTTGGATTTCCTACTATTATTTCTTTAATTAATTTACACCTCTTAACGCACCTTCTTATGCATTTGTAGAATTTCCAATTTTTATTTATATTCTTAGGTACTAAAAATCCATCTTCTGATGAAGCAAAAGAAAGCTTTTGATGATCAAAACTATGTGAGATAGGAGAGAGAGGAGAAGCCTCTATTAGATTTGGGTTTATAAGTAACAGTAGTACTGTGATTTTCATTATCGTCATGACAATTCTACTCTCTCTAAGTGTGCATGCCATAGCTCTTTTTGGACGTTCCATATGATCAGATCATTTTTAGAAAGAAAAAAATAAATTATATATAGGGTTTTTGATTACCATTATCTTGCATGCCTTTTGGTGCATGTTAAATGGTACTCTAAACTTTCATTTTTTTTAAATTTTAAAAGTTTCTTAATGTTAATATATGTATAATTAAACTAATTAATATGTATTATATATATATATATATATATTTGAGTAAAATTATATTTTATTAATTCATTCAAATTATAAAATAATTAAATCCATAAAATAAAAATATATATCAAATTATAATAAAAGTTAATAAATATCATATGTGTTGGCATGTGAGTAATATGGCAGACCAGAAGGAAACATCAATGCAGGAATTATGGCAGATAATCAGCAGACAAGAATAATAATGGAAATTAATATTGTTATAATTTATTTACTTTTCGTTTCTTTTTGTATACAAATAGAATACATTTGTACAGAAAATATTAGAACAGAAAATAATATGAAAGATACATGATAATTATCAGAGAATATTTTGACATGGTATCAGAGCAAGTTATTGTTGTTTTCTGTTCTCCTACTGAACTGATTTCTGATTTATCCTGATTTCTGGTTTCTTTCATGATTTCTGATTTCTGATTTATCCTGTTTTCTGATTTCTCTTGATTTCTGATTTCTGAGTTCTGGTTTATTTGTTGAAACCGATCAGTTACAATACTTAAAAAAAAAATACCACTCACCAGTGCTGCGACCATCTAGTATCAAGATGGCCATTTCTGCTCAGCGCCAGTTGTAGCTGTTGGCTGACTGGAGTCGCAACCGTCTAGCCAAAGCAGCGTAGAAGAACACCGCGTCACAGATACGGAGGACCAGGTGGAGGGCTGACTCTGCTCTGCGAAATGCGAAAATAAAAAAAAATCAGGACAGACGAAAATGGAAGACGCTGTTTCTGTATAGCAGCAACAGACGAAGAAGAAGAAGAAAGCAGCAGACGAAGAGCGCTGCTTTAGAAGGGCTGCGCGGATGGGAAACTGTTTTTAGGGTTACAGTTTTACGATTGTCCCTGTGCGTGTGGCTGGTCGGAGCCGTAGGTTTATCTGCAGCTTGTGGGAAGAAAACGCCACCGAGGCTGTGGGAAGAAAACTCCACAGAGGCTGTGGGAAGAAAACTCCACAGAGGCTGTGGGAAGAAAACGCCACAGAGGCTGCGTGAAGAAAGGGCTGCGCTGAGGAAGAAGAAGAAGCTGCGTGATTTTTGGAGGAAAAAAAAAATTTTAGGGTTAGGAGAAGAAGCTGCGCGAATATGAAAAAGGAGGTTTAGGGTTACGAAATTTTTCTATATATAGTGTACGAAGTGTAAAAAACGGAAGGAAAAAAAATTTAGATTTCATGGCGGAATCTAGAGATTTAACTACCAATTTTATGTTGGAAGATTTGACGGCGAAAATGACGGAAGTTCTAACTAGAGCTCAGACCGTCTCACAACCTCCGCTAACTGAAGCGTCGACTGGCCCCATTAGTATCAAGTTGGGAGGATCCAACTATGCCTTGTGGTCCCAAGTGGTGGAGATGTATATCTCTGGCAAAGACAAACTGGGATATATTAATGGGGATTTTCCTCAACCTGCTGAAACCGACCCCTCATTTAGAAGATGGCGCACTGAAAATGCCATTGTTAAAGGATGGTTGATCAATTCGATGGACCCCTCCTTGATTGCAAATTTTATTCGATTCCCAACTGCGAAACAAGTTTGGGATTCTACTGCTACCACCTTCTATGATGGGACAGACACGTCTCAAGTGTATGATCTTCGCCGTCGAGTTACTCGTATGAAGCAGGCGGGTGGATCCATTGAAAAATACTACAATGACCTTCAAGGGTTGTGGCGAGAAATTGATTTCCGTCGTCCTAATCCAATGGAGTGTGCAAATGACATACAAAAATACAACTCCATCGTACAGGAAGATCGAGTGTATACCTTCCTTGATGGACTTGATGACAGACTCGACAAAACTCGAAGTAATGTGCTTCAAATCAAACCATTCCCTACGGTGGAACAAGCCTATGGATTCATACGTAGGGAAGAAGTCCGGCAGACCGTGATGATCACGGGTATAGATACGACACCCGGAGCAGTTATGGCTTTTAAAGGGGTCAAGGGACACCAAAATCTGATGCCACCAAAAACAGGAACCTCTTTGGGTAGCAAGAAATCCTCGGGAAATCCACCATCTCTTGACATGAAATGTGGCCATTGCGGAAACTCCAAACACACCCGTGAAAACTGCTTCAAACTCCATGGGTATCCAGAATGGTGGAAAGATCTTCAAGCACGGAAGAAACGGGACACCACTGGACGAGCAGCTGTGGCTACCAATAATGCCTCACTATCCCTTACTTCTCAGGCCGAATCTTCCCAGGATCCAGGTATTTCAAGTAAAGCATTTCACATCTCTACTCGTAGTGATAAAGAGGATTGGATTCTGGACTCTGGAGCTACAGATCACATGACATTTGACCCAAACGATCTCTCCAATACAACCCAGCCAAGACGGAGCCGTGTTGCCAATGCAAATGGGGTCACTTATCCAGTTACAGGAGCTGGAACAGTGACCTTATCTCCTTCATTATCATTATCTAATACTTTGCTTGTACCCTCTCTGTCAAACCGACTAATGTCTGTAAGTCAGGTCACTTCAGACCTTAACTGTGTAGTATTGATGTATTCTACTTTTTGCCTTCTACAGGATATTCTCACCAAGGAGATCATTGGGCGTGGTACTAGGAGAGGAGGGCTATATTATGTGGATGACCTCAGTTCAGGAAGAGCCAATCACATGCAACATACTGTTGGTAACAAGGAACGACAGATTTGGCTATGTCATCGTAGATTTGGGCATCCATCATTCGGGTATTTAAAACACCTACTCCCCAGTTTATTTTCAAATATCACACATTCAGATTTCAAATGTGATACTTGTATCCTAGCAAAAAGTCATAGGGCGTCTTATCCTATGAGCATGAATAAAAGTATGACTCCTTTTGCTTTGGTACATTCTGATGTTTGGGGACCTTCCCCGATCATTACGTCATCGGGTCATCGTTGGTTCGTTATTTTTGTTGATGATTGTACACGAATGACATGGCTTTACCTTCTCAAACATAAAGATGAAGTATTTGCTACATTTCACCTGTTTCACACCATGATTCAGACACAATTTTCGGAAAAAATTAAGATACTTAGGTCTGATAATGGAGGGGAGTATGTTAATCAACAATTCCGGACATATTTGGACAACCATGGTATTCTCCATGAAACCTCATGTTCACAAACCCCACAACAGAATGGGACTGCGGAGAGGAAGAATCGACATATTTTAGAAACGGCTCGGGCCTTACTAATCGGTGCACATATGCCTAATAAATACTGGAGTGATGCTATTACTACAGCTGTGTATCTACTGAATCGTATGCCCACAAAAACCTTACAATTTCAAACTCCATTAAAGGTGTTATCTGATCATCTTCCCTTGCCTACTATTTTGATGCTTCCGCCCCGAATTTTTGGATGTGTTGCTTTTGTCCACCTCCATAAAAATCAACGAACTAAGTTGGATCCATGTGCTGTCCGATGTGTATTCTTGGGGTATGGTGTACAAAAAAAGGGCTACCGATGTTATGATCCAATTACTAAAAGAATCTATACTACCATGGATGTCACTTTCCTCGAATCAGAATGGTTTTTCCCATCACCGGTATCCAATTACACTCTTCAGGAGGAGAGTTATGGTGAAGAACGAAATTGGCTTGATGTTGAAATATTAGACACTAGTCCAACATACTCGAATCGTGCCAATAATATGGAGGAGCCAGTATCTAGACCCGAGCTTGAACTTCCAAGAACTAAAGCTGAAGTAGTAATTGAATCTTCCGAAGATGAAGTGGTTGATGTACCCCTCCATTCTCTAGTACCCAATGATCCTCCTGCTGAGAACACTGCGGGTAAGCTATCCTATCACACCTTTACAAACTAATGCTATAGATACATCCGTTGGTTATGTTTTACCTTTCGTACACAATCGAGGTAAACCTCCAAATCGATACTCCCCGTAAAGAGAAGAACGACAACCCAAGTATCCAATAGCAAATTATGTATCTACTCAAAGGTTATCAGAACCTATCAGGGCATTTGCACAAACACTCTCCTCGTGTCAAATTCCGAGTAGCATTGAAGAAGCCTTATCTGATCCAAAATGGGCTCAAGCTATAAAAGAGGAATTTGAGGCATTGCAGAAGAATAACACATGGGTGTTAAGCGAGTTGCCTCAAGGGAGGAAGATGGTAGGATGCAAGTGGATTTTCTCCATTAAGTATAAAGCAGATGGGTTAGTTGATCGATACAAGGCGAGGCTTGTAGCAAAAGGATATACATAGAAACATGGGATAGATTATCAAGAAACCTTCTCACCTGTGGCTAAACTAAAAACTGTGAGAGTTTTGTTATCTCTTGCAGCAAATTTAGATTGGCCATTGCACCAACTTGACGTAAAGAATGCCTTCCTTCATGGTGACCTTGAAGAAGAGATTTACATGGATATCCCACCAAGATATACTGTTACATCAGGAAAAGAAACTGCATGTAGATTACAACGAGCATTGTATGGACTAAAACAATCACCTCGAGCGTGGTTTGGTAGGTTGAGTTCAGCAATGAAGAAATATGGGTTCCAATAAAGCAACTCTGATCATACTCTTTTCTTAAAACATCGATCAGGGAAGATAACAGCCCTTATAGTCTATGTAGACGACATGATCATTACAGGGGATGATAAAGAAGAAATCTCTAAGCTTCAAGAACAATTGTCAAATGAGTTTGAAATGAAGAACTTGGGAGGGCTCAAATACTTCTTAGGTATTGAGGTAACAAGATCAAAACAAGGCATATGTCTTTCCCAAAGGAAATATACTCTGGACCTACTAGCAGAGGCAGGACTACTAGATTGTAAACCTGTCGATATTCCAATGGTTCAAAACCATAAACTCGGAGAATATGTGGACCAAGTACCAGCAGATAAACAGAGATATCAACGGTTAGTAGGTAAACTCATATATTTATCTCATACTCGACCTGATATTGCTTATGCTGTGAGTGTCGTGAGTCAATTCATGCACTGCCCAAGTGAAGACCATATGGATGCGGTCATGCGAATACTTCGTTACTTAAAATCCTCCCCTGGGAAAGGACTTATGTTTTCAAAGAATGGTCAATTGGAAGTCCTTGGATATCTGATTAGATTTGGGCGGGGAATATGAAGGATAGGAAATCTCTTCATTGGTACTTTACTTTTGTGGGGGGCAACCTGGTTACATGGAGGAGCAAGAAGCAAAATGTAGTTGCCTTATCCAGTGCTGAAGCTGAATTTCGAGGAATGGTCAAGGGAATATGTGAGCTCCTTTGGTTGAAAAAACTTCTAACTGAGATTGGTGTTGCTCCTAAGTCTGAAATGAACTTATTTTGTGATAACAAAGCAGCCATTGCCATCTCTCACAATCCAGTTCAACATGATCGCACGAAGCACGTTGAAGTGGATCGGAACTTCATCAAACAGAATCTTGAAGAAAAAATTATTAAGCTTCCATTTGTTAAATCAGAAGATCAATTGGCCGATATACTCACAAAATCTGTGTCTGCAAGGAACTTCTACAACTCACTTGACAAGTTGGGCATAAGAGACATATATGCACCAACTTGAGGAGGAGTGTTGGCATGTGAGTAATATGGCAGACCAGAAGGAAACATCAATGCAGGAATTATGGCAGATAATCAGCAGACAAGAATAATAATGGAAATTAATATTGTTATAATTTATTTACTTTTCGTTTCTTTTTGTATACAAATAGAATACATTTGTACAGAAAATATTAGAACAGAAAATAATATGAAAGATACATGATAATTATCAGAGAATATTTTAACAATATGTACTATAGTTTGATTTTTTTTTTGTTTTATTCTTTTAGTTATTTAAATATGTATGATTCTTCTAGTTGATAATTAAGATAATAATCTTCGATTTAATTTGACCATATATTTTGAGATATTTATGTTTTAGATTTAAATCTATAAACAAAGATTCTTCTCATTGATAATTAAGATAATAATCTTTAATTTAATTTTATCATATGTTTTGAGATATTTATGTTTTAGATTTAAATCTATAAACAAAATAAATCGAAACATAATAAAACATGTTTAAAAATCACTCTTAAATGTAAATCTAAGTAAAATTTACAATTTAATGGATACAATTTAATGGAGAGACAACTCCAAAAATAGGAGACAATAAGTGAAAACAATAAATGGTTAGGATTTTGTAGCCTAACTTTTGATGTGATTTTATATAGGTAAAGTATTAATCTCTAACTTATTATGCGCTTGAGTATATTTTTAAATTTTTACTTTAATATCAAATATGTTACACATATATATGCCTCATTATTGTAGCATTTTCAATATGTATTTAAAACATTTTTTTAGTGCGTAAATATATATTAAAATTTCTTTTATCTTTATATTTATCAATATATATATATATATATATTTAAAATATTTGTTAAATATATGCTAAAAATCTATTCAATTTTTTTAATTAACATTTATATTTAACGAGACTGGATGATTATGAAAAAACCAATAGCAACATACATATGGAACGAATGCACCTGTGCCATTGGGCCAAAGCCTTCGTTAACTATGGACTACATATTGTACGCCGGCAAATTAAAAAGTGTAATTTCTAAAAAATACCTAATAATTTAAAAAGGAGTTGAGGAGTTGGCTTTGGTCTCTTTTGAATAACCATCAGAAAACTCAGTAACCATATCTCTAGCACCTGAACCGTTTCTAGAAGATTTACCTAACTATAGATCTAGGAAGCTTGAAACCTTGATTAGCAGAGTGTCTAGATTTATTGCATACCTGACACTGCACTTTGATATAGCCACCAGATTGACTAGGCTAGCTTTTTTAGTTTTGGACTCAGAAGTGGAGCTTCTTGGATTTTCACTAACCAATAAATATCGAAGATTCCAGTTGCTTCTGTTAGATCCACCAAATCGAGAAAAAATTAATTGTTATTATTACGTGAATTATACTATAATTGAAGCTAGAATTAGAATTATTAGACTTGATGATGAGGTTAACAAATTGAGCAATGTTCGCTTGAATTCCAATGGTGACTACGTGAGCTAACATGTGACTATAAAGAGCATCAAAATAATTAGGTTGATCAACACGATAGTGATGTTAGATATGAAAGAATTTTAATTGGAATCTGATCCTCCAAGAATATAAAAGACTAGATTTTGATCAAAAATTGGCTGTTCAATTACAACTAGATGATTAGAGATCATCTTAACCCCTGAAGTATATAATCCTCAATACAAAGATAAACTTTCTTGATTATTTGTAATTGCAATCACAAATTCATAATTCGAGCACTAAAAGTAAATGAGAAGACTGACTCTAGTTTGGGCCACATTTCTAGAACTGATCCAGCACGAACTAGATGAGTGCTCTTTCTTGGAGTTACATAAACATATATTCAACTTTTGACAAGATCATTAAACCTATTCCAAACAACGTATATATACAAGACCAACTTGAACTAAACCAGACAAGATTGTAGAAGAATTGCAATGCAAGGATTGATGTAGTTTTCAAGAACATAGGTACGTAGTGATTACATAAAGCATTTGTCCATTCTAAACTAAAAAAAATTGTTCAATTTGGTTTGATCAAGAGCGATAGATTAACTAAAGGAGTTGCGATAGTTTCAACCACACCAAAAGAATCACTAGCTGCCACACTAGAAGATTAGCCTTCATGCATGACAGCATTTACATTCTGAGGAGTTCTGGCAAGAGTTGCCTGTTTGGCTCTAATACCGTGTAAACAAGCAAGAAGAGAAGAGGGTGTTTTGGAGAGAGGAGTGTAGGAGCTGAAAATTCTATTTCTTGAAAGAATATTGTGATGCTTACAATGATTTATATAGAGTGTGGTACAAGCATATGATTGGTCTGTTAGTCACATCATTGTAACTAACTAACTAACTAACTAACTACCTGAAACACACACATTGCTCAATTATAACTCAATACTTAGAGAACATTTGTTTAAAAATTAACAATATCGAATTGCTATTATTTAATTTATATTTTATTTATGATTAACACTTATGTAAGAGTAATAAATATATAAAAATAATATTAATAATTTTTTTAATAACTTAAATTTTTAAAAAGGGTTAATTTTCAAGTAATTTTTAACAATATATATTAATATTTTATAGATATATATAGTTTTGTCCGAACTTTTTAACGAAAAAACGAATTAGTTTTATATTTTACCTTTTTATTTTTGTACATGTATTTTCTAACTATAATATTAATATATTTAAAATTAATAATTACACTCACTTAAAAAACAATTAGCATCGTAGGGTACAACTTTTAAATTTTTATTGTGCTAGTAGAGTCTTGTCTGAATAAATGATGAATTTTGTAACAACGAAACAAAATAAGGAACACATAAAGTAAAATATTATATAAACGAAAAAGTTATTTAATTAATTTTATTTTCACTATTTTTTAACAATAAAATATATATATATATTTTTATAATATAAAGAAAAAATATTTACATTATAAAAATATATATATATATATATTATTTTTTAAAAAAAAGTTAAAAATAAAAATTTATGTAATAAAGATTATACTATATACAATTAAACTTAAATAAAATAAATAATATTTTTAAAATTTATAATTATATATCAATTCATATATTTTTTGATAATAACCTTTATATTGAACTACAACTCGTATATATATTTTTATAATAACATTTATATTGAACTACAGATCGATTCAATAATTATATTTAATTGAATTATTTTTAATATTATTATGATTATATTTTCATCGTTATAAGTTTCATCGATGATATTTTTTTTATTCCCGAATGTCATTGTTTATTATATCTAAAATATAGTATTATTTATGATTTAATAAAAAAATTACATCGATAATATTTCAAAATTAAGAAACCATTAATTTTATGATTTTTAATATCACTATTCAGTAATTTATAATAGAAACCAAGAATTATTTTCCTCTCAATGAAATATGAATTATCAATCACTCTTCCTGCAATCTGCAGATGTTATAGCGTCAACATAAATCTTCATACTGATCTATATATACCTGCATATGCAATAAACAAAAAACAATAAATTAATTCATAAAGAGATGATCTTATAAATAAATCAATTATTCTAATAAATTAGTGTGTATATATATAATTAATAAAAATCAAAGAGCTAATAATAATAATAATAATAATAATAATAATAATAATAATAATAATAATAATAATAATAATAATAATAATAATAATAATAATATACCAGGTGTAGAATTAACTAGTGGAGAATGGAGTTTTGGGCAGTGCAATCAGAAAAACACGTGGTCAAAATAACTCTAGAAACAACTGGACCATAAATTTCTAAATTTACATTGGCAACTGAAGCGCACCGTCTTAAGCATTTATATAACTTCACCTTATTATACCAAAAAGCTGCTTTGAAGAAAAATAAATCAGAATATTTTGAGGTTGAAGAAAGACCAACATGTGACATTTCAGGAGACATAGAAGAAGAAGAAGAAGAAGAAGAAGAAGAAGAAGAAGAAGAAGAAGAAGAAGAAGAAGAAGAAGAAGAAGAAGAAGAAGAAGAAGAAGAAGAAGAAGAAGGAGAAGAAGATGGACCAACAATAACATACTTATTATAATTTTCACCATTTACTAAATTTGAAGTAATAATTATTAGAATAATGAATCCCATATTCATCATCATTACAATAAATCTAGTACTAATGTTGTTCTTCATAGCTAATTTAATCTTCTCTTGATCGTTTTAGAGTAAACATAAATTAAATGGGTAATATATATATATACTGATCAGTTGCTTATAAATATCTTTTATTTTGTCTTTTCAATGTTACGTAATAACAAATTAATTTTAATTATTTTATATTATTTGCATGGATTTTTGTCAAGAATTTTGACTTTTTATGTACTTTTTATTTAATAAATATTATTAATTTTCTGGCGTAAATGAAACATCTATATATGTTTAATTTAATTTAAATGCATACAAGAAGTTTCCTAGAAATGAATTAGACGATAACGTAATTAACTTGATAATGAAGCTATTGCAGCTATATTACAGATTTAATTGTAACGCGCCATATAATTTAGATGTCTAAAATATGGATACAGAATAAATAAATAAAAATATCCGCATTCCGTATGTATAAATCTTCGTTAAAATAATTTTATAATTCAAAAGTGTTATACAGTGTCGCAACTGGAATGACGTGGAGATAGGTAGGGATATTTGTGCTAATAATCATCATAATTTTGTATCAATTTTAATTATATTTAAATAATAATTATTTATTATAAGTCTATAATAATTTTTGTACGTTTAATTATTATTCAATTTTTTTAAAAAATAAATATTAACATAATTTTTAATTTATTATATTATTTAAAATATTAACATTAATTTTTTTAATATTTAGTATATAATGTTTTTAAATAGAATAAAAATATAAAAATAAAAATAAATAAAATTTAATTTAATTATTTTAAATATTGTGTATTTTATTATTAAAAGTGTATCTTTTATATAATTATATGTATATAAAAAATAATACTAATATATACCTGAATTTAATTAACCATAATTTTAAAATTGTAACAATTATCATTAATCCACGCCTTATCAATTATAATTATTTTAAAAAAAATTATTAATTTTTTTTAATAACCACAATATTAGTTATCTACCGATTGCAACTCAAACATGACATTCGCCAATGTTTCATGGTATCGTGGGTGAATTACAAATACTCAAGAACAAAAATATTAATTTATTTAAATATTATTTTAAAATAATAATAAAATATTAAAATAGAAAGTAATTTTATAATTATATCTTATAAATTTAAAAAATTTGAATGAATATTAAGGGAAATATATGAGAATTACTCTCATAAATATAAATTTGAAAAAAGTAAATGAATATTAAGTGAGAATGTTTATCTTTCTCTTTATTCTATTTACTTGTTAGTAAATATATCTTAAGAATATGCATTTACTAGTTCATAATTCAAAAATCAAGATGAAAATAAATATGAATTTTTCTTGTTAGTAAATATATCTTGAGAATGAGTTTACTAATTTATAATGAGAAAATCAAGATGAAAATAAATATGAATCATATTGAATAGGAAATGGAGTGTAAAATTCATTTTTTTTTGTTTTTATTGAAGAATTGGAAGGAATCTTAATAAAAATATCAATTTACTTTAAATATGCATGATTTTAAAAGTGATAGTGAAAGTAATAAAAATAAAAGAGTTTTTGTAGTTGCATATTCTGAATTTGAAAAAGTGAATCAATATGAAGATGAAGTATGTAAACAATTTATATATGTGAATGAGTCCCAAATTTGTTGGCCCTTATTTCATTGGTATCGTGTTTTTATCAAATAAATAAAATTAATATATTTCCCATCATTCACTTTCATCCATGGGAGGTCTAGGATTTAAAGATATCAAACTTTTCAACTTGATCTTTTGAGCAAAAATAACAAGTATGGAGATTGTGTACACAATCTAATTAATTCTCTTATCTACAAAGTGCTTCGAGGAAAATATTTTAACAACGTAACTAATCTTTTTTGGAGGCTTACTTAGGCCATAAGCCATCTTTAAGTGTTGAGAAATATTATAAAATCGAGGGCTTAATTACTAAAAGAAATTAGAATTAGGTAATCAATTGGTAAAATTAACCTTATCAAAATTATAGATGGGTCATGGTTAACAAATTCAGGTTAACTCAAGACAATAACCAAACCAAAAACAGTGAAGTTCTATTGGTAAAAGATTTAATGAATTTTGAAGGAAACTATTGGAATGTACAAAAAATTCAAAGTTGATCATTTTCCAATTAATTGGTGAAGAAAAGTATTGATTTATACTCCCTTTGTCCTTTATGTAATATTGCTTATATATGAAACTAATTTACAATATTCATTATTCAAGTGCAAGGTTATTAGACAAATTATCAAAGCAAATGAGATTAGTTTGTCATTAAAAGGAGTACGTACGTACGTACACAAGATACATGCACAATTCAAAATAACTTCAACAGCTAGCTTGTCGAACCACTTCACTAACAAAGAAAATGGTAGAATTAAAATCATCCAAGTTGTATTTTTATGGTGACAACTATGGAAGGCTCGCAAGGATTATTATTTTTCAAAAAATATTTGAGGGTATATACGTCACATAACTCATCAAGCAGTACTTGTCTTTTTTAACTTAAATAAACAGTCAAATTGTTCTGATCGAAGCTCAAAATTCCTAACTGTCTTGATAGAGCATTTTTTGAGTTTAATACTTTGTTGATATGAGTTTTTAATTAATAAACACAACTAAGTTGATTTAATTAGCTCTTTAATGTTGTTGGACCTCTTGTAATATGTATTTTGATAGTGATGAACTATTTGATTGTTGTTGAAAATTAAAAATATTTGGTTAGATCGTGGTAACGATAATAATAATAATAATAATTAAAATAAATATAAAAATTATGATTATTGTAATGTTTATTTAAATATTGAAATCCAAATAATGATATAATAAAAAATAAACTATATATAAAAAAAAGTTAGAAAATAAAAAAACATTTGGAGAAAACCTAAAAGGAAAGAATAGATTATCATATAAATAAGTCAATTAGGTATATTTATATTTTAAGGTACTATTTTTGTTATTCTCAAACATGATGTAAATATACTTATTTTTAGCCAGGATATAGCATTTATCACTTATATATGGTTAATTTTCTATGCTAAATGAAGCATGTTATCCACAAATTATATCATCACATCCAAAATATAATGATGAGCAAGTCTACAGGACAAATATCAAGAATAGTTTTTTTGGTACCAGTGAGACATGCATATATAAATAGCATATATCTTAAATATTAAGAAAATATTATTTGTATATTAACTAAAATAAGTGACTCTAGCTTATGTAAATAAATAAAAAATTTAATGGAAAGTTCATTAATGCATCATGTAAAACTTTCTCCGTATCTGAAAAAAGAGAAGATGTCAACTTATTATGGAATCTTCAACTAAAATTATTAGTTTATTTTAACAATTTTTATGATCATAGCTTTAACGTTCTTTTTTTTTAATAAAAAATTAATTTATTAATTTTTCATTTTATAAATTTAATCAAAAATAATAATTATATTGAAATTTCATTATAATAATCCAAATCAACTCGTTAAAATTTGTCGTGTTTCTTATAATTTAATTACTTAACAAATTTAAAAATTTAAGATATTATTTCTAAAAGAATAAAAGAAGATATTAAATAAAAATTAGAAGATTAAATTTGACATGTTTCATTATTCCAATCATGAAAGAAAAAAAATGTAGAGGACCAGGAATTTGTTTATTTTATAATTTTTTAAATTTTTATTTGTTAAGTTAAAATTTAAATTTACCTTTTTTATAATAATTTATGATAAATTTAAATTTACTTTAAATTGAAAATTGAATGTTTATCGTTCTAACTTCTTTCCTTTTTTCATTAAGAAAATGCTAAACATTATTATAAACATCTTTTTAATTTTGATCTTTAATCACACATATCAAATATTTATAATTTTATCATAATATCCTAACATTTTATATATTATTGATATATTTAATTGTAAACAGTGTTAATTTCTCAATTTTATATGCATTTCATACACAGAATTTAAAATTTATATTAAAGAATTAATAGTGTGATATAAGGTTAAAAATTGTTATCTCTTTAAATTATTTTATTTTAGGTTAAATTAGTTGATTTAGTTTGATAAGAATTTTATCATTATGGAATCAAAGATAGTATTTTTTCTTTAAAAAAAAAACTATCACATATCAAATTGTTGGTGGAATTAAGAAAAGGGTTAACTATGTGTAAAAGTATTCGATTAATATCAAGTAAAATTAATTATTTTAAATAGTTTAATATATGTTTGTAAAGAAATTATAAGATTTGATATAAAAACAAAAATCATAACTGAAAAATCACATTTTTTATTGAAATTTAATAGCAATATAATATATTTTACCTAAAAATGTTATATCTAATATAATAATATTAATGTCAAAAATATTTATGAAATATTAAAAATGTTTAAAATATAGTACAATGAATATATATATATATATGTAAAGAAATTAAAAATAAAATTACGTTAAATAAAATAAATATAAACCCACTAATATATATATAACGTTCTAAGAAACTACGCCCAGTAGCATTTGACCAAAGCATTTGACTTCGACTTTCGGTATTACTTTCCTAACATTTTTTTGGAACTAAAAGTATATTTTTAATAAATTACGATATTATTACAATTAAATTAATTTAATAATTAATTATAAATTAAAAAATAATTGTTATTATATTAATTAATAATTATTTATTACATCAATTTTAATTTATAAGATATTTAACTGATATTTCCCTAACCTTAACAATTTTAATTTATAAATGTACCGAAGTGTGAATTAGCCAGTCATTCATGTTTTTTTGTCTTTTTAGTTTTGTTTTAATATTTCAATTATATTGATTTAACTTAAACTAACTGAATAATTCGGCAACACTAAATCTTCGGGAGATGGAGCACAACTCATTCAAAATTGGCTCCTATATTCATCGTCCATGGCTGTTGCCTAGTTGGTCCATTGACTCATAGTTCAGAAAAGGAAAGTCACGGTCCCAATCCTCAGTCCTCACACCTCAGAAAGAAGAATACAACATCGATCCCATGGCTTAGACACCACAATAGAGAATCAAGATGAAGCCAAGGACAGAAATGGAAACTAAGCTTTTTGAAGCTGTTATGAAAGGAAGCGTTTTATCCCTCAACGATTTACTCCAACAAGATCCTCTCCTTCTTGATAGATCTCTTGTTTCCCTCTTTTCTGAAACCCCACTTCATGTAGCCTCTTTGTTGGGTCACTTTGACCTGGTCAAAGTATTACTAAGTTTCAAGCCCGAGTTTGCTTCCGAGTTAGACTCAACTGGGTCTTCGCCTCTTCACCTTGCCTCAGCTAAAGGGTACCACGAGATTGTTAAGTTGCTTCTTTTATCGGATTCTGAGACATCTATGGTGAGAAACCAAGATGGTTACACTCCTTTACATATGGCAGTTATGAAGGGTCGAGTTAAGGTACTGAACGAGTTGGTCCAAGTCAAGCGCGAGTCGATTTGGACTTTGACGGACCGCCATGAGACAGTGTTACACTTGTGTGTTGGGCGTAATTGGTTGGACGGTTTGAAGGTTTTGATTGAAGCGACAGTAGATTGTAAGGGTTATGAGCTTTTGAATTGGAAGGACTCTAGTGGCAATACCATCTTGCATATTGCTGTGTCTAAGAAACAAATGGAGGTATGCTTTAATTATTTGCTTGTATTTCGGGTTTCACTTAATTGCTTATGTGATGTGTTTGTTTTCATCATTGTAATTCATTTTATCTAATTTCAATGGATTGGTTAAACCAACTTTGGCTATATTATTTTAGTTATGAAATTTTTTTGATTGAATAATAGAAGACACCAATAGCAATATACCATTGCAATATATTCGCAAGATGTTTGTTTCTAATTTTGAGAGATGTGAAAGTGCTTCTATAGTAAAAAAGCGCTTCTGAATTAAAAGGGAAAGAATTTATGATGTAGAACATAGGGAGAAATATAAGAAAGAATAGACGAAACAAGAGAAAAAACATACGAATTGGGATTCGGAATTTAGACGAATAAGAAAGGGAGGGAAACAGACTGATAATAAACGTGCAACTCTCTTTCAGTTGGTTTTCTCCTGCTTCTGAATTCCTGCAAAGTATTGGTGATATGAAAAGTTGTATCAGTGTCTAACCACCAAGAATTAGTAGGCACGTCAAGTTAGATTCAAATCATACAAGCACTAAAGATATACTTTTCTTCTCTAACCAAGCCTTAAACTTTCTGCCATCAGCATGCTTATGCACAACAATATGACAAAAGTTGCATTTCTCCTTAAAACTTTCCCCTTTAGGTCCAAGTGAAGAGTTAGGACCAGACTATTGATAAGATTTCTGAAATTTTCGTTTCTTAGCAAACTTGCCTTTGAAATTTGGCTTGAAATACTTCTTAGAATTATTATTCTCAGAAGTAACAACCATGGCCGAGTGAGAGCCATCTTTCAACAATTTCTCCTTCTCTTGAACAGCATGAGACATTAAACTCTTCAAATTCCAATCAACAACAGCAGTGGTGTAAAGAGATTCTAGATTTCCAAAAGTTGATGGTAATGATTACAAAATATGCCAGACAATAGTCATCAGTCATCATAAAATTCATTTCCTTCTGATTGGTATAATTAGTGGTACGCTTCATAATGTGCTCACAAACACCACTAATTCCATCATATTTAGTGGATGCAAGCGTCTTCATGTAGGTAGATTTATTAGCTTTCTCAACCTTTGGGAACTTATCAGCAATCTCCTTCAAGAAAAACTTAGTATTCTTAGTCTTTGAAATACTTTTACTTATGACTTATCCATAGTGCGTTTCACAATCAAGCAAGCACTTTCTATTAGAGTTTTCCCATCTTTCTACAATTCCTTCTCTCGATCAGTATTAGAAGAAGTGGGCTTGGGTGGTTCATCAACTCTCAGGCAATAATCAATACCCATGAGTGCCAAATCTGAATGCCAAATCTGAATAAAGAGAATTTTCATAATTGGTCCCTATCAACTTTGTCATAGATGAAATGGAAATAGAATTCCGAGGACCAGAATAAGCTAGATGAATTCATAAAAAAAACTATTTAGGCATGTGAACCACTAACATGCATTTTATAATTATGAATAGAGTTACACTGAATATGCTAGAGCTTGCAATACAATATAAGCTCATACACATGATAGAGCAAAATAATTTTACACAAAGACTTAAAATGATTTACTAACGACAGGGTAAATACTTTGAGTTAGAGATTATACCTTGATGCTTCGATTCCTTTGAGTCTTTATCGTTGTCCACCTTAGTATTATCCTTGCTTACTTCTTGAATATCAGCCATTGATTTACCTCCTTTCTTGCTGCTGTAAAAGTAGAATAGAAAAGCACAACAGAAGAGCTTGGTTCTGCCCTTCACTCACCAAATATATTTTTTATGAATGAATCGTACAATTCATAAGCCACATCACGCACAATATATTGCAATAATCCTATAGGTTAATGGGGCTTCTATTGCCTAAATTGGTGAGTTAGGGCTGAGACCTTATAGCCCATTAACATTTATTTTGTGTGGATTTACCTATTACTAGTCCATATAAAATTAATTTTTTTTATAAATATTAACATAAAAGTTGTCCCTTTAATATCTCACAATCTTATTAATCTAACTTTATTTAATATGAAAAATCACATGACTTTTGCAATTTCATTTACATATCAAGAAGAAAAATCTAACAATTTACATACTTGATAACTGAGCCAAAATTTGCAGCCTCAACCAGAATTAGATCATTGATTTATGAACATAGTAGTTTTGCTAATTATGCACATTATATAATTTTACAAAAAAAGTTTTTAAATGTTTTTAATGACTTTTGCAGATTATAAAGGTTTTGCTTGATTGTCCTGGACTGGATGTGAATGCTCAAAATTCAAATGGTTCTACAGCATTAGACGTCCTTATGAGTAGTCCTAGAGATTTAAGGGATATGGATATTCACAATTCACTTCTAAAATTTGGGGCTTTGAGTTCAAAGAATCTGAATTCAATTGTGCAAGAGTCCTTTCCCATAAGAGAACATCAGATACTAACAAAACCTTTATCCTTGAAAATAGTCCCAAAAGAGAGGAGCTTTAAGAAACCAGTTGTGAAGCACAAGCAAACTGACTGGCTTGGTAGGAAGCGAAGTGCATTAATGGTGGTAGCATCTCTCATTGCAACTGTAGCCTTCCAAGCTTCGATAACTCCACCAGGAGGCGTTTGGGCAGATGGCAACGATGGTACTAATAACACATCAACTGAGAAACCACATACTGTTGGAACATCTGTTATGGCCTTTAAACAGCCAAAAGAGTATGGTATATTCATGATCTTTAACACCATTGCATTTCTTGCATCTTTGAGTATAATTCTCTTACTTGTTAGTGGATTACCTATAAAAAGACGAAGATGGATGTGGATTCAAATGGTTATAATGTGGATTGCTATAACTGCTCAAGTGGCCACTTACTTCCTCTCTTTTCGTCACATGTCACCAAAAGATAATGATGTGCAGAGTATGCTAAAGGAAGTTACTGAGATATCAGTTCTAACTTGGTTGTGTCTTATGGGATTGGTTTTCATAGGAAATTTAGTTCGTATGAATTTATGGATTCTTAGAAAGTATGGTTGTATTAAACCAAAAGAGGCAGTTCCATCTACTACTGTTGATGATGAAGATGAAGAAGAATTATGATTTATGAAGTTATAGTTGTTCTATCATCTTGTTTCATTCGTTTTTATATATATAATCTTTGATGATTGTTGTGACTTGTGATATGAGCTTCTGGTTTCATACATTTACTTGTATAAATAAATAAATCTATCTGCATTTTTGGGTGTGCAGGATTTGGCTGAGCTGCTGATTAGTTTCTTAATAAAATTTGTGATAGAAAACGTATTTAGATATAGGATATGTCTGCTTGTGCTTTTATTAAAAGTAGTTTTAAAGAAAAAGTATTTTCTAGAAAGCAAATTCTTTTTGTCATCAAAACACTCGTAGAAAATTTACTTCTAACAGAATCCAATAAACACAACTACGACATGCGTAAAGTGAATACGTCTGAGCAATAAATATTAGCAAAAGCATCGAGGCGTGTTCTTTTAGATCGTGATAATTATTAACATGGACGCTCTTCATCTTGTAGAAGCTTAATCATAGTTTTGTCGCATAATTCAATGGTGATTTTCAATTTTCATGCATGTTGCACGACATAAATAAAATTGATAAACAGGCAACTAGTCACTTAACTAGTGGTGTACGACATAAATAAAATTGATAAAGAGGCACTAATCACTTTATTAAGGGTGTACAACCGATAAATATACATAATTTAGTAAATTTGTAATTTTAACTATCTTTATGTTTTATGAATTTTATATTGAATCTAATGATTTGATATAATTAGATATTATATATATATATATATATATATGTGCATTAATTAAAATCAATACGTATAATCCGTTAAAAGATATTTTTTATGTTCACTTAATTTTTTTAAAACAAAAAATTATGAAAATTATAAATCTACACATTTATTTAATCAATTTCATGTTTTTTTGAATTTAAGAACTTAATATATAATATATAATAAATAAAAAATAAACAATCAAAGAATATAAAAAAATTGGTTATAGTATTGGATTATGAATACTCAAAATTTAAGTAAATATTAAGTGAGAAATCAAAAATTTATCTAATTTAATTATTTTGTTATGGCTTATCTTATAATAATTAATGATAAATTATTTAATAAAAATTCTCATAAAATTTATATAAAAATATAAAAAATAAATATTTTAATATACGTGAATTTTATCAGATTAAATTTATTTGGATTTAAAAATATTAATCTATAATTTAATCTATATCTTACAAGTTTTAAAATTTTTTATTCAATTTAATTCGATAATTGGATTGAAATTATTCATAATCTTTTGGATGCAATCGGATTTTATAGATTATTGATCAATGAATTTTTTGTACACTTTTACATTTTATTTTTATAAAATTAAACACATTAATTATTTTACTTTAAATTAATATATTTTATTTACTAAAATATTGTTGGTTATTTTACCAATAAATTCATCTTTAAGATAAATAATTTACCAACAACTTCTAACTATTATATTTATGAACACTTTCTTAATTTTATCTCAATTTTAATTATTTTATTTATTTTTAAAAATATTTTCTCTTCAAACACGTGAGGTTAATTTAATGCTATTTTAAGTTTTTTTTTTAAAGTAAAAAATTAAAAAATTAAAAAATTTAGAAAATATTTAAAACATATGTTAAATATATGTTAAAACATACCAATTTTTTTTTAATTGTAAGTTTGTAACTAATATGCCTCAAGCTACCCAATAAAATTGCTGGCTGCTTTACTTGTCGGGTAGTCATGTAAGCTTTAATTATATTTTGAACAAAAAGCTTAGTTAAATATATGTTAAAAATAATGTTGAAGCTCAAAGGACAGATACACACCCTTACAGTCGCATCATGCAGTATTCATACGACGAAAATTCTTTAAGCGTCTAACTAAATAAAATAAATATATCAGAAGCAGCAGTTTGGATCTGATTAGAAAGAAAAATTCTATTTTTTTTAAATTATGATATTATATAATTAATATATGACTGAAAAAAGAGTAAATTTTCTTGTTAATATTAGTAGTAGTATTTTATTAAAAATGAGAGATAAATGCAATGAGGCGGAGTCAGAAAAAAATTATTAAGAAGCTGAATTGTTAATTTTTTTTTATTCTATTACAATATAAAACTTAAAATTTTTATATTAACATTTCATTGTATTATTTTATAAAAATATAACAAAATTAATACACAAATATATTAATTTAACTAATTAATATTATTTTAAAACTAAAAATAAAATAAAAAACATATTAAAATTTAAAATATCAATATAATTTATGTATCATAGTAAAAAATATTAACATAATACTTCAAGGAAATTAAATAAATTATTAAAATAAGATGTCAAATAATATTATAACATAAAATATATTTATGAATAAAATAAATGTATTTAAAACTAAAATTAAAAAATAATAAAATATTATATGTCACATTTTATATGTCTATATTGATAAGTTTGTTTATTTATTTAGTATTACTTATTATACTTTTTTTCTCATTATAAACATAAATAGTTCGGATAAACAGTTATACTATATGACAATAAATATTATGTTTCGTGTAAATTTCTTTCTTAAAATATATGCATGTAATTTATTTTGATTCAAATTTTGTTTCTTTTTTATTTATCAGTGTAACTAATAATATACATAAATATGAACATAGGTACTTAAAAAAATGAATAAAATAATAGAAAATAATTTAAATTGTAAATATAATAAAGTTTTATTGCTAACACATATAATAATATATATAAAAATAAAAAGTTGGATACATTCAACTATTTTTTTTTGTGAGAAATTCAACCGATACTACAACCCCGTGTAACTATTACTTAGTAACTATTACTTAGTTACGCTCATGAATTCTACAAAAAAAGTTTGAAACATCGACATTAGTAAAATTATTGATATATAATTTTTACAAAAATTTCAAAGATATTTTTGTTATAGAAGAAAACTTAAAAAATTATGAAAATTATTAAAATTCTATAAAAAATATGAAATAATTTTTATAAAAATTTATAAAACATCAAAAAAATCAATTATTTATATTTTAAATTAATTTTTATTTAATATATATAATTTTAAATACTTAAAATATTTATATTAATTAATAAATTGATAGATTAATTAAAATATTATAAAATAAAATATATATTATTTTTTGTTAAGTATTGTAGATAAGTAGTTTAAATATTTGAAATAATTAAATAAATTATCTAATGATATTACTTGTTATAAATAAATAAATCTCAACACTATTAAAATAAATTTTATTGATTTTTTGTTTTTAAAAATACTCATAGTGTGAAAACATAATGAGTCTTATATTTTAATGTAATTTACATGTTATAATATTAATATAAAATAGTAACAAATAAACAAGTTTGTTAAATTTGTACTTGAAAATTGAATTTGATGAAAATGTTTCACTTGGATGCTCACTGAGTAGAGTGATATATTGTATAATTTTCTTTTTCTTTTTTTAACCTATTTATTTCATTTGTACAGGAAACATGCTACAAACAAGAAAAAATATAATATATTCTCTTTTATAAAAATAAAAAAAATTAAATTAAAATGATTGTTCAAAAAAAAATCAAAATTTGATATTTTATTCAACATTTTAACGACATTTTAGCAATAATATCTACAATATTAAAGACATTTTAGCTAAAAAATACATTTAAATAACAACAATATTTAACCAATATTTTAACGACATTCTCAACAATTTTGTGACAACTTGGTTAAAAGATATGGATATCGCGTTTTGATATCGAGATGTGTAAAAAAGAAACATTGTTACAAAAATATCGATGATATCGTGGAAACTGTCATCATTGGCTATAGAATGTTATTCATTTGTGTTATTTAATCTATTAAATTAGATACAATGTTATTTGATCCTTGAATTTTGTAAAACATATCGATTAAAGATAAATTATATTATGTTCATAATTTTTTTATTAAAATATTATTTTTTTTATTAAGTAATTAAACGCGATAAAAATATAATTTTTAACATCGATAAAGTAACAATTAATATAAAAGAATTCATAAAATATTTATTTTTAATATTTATTAATTGTTATTATTTTATTTTAATATTTTATTAATTTTAAATTTTAAAAAAATCAAAATATACATTGAAATTTTATTATTTATTTTTTCTTAAATTATTTGACACTATATTTTATTTTTATTAAAAATCTATATTTAAATAGTATTTTAATTACTTTGTAAAAAATAATAATATTTTGTTAAACTAATATAATTTATTTTTTACAAAACTCAAAAAAATATTTATTTTTAATTTAAAAAATTATATGTATTAATTTAAGCAACTTCTTTACACCTCACCCTAAAAATTATTAAACCAGTACGGGCGTCAAATGAAGCGTTAATAAGACACTAAGACCTTCGCTGACTCATACACGTATAATGTTTGTGCAAAAAGTGATTTTTGTATAATAAGGTTGATTTTCCAATTAATCAAAATTAGATTATTATCTAATAAAAAATCTAAAAGAATCAAGAAGGTTTTTACCTGTATTTGTGAAGGAAAACAGAGGCAGGTGCCAGAATACTCCTTTGTTAACTGATTTTGTCTCCATTTATAGGCCTAGCACCATCTTTGCCCCTATTAGGTCTGGTTTGTTCTCCGCGCAATAATGTCAAATAACGAAGAGACTCTTGAGGACATAAACGGGGATTCATTTAATAAAGCGAAGCAAAGGTTCAAGGATCCATCAAAGGTTGGCCAATCCGTAAATTGAATCGATTTCAAATTCTGGGTTGTGTTTATTTTTTGACTTTTTTTTTTAATCCGGGTACATTTGATTTTGTAGAAATCTGCTCATACGAGGGAAATATTATCGAAACAAGCCGTATACCAAGGAGATCCTGTCGAAGCAGGCCGTTAAGATTGCTAAGCAAGCTGAAGAGCATGAAAGGTTTATCAACAAGGTAGATTTCTATTATTATTTTTTCATTCTTTTATTCTTTAGTGTTTAACTAGTGTAGTGGATTGATTCGGAATCATTTATAAAAGATATTGTCGGCTTAATTATTCGGAAAAGTTGATCTCCCAACATCTTCTAACAAGTTATTAGAGCTGAAAGTCATGTGTTTAAAACCATTAACCCTAATTGCGAGTATAGAGCCAATATTGTTGTTTTGTTTGGTTTTTGGTGTGTGTGTGTCCGGGGGGGGGGGGGGGGGGGTGAGATAAGTGTGCATATAAGTATTGTTTGGCTTCTTCCCCTATTGGAAGAGTTAGATCCCATCATGCTTCTAACATTCTGTTTTTTTCGTGTATATTCCTTATTAATTGAATTGGTGATTTTTGCTGAGATAAATTTTGAATTAGTTTTAAACATTTTGATTTTTCATTTTCAGGTGACTCATCTTTTGGGTGTTCTCAGCTTCGGCGGGTTTTGCTTCCTTTTGGGGGCAAGTGAGTGAACTAGTTTGTTGGAAGGAATGGTTTTTACCTTTTAGTTATTACTCTTTATACATAGTATTTGGATTTATGTTCTTTTGTCTGTGACAGGACCCCAAGATGTTCGATATGTGTACTGTTTGTTCTATGTCATCTTTGTTCCTCTAAGATGGATATACTATCGGTTCAAAAAATGGCATTACTATCTCTTGGTAAGCTTTTCTTTTCTTTTAGATTTCTTATCTTCTATAAACATCTTTTCATGTAATCAAACACAGGGAAGTAGATGGGATGTGTCAAAAAGGTTTTTTTTTATTTTTTATTTTTAAATCAAAATCATGTCTGAACTTGAACTTTGCCTAATGCACATAACAAAAAACTTATTGTTCTGAGACATTTGTTAGAAGTTGGACTTTGCATCAAGCCACAAACTATGATCAAGCATTGAATCATGTGTGATAGTATTGTTAAGAACTTAAGATTAAGTTAACATTCAAGTTGCTCGATCTTCAGGTAATATAAAGAAAAAATGTGCCTTGAATGGGGCGGAGTTACAAGACTGTTTACTTAAGTGAATCTGTGGATGCATGATTGAGTTCTTAACTGATCATATTCTCTTGTTTATTTTTTCATTCTTTTTTGCTACAATTGAAAATGTAAAACATATATCATTTAAGATAGAGATAAGGCAATTGAAGATTGCAGGGGAACATTGGCAAAGATTTTGTGTTTAGTTTTGAGATCTTAGTACATCATAATAACTGATACAATAGCACCTTGTACTATTAAAAACTTGGAAAATCATTTTGAAGTAGCTAACATCTTTCACAACCCCTTAGTATCAGGGCAATATTAAGATCTTAGCTTCCATCTTATGTTTTACGGTTGTTTGAAGATGTTAATTTAAGAAGTGACATTTTTTTTTTGGTTCTCTATTAGGACTTTTGCTACTATGCCAATACAATTTTCTTAATTCATCTCCTCCTCTATCCAAAGAATGAAAAGCTTTTCATGGTTTGCTTCTCATTCGCTGAGGTAAGCAAGTAGTCTCTGTTCCTTTGCTCTGGAATTGAGAAAAAGGTATAGGTGTACATATTTTTGAGTTTTGACTCTTCTATGCGTGGCTGCAGGGGCCATTAGCATGGGCCTTGATTGTTTGGCGATGTAGCTTGGTTTTTAGTTCTCTTGATAAAATTGTTAGCGTTTTGATACATCTTTTACCTGGTAAGTACATATTCCTTTACTTTTTGTTGCTTTCTAGTTCATGTTGCTTAATATTAGGGTAAACAAATTTTTTCCTACCAAACTATGATAATTGTTACAATATAATTACTAAACTTTAAACTGTTACAAAACTATCACTAACTTTAGATATTGTTATATAAATACGGGATTTTATCTATATAGGACCCCTGAAGGATGTTATTTTCATTTTAATATCTTAAAAATGTTTTTCTCCCTCAATTTATGACCCATTTCAAGTTCTTAACCATTATTACTGTTTTTATTTTTTGTTTGTACACATTTTATTCAACTATATACATCCAGGTGAGGTTTGGTTCACAGAATGGAATCGAAATCGGAATGAGAATGAAAATGAGAATGGAAAGGAAACAATGTTGTTTGGTTTGACCACTAGAATCAAAGAAAGAATCAGTATTACAGTTTTTGGTTTGCCACTGGAATTGAATGATAAAACTATAAATTACCTTAATATTCCTATATTCAGTAAAGTTTAAATAATATCATTTAATTATTATTTTTTCGTTAGACAAAATACATTATTGAAATCATTATTTTTTTAAATAATTATTACTTAAAAAGAAAATATATTATTAAAATTATTATTTTTCTAAATAGGATTTAGGGTTTTGAGGTTTGGGATTTGGGATTTAGGGTTATATTTGTGGGTTAAGGTTTAGGGTTAAAATTATTATTTTTCTAAATAGGGTTTTAGGATTTGGGATTTAGGGTTTAGGGTTTTAAGATTTAGGGTTTTGGGAATTGGGGTCTAGGGTTTATGGATTTGAAATTTGGGATTTAGGGTTTAGGATTTTAGGATTTGAGATTTGATTTTAGAGTTATATTTGGGGTGGGGTAAAATTGAAAAAAAATTAAAATGAGAATGGAATCATGATTTCTAAAGGGGGAGAAGAAATTATAATTCCTTCTTTTTTAGAAATCGATTTTATTCCAGACTCATTCTTTAGCCCAACCAAACACACAAATGAAAGGAATCAATTCTGATTTCTTTTCATTCCCTCCAACCAAACATAACACTATAGTAATACATGTAGGGGCCACTATACATATAGTGGCTACAAAACCGGGCTAAAATAAGTTAATAAAGATCGATAACTTGATAAGGGTTCTAAATTGAAGGCGAAAAAACATTTTTGTGGTCTTGAAATGAAAATAATACCCTACAAGGGTCCTATATAGATAAAATTCCTATAAATACCATTACCGTTAAAGTGGTTTTGTAAATTGTTTTGACAAATTAAAGGTGATGGTACTTATGTTATGTAACAAGAACTGAAATTCGGTAGTAATTACGTAACAAGTTTAAAGTTCGGTGATACCTTTGTAACACCCATAAATCTATTAATCCCTTATTATTAATATTATTATTATTATTATTATTATTATTATTATTATTATTATTATTATTATTATTATTATTATTATTATTATTATTATTATACAAGTGATATCTTATTATAATTTGCATGTTGTATATCTTATATATTTATTTTCAGGATTAGTATTCTTTACTATTCGATGGTGGGATCCTGCAACCTTTGCAGCCATGCACCCTGAAGGAACATCTCGCAGAGCTTCATGGCCTTATGTAAATGACAAATACTATCTCTGGATTTGGCTATTTGTGGTTCCCTTAGCTGCATATACACTCTGGCAGGTTATGTATTTTCTCATTGTCAATGTGTTGCGTCGACAAAGGCTGTTAAGAGACCCTGAGGTCATGACTTCTTACAGGTTTCTCAATTTCCCCTCCTTACCTTTGCATTTCTCTCTTTTATACTTCATATTTTTTTCCTGATTTAATAGCTCCGTTTGTAGGGAACTATCGAAAAAGGCACAGAAAGCGAACAATATTTGGTGGCGCTTAAGCGGCTTGCTTGGAGACCAAAACCGGTTGTTTATGTACATTTTGTTCCAAGGCTTATTTACAATAGCCACTACAGCACTTACAGTCCCTATATTTTTGTCATATGAGTTACACGTCATTTTCCAAATACTCAAGGTTTCTGCATCTGTGTGGAATGGAGGAAGCTTTTTACTTGAAGTTATGCCCAAGCAGGTTATTCTAAAGGAGAAAAATAAAACGCAGATGCAGCCACTACAAACTCAACACAATCAGGACTCCAATGGAGAATAACACAGAACAGCCTTAGTAGCTGTCTAAAAAGTTTGTTTGTAACAATAGACTAACTAGTCTTTCTTTTTTTCAATAGACAAATCATACCTTTTTTTAGTTAAAGTAACAATGAGGGTGAGTATGACGATGATTCTCAACTTCTGTTGGGGGTGTTGGCCATCTATGGGTATAGTTGTCTTAATGCTGTAAAGGTATTTGAAAAAAGTCTTCAGGTAGTTGAGTTGAAGTTGATTGGAAGTTTACTATGTTGTGGTGGTTCTTTTCATAGCTCTTCTTATTGGGCTTAGATTTAATTTTAAGTGAGTGGTGGATGATGTATTTAATAATGCTTCAAATTTGACTGTGTGATTGTTTTTGAAAGGTACTGGCGAACTTGTATCTTGTATGTGTTTTCCTTGTTGTAAGCTTTATTTGCATATTGTTCCTCTTTTTAGTTGTTTGAAACACTCTAATGTCACTTAAAGTTGCAGCTGTTCGAGTGTTTCTATAGGGTACTTTTTATGTGTAGATTATTGATCAACCTGGAATTATTTTTTTCTTTTGATTTGAGTAACATGCTAAATATAAAGCTTTGCTTTCCTTGTTGCGGAAATAATTTTAGATTTATAATGGCAAAGATCTACCTTAGCCCTAGTGAAATCGCTTTCATTTGAAAAGAATGCCAAAAACAAAGCCAACCATCTATCAGTGGCCAAGCAAGGCCGGTCAATTTGTTACCCAGGTTTGTCCATGCATCCTTGAACCGTGATTTGTTAAAGATGACTTCATATTTTGCTGCTACATAATAAAGAAATAGAAAAATAAAATTTCTAATGTTTAGACACATAGATGGACCTGGAACTCATCTAATAGCCTAAGTTTAATGGACAATCTAAGTCATAAGATAAGTCATTTCAAAAAATCTGTTTATGCTCGTACCCACAACATACCAATAGGAAAGACCAATCTAAGAGAGTTTTGATATCTATACGGTCAACCACAAACCCGTATTATAAATAGTTGACTTCAGATCATAAATATGTTTATTTTTTACCTTTATGTCCCTTGACACCTTTAGATATGTACACTCTATGTAATTAATACATATACATATAATATTCTATTAATATATAAATTTTTTAAAAAATCTACCTATTTAATCAATTATTTTGACTTTTCTCCCATTAAATTGAACCAATCTTAACACCTAATATAATAAATATTTATATCTAACATAAAAAGGAACAAAAATAATATGATTAATAATTAAAAAACACAGTTTTAAAAAATATAAAAATACATATATATTAGAACTAAACCTAAATCTAATAATTTAAAATTTAAGGATTAATTATTAATAAGTCAATATCTTCCTTATTTAAACTCCTCTTACTAATTACTAATATTATTCTAATATGAATATTATTTTTTATACACGTGGAGGCCAAATAGTAAAAAAGGGATTAAATTAGCTATTTTCCTATAGAAAATATATCGAACTGGGGAACCACTTTCCATTCTGCATCGTTGATCTTACTTGTATTTTCTTTTTAATCGAACTGCAACTTGGACTCCAATTTGTACCAATAGTATGACATTAGCTGACTTAATTTAGTAGTAAACAAATAAAAATAAATAAATAGTATTGTCAAATTACAAATTGCTTCCAGATACAACAAATAACTCGTGAAATGCACCACACGAAAACCGCCAGATGAGGTGATATGAAAGACGATCATGAAGAGAAATTGGTGGACATCAATGCCTACTTGCACATCATCAAAAATGGTGATGTGCCTTCTTAGTATGTACCCCTCGTGTCGATAGAACTTGAGGGAAAGAATGAATAGACCCAACCATCATACCGAGGTGGAAGGTCCAAAAGGGGGGAAAAAATAAAAAAATAAAAAGAGAAAAAAGTAAAAAATACTATACACATAACAAACTGATGGTATGCACAGGATTTTTGGCACATCAGGTTGATGTGCGAGTTGTAGACAGCATGACAATAAGGTTTGAGTATTGGACACCATGATTTTCAAAATCAGTCAGAGCGTGGAAGTAAGAATCCAAACCCCGAGTTCTCACGAATCAATGGTGGAGGTTCAATGTCAGTTACTTCTACTTGCTTCATTGACTTGGAGATGTCATCAACAGTGAATGGTATGCTGGATCATATTCATAAAATGTTAAAAATTGAGAAAAAAGTTGAAGAGGAAAAGCATGTGCGTTAAATATCCGGGTCTTCTGTCATTAGGAACATATGGCAGTGAATAGTGTAATCATACCTTGAGTCATCATCCAGCAGGAAAGAATTGCTAACGGCATTACTTGAATCCTCCGTCATCATAATCCTCATGCTTGAGATAACCTGTGAAATAAAATTGGCAGCAAAGGTTAACCTGTCAGGAATCAGAAACTAAAATTCCAAGATTACTTGCATTAAAGGAATGACACTTTATGCGTAGGTATCCAAATATTGAATCCTCAACTTTTCAGTAAGCGATTTTGACCCCCCCCCTCCCCCACAAAAAAAAAAAAAAACTTTTTAGTAGGCGAGAAAGGGAGAACACGTGATGAAAAATCCTAAAGTTGCTTACTACTCAATGGCTCATGCTATTCAGCATTTATGGTGCTCTATTTATAGTAAAATACCTCTGAAGATACACTGTGCGTGCCATATTTATCATCCCAGTACATTGTACTGATCCTGTATAATTGTTGAATGCTTAGAACCTGAAACCGGAAATCATGTTCGTAAAAGAATTGAATAAGATAAGGAAAACATAAGTTGTGGCATTAGGAGTGAATGTAATTGATGAAGGAAGATACACTAACCGGGCAGAGTTCTTTTGTTATTTCATTCAAGGTTTTTTTGGGCTTTTGATGTATGACCTGAAATGTTATATTAATGAAATAAAATATTGGTCAATCAATTAGGAAATGAAAATATATTTATTATCCGAGTAAAATAGTTTTTCAAGTATGGATCTTACCAGGAATCCAATTGCCTGCCTAATATGCTTCAATTCATCCCAAGCTGAGCCTGCATACTGAGGAGGAGATTCCTTTGAGATTTAAGAACATATGCAAAGATGATTTTTATTTTTTATGATAAGACACTATATTATGCAAAAAGATGAAAATTCATGCAATAGTTGCATGGTTCTCACTTCCTCTGTTGCCTCATAGCACCACTGTTCCAATTCAGCCAAACCTGCTTTCACATACTCCCCATTGCTAAACGAACAACATTCCCGACGCAAGAGAAGACTGCAAAAACAATAAAAATAGATGCCATACCATCTTTAGATAAAAGATAATAATCTTGTACCAATACTATAGCATAATTCAACATTTTGGATTGATGAGTGGGGACAAGGAATGGGCAAACCTGTTGAATAGTTGAACATTGATGAATGAGAATATCTGAGTGAAGACCTTACGGACTAAGAAGGGTGGCACCTGTAAAGCCAGACCATATAAGCTATATTCTTCATACACAAAAGATCACAATTTTGGATGTTTAAGGTAAAAATTAACCCACATAGTTTTCTTTCATAGTCTGTAAATAGTTGTTCAAGCTTTTCACAATGCTTTGCCAATGAGCAATTAAGGCCTGCTGAGCAACAGCATTCGCTTGTGATCGCCCTTTCACTAAGCTTGCACGCGATGTCCTTGGTGCCTGAATTGTTTAAGAAAAAAAATTAATCAACTAAAATATAATCAATTTGGTATCCAATTGTAACTTTTAAGTTTAATACCCACCTGGATACATGATCCAAGTAATGGGGATATCTCTTTCTTCAAATTGTCCCTTATCATCCCATATATCTTCTCAAGGAAGGCAGTAAGCTGCTGCTTAAACAGTAGAGCTGGATACTTGGCCTCAACCTGCCGTAAATCATCCAGCCTACCAAGAGTTCGACCATTAAGAAATGAGAGACTTGCACTCTGTGGAGAAGCCCGTAAACCCTGAAACATAAACGAAAGGAGAAAGATAAAAATAATACTCCTAAATCATCTATTTTTGGGAATGGCACTAAAAGAGATATCGTAGAACTACTTCATACTTGAGACATCCTTCCAAATAGAGATGCTGATGATGTTCTCCGCCGTTGTGGTGTCAAGCTAGCAGCACCACTAGCCTTGAGTGTATGTTGAAGCAGCAACAATAAAGTTGAAGTGTTTGATAACCAATAAGCTAATGAACCATTACTATCCTGGACCATAAATTGAACAACTTCGCCAACTTTAGTAGGGATGAAACTCAGACCATCTATATAAGTTGCAATACATTACTGCAAATATAGAGAAACATATGAGAGCTTGTAAATTTACCTCGATGGCAGAGGCTATTGTTTGAATTATGCGATCAAAAATACTGGTTCTCTCAACTTCAAACGATCTCCACTGAAGAAGGCATTTGTATATCACACAAGCAACAATTGGTCTTCCCGCAGAAAATCCCAAATCTTGAGAAATACATTTTATCAGGATATCTTGGTTTTCCTGAAACACAATATTAAACAGGAAGAAACAAGTTAAAAATGCAAAGCCTTTTTATTGTGGGATTATCCACACCCTACGATTTGGTTCAAGATCTCATGATGCACTTACTCAGAAATAAAAAATAAACAAACAAATAGAAGATAGTAAGATACTAAGGTGTAAAAGGTCCAATTTCTATATGCAAGAAAATGGCTTCTCACCTGCTGCTTTTCATTGAGAGATTTTTGCGGTTTTTCCTCTGATTCTGGTTCCCGTGCATTCGATATACCAAGAGCCATATCCTGAAAGAGTTACACCAAATAAAAGAAATAACAAAATTTTATTAAACACCATTTTTTGTCTACAAAGCATAAGAAAGCAGTATTATCCTCTTACTGGTGTATGCTTGGCATCTCCATTAAGAACATTCCCATTGTCTGGTGTCCTCTACAAATCCAAGAAAGACTCCAAATATTAAACTTCTAGAATAATGGGAATAAATGTATTGTAAGTGATGACCGAAATTTTCAATTGCTACCTGAATAATTACTGTCTTTGGTCTTGCAGATAAAGCTTTTCCAGTTGGTGACATGGTCAATGCTTGCTGACGAAGTACTTGGTTTTCTGACTCTGAGTTAGAAAGTTTCTCCTCTAGCCTGAATTATAGAGAATAAACATTTAAAATGGAGAAAAAAAATGCAAATATAATGAGAGGTAGCTGTGTGCTTGAAAGTTGAATTATTGAAAATTTTGCAGTTAACAGAAACGTATAAGTGATCTTCAGCTGCACTCAACACATAGCGAAGCAAAGCAGGTGTTAGATAGTCTTCCATTCTAAAAAATCCTCTACAAATGGCAATTGTTTTACATTAAAATTTGAAAAACTCCATAATCACAAGTACAAACCTCTGCACAGATTCTTGAAGTTGATCCATTTTTCGTTCTGCATCTTTGAATTTGATTGTTAGCTCTAAATTTCTTGCCTCGGCATCTTCCCTGACTTTCCTGGCCTCCTCTGCTGCTTGTCTTTCTGATTGCAACAAAGCCTGTAAGGTTACAAAGTTTATTTATGTCAGCAGATTCTGCGAGCATTCTAAATAACTCATTACCAATAATAGCTATTAATGCTGATGAAATGATAATTAGGTAATTTTGAAATCATATATATAAAGATTCCAGTGTAGAAACATATCTACAATCAAGACCAAACTAATGTAAAACTTGAAAAAAATTAAAAAAAATCCCCCCAAGGTGACAAGAAATTAAAGGGATGGGCCAAATAGAATCTCACGCTTAGAGGGGGAGTGTTAGACAAAATAGTGTAAATGAAATATTAGCCCATCTACCCATCAACTTAAACTTTTAAGAAGATTAGTAACCAACACAACTTTAACATAAAGTTATAATGTTATATAACTCTAAAGGTATAATTTGATATTGTCAACCATGCTGGAGTGTCTACCTTCAAACTCTCCACCTCAATTGTCAATGAATTAATCTTTTCAGTATCTTGAACTATCACTGGAGTCTCCTTGATGACAGGAAGTGCTTCTTCAATAGCTTTTCTAGCTGTCTCTCGTTCTATGAGAGCTCTAGCATTTGCATCTTCAACTTGTACTTGCATTCCATGCAAGGTTTCCTGCAACTTTGCTATTTCCTGTGCTTTTTCCTCTTCCAAATCAGTCTGGAAGTCAAAACAAAACAATAAATTCATAAAGCTCATAATCTTCTGTAGTATGTCATTCAACTGAGGCAGTAACAAACTTACAAGACATCTTACCCTCAACCGCTTCTCGAGTTGCAAACGCCATGTGAGTTCTTCCACACGCTTTTCGAGTTTGTCTTTTGCTTCTTTAAGGGCTCCTGTTTCTCTGGCAGCCTAAGGATATGCCAAATATAAATTCAATTATCTCCAGAGCTGATGATCATTACGTCTTAAGACAGAGACAAGCACATTATTGATAGTGATCATACCATTTTCAGATTTCTGAGCTCTCTTCGAGCAACCCTTTGCCTCCAACCACACTGAGTAACTATTGCAGCCTTCCAGAGCCTCTTATAATAAGAATATGCTATGAAGCAACGTAAATGAGCCTACAAACAAAATTAATATCAATCATCCAGTCCTCCATTTTCTGAATTAAGTCACACTAAAATAAGCAGTCTAAGGTGCAATTCCAAAAATAATAAAAAGCAAAACACACAGAGAGGGGCAAAGTTCAAAAAATAATTTAAGAAAAACACATCAGAATACCTGGATGAGGATTGCAGCTTTAGTTTGCTTTCTAAATCTGAACTCATTTCGAGCCCTCATTGCCCTTAATCCTGTTTGTAATGCGATTGCAGACAACTGTAAACCTAAGTAAGATTCTCTGGCAATGTATAGACGGAAATTCTTCTGTATTTTGATAGCTGCTGCTTCTTGTCGCAACTTATCATACACTTTGCGGGCAAATACCCCTGATATTGATGAAAGGAATGTGGGTACTTGGATAAAACACCAACAAGCTAATAACTATACAACAAAAGATTAATACATGTCTAATTCAATGGTATGAAAGGATTATACTTAAAATGGAGAATTTTTTTATTTAAATGATCATTTGAGTAGTATGCGATAACTTCAACCCAAACCATACAATATCAGTACCACTATTAAATTATTTAGTTCACAATATCTCTTATTAGCTTAACCTCGAAGCAGGTTGTGAGCTACTTTATTTTTTCTATAGTCCGACATTCTACTTTTAGAGAATTTTGGGTTTCAGTCCAAAGGTTAACTCATTTGGTGGAGTAGTCCAAGTCCTTATTAACTCATGAATCACCCCAAATTTGAACAAAATACCACATGGTTAATCCCTCTTCAATTGAAAATACACACTATCTTTGTGTTTTACACTGTAATTCAGCTTTCTTCAATTAAAGATACACATTATATTTGTGCTTTATATTGTCATTCAGCTCCTTCCTTAGTTGAAGAAGACGAAGCCCATGCCTTCATTGGGAGATTCATATGGGTGCCCAAATGACTAAGTTTGGGGTTAATTCTAATACCACTTGTAAAGAACTTGGGGTTCCATCCAAAAGAACAAGTCATTTAGTATAGTAGCACAAGTCCTTATTAACCCTTGAATCACCCCAAATTGAGTCAATATGACACTTTCTTAAGTACCTAACACCACTAATTGTATCGCACAACAAGAATTAGAGATAATTATGGAAACATTTAACAATAAGGAAACGAATTGGAAAATTGTGTGGTTGAAGAAGGATCCTTGGGGTCATATTTAATCATGATGTTTAGTATGATAAAAGCTTAAACTCAAAGGAGAACTATCATGAATGCAAGATTAACAAAGATTTGGCACACAAACAAAATTGTTTTATTTTCAGAACCTCTTCACTTGAAGCAAACTTGGGCACTCATAATTAATAGATTAGTTGTCATTTAATCAATCTATATTATATATTAAAGTCTAAATCACACCTAAAATAATTTTGGGACAAAAATACCCTCATATTTTGTCCTTTATTTTTTGTTTTAAATTTACGGGAAAATTATTAAGCTAAGCAGTTTATAAAAATACTTCTATGATATTAACAAGTGTACTTTCCTAATATATATCTCATATTCTTTATGTTTTTATTTAGAAACCAATAGAAAAATAATTATTCACCAGTTAAACACAATTTGAAGACTCAAAAACTTAAATTAACAATGCTTATCATATTCATTTTTTTATAAATTTCTACAATTATCGATATCTAATTGATTCAAAACTTAGAATTCTTAATGGATTTATTTTCACAACTAATTTGAAAGCTTAAAAGATTTAATTTTTTAATTTTTATTTTAAATATGTTGTAAAAATTAACCAAAGAGATTAAAATAAGTAAAACAATTCACCTGCAATGCATGTGTCTCAAACTAGTAAGATGCAACAGTAACAAGTTCTTAGCAAGCATTCCATAGAAAGTAGTTTTAAAAGATACCTCGAAAATAAGATTGCAATTGAATAGCAGCTTCTCGTGACGCAACAAACTCTTTACGCGCAATATGTGTTCGGATTTGCCTTTGAATTGTTCTAGCTGCCTTTCCAAGCACCTCTGCTCTTCTTGCATCCAACTCAGCCATCTGACCAGCTCGTAGGAAGACCTTTGTCTTGCCTATCTGCCAATCCACATTGAACACAGCATGACAAAAGAGCATTATAATTATGTTGGCACATTACAGCAGACATGGTGGAAACTTAACAAAATGCAAAAATGTAACACAAAAGTTTAGAACTTCATATGAGAAATGGATCAGCAAATATTTAAGCTGTATTAGAAGAAGGGACAAGCCAGCATCCACATTTATAAGAATTATAATTGAACATGGACGTCAGGCTCATGACATGGGAAAGCAGGATGTGGTCTACAATTCTGAAGTTAGAACAAACCGTAATTTGAAGGTAGCCTGGGTGTAAACTAATGTGTTATTTCATTATTAACTCAAAATGAACATTTTAGGTTCCATAACAGATTCTCAATATAGACCACGTAACTGTAGAATAGTTTACTGCCAGAAAAGTTACTTCACTTGTAATAAAATCAAATGAAGGACTCTGTTCTACTTCATCCAGCAGGCTTGCTACATGGTTCTGGAAAATTAATGAACTTAGAATAGATTAAGTATCATTGACTAAAAATTTAGACAATAGAATATAAGCCCCGACTCCCAAAAAATATACAAGCGCCACTTACCCCAAATGGGTTAGCTTCAGTCTGCCCTAAGCTTCGAGATTATCCCACCCACCAACAGACATATCTCGAATGGATAAGCAATTTATATCCTTCAGAATGCACAAATGCACTGGAAGGTCATACCATTACACCCCCACCTATTGTTCTCTAACTAGTATAACCAAAACAAAACTATATAGAGAATAATTTGAATCACCTGATATCCTTTCAGTCCCATTTTATCCAGGATCATTTGACATGCAATTCTGTCATCAGAACTGTAAGAAGAAACAGTAATCATAAAAATTGCAAATTACATATATACTAGAACTGTCTGAAATTGAATGTACATCTCCATCTCCACCCCTAGACCAAAGCATCTATCAAAGAAACATTCTGGACTTACTTTCCCTCCAAAACCTCTGGAGCAAGAAGCCCAAAGCGCAGAAGAAATTCATAAAAAGTCCTCCTAGTAGGATACCCAGCACAGCTAATCCTGATTGCTTCAAGAACACCCTACAATGAATAACACTGTTACCATAATGCTTATTAAAGGACCACAACTTAAGCACGCAAATGCTAGCTTTTGCAGATTACACCACTTAAATGAAACATAAGAAAGCAATTTCATGGGGCGAACTATACTCACACCACATCGCAACTGCTGGATTACGTTGGTGTTCTCAAAAATAGCAGGCTTCAGAACATTATTTGGCTTCACACATCTGATATAATGAGGCTCTGTTGAATTTAGGGTCTCCATCAAAGACTGAAGTTGTAACTGCACTTTTGAAAAATGACATGAGTCATTTGTTCAATGAAAAATAATCCAAGAAATTTGACCTAAAACAATGGCATGTTGCATATACATTTCATGTTAATAACAAACAGACTTAAAAATTAGCTATAAGAGTGAATCAATGGAACCTTAAACCGTGAGCCAATGGAAGAAAATTTAGATGACTTGGATGACTCCACTGGATTTGGAGGAAATAGACCTGCCACAAATGGGCATTTTGACGCTGTTAAGAGATCTTGGTGTTCTGCCACCACATAATCTTTGTTCTTATCAAGGAACTGATCAGCCTGATAGGTCACCTGCAATTTGATGAAGTTTTCAGAAAAAATAAGTTTTTTTACAGCAGACTACAATACAAAAAACAATTAAAGCAAAATTTACCTCCCCTGCATAGTGAGATATGGTAAAACTGGTAAGAGAAAGCTTAGGCTTTATGAAGCGTTTGTTGTTTTTGAATGTTTGGTACAACTTCTGAGCAAAAGTTTCATGAGTAGATTTTGGAAACATGCTGCATGAAATGATCCAACAAGCATAAGTCTGACAAAATAAAACAGTGTAACTTACGGAAGCATGTCAAGGAGGTTTCAAAGGATTATATACACATCTATATATCGGCAATAAAAGCTCCTTTGAAGAGAAAAACTCAGGTAGCTACAAAATTAGAAGAAATGACTAAGCACAACGGAAAATAAACTGCATACCAAGCTTCATCTAAAAGTGCAACTATTCCTCCAGGTTTCTGCAAAAGATTGAATCATTTAGTTAGCAATATTCACGAGAGAATAGAAACGATTTTAAAGCTCACACTGTCAGTCATTGAAAAATTGCAGTTAGCAATATTCACGAGTACTCGAGAGAATAGAAAAGATTTAAAGCTCACGCTGTTAGTCATTGTTAGCAATATTCATGGGTGTTTATGGATTGAACTAAAAAAATAGTAAACTAAGCAAAAAGCATTTACATTTTTTGTCAGATGTGCAAAAACCATACTTTAACAGAGATCAACAATTTATCACCTTCTCGATTAGCTCCAACACATCTTGGTTATCAACAAACTCTATGTAGCTCCAATTGATTTCTTCTCGAGTATACTCTTCTTGTTCCATTTTGAATACATGCTGCAGACCACACATTTACACAAAATTTAGGTCATTACTAACTAGTATTGAGAAAAGAGCCAGAGAACCACAGTGTAAGTTACTCACCTGATTGAAATGTTGTTGCAGTTTCTCATTTGTAAAATTAATACAGAACTGCTCAAAACTAATTTTCAGACTAACTTGTCAGCTTCAAACTCAAATATCATAATGCAAACAAATTTTAAATATTACAGCCTACCTATTAAACTTGAAACTCTCAAAGCCATATATATCAAGAACTCCAATTAGCGATTTGGAGTTGGGATCTTGACCAATTGAAATGTTAATTTTCTCCACAAGCCTGTACACATGAAAGTATTTGTCACAGCCTCAAGATTTAGAATATAAAATAATTTAATAACCTCAATCCCCTGCATTTTGTTTTTACTTAAAATAATTACTCATGTATAGAAAACAACTATATCACTGGAAATCAATAATTGCATGTTCATGAGCATAAATACACATATACAGATAAATGAAGGGAGAAGCACAGGTGAGCACGTAATGTACCAATCAAATAGGCGAGAATAAATGGTCTTAGCCAGGGCATCTCTGCTAGCCAGTGCAGAAACTGGATCAAGAGTCCTCGTGATAATTTCTTCAGGTGTTACCATCACACGCCTAATGAGGGCATCTTCCAAGCTCTTGGCATCACACCTGCCATTAGAAAATTATAATAGAATATATATGTGAAAAAATAGCCCGACAAGCATCGATAGAAGATAGAAAATCACAAAACAATGCATCATATCAAAAGAATGTGTGTGTGTGTAACATACTTAAGTAGTTCAGCTGTCATGTTAAGATGGAATCTAGACTTCTCATCTTTAATTACAGATGAGTCAATCTCCTCTCCCTTAGCAAACTCGACATTTCCTAGATGCAGAATTGCAGCTACAACCATAAAAATTGCCTCCTGAAAAAAGAAAAATTAATGTCAAAGAAAAGATCTTCATGAAACATCACGCACAAACTAAATATTAGAACTGCAGGGTACTAACCTGCTCCTCCTCACTGATCCCAACTATGTCCATAGCTCTTCTAATAGCAAGATATTCATGGGCATCATTTACTCCATCCAACTCATAACAATTTGATTGATTTAAGTAATGGAATTCTTTAGGGTTGCTCAATTTATATTTTTCTTTAACCTGAAATTTTTGTTAATAAAAAATGGATTAAATCTTAGAACCATATATAGGATATCCATATAAGAGTATCTAGCATATAGCCATAAGGGAACGCTATACTGACAATGGTACCAAAGTTAACCATAAGTACCTCGGCTGGTGCAGCACAAAGAAGGTAAAAGCAGTGATAGTTTCTCTCGGGATCTGAAATTTGACAAACACGAGATCTCTCAAGCAAATAAGTTCGTATAGCAGCCCCAGATATCCTCCCGTTTTTGTCAAATTGGATCTCAACAAATTTACCAAATCGACTGCATTGATACCAAAATGAATATTAGAGAGATTAAGATGATGAGGTTGGTGAAAAAATCAAAGTTAGACAACCAATTAACTAGCATGATGAGTAAAATTATTTTTTTGTGCAAAAACTGAAGAGCAAGAGTTTTGAGAACCAATACGAACAAACAGAGAGGAAAAAAATAGTTAATCAATGAACAAAACCATGTAGTTAAATCATTAAATGTAATTTTTTGCAACGCTTTAGGAGAAAAAGAATGCAGAAAGAGTGACGGGAAATACCGGCAGGGAAGAGGGGGAAAAGGGGCCAGAGAACTAATATATAAGTCTTTTTTTGTGGACTTTCAACGTTTTTGTCACATATTAACTAACTGGCACAAAAATATCATTCAGTGTTGCCTGACACAAATTAAATATTTATTTCTCGTCTGATTAGAATCATTGTTGATTCAACAGTTTAATTGATAAGACATAAAACAACAACTTTTACACGCGAATATCCAGGCTATGTACAGTACCACAATCCCAATCTAAATGAATAAGTCCAAGCAGGAAGAGATACCTAGAGTTGTTGTTCCTGACAGTTTTAGCATTGCCAAATGCTTCAAGAACAGGATTCGACTTAGATAACCAATCAAGGAAACAAGTTAGGTAGCATCTTTCATTGTCCATGCAGATGGAAATAATAAGGTAATAAGATAACATTAAGGAAAACAGCTATGACATACTTCTAGAACTTGTTGTTCAACAGTCCTTCCCTCTACGCTAGAACGACCCCCAAGGCAAGCAAGATAACGCATGAGCATCTTTGTGGTCTCTGTTTTACCAGCACCACTTTCTCCACTAACCAATATTGAGTTGCTCTTTCCCTCATTGATCATTGCCCTGTTATTAATGGTACATGAATGAATAAGTAAATATATTAATAAAAAGGGAGGAAGGGCAGAGATGGAGAGCAGAGGGGGAGAATATGAAGCATATGAGCTCAAGCTACCTGTATGCAACATCTGCAATCGCAAAAACATGAGGGTTTAACTCTCCAAAAGCAGCTCCTTTGTATTGTTCCATCATATGAGTATCATATATGTGTGGTAATCTTTGAAATGGATTGACTGCAATCAGTATATTTCCAGTGTATGTCTGGGAAAATTTCGAGAAATGATATAGCTAGATTACTATAATCTTTTCCCATTAATTTTAACAAAAATCTACTAAATCATGAAAGTATAAAAAAGAGAAAATCTTATAATCTTACATAGATTTCATTAAGTTCATATCTGGTTTTCAAATTATATAGAACTCCAGGTTCATGCAAATAAGACAGCTTTGTCATGTCATCTACGCCTCCTGGAGGAGCTTCAGTATCTTTTGGAAAAACTTTCAAGATATTTGAGACAACCTGCAAAGATTTTTTTTGGGTCAAGAATAATAAAACATATTTTAAATTATTCAGAAACATATAAAAGTCTTAATTACCATCATTTAAGATAACTCCAGAATCAAATTTCACATCAGAAAATAATTGGATAACTTAAAAACTCCCAAGACACTATATATTTTCATTCAAAAATAAACATTACATGAAATGAAAATTCAATTTATTTTTTTTCAAGCAACATGACTTAATCACAAAAACATGAATGTGTCCTATGTACTTTGAAATTAGTTTTTAAAAAAATACTGTGCATCACAAATAGCACTATTGATATGACTGGTTTTACAGATGTTTAACTCACTGTTTTCCCATTTGTGGTATGAATGTGAACTTCTTCACCATTGATTCGAAAAACTTCTCCATCAATCCATGCTTCTGTTGGATCCTCAACCCAGACTTGAGAACCTACAATGATGTTCACCATTGCAGCCTGCAAATACAATCTCTTCAGAATTGGAAAACAAGTTCATACAACACAAGAATCATGTATGGCGCAAAAAGGCAAAACCCTCATGTGATGTAAGCATCATAAGGTATCATTATTGTATTGTAATGAATTTCTTGAAAGATTGTGAACAACACTATATGTAAAAGATCATTATTATGTTGTAAATTGAAAAACTCACCCACATACTGAATTTCTTGAAAGATGTAAACAATCAAATCACAACATAGAAAATGAATTTCTTATGAGGCATAAAAACATCAGGAACCATTTATTTTTTACATGGATGTACTACAGGCTGAAATTGTCATCCTCGTTATTGTCTAAAAAATTGCTAGAAAGAATTATATAGAGGGAATGTTCAAAAAATGTACAAGATAACAGTACATTGGTGACAATCTGTACAGGTTTCGTATAATAGCAGTAAGCTCTTTGAAAGAACGAAGTTCTAGAACATCCATGAAGAAAATAAATAGATAAGGTGCTCGAAATAATTTAAGAACTCAATACAGGAATATTGTATGATCAGTTTCATGGTATGCCAAGCTTTTTCAGTCATGAATATATAACTTAACGAGTCCTTAATAAATTTCAAGCATCAAAGATCATTAAAAAGGAAGAAAGAGAAAGACAAGGATTCACTGTAACATTGATCATAAATTCAGTGTAAAAACATGCACAGACACCTGTCCTACTTTCTGTAATAGCTCTTCCCACTGTTGACTAAGTGTTGACTACGAGGACATACCCACATCTGGAATAACACCAACTACTTAAGCTTCGCATAATTTTGAGAGGAAGCATACATATGACTCAAGAGACCCTACACCACCGGAATCACTCAGAACAGATCATGCTTAATCAAACTTACAGCCAAACTAAAGTTTATTTTATATCAGTCGCCTTGAACCAAATAAAGTTACGATCACTTCATTGATTAAAAATGAAATGTTGCAGCCAACTTGCATAGATAACTTCCTCCAATATCCAGCAAGCAACACCAAAAGATTATATTCATCGGCATGACCCGGCCATGACTAAACTAATACGTCCCTTTTTTGAATAGCAACATATCTTACCAAAGTTATAATATTCAGAGGCAACTGAATAGGCGATAAACGGTTATATTCTATTTGTTCAAAATTTTATATACCACAACAATTCCGTATTCATCAAATTATATTCTGAAATTGTTTCCTCCTAAAAATCTATTGTTTGAAAATGCAGGGATGGACAGGTATGGAAAGTTGAAAAAAATCCAATACAAAATGAGTTAAAAAAATATCCTCAGGTTTATGAATCCTAGGGAAATTTTATATAGACTTTGCATAAATATATAATTCTTAGAAACATATATCAAAAACCGATTCAACTCAAGTAAGCAACAAGTCAAAGAAATCAAGCAATCCACCAATCAAACACAAAATTAAATAAGCATTAGATGTGCAGCTCCAGTTACCATTGAAATAAGAGTTGGGCGATCTTCTCCGCTACCTCATCCGAGACACGACAGAGTCGAAAAGGAATGAACTCGGCGAGTCAGATCGGAGGAAGAACCTTGTAGCTTCGGAGTTTCAACAGGTAATTATGAGAAAGAGAAGAAAATATTAAAAATAAATAAATAATTGAGATTAAGCCAAAGAAGAAGACGATAATCTGGGTTTGAGCACTCAGATAATTTTGGCATAGAAGTTTTTGAGTTTTGGTTTAAAAAAATTTGTTCGAAATGAAAAATGTAAGTTTATACAAACAAACCTTTAAGTTTTTAAGCTTTCGTTGTGTCTTAGCTTGCGTGGAGCTCTCTTTCTCTCTCTCTTATTTATTTATTTATTATTATCTTTGTGTGTCAAACTAGTACAGTCACTTGGTCAGCTGAGGTCCGGGAAGGACTAGTTGGACGTGGCCTCCACAAACAATGGTTCGGCGCTCTGATCCAACATTATATAGCTCAATTACGGGCATGAAACCTAAGATTTTGCGTATATTTGTGTCTTCGTGCATACATTTGCTTGTATTCATCAAAATGAAAGATATTGCTATTTTATTATAACTATTATAAAAGTATATAAATATTTATTTTATTTTAATATTAATATTATTATATTAAATAAAATTATCATTAATAATTATTTTAACTTCCTATCCTTATCTCTCGGTAAGAATCATTTTCAATATATTAGATATAAATCAATAAATTTATTCCATCATTTTTAATCATCTAATCACCCACAATAATTCCTTCACATTCAAACCTAATTTATAATCTATATTTAAAGAAAGAATCTTATATATAACAATACACGAATACGTTAAATTTATCTTGATTTTCTATTTTTATTAAAAAATATATTAAAAATAAGGAAAAATAATAATTTAAACCTGTATTATTTTCACGCACCACAAACTAACACCACTTTTGCTATACGGGCTTTTCATTAGTTTATTTTAGGAGTTAAAAATTAATTCTACATTTCAAATCATTAAACTATTTATGTCATAATTTAAATTATTCTGATTAAAGATTAATAATTAAACTTATTAATGAATATCATTTGTATTGGAACCCTTTTCAATATATTCTAGAAAGCGCATAAAACTAACGAAGAATCAAATGTTATTTGTTTCTATTTAAACAATCAAGTTCATTCATTTTGTACAGTATACTTAAGTTCATTATATGATTTTATTTTATTTTGAAGTCAAGCCATAATATATTGAAAAAAAAAATTCTTCAAATAACTACATTATTTAAGTATCTGAAGATTTGCTCGAAGAATGTTTTTGTTCTCGATTTAATTAAAAATTTAAATACTAAATTTTAATCTATTATCATGAATTCATAATAATTATTTTCAAATCTCAAATTATTGTTATGAATTTGAGTTTTCGTCAACTCAGATTAATTATAGAGGTATAGTGTTTTAAAAAAAAGTCAATTAGAAAACTATATAAGCAAGTTATATAATTTTCTGTAATAATCATATTTCGGATGAACATTCACGCAATGCCAATAGCAACGTCGAGATTGGGTTCTCTTTTTGAGGTTTGTGAAAAGTTATCTCGGTTGATTTTAAGTTTTGAAGCAATTTAATTTAATATTATTATAAAATAAATTAAATTAAATTATAGATATAAAAGTTTTGTTTTGTATCCTTTTCAATATGATTTTTCATGCCTTTAAAAAAAACATTCTACAAGGTTTAATTTCTCATATCACAATTCTCATGCCTAAGTTTTAGTATGTTAAATAAGTGATATATACATATATAAAAATAATTAAAAATAAGGATTTATTACATTAAAAAATTGATCTTTTATTCATTTATTTGATAACTATTTTTAACAAAAAAACATAAAATTTAAAATTATCCATGTTTTTTCATCGTAATCCTACTAATTTAAAGTCAATATTATAATTAATTTTGTTTTAAGTATTATATTTCTAAGATTATTAGGTAGTTTAGAGCATGTAACTTACAAACTCTAATTTGAACATCTTGCAAGTATATATCTCACATAAAAAAAAGATTTGATGAGGTTTACGGTTATTAATTAATTTTATAAGTAGTAGTTTAATATATTTTCAAAAAATGATGTATAAGTTTATTTATGGTTATGGATATAATGTGTTTGGATCTATTATTTTTTATCAAAAATCTTTATCAAAGTATAACTAAAATTAAGAACTTTTAGCACAATAATTTTTCAATATGTTACTATTTGTAAATATTTAACTTTTTTAAAAGTTAAATTTTATCTAAAAAACTTTAAAATATGCACTGCTTCAAGAATAACGATACAATTGTCAAAATGAATTTGAAAAAAAAATCTTTTGCATACCTATTAATAAAAATTTGTTAAAACATGTTTATTCCTCCCACTAAAAAAATGTTTATTTTACATGTAAATAATTAAAGTTAAAAAATATAATTTATAAAAAATAATAAATATATTAATTAATATGTATAAATATAATAAAAATAAATTTTAATTATAACATAATTACTTTAGTTTGATTTTTATCAATTTTATAAATTAAAGATATCTAATGATTGAATTAAGTTGATTTTTCAAAATAATTTATAAAAAAAAAGTAATTTAGTTTAATCATAAATAGAATCGGTAAATATACCTATCCAACATAAAAGTATCATAAAAGTATAAAAAACAGGTGATTTTTAAAAGAAACCACGAAATAAACAATGAAAAATATAAATTAAAGAGAGTAATATACATATTATATATGGGTGTATGATTTTTGAAGTAACTTTATTTATGTTTTTTTATCGTTTTAATTACTTATTTTTATAAATGAAATTTTAGTCACTCTTCAACCAATAAATAAATATTTTTTTAATAAATATAATCACTCATCAAATAACAAAATTTTACTAAGGACAAAATGATACATATTTAACTTACCCACATTTTCAATAATACTATTTTCTTTTCTCCATTTTTCAGTTATACGTTGTGCTAATTTTGAGTTGAATGAAAATTAAATATTTTTCAAAAATATAATGTTTTGAGTAAAAGCTGAAAAAAAAACTTTTTATATCACTAAAACTGGTATCATATAAAGTTGAAATACAAAAAAAAAAGAAAAGTAGATCATTTGAAAATATAAGGAAAGTTGAAGATTGATTATTTTGTCTTGGATGAAAAGCTTTTATATAATTGATTATTGGATTTATTAATAGAATATTTATTTATTATTTAAAGAATAATTAAAGTATATATAATTTTAAAGAATGTAAAAATGAAGTAAATAAAATATTTAAATAACATAAATAAAAGAACTATTAAGATAATTTATCCTTAACAGAATGAGAATTTGCTAAATTTTAATTGAATTTTACAAAATTTAATAAGCAAGCCAACCTATACTTTTTATTTACAAACACAGCCAATTTACATTTAGTCCTATTTTTTTAAGTTGAAATTGAATTAAATTAATCATATTTTAAAACCATAAAATTAAGTTGAGTTAATTTTAATTAATTTATTTATTTGGTTAATTTTTGTCCACACAGATTTCCCTTAGATAACTTTTGTTGTTTAATAGAAATAGAACAATTATGTAATATAAATTAGTATTTGTTTTTTTAGATATCAAAGCATCATATTAAAAAATAAAACTAGTTATCATATAAACTCATAATAAATTTATGATATAATATTTTTAAATATTTATTATTTATTTTAATTTTTAATCAAATCAATTAATATATTAATATATTTAATTTAATGATGTTTGTATAAAAAAAACTTAGAAAATCTGTCACAAAAACGTTTCTTATAACATATAATTACTTAAAAAAAATTTATGATAAATATATGAATATTGATAAATTTGTAGATCTATGTTTTTGATCATTTTTGTATGAATTGATTAATGGAACAGTTTTATAGAAAGTTATAGTTTTTTTCTTTAACTTCAAATTACAAACACTCGAATGGTAAATATTAAAATATGTATTAGGAATTAAATCTTGAATTTTTAGTTAAATATATCATAGATAATAATTAAAATGTCTACGATATCTCGACATTATCGGGATATAATATTATTGTTTTTTTCATATCTTATTTGATACGTGATATTCATATATTTTAGTTAAAATATTAAAAATGTTTTGACATTATAAAAAAAAATTAATAAAAAATCATGTTTATTAAAATATCGTATATATTATGAATATTATCATAAAATTATCAATAAAATAATATTTTATTTTTTATTTTTTTATCCTATAAATAATTTGCCTTGAAATTTATCTTATAATTTTTATATCATTATTCAAAATATTATTTATATCTTATTTTTATATTTAATTTACTAAGTGTATCTATATATTTTTCAATAATCTAAATTATATAATATATCATTTTTATTTATTTATAATAATATTAAAAATTATTATTTAGATAATTATTTTATATTAATTAGATAAATAAAAAATTAATTTAAAAATATAAATAATTAATTGTTTTGATATTTTATAAAATTTTACAAATAAAATACATGATTTGGATAGAATTTTTATAATTTTAAAAAAATAAATTTTGTATGAATAGTAATAATATTTTTTATATTTTTATAAAATTTAAATTTTAATATCTAAATCGAGATCGAAGTGTTACAAACTGAATTATTAAAAGATCAGCTGAAGAAACTGAACATTGTTAACACCTGTGAGGCTGCGACTCGCCAACTTTAAAATGTATTAAACTATTAAGCTGACAAAGAAGAATAAACTTAAAACGCACCAGCATTTTAAGTGTTGAAATGTATTAAAAATATATATTTTAAATTTTTTAATAAAAGTAAATTTTATAATTAGATTATATATTTTTATTAAAATATATATATATATATATATATTATTTTATATTAAATATCATCTAAATTTAAATTTATTAAATATTAAATATTAAATATTATTTAATTAAATTATATTGAATATCATTCATTTTTTTTATTATTATAGATATTATGATTTTTTTAATTTCACAAATTGTAATTCGCAATTTACACGACATTTGTAATCTGGTATCTGAAATCCCCACACATTTTGCTGGCGGCTAAGCATGCTAATTATTTATTTTCTTATTTTTTAAAAGTACGTTATTTATATATTTGGGCGGGAGAGAAATTCTAGTGCAATCACTACCACGATAGTATTCTATTTTTTTAAGTATCTTTTTTACGAGAGTACAATCATGACTAATGACTCATATAAATAATTATTAATTAAAATAATATAACTTATTTTTTTAAATATATAATTAATTATTATATTAATTTTATTTTGAATTTTTTTTACGGTGTATTCTTTTTATTTTTGTTTTTTAATGAACAATCTTTACGGATACTTTTTTTTCAGGACGATGCTCTATAATCTTTGAAAATAATATCAGAGTAAAAGTTGTGTATATTTAAATCATTTTGAAGTTGTAAATAATTAATTAAAAAAATTAAGCAAAATTTATTTCTAATAATAGCTGACTAATTTGCATTTAAACAAACACATGTACTTATAGTGCGTTAAGGAATAAATAGAAAAGGGCACCGTGGCAAAATTTTCAGACATGCTATCAATTTTGCATAACATGATACCACTACAAATATAATTTAATTTTTAACTCATTTTATACCGTGCAGACATAATTTTTGATATAATGTAAAATATATGTATTTTTTGATATTAAGAAAATATAATGCATGTATATTTTTTAACATAAATTTTTTTATTTATAATATGTTAAAAATAAAATCATGTGAATAAATTAAAAAATATTTAATAATCGTGTATTTTATTTGTTATCTTCTTTTAATATAATTAATAAAATTTTAACATTTTTTTGAATAATACTTTAATTCAAATCCCTTCGTCTCAACTATCATTTGATGAAAAAACAGATACATTTTATTTTCTATTATTTTTAAAATTATGTTACTTATTCTTTTTATTACTTTTAACATTTAAAAGAAGGGATGAAATTTTTCATCTCCTTTACAATCTTTATTAAAAAAAATAGTATCTACTAAACATTTGTGATAGTTTAAAATATGACTTCCATTCTATCTTATTTATTTTTTGTTATTATTATCATTATTTTTTATAATAACATAAGTTAAAAGTATAAAATATTGTGTCAAATGACTTACATTTTGAAAATAATATTAATGTATTGAGAGATATTATTTTATATTAATTAAAAAATATATTAATATAGTGTCTATAAGTAATACTAAATATGCATTCTTTTAGGATAAATTTGTTAAGATTATATATTTTATGTTACTTAAATATTATATAAAAATTACACTATATACATGTTAATCGCGAGTCTTTATGAGTTGTAACTAATTATTATGTATTTATATGTTAAAATATAAACACATTTATTTTATTTATTAAATATGTATAAATCATAAACATGTATTAATATAATTTTTTTAATATGTTAATTTAAGCATTGTTTTGTTTAAAATAAAAATATTAATATAATAACTGTGGTAAGAATAATATTCAAATTAAATATATATTATTTTCACACAAATTCATAGAATTAGGTTTTTAATATGTTTTTATAAATGATAATTGATTGAGTGTCATTCAAAAAACAATAGAGAAGAATTACCCCATCTATTTTTTTTAAATGTTATTGTTATTATTATTATAATTATTATATATTAATACATATTATATAATTTAATTTATTTTTATTAGTAAATAATATTATAATTACTTTATTATTTTATGATACAATTTTATATTAATCAATAATTAACACGTAAATTTATATATATACTACTATTTATTTTTAATGGATAACTCATAAAACACATATTATATATTTTATGATAGGTGAGGTCAAATTGATTCAATTATTTTTTAAAATAAGTAGTTTAATCGTGTTATTTTTAGATTATACATAATTGATTCTATAATTTTTAAAAAAAGAACTAAATAAATTTAAATTATAATTTTTTATTTAAATAAGACATAATAATACATACAAGAGTCACATGATATCCTTAGATATTTAAATTATTTTATCAATTTTAAAACTAAAAAGCTATAAAATCTTTAGATTTTATATTTTTTAAATTGATTTTTTTCGTAGTATATGAATTTTTAAAAATTTTTAATTACTGTAATTTTAAATTATTAAGTTATTATTAATCATTTAAACATATATTTAATAAATATAAAAAAAATATTTTTAAAACTTATAATTATAAAAATAACACATTTTTATTTACACTTTATACATTTTCAATATTAAAAAAAATTACATTATTATATTTTAAACGTTATTTAAATTAAATTATTATTATTTAAATTTATTCTATATTATTATTATAAATTTTAAGTTAGTTATTTTTATAAATATATTGATGTTATATTAGTTTGATAAATTTAATTATTTTTATAAAGTTATAAGATTAATTACATGAATAAATTAGCCCTTTTTTCCCTTTTACCGTAATCCCGAACAAAACCCTAGCTACCTTAAAACCCCAAAAAAGCCCAAACAACCTTCTTACGGAAAGATAGGTGAGCTTCAAAACTCAATCTCACTCGAGGCTTCTACTCTGTGAAAACAAGAAAATGGTGTGGTTTCAGTGCGAAGATTGCGGGGACAATCTGAAGAAACCCAAGTTGGCTAATCACTTTAATATGTGCTCGGCTAGCAAGGTTTTTTTTTTCTCTCTCTCCCCAAACGAAGACCCTAATACAGATTTTTGGAAATAAATGGTCGAGTTTCTTTCGATTCCAAACATTTAGTCCCCTTTTCCTTACGGTCGATGTTTGATTTTTCTCTTGAAATTCAATATAGCTGATTAAACTGCTATTCTGAATTTTATTAATGCGACAGTTCTCGTGCATAGATTGTGGAGCGAACTTTGGGCAGCAAAGTGTTCAGGGACACACTCAGTGCATTACTGAAGCGGTGAGTGTTCTCGTTAGACTTTAATTCGTGAATTTTGATTGGAAAATTCAAGAAAATTAATCTTTATTTTCTGAGTTAATAATGTTCCATCTATCTGATTGTGCAATCTTCGTGTCATTGGACAATTAGTGATGGCTTAGTCTGTTTCAGAGAGTTTGTATTTTCTTCGATTTAAATTTCAATCGTTTGTAGTGTTACAGTCGTTGGTTTAGGACGCTAACTCTTGCTATTTATATTCATATTTCAGGAAAAATATGGTCCAAAGGGTCCGGGGAAAACTCAAAATGGTGCAACTCCTAAGCCAAGCAAGGGCTCCAAGCAGCATCCAGATATTGATATTACTGTTGGATTGTCTGAACGCCCTCCATGGTTTTGTAGGTATGTTCTTGCTGTTCATTACTCTTTGTAAAAAAAAATACGAGCAATACCGGAATTATACTGAGAAATGCATTTTTATGCTACTCTAGTTTCCAACAGCTCAGATGAAATAAAAGGTTTTTCATTTCATTAACGAGGGCTTGCTTCGTGTCAAGTAATGCTAATGGCTATGCTATGGTTGGAAGAATAGTTTAAGAAATGAACTTTATCCAGAAGAATTACGTGCTTTGTGCCGAGTATTTCTTTGTCATGTTAGTTTGTACTTGTTATTGTCTTATACATGTCATAAACAAAGGCATCATCTTGGGGAGAAATACAAAATGGGAAGTTGGGGAAGATTTTATTTATGTTGGTGTGGCATCTGTATTTTGTGATTGTAATTTTATAATTAGAGCAATGTATAGTAGGTAGCTGATTGTCAGTTGCTTTTGATAACTTGTTCTTATATGATTCAGATACATATTTTTGGTGTTACTTTTGTACCTGTGCAGTCTTTGCAATACAAAGGCTACTAGTCAACAAACTCTGCTTCTCCATGCTGAAGGAAAGAAGCACCGAGGCAAAGCCCGGGCTGTCCATGCCTCAAAGCAACAATCTATGCAGAAGGAGGAACCTGATTCACATACAAAGTTGCCTTCTGAAACACCTCAAAAGATTGAGTTGCTTGGGAAAAAAGATTTGAAGGAATCTGAGTTGGAGGATATTTCTCAGGTCAATAGTGCACACCATAACCTTGAAATAGAGAATGGAACTTTGCCTTTAAAGAAAAGGAGAAAATCTGATAGATCTGAGGACGATAGCTCAAGGAAAAAGGCAAAAGATGATACTTCGGTTGAACTAGGCAATGGGGAAGTAATTCAGTCTGGAAAAACAGAAAAGGATAAAAAGGAGATTTCTACCAAGAGAGATAATGTGCTAAAATCCTGCTTTGCTAAAGAAGAAACAAAGAAGATTAAGTGGAAGAAGTTGATCAAATCAGTCTTGAAATCTGTATGTATTGTGCATAATATGTTTTCAGCTTTCCATTTCGTGTTACTTCTAGGTTTGATTTATTGTACTTATTGGGTAGACATTCATTATCATTTTTTCCATATATCTGAGGTAGAGTCCTGATGGGACTTTAAAAGTAAAGAAACTGAGAAAGCTCGTGCTCAAGGCATTTTCAGAGTCGGGGACAACAGGAGATGAGACCGAATTAAGTAACACATTGGAGTGCAAGGTTAGCATGTGCATTATGATTATTTTAAACTAATTACTACTAATTGTATGGATCCTCATGTGAATTGAATTTTGGTCGTCTTCTATGGTTATTTCTTATTGATAAATTATCACGTTGGTGCCAGATCAATTCAAGCTCCAAATTTATTGTCGAGAACAAGTATGTGCGTCTGGCCGCCAAAGATTAAGATCTTATCGTTGGATTGGAGGGGATGCTTGGTGTCTTCCCGTTCATTTTTTGTTGCTGTGTCGTGGGCTATTTTGTATCACAGGTTTAATCAGAATCAGATTAAGCTGGTTCTTGGAAATTTGTGTAGAACTCTTCCTCGCCCCATTTCAACTTGATTTTTTTTAAGGATTATAATTCTTGCATTTTCTGTTGGGAATCAAAAATTAGAATGATGATCTTATAGCAGGCAATTGGCTAGTCATTCTTTTGAATCAAAAACAAGATACTGAAAAGTTCAGATTTTACATGTAGGTGAATCTTAGAAACATGAATGTGTTTTATTTTAGTAGTAACTGTAACGATTTATTGTAAATTATATCATTTACCCACTCGAGGATTAAGGCTAGTCATTAAGTGGTTAAAAAGAGAAGGACGGTCGAAAATCATCCCCTCGGGTATAAGGTAAGAGAGAAATGATGTGATACCTAATGGGTATGTTTTAGAACTCGACAAATTTTATTTTTTTGGGGGATAAAAACTGAACTAATTATACCATAAGAATGTTATTAAATGTCATTTGTCATATTATATCTGGCGTTTTGTGTCAAATTAGTCTAAAGTATGATATTGATAGTTATCCCCTTTTTTTCCCCTCTTTTCTTTCTTGAAATTTGAAATAAATCCTTTGTTAACTTGAATCATTATATCTGAATGTTTTATATTTGTTCTCAATTTGTGATAAATTTTGTGTAACTTTTGATGCTTCTGAAGGGCAAGTGCCATACGCCACAAAAAAAAAATCCAACTGTAAAACATACAATTGATGTAGCCATATAACGAACCGTCTAATAGCCCTTGGTTGCATAAGTAAGGAGGATAAAAGGAAAGGTCTTCACTTAGGTAGTTTCTTTGGTGGGGGTTAACTGTTAAGAAAGACAATGAAGTTGAAGGTTGCTTTCATAGCCTCCACATTTTACTCCAAAAAGGTCATGATGTTGTATATATGGGTTGATTTGGCTTTAAATTAAAATTAAAATTGAATCAATACTATGAAAATTTGAAAAATTAAAATTAATAAATTTAAAAAAATCAATGAAATCAATTTTTAGTTTGATTTGGATTGAGCAAGTAGTTTTGGGAAGAAACAAACTTTCATTTTTTCCTAATGAATTTTGTTTATTAAATTTTTTTTAACTCTTGTATTATAATTTCTAATGTTAATTTGATTATAATATTTAAATTTAAAGATTTTATATTTTAATTACTTATTTAATATCATTAAGTTTAAATAATTAAAATTTAAAGTTTTAAAATTAAAATATAATTTTAAATATCTTATAGAATAAAGAAGATTGTAAAATATTATTATTGATTTATTATTTTATTAATTATAATAGTTAAATTGGATGAAGCATCGTTGGAGGAGCTTGTTTACTGTCAATGGAGTGAATTAGCAGGTTATGAGTAAAGAATGAGGAACTGTCTTATGGGTGAGGTATTTTTATGAAAATAGAAGAAAAAATGATGGTTTATGAAATTAATATATATATATAATAAAAATAAAAATATAAAAATAAATTAATATATATTTTTTGATTAATTTTTTAAGAAATAAAAATTGAATGAATATGAATGGAAAATAACAACTAACCTAAAGCAATAAAGTTCAAAATCGAAAATATTAAGTTGTTTTGATTTGAATAATATGATTTGTATTAGTTTTATTAAATTTTGTATGTCTTTATATTTAAGTGTTAAATTTTCTCCTTAATAATTAGTCATAAGTTTTATTGTTATTGGAAAAATATAAATAAATACAATATTTATTTAAAATTTGAAAATTTTGTCATTTTTAAATATAATATTTTTGTGATAACTGAGAAGAATATATTTGTACTTTTACCATCATCATCCACATTTATTGGAAATACATAAACAAAGTTACACATTGTTTAAATTTGAGGTGGTAACTTCGGATAATAGAACCCTAACAAAAACATCATGAGCTTCATTTGTGTGAATTTAAAGCTTAACGTTGGCTCCATTTACGTGAGCTTAAGGCTCATTAAGGGTTCTATTTGTAGGAACCAATTCTTTGTGGGCAAGGAAGTCACAAGGTAAAGCGCAAAATATATATTTTAATGGAGAAGAGTTGTATAGTTTGAGAAGAATATTGAAAAATGATATGACAAGGACTATATATCATGATGTAATGTTGGTGCGAAAAGTAATTATAAAACAAAGAAAAAATAGAAAAGAGAAGGAAACGCCGACACAATAGGTGTGAAAATAAAGAAAAGTCCAGTTGCTATCTCTGTCTCTGGTCTTCGTCAACCAGTAGCAAAAACTTTTTGTAGACTTGTAGTGGTCTCTGAAAAGTCCAAAGTGTCTATTTAAAATTTAGGACTAAGTGCTTAACTAGTAATTTGTTTAGGATATTGGGATTATTTAGTATTCTTTTTACAATTGTGATTTTAGTTATAAAAAAAAAAGCGAAGGACGTTAAAACACTTTTTGAAAATAAAGTCATCAAATGACACCAATAATGCAGGTTAACCCATTTATCATCGGATTATATCGTGCCACGACTCATCAACAACAGATGAATATAATAAAGTTATATTCATTTTGACAAATTTTGCCTTTTTTAATATTCATGTTCAGATGAAATCCGATAGTTGCCTTTCTGAGTTTAATTTGGTTGATTGAAGTTGGATTATACAGCTCGTAGACACAACAATGAAGAAGGGAAACTTAGCCCCTAATCTCAAACTCTCTATTCCTCCTGAGGAAGTGTCTTTCGCCAAGTTCCTGTAAGTCTCTCTCTCTCTCTCTCTCTTGCTCTTTGATTTATATGTAAATTTGTGTATCTGTGGAGTTTGGAAATTGAGGTTGTGAGTTTATTATGATAATAGGACTCAAAGTGGAACGTTTAAATATGGCGATCTTCTCGTCAACAAGGATGGAGTTCGAATCGTTTCTCAGACCGAAGTTGAAGCTGTAAGTTTAATTTCTCCATGTCCGTCCCTTTTAATTTCATTTCAATTAATTAATTTTTTTTTTATGATTTAGAATGTATTCAGAGAAAAAAAGAGTGAAGAAAACGAAAGGTTAGGTCGAACACAATAGAGGAGATGAACAACTTTTAGAACCCGTCTGGTATATGATTGCTTAATGGGATTTTAGTAATTGTAAGAATATAATATGCATCATAATGTTCATTGGCGGATTTACATGGGGCTAGGAAGGTCACTGTCCCGTCTCGCCTTCTGATAAAGAAAATTTTAGGTGTAATATCTTGAAATTGTAGATAAATTACATGTATAAAATGAGTTTGGTGGTAAAAGTGGTGCCAATATTGGTTGTGGTCTCGAATCCTCTGTTGTAGTCTTGAATGGTTAGGGAGTGTTTATAACAATATCGATTGCACTGATTGTTAAAAAAGAAAAAAAGCACTTTCAACTCAAAGGGGAGAAGCAGTATGTATTCTTATTGTCATAAAATCCTCGATATATTTCTTTCTTTTAAGTTTCTTTATTTGAATTTGTTCAGCCAACGCCGATAAAGCCAACGGACAATCAGTTGAGCTTAGCAGATTTAGACCCCATCAAAGTTGTTGGAAAAGGGAATGGTGGAATTGTGCAACTTGTGCAACATAAATGGACTCATCAGTTTTTTGCTAGAAAGGTATTTGCATAAATTTAAACCTCTTTGCTGTGTTACATATTCCCCCTCTTGTTACATCTTTTGTTATCTATTTCCCAAATCAGATATGTGAATAAAATTCTTCTAACATTTGTCTTTGTTCAGGTGATTCAGATGAGAAATGGAGAGTCTGATCAAAAGCAAATTGCTGAAGAGTTGAAAATTAATCAATCTGCACAATGCCCATATATTGTCATATGTTACCAGTCCTTTTATGAAAATGGCACCATTTCAATTATCTTAGAATACATGGATGGTGGATCTCTGGCTGATTTTCTCAAAAAAGTCCGAAATGTTCCCGAGCCATATCTTGCTGCCATTTGCAAGCAGGTATTCTATTTTCTTTTCTTGTACGAGTATTTAAGGTCATCTTTATTTGTGCTTCTGTTATCAGAAGTGGCTTTAGAAAAGAGTGCTTTCAGGCATAAGCTTCTATCGGAAAGCATAAAAAGTGCTTTGAGATCTCTGAAAACCCTTTCGTTAATTTTTTTCCCTGTTTGGTTTAGAATCACTTTTTAATTGTCAGAAGTGCTTTTACCAAAACTAAAAAGCTGATGCAAACAGACCCTGAGATTTGGTTATGTGCTATAATACTCATTTGAATCATGTTTTCCTGTTTTTTAATCATTGTTCTAGGTGCTCAAGGGTTTATTGTATCTTCATCATGAAAAACACATTATTCACAGGGACTTGAAACCTTCCAACTTGTTAATAAACCACCGAGGAGATGTCAAGATCACTGACTTTGGTGTGAGTAAAATAATGGAATGCAGCTCTGATCAGGCCAATACTTTTCTTGGCACAAACAGCTACATGTCTGTAAGTGAATTTATCATACAAGCACTACCATACGTCACAAGTTTGCAATAATAAAATGAGGTGGCATTTTTTTGTTGGATGTGATTCTGTAGGCCAACTGTACCTACAAATGATAAACTGCCACAATGATAGATGTACTTTTTTTTCGTAAGCTTGTAAATTGATCTGTTTCTCTTAGCTTCGTTCCTTTGGATATTGACAAGCATCCTTCTGCTGAAATGGAGCTCACCGCATCTGTTCAATGTAATCTGTAGCCAGAGAGGATTACTGGAGGCAAATATGGCTACAAAAGTGACATTTGGAGCTTGGGAATAGTGATTCTTGAGTTAGCAATTGGTCAATTTCCTTATAAGCCACTGAAGCAAAGTGAAGGATGGACAGGCTATTTCGAACTTATGGACACCATTGTCAAGCAGCCACCACCTTGTGCCCCTTCTGACCAGTTTTCTCCAGAACTATGCTCATTTATCTCTGCATGGTAATGATTTCCTTTCCATGTTTCAACTTTCAAGCGCTTAATTCATATAAATTTGAATAGTTCCCAAGCTGCATTTTGGCATCTTCTATGAAGATAATCAATCATGTTCAACATTCAATCTTTTAATATGGAATAATTAATTTTCTTCCAAGATGTTCTGATCTGTGGAGAATAATTTTGGTTTATCTGTGATCATGTTGATAAGGTTGTTCACGGTAACTCTGTTACTAACTTATGAGCCCTTATCCTCTTATCATTAGTTCAACCTCATAAATGATTATGTCACAAGTTCGTAGCTTTGGTTGGTATTAGTTTCCTTTAGTACATATATTCTAGGAATTATGTTATTATTTAGCCGTTGATGAATTAGGATTAGCTCATTTTTTGAAAGTGTAGACATTTGGTTGCTTTCCTTCTTATTCATGTTTTGATGTCTTTGGTTTCTGAGTTTACTGAGATCTACTCTTTTTCTATTTATTTATTTTTATTTTCAGTTTGAAGAAAGAACCTATGGATAGGATGTCGGCAAATCAACTTATGGTACGTAAGATTACGGGTCTGGTACCTGGTAGGTCTCTTACTTTTGTAGTGGTACACCATGTCCCCTTCCTTTGAATAAAGTACACTTAAGTACAGTTCAATTTCTTGTAACCAAGCAAAAAAATTGACATTTTTTTATGCATGTGATTTTCATGTGAGTTATTAAGGGGTATTTTGGGATTTTCAGATTTTATTAAAAAAGAAATTTGTGTTTAAATGTTACTAGGCCTGCCACTTTTTTTTTTGGCACTGGAGGCTTTACATGATCATTAGCAACGTCATCATTAGATGAGACAAAGGTCCTAGTTGTCTTGTTATTTTGTGAGAAAATGCAATTAGTCATGTAATTTATGGTTGGATATTTCTAGTTACTTTATTTAAGAAAAGTAGGATTTTTAGTTTAAAAATTGCACTTTAACGCTAGGGCTAAATTGTTTTTTTTTAATAATTATGAACTTTTGAGTGTTCATTTTTTAAGATTATGGGATTAGAAGTATTCATTTTTTAAGATTATGGGATTAGAAGTATTCATTTTTTAAGATTATGGGATTAGAAGTATTCATTTTTTAAGATTATGGGATTAGAAGTCTTCATTTTTATATTAATAGGACTATAGTATGTGACTAGAAATTACATGACTAAAGTGCATTTTCTCACTTAATGTGCCTATCATCATTAGACCCATAAAATTTAAGCATAATTTTTTTTAAATAAAATTTAAAAATTCCAAAATACCACTTAAAATCTCACATGCATACAAAAATTGTCATTTTTTTGTTTGATTATAGAAATTGAACTTAAAAGTACCTTTTTGAAAGTAAGGAGATCTATGGTGTATCATTAAAAAGTTATAAAATACGGGTCTGAATTAACCTAAAAAAGATGAATATGTTATTTTTTATTTTTATCAATTTATAATTTAATAACTTAAACAAATTGACCATGTATGTAATCATATGTAAAAATAAAATACGAAAATAAAAAAATAACACATGTTATTTTTAGGTTGAAATAATCTAAGCCACAAGCATGATTTAAGAAGAAAATTACCATTCTTTCGGATCACCTAACTTTTTACTATAAAAACCAAATATTCAAGTATAAATTCGATCTTATGCTACCCTTATTGGGATACTGTTATAATGTATTTTACTTACGAACCTTTATTTTGTTTTTACATATTCTAATATTAGTGTGAGTAATATCTAGATTAATGCTCCAATAAGCTTATCGTCAATTAGATACATTCACGAATCAACCGTAAAAGAATTAACATAAAAACATAAGTATCCGTATGTGTTTTAAAATTTATTAAATAATGAATAATCTTAACTAGATGATTCAAAGTATATATCAATTAAATCAAATCAATTAGTAAATTCTATAACAAAAAAATTAAGTATAATTTTAAAAAAATAGTTTTTTTTTTAAATTTGATAATTAAGTTTAATAATTATGATCGCATATAAAATTATTTGATTTAAACATTCAAGAACTAAATAAAAAAAACTATATAAACGTAAAAATATGAAATTAATAGATTAATAAATAAGTTTGTTTAGATATATAAATCAATTTTCTAATTAAGTCCCTTTATCAAAAATACCGTTAGATCAGAAAACAATGATATGTCGATGTCGTATATACATTAAACCCTCGTCTTCTTATAAATCAACTTATTCTTTGCTACCCAATAAATAGCCTCTGTTCATTGAATCTTCAATTAATAGAAATTACTTAATCAAGTTCTTATTGCATCTTTGTCTTGCACTGTCGATTGATTTCAAGCTAAATGGTTTTTTCAAAATTTTCCATCTGACAAAATCAATGTAATATATATATAATCCTCCTTTCGGCAGCATCAGAACACACTTATTTCGACTACACCCTTTAACCCTCTTATATATATATATAGGTGATAAAGATAACCTAATAACATTATGGTTCAATTATTTTGTAATTAATTATTCAAGGCCCACTAAAAACTTTAATAATATAAAAATGTTATTTTTAAGACATCTTAAAAATATTGAAACACATTTAAAAAATAACTAATCGATAATTTCATAAATTGATTCAAGTTTAAATAAATTTTTAGCAACAAAAATAATTATATGATTATTTGAAATTTTGATATTCTTCGACTTTGTTTCATAGACTTAATATCGAGCGCAAAAACAAGTTTTCTTGCAAATATTTTATTCATGAAAATAAAACGCTCGTATCATTTACATGTTTTAAAACAAAGAGTTTAAAGTGTAACTTTTATAAAGATAAGTGGCCTACTAGTTACCAGACCCAGAAGATTAGTGTATTGCCTTTTGATATTCTATGACCCCAAAGTGAACAAGTTAGCTAAATTTGTACTGTGTATACTCAAATTCTAATGATTTTCCATTTTGCTTTGATCTGAAAATTAGGCGCACCCTTTCATCTTGTACGAAGACTTGGATGTTGACCTTTCATCTTACTTCACCAATGTAGGATCTCCACTTGCCACATTTTAGATCTAATATGTAAGTTAAAGTTTTGGTTTGAGTTTTAAATCTTTCTGCAATATTGACTTTAATCAAGGCTTATGGTAATGTAACACATTCTTGAATGTTTGTTCTGTTTGTTTCTGCTTTTCAGAAACGCTTTTGATGGGAAAAGAATAAAAAACCTTTTGAACCAAAAATTGGAAAGAATTGCCAGCACATTATGTGCTTCACTCTAAAGACATTACTCATGATGAAAACACAAGCAAACTAACCCGAAAACTACCAGAGCGTGTGTTGCGTGTGGCCTATCTCTGGATTGCATTGTTTTCCTTTAGTTAAATAGGTTGCTTATCTAATACAGTGATTGAAATAGTTATTCTTCTGTCCCATGGGACGAAATTTGAAGATAGAAAGAGAAGCTGCCGGAGGTTCAAAGCTCCTGACAAATTAGTTCCCAAGTTATCATTGTACGGCCAAGCACTGACATCCCAAAATTTGGCACTAAAAAGTACCAATTTGATATATAAATATATAATAAAAGTGTACTCAATTATTGGACTTCAAAAAGATTTATAATATCCAAAAGAAATCACAATTATGCCAAATTAAAACCCAAATCCGGCTTTGTAAGGCGCGGTAATTTATTTCTTAAATATCTTAGACGCTAATCCTATGGGGATTTGTTTCTATAGCTAAGCCAAGTCGTCAACACTTTTCAAGGGTTATCAAAAATCACAACAAATTGAGCGCACATACAAACCACACATCACAAACATTAGTGCAATGAAAAATATTACTCTAATGTGCCAGAAATCTTTTGAAAACATAAATCAAACAGACGGATTTTGCCCCTAAATTATCGAATTAGTCCAAGGTCAATAGAAAACACATAATTGGAACCAAAAAATCGCTTGTCAGCGATCAAATCTGTATCCAAAGTAAGTGCCAGTGGGAATGCTTGACGAACATGAAATTAGGGGTTCATCTTCGAATACTTATACGTCTCATTGAAATTGTAGACTCTTGTATCTTCTTGGGTATCCTAATAGGGAAGAGACGCCTTTTACAATGGTTACAGAAACAGATATATTACTGGATGGGTAGCTATAATACAAAGATGTTACAATCATAATAGTCCATTAATCTACAAATGACCTTAGATTAACTGATTAAAATATATTCAAAGCTTCTAATACATGCATGTCAGAATACAAAAGTGTTACGGGATGTTTCAAGAGCAAAATCATATGCTAATAAAATGCACAAAAGTACAAAAGCACAAGGTTTAGGACATAAGTTCACAAGCATGCTCATTCATGTCACCAAAGATTTAAATAGCTAGCACATCATACACTTATATTGTAGTTCATTGCAATTTTAGAAAGATCAATTTCTTATTATATATGCTGCAAAATCTAACAATAATAGATATGCATATGTTATACAACACCAATATTATCCTAAAATTTCCAAATACAAACAAGTCAACTTATACCCTTAACTTTATAAATAAAGTATATATTTTTCCTTCATTGTTTATAAATTTTATTCCATGTGTTTTTTCATAACTTATGACATCTTTGTTAAATAATTTATGTTCTAAAATTCCTTTATCCTAAAATTTCCAAATACAAAAAAGTCAACTTATACTCTTAACTTTATAAATAAAGTATATATTTTTCCTTCATTGTTCATAAATTTTATTCCATGTGTTTTTCCATAACTTATGACATCTTTGTTAAATAATTTATGTTCTAAAATTCCCTTTAAACTTGTATAATATTATCCCCAACTAAAATATATTATACTCATTAATTATACTCCAAAATTCTATGCATGCATTGACAAGAAAATCAGTTTTGATGCGAAATTTATTGGAGTAATTCTAGACACATGTATCTACTTTTACAAAAAAAAAAAACACACGTTCAAATAATAAAGGAATCGGGTTCAAAAGATACTTTAAAAATAATTTACGAAATATGATAACAAATTTCCCGATCAGGATAGATACCCTTCATTAAAAAATACCTCAAATATTCTATAAAAAGTGTTTGGCCTCGAAATTTTTCGAAATAACCAATAACACTTATGTAAAGAAGGTATTAGAATTTTGGATTAAAATAAATTATCTAAAGAATTAAAAATTATTTTTATTTCCGATATTAGTTCAAAATTTGCAGTATTTTGGATTTTTAGATTTAATTTTGAAAATTCACAAAAATTAGAAAACAATACGTTTTTGAGTGATTCAAAAACCACTAGACTCGAAAACATGTCTATTTTCATCAATAGAAATTTCAAGTCCTAACTTGGAACCTAACTATTTTGAAATGATCAGAACATACACTTGACTCATGATTTTAAGATTCTGAGTTTCATTCTAGCCCCTTTTCTCCTCTTAATTTTAATACATAAAATTTCCACGAAAAATTCAAAAAAATCATAGTATGCAGATTTTCATCATATAAATTTAGATATTTCATTTCCCTTTGAAATCCTTAATAAAATCATAGAAAAAAAATCCAAAATTGTAAGTTTTGACCTTGAGATCACTTCTATGGTTGCTTGAAGACCTAGAATGCTAGAGACCAAAGAGGAAAGAGGAGAAGTGATTTAATGTGAAAATATTTTAAAACTCTTTTATTTTTTGTTTTCTTATTCAACAGTCTAATTTCTTCTCTTTTTTCTGTTTTTCCCAACTTCAACACTTTTTTTTTCTCTTTATTAATTTATTTTAATTTAATCTTCGCTTGTAAGTATTCTTAAGGGACAGCAGATCATGGGTTCCCTCGTATTTTGAATAGTAACTTTTTTCTTATAAAAACGAAGTTTGCGGCAAAGAATCGGCTAATACGATGTCCCATAAACCTCTAGAAACATTGTACCTATCTTCTTGAGCCAGTTCAAGTAAAATGAAATTTTGCATAGTTTGAGCTTTTCTAGAGGCTATGACAGTTATGTTAAGTTGAAGTGCATACACATGCCTTATTACTTCATGATACCATATCAACTCTTCTACATCCGAAATCAAAAGAACACTAACAGTCCCTGGTGAACATTTTGTGTCGAATGATTTGATTCTTTTATGATTGAGAAGCAATGCTCTCTTGCTCTTAGCACATCTAGCAATAAGTTTAGCGTCCCACACCATGCAAATTCCTTTTCTTCACTCTTTTTTGGCATATGACTTTCGACATCCGTGGTCAGCAGAGAAGGATGCAAATTCTGTTGGCAGAATAATCAGGCTAATGCAATTTAAGCTAATTTTGTTTCTCTGGTGCATAATAAGATATGATAGGAGCTAGCTATTACAAAGTGAAGCAAAATCAAAATCAATAGAGAATGTATTCTGGTACATAGCAAAGTGCTGGATACATTAGCATCATGAACATGCTTAGCCCTGGTGAAAAATGACAGGCTAAATCATGCAAATGATTTTTAAGACAGAAATAAATAATATGTAAATACATAGAAAATAGTGGAATTACATTCCACTTTTAAGTTTTGCTCTTAATTTTTCTTTTAACTTTCAAGTCCACCACGATGACAGTGATATTGTCTTTGCTCCCCCTTTGGAGAGCAAACTTTGAGAGGTACTCTGCAGCGGCTTGAGCGGCAGGATCAACTGCCTCGTCTTTTTGAGAAGATTGAGTACCACCATACTTTTTGTGCCATAGAAGAATCCGCTTTCGAGCAATATCACAAGCCTCCTCATTTGTCATAACGTCCCATAAGCCATCACTGGCCATAATAAGGCAGTCATCTTCTTTTACTCGAGGAGTAACTGTCACTTCTGGATCTGGAATTATCCATGGTTTCATGTATTTATCACCTAATGAACAATCGGATAAAGAATTAAAGATGATCGGATAACATATTTTAGCCCGATATATACCTTAAGACTCATAATAATATGACATATTCTTAAGAAAATGGCACCTACTGTTAAAATGTACAAGCAAACTTTATCAACATCAATGGTGTACTAATATGACAAGTGTAATCACACAGCAATTCCAATTGAGGCTCGATCTTTATTGTTTTTATTTCTTAAAAGTGCAATGACAGTATGCAAGGATGGTCCTCTAAGTCGAGGGATTAAGTTGATGTACATGACTTTAAGAAACATGAAAGATAGCACTGAGAAACACATACCAATTGACCTAGACATTGCTAGAACGCCAAAAACACGGGAACCGTTCCACTGTATGATTTTGCCTCCTGCTGCCTCTATTCTTGCATATTCGTCTTCTCTGTCTGGCTACAAAGCAGGCATAAAGTTCCGGGTCAGGTACAACACCAAGGTAATTAGATAGAATAATGCTATTTATCGATGTTAAGTTTATTGCCTGAAACATATGGTCCACATTTTTGTTCAATCACAACATTTCATGTAAATCACGGTGATAATGAATAATGTTACCTAGCAGTACTCATTATATAAACTAAATACTTACTTTGTGGTCCACTGACAATGGCACTGGTTTTTTTCCTCTGCATAAGACTGCCCTGGAATCACCAGAATTTGCTACTATGATGTGAGTTGGACATATAATGGCAACCACAGCTGTAGAACCAACAGTTTCAGGAGCAATGGGCGGAAGACTGCCCCTAGAACCATCACTATCAGTCTCAATGGTTTGTGTTGGAGCTCCTCCAACCTCAGCATCAACTTTCACAAAACAATTTGAAAAAGCTTTCCTCAACATCTCTTGTCGAAACTCTTTAATATTACCATCATTCAAGCTCGCTTTAGCAACTTCTATCTCTTCAACTAAGGCTGAATGAATCCGCTCCTGACAATAATTAGCAACCTACAAAATGATTCCCTTTTCAGTGAAATGAATCCAAGTTCAGGAATTTCACATTAAAAATTGATGGCTTTAAATCCGAGCAGCTCTTAGATTGATAGATATGCTTCTTCAGAGGTTAAAAAACAACAAAAAGGTAATATTATTGTCATGAATTACAAATATTATGTACCTGACAACCACCATGTCCATCATAAACTCCAAAGAAATGTGCAGTTGAGTGATTCAGATTTTGACGCACTCCATTCAAGACCAGGTAATCATTGACTAGCAACTCATTTGGAATTTGCAAAAGCCTAGGTACAATTGAAACAGCATCCTCCATCTCTGGTCTTCTTCCACAAATAGATGTGAAACCATAAAGTGGCGAGGAATCCAATTTACAAAGGCAAGCAGGAGTAAACGACTCAGACTCTTTAGATCCATCACTATCCTTGACTATAGAACCCATTTCAACCACAGCCATATCTTGAAAATTTCCCAGCTCCAAGCTTGGTTCTTCCAAAATAGAATTAGCAAAATTTCCAAAATTTCCAAAATCAGCAACATCTATATCCGTAGAAGATTTTGATTTCAACCCAGAACTTGTCTCAACAGATTGGGAACTTGAATCGTCATTAGAATGCTTGCTTATTAAAGCTCCATTTCCAACAATCTTATTTGACCTAGTGGCTTCAGCTCCCCTGTTTTCACCCCGTTGGCTATTACAGTAATAGCTTTCATTCCCCCTAGAAATCGACTCAAAAGGTGACTTTGTCTTCATAATCTGGTTTGAAAACAGGGTTGCTGCATTCGTTATTTGTGTAAGCCCATTGATTTCAATTTGGGTTGCAACAACTTCATCCTCATGATGAATCAAATTTTCTAACCTAAACGGTACAGCAACTGCATGACATACGTTTTCCATTACCTCCCTGAGCAGACCCTTAACCTCTCAGACACTTTTTTTTATAATAACTAACTACAATTCTTAATCTATCTCTTCTGAGACTCTTTTCACTTGCTTTGGTTTCAAATAAACCAAAAAATTGCTCTGTAGTAAGTGGAGTTCCTAGTTTCTAAAACCTAATTTAGGTAGATATCACCAAAACACCTGTAAAAACAGATTATAAAAGGTAGTTAAATATAGATCTAGAAGCAAAAGATAGCAATGAATCTAAATACTATAAATTAATAATTCTAGACTCGTTTCAACTATTCAGCTCTGGAATCCTCTCTAATCCCTATCTAACCCCCTTTATGGGTCACATAAAAGCAAGCAGGATAATCAAAACCTTGAACCTTCCCTTTTCTACTTTTTTACCAACCCTTTGATTAATAAGACGAAAAAGTAACAGTTGAATCAAACAGATGTGAGAAATTGATTGACTCTCTTGTCTCTAGCTAATGAAATAACAAATCAAATGAGGTCATGAAAAGAAGTTTAAAAAATACAGATACAGAAACCCCGGGGAGGGGGGGTTAAACAGATAGAGAGAGAGTCAAGTTCCCCGAATCACAGGCAACCCATTTGAGGTTCTGGAAACTTGGTTCCTCTCTCTTCTCAATCTTTCACAGGTTTCATCAATCGATGAAAAAGTCGAAATAGAAAGTGAAAGAAAAAGGCGTCGTTACTTACCTGATTTATACCTGCCAGATTAGAAATTAGAACTACCCACAATCAGAGCTATCATAACAGATTTCAATATAGTTGCAAATAATTTCTAAAAACAAAACAAAATAGATTCAGATATAAATAATAGCGTGGGTGTGTGGTGTTTGCTTACCGTTTCGAAATTCTACGTTCGAAGCTTTAGAAGTGGCCAAGAAGAGCCTAAAAGTGATGTTATTCGTTAGATAAACTCGTAGAAATTGTGAAGGACACGTGGCCTTTAGAGGTTGGAAATTGTTTTATATCATAAATATCAATCCCATTATAACTAAAGAATTTTTTTATTTTATCTTTATAAGTTTATTACCATCAAAATTTGACAAATAAATTAATATTTATTTTTAATTGTGATGATTAACATTATTATACAAAATTGATATTTTATGAGAAAAATATTAATATTAAAATAATTAAATATTTTATCTCATAATTTTATTTTTTAAAATTTTAAAAAATAAAAATATTACTTTAATAATAAAAAATATAATCTAATAATATAATTACTTTTATTCTATTATTCTTGTGTGCATGATAATTGGTACGGATGTGTATTTTAATCATGAATAACTAAAATTATAATTATATGTGAAAATTTAACTGTTTTTTTTTCGAAAATAATCATAACAAATTAGTCGTGGAATAAATATAGTTATTGTAATATCGAAATTTAATCAAAATTGATTATATATTAATATTATTCTTTTATATACATATAATCACATAGAAAAATATAATTTTAATAATAAAATATACAATATTTTATATAATTTGATTAAATTTTTTATTCTTAATTTATATTTTTCATTTTATTTAAAACTATGTACTAAATAGTTAAAAATAAAAATAATATCTATATTTTAAATAATATAGTAAAATAAGAATTAAGTTAACATTTTATTTTTTAAAACTAAATATATATTTTAAATAAATGTCAAAAAATAAAAAACTTTTTAAACCATAGAGAAACTAATACTAATTTATAATTGATAATTATTAACTGAATGTATTTAAAACTGATATAAGATGGTTATAGTTATTAGTACAATCATATATACTTATCCATGCGACTATTTAGAGTAATTGATGCTTGTTATTGGATATATTAAATATAATTATAATACATTAAATTTTATTGAATTTTTTTATAATTATTGTACAATATTTAATAATAATATATATAATATAATTAGATAAAATTAATAATAAATATTTTAATAAGATAATTTATATTTAAAATAATATTTAATTATTTTTATGTATTTTTTTAATTACAAAAATTTATTTAAATTAATATTTAATTTATTTTTATATATTTTTTATTTAAAATAAAAGAAAGTATCAATATATAGTTTTAAAATTATAATTTTAGATAAATTAATAAAGTGTACAAGTTAAATACATATTATATTAAATTTTTATATAATCATATAATTTTATTTTAAATAATATTAAATTACTTAACCATTAAACATATAATTATAAAAAAAATCATATATTTATATCTTTATATATTTGTAACAAACATATGCTTAAGGATTAGGTTTGATAACGAAAGCCACCAAACTAAAGCATCTAGTCATCTTACGTGTATTTGTTTATTTAATTTAATATTGAAGAAGCTAAAAAATATCTTAGCTACAAAATCGTATCATATCTTTTTGTGAAGAAAATGATCCTAGAAGGAGGAGGAGATATGAAAAGGAAGGGGAAGAAATATATACTTGATTACTTTTTATGAACATAATCAATAAAATCATTTATAAAAATATTTAATAATATATATTTTTAAAATTATAATTATATTTATAATATATACATAATTATATATTATGTTTAAAATTTACATATTTTTATCATTATTTATAACTACGAGAATAATTATAATAAAGTAAATATTTTGATTATATTTATAAATTATTTTAACATAAAAAATAATTAACCCATTAAATATAATAATTATTATTTTTAATATATAAAATATTAATATCATAAAATTTTAAATTTTATTTAATAGTTTATTATTTTAATATTTTTAAAAACAAAAATATATTTATTAGATTAGTAAAATTTCCTTTAAAATATGTATTCACTTTTTTACTAAAACATATAGTAGTTTTTTAACAATATAATATCATAATAATTTATTATTTTAATATTTTTAAAATTAAAAATATATTTCTTAGATTAGTAAAATTTCCTTTAAAATATGTATTCACTTTTTTTACTAAAACATATAGTAATTTTTTTAACAATATATTTTCGATTACATATATCCTATCTTGGATCTGTATTTTTATTAAATATTATAATTAATTATAATATTTTAAATTAAATACATTTGCGTTAATAATGTTAAAAGTACGGGGCATTATACTATTTTCCAACACGTTGAAAAAATATGAGATTTTTTTAATATTATTAACTAATATAAACCTAAATATATTTACTTTAAAATATTATAATTGATTATAATATAATATAATTAATTCAAATAACATATATAATTTAATTTAAAAATATATAGAATTTAATAGATAGTTATTATATTTTTTATTATTTATGAGATTTTATTTTTATTAATTTTGTGAAATTATCAACTCCAGATTAAAAATATATAAAGTAAAAAATCTAAATTTAAAATCAAATTCGTGAATTAAAAATAAGATAAACAAAAATTAATTAATAATTAATCTTATATTAAGATATATAACAATCACGTTCAATCATTTTTACAACTTTAAAATTTATTGATTAAATAAAACTTTATTTGTTATTCAAAACACTTAATTTTACATTTATAAAAAAGATTATAAACTTACATGTGTGAATTCACAATACATTTGACACAAAAACATAAAAGATTGAATTATTTTTATATTTTTTTACTTGTATACAATATTTGCATTGTTGAGTGTAAAATAAATTTATGTTCTATGTCAAAATATAAATTAACATACTTAACAATATACCTCACGAATTGACTCAATGAGCATTGAATTTGTAGATAAGCATAATTATTGAATAAATAACCTAAAATATAAATAACTTAATATTTTTTAATTATCAAAAATTAAAACCTATCTAAATGGATAAGTAATTAACATCAAGTAAATCTTATCTCCTCTATATACTCGTATTGTATACTTTATACAAGAAGTTAATAAAGTTTAGACATTCATAAATTGACACAAATACAACACTCGTACAATACATATATCTGATTTCACTTCCTTTCCTTGAATCATAGAGAAAGACTTTTGTCTCTTCATTATTGTTATTATCCAAATTGATTTAAATATCGAAAGGTCAAAAACTATCATATCACGTGATAGTTCAATATCTTACAACTGTTTTCTATTTGCAAGAGTACAAAATAAAAAAATGTACCTTTTTTATGTCGACAAAAACAGTATCAATATGTATTAATATCCCAACATATTAAATTTAAAAGTAGGATTTAAAAGTAGGATGACAAAATATGAGATTTATTAAAATCTTTATAATATTGATGGTATTTTTTTGTTGATTATAATTTTTTAAGTATACTAATTTATTACATATTTAAGAGAATTTTTATTTTTTTCTTTTAATTCCATAATAATAGACAATTATTACAATGTTTATGAATATTTTAATTTTTTTTATAATTTATTAACTTTTTACATAAAATCAAATATTGTATAAGTGTTTTAGTTTTTCCTTTTAATTTTTTGATAAAAGATAATAATTACTAGTTATAATTAGTTATTTTTATACTAAATAAAACTTAAAAATAAATTAAAATTTAATACATATTTAAAAAACTTTTGATTTTCTCTTTTAATTATGTATTAATAAATAAATATTATAATAATCATGAATTTTTTTCTTTTTAAAATTTACTAAGAATTTTTTATAAATTTATTCAAATAGATTTAATTATTTAACCAACATTTTGATTTTTTCTTTTAATTTTCATCTAAAATATAATTAATATATATAAATAATTATTTTTATACTAAATATAGTTTAAAAATAAATAAAATAAAATAAATTTTAATTGTATTATATTATGTGAAGAAATACATTAATACTTATAATATATATTTTTAATTAAATATATTTTTTTATGTATATTAGTTTAACATATATTTTTTTAAAAATTGATTTTTTCTTTTATTTCATAATAATAGACATATTATATGTCACCAAGTAATATTAATTTAGACCTCACTTATTACACTTTTATCTTATTATAAAAATAAATAATTTTACTAGTTGACAACACAATATTTCATGAAAGATTCTCATATTATATATACAGATGATAAGGTAACGATTTAAGTGATCTTGGATCATCGTCTTAGAATTGTATCGATGATTGATATCTCGTATACCTACCTTATGGGCTCAAGTTAGTCGACAAAAAAATAAAAGATAACGTTTAGGTTATTTTGGATGAAATCTCTCATGACATGTTAACAATGACCTGATAAGAAAAGATCAAATAAAGTTATTTAAGGAGTTTACGGATCCAAATGAAGTGAAAGTGTTGATCTATAAGAGTAATTGTTTGAGTTATAGTTATATACGTCATCATGAATCATATATTATTTAAATTTATTTTAACATAATATTTATTTTATTTTGTTATACTTCGAATAGAATGTCTATCATTATAATTATGACATCTGTAATATTATAAGTCTATATATATCTCACATTTTTTATTATTAAATGATTAAATTATTTTTTAAAAATTTCATAATATTAAATATTTTTTAAACAATTTTGATTTTCTATTATGCATGTAATCAATAACCAATTGTCATATTTGTGGTTTTGATATAAAAAATACAATGATTTTGTATCAATAACATTTTAATGTCTACTGTCATTCATATAGGATAAAAATATCATTAAGTCAAAATTTAATGTAAACGAAAGACGAATAAATATAATATATGGTCACATTTTTGCGAGCCAAGAGTATGGTCATACATTTATTATTAATTGATACTCTAACCGACCACTAAGTATGATATTTGTTTGATCATTTATATTTTTATTATAATTAAGGCCACGTTATTGTAAAGAAAGATTTGATTTGGGAAAGAGATAGAAAATAGACAACTAGGATTTTGTTTACGAATGAAGTAATTAATTTTTATATTAAACAATTAAGTTTTTCTCAAATTATTTTATCCGTCTGTCTCCTCCCACTCCATCTTCCATATCTACATCCACCATTTCTCCTAATCATCTTTCCCACTTGTATAATGCGGATGTAGCTCTTGAATCATTATTAGTCAATAATGTATAATGTAAAATTTATATAAAAAAAATTACAAATCAAATAATTAATTAAATATTAGAACTATAAATTTTACAATAATTTTTTTTTGTACAAATAAGTATTAAAATATGACATATGTTATAATTTTATTACTTTTTAATAAAAAATAATTGAATTTATACATAAATTTAAATTTAAAATATTATACACTATAATATGAGGTTAAAACTTAGTGATATGTGTTAAATACGATAAAAATATCACAAAGATTAAAAAATTATAGTCTAAAATTATATATTTTATCAAGTGAAAGAGGTAGACATGACTCCTAGACATCATATCTGTCCCTGCACTCACAACCACACTCAGACTCTCACCCCAAAGTGCTTTTTTTTTTGTTTTTCGTCGTCGTTGTTGTCATAAAGCATTATAGTTTTCATCCCTATATTGTTAGTAAAAGTTATTGGATATATCAATTTAAATCTCTCGCATTATAGTTTACAATATCTGATAAGTATAGCATGTCTCTCAAAGTATGAAATTCATTTCGACAAATATCAGAAGATAATAGTTTAAATCTAAATATATTAGTGTAATTATTTTAAAAAGTTAAAAAAATCCTTTTGAATAATTTAATATTTGTTTATAATTTTTAAGCAGTTTCAATGTGAAACTATATATATTGATAATAGATAAATTTGTTTTTGATTTATGTCTTCTATAGTTATTTTTTTTATGTAATTATATTATATTACTATATGCTTTACAGAAAGAAAAAAGACACTATGAAAATCTGAAAAGGAATGCTCTCCTAAATATATAAATCAAACTACAACACTTCTAATTACTGCGAACACAATTGTTATGTCAAAATATTATCGATCGTACACAATTAAATCAATTTCATCCTATTAATTTTTGCTATATTTTATGGTATATAACGTATTTACGATTTCTCTCCTTTATTCACAAATTTCACCCCAATCCAAAATTCAAGAAAAGAAAAGGTGAGTAATTGTATAATATTAGGAAAAATCTGGTACAATTAAATTTATTTTTTTGTTGCTATTTAGTCCTTATATAAAAAAAATTAAAAAAAATAAATAAATTTCATTCATTTTTTTAAATATAATGAAATAATGTATGTAATATATTTACTTTGATATTTTTATTAAATTAATTTTTTTTTATTGTTTAATGTATGATTTTGATTATTAATTAATAATTTATTTTTTTAAGTTTAAACAAAAAAATTATTAAAATTTTTTGAGTAATGTTTTACATATCTATTAAAAGGCATGTTTCATAAACAAATATAATTAAAAACGCATGTAATAAACTAAGATACTAAACATCATAATTTTTAATTTTTGTCATGAAGAGAAATTTATTTCGTAATCTTAACAGAGAACAACAGGATTTTCACAAGTCAATTAAAATTTGAACCTCTTTAGGAATAGAAGTCACCACAAAGACAGGACACACTTGATCTCTAGCATATCTTGCTACTCCATCTCTAATGCTAACCCCTTGCCATATCACAATGGTTAAAGAGAATGGCCATGTATTTGAAGTCCTTAGGGATTGTTTCAGAATTCTAGGAAACTTATGAGTTTTCTTTGACTATCCATCCAGCCAACAATAACTCTAGAATTTTGACTCCACTAAAATATCCCTTCATCCATGATCAATAGCAGTTTGCATACCACAAAATATTACAAGCAGCACTAATTGCTGGACAAATATTATCATAAAAGCAAATGATCAATCAGTCCCTATATGCATCAAATAAACTGGACAAATATTATCATCACAGATACCTCTCCTCATTTCTAACCCATGATGAAGAGATAGCATTAACAACATCAATTTTCCAATTCTTACTAACTGGGTCAGTAAGGTCACATACCAATTCCAGTCCTTCTGTTTTGTAATCATCCAACAAACCAGCCTTTGGCAACCATTTATCATGCCAAATGTTAATCTTAGTCCCAGTGCCAATATCCCAAATCCCTTCCTCCAATAATAACTTCTTTCCAAAACAGATGCTCTTCTAAGACCAAGAACTTACCACATGCATGAGGCTTAGCATTCAAAAAATGTGCATCTAGAAAATAAATTCCCTTCAATATCCTGAAAATGAAGCTATGAGGCCTACACAACAACCCCTAAGCCTGTTTTGCAAGCATAGCTTTGTTAAAAAATTTCAAATCCCTAAACCCAAGTCTATGTTGGTTTGTAAACTTGTTTACAAGCCCAAAGAAATCAAAAACAAACTTTGAAATATTCTAGCCCATTTTAAGTCCAGCTCATGGAAGCTTCTATGGTGATGATCTGGATTGATAAGGATACAGCTCATTGTTGGTGGGAAGAAGAAAATTAATGGGTTAGGTAAGAAGATAAGTGTATGGTTTAAATTGTTTTGGTAGGTTTAGATTGTATGGCTTAGATTTATTTGTTGTTTCTATAAATACCTCTCAGTAGCAATGTAATAATCAAGTTAAAGAAATCAGAAACAAAAATTTGAGAATTTCTGAGTGTTTCTGGAAAATTGTTCTTGAGTGTTCTTGAGTTTTGAGAGTTTTGATCCATAATATTCCAACAAAGTGGTATCAAAGCTGTAGTTGGAAATATAAATATACACTATTGTATATCAAATCGAAGCTCTCGACGAGAAAAATCCGAATCCGCAAAAATCATCCCGATCGGAGTTCGGACGCGCCGCCACGATCCTCCGAAAGGTTCTGCTAGAAGTGAGTTAACTCACTGAGTCAGCCAAGTGGAGCCGAGTTGACCGAGCCGCTGACTGAGCCGCCAAGCGTTTGACCGAGCCGTCAAGCCGTTTGACCGAGCCGCCGAAAGAGTTGACCAAAAGGTTGACTTTGACCGTTGACCAAAAAAATCAAATTTTTCTCCAGAGTTCCTCCTAAGGTTTTTTGACGTTCTGAATCCATCTGTGCGATCAGAATTTACAAATTCTCACTATATTGAGAGTTATGTCAAGTGGAGGTATGTCATCGTTTCAAGTCCCGACACTCAACAACGACAACTATGATAATTGGAGTATCAAGATGAAAGCTCTTTTGGGTGCACATGATGTGTGGGAAGTTGTAGAGAAAGGCTTAAGTGAGCCAGACGATGAAGCTACTCTAACGCAAGTGCAAAAGGAATCTTTGAAGGATTTAAGGAAGAGAGACAAGAAAGCCCTCTTTCTTATCTATCAAGCCTTAAATGATGATGGGTTTGAGAAGATTTCAGATGCAACATCTTCCAGAGCAGCGTGGAATAAGCTTCAAATTTCTTTCAAAGGAGCCGAGAAAGTAAAGAAGGTTCGTCTCCAAACACTAAGAGGTGAGTTTGAATCTCTACATATGAAAGCTTCCGAATCTATTTCTGATTATTTCTCGAGAGTCGCAGTTGTTTCTAATCAATTAAAAAGAAACGGTGAGATGTTGGGAGATGTTAGAATAATGGAAAAGATACTTCGTTCATTAGATTCCAAATTTGAACACATTGTTGTAACGATTGAGGAAACAAAAGATTTGGAAGAAATGACCATTGATGAACTCAATGGGTCATTACAAGCATATGAAGAAAAACATAAGAAGAAGCAAGGGATCACTGAGCAACTCTTCAAAATGCAATTCAAGGATAAACATGAAAACCAAGACAATGACAGAAACCAACGTGGCCGAGGTAGAGGTAAAAGCCGTGGACGAGGTGGAAGCCATGGTCGTGGACGAGGTTGGAATTACAACAACAATTCCAACAACTTTGAGAGAGCAGAAAGCTCAACACAAAGTCGTGGAAGAGGTAATACGAACTCAAGGTATGGAAAATCTCAAGTTCAATGCTATAATTGTCAAAAATTTGGACATTATGCTTCAGAATGTAGAACTCCCAATAATAGAGTAGATGAGAAAATCAACTACATATAGGAGAAGACCGATGAGAAAGAAACTCTTTTTCTAGCACGAAAGGAGGGTGATAATAGTCAACCAAATGCCTGGTATCTTGACAGCGGTGCAAGCAACCATATGTGTGGAAGGAAAGACATGTTCGTGGAACTAGATGAGTCAATAAGTGGAAATGTCTCATTTGGAGATGATTCAAACGTAGCAGTGAAAGGAAAAGGTAACATTCTTATTCGCTTGAAAGATGGGAAACATCAATTTATTTCCAATGTTTATTATGTCCCAAATATGAAAAGTAACATCTTGAGTTTAGGACAACTGTTAGAGAAAGGTTATGATATTCATATGAAGGATTATAATCTTTCTATAAAAGATGATAAGAATAACCTCATTGCTAACGTACCGATGTCAAAGAATAGAATGTTCTTGATCAACATACAAAATGACATTGCAAAGTGTCTGAAAGCATGCTATAAAGATGCATCGTGGCTATGGCATCTACGATTTGGACATCTCAATTTTGGAGGATTGGAGTTGTTGTCTAAGAAGGAGATGGTGAAGGGACTACCTTGCATTAACCATCCTGATCAACTTTGTGAAGGGTGCCTACTCGGGAAGCAATTCAGAAAAAGCTTTCCAAAGGAGTCAGACTCAAGAGCCAAGAAGCCACTCGAGCTAATCCATACTGATGTGTGCGGACCGATCAAGCCTAGCTCTCTCGGTAACAGTAACTATTTTCTTCTTTTTATTGATGATTTTTCAAGAAAAACTTGGGTATATTTCTTGAAACAGAAATCAGAAGTTTTTGAAGTATTCAAAAAGTTCAAAGCTATAGTGGAGAAAGAAAGCGGTAGAAAAATCAAAGCCATGAGATCAGACCGAGGTGGAGAATTTACATCCAAGGAGTTTCAAGAGTTCTGTGCAACAAATGGAATTCATAGATCTTTAACAGTGCCAAGATCCCCTCAACAGAATGGTGTAGCTGAAAGAAAGAACCGAACAATCCTCAACATGGCACGAAGTATGCTCAAAAGCAAGAAACTACCCAAAGAATTTTGGGCAGAAGCAGTAGCATGTGTAATTTACTTGTCAAACCGATCTCTAACAAGAAGTGTATGGGGAAAGACACCGCAAGTGGCATGGAGTGGAAGAAAGCCTGGTATTTCCCACCTAAGAGTCTTTGGAAGTATAGCCCATGTTCATGTACCGGATGAGAGAAGAACGAAACTTGATGATAAAAGCGAGAGTTTTATCTTCATCGGTTATGATGCTAATTCAAAGGGCTATAAGTTGTACAACCCACACGATAAGAAGATTGTGATTAGTCGAGATGTGGTATTCGACGAAGAAAGAGAATGGGATTTTAATTCTCATGCAGATAACTTCAATTTCTTTCCTCAGTTTAAAGAAGATGAGCAGAAAATGAGAGAGCAACCAATAGAAATTCAACAAGAGCCAACGACTCCACCTACTTCACCAATGCCAACCATTCATGAAGACCCGTCACCTTCATCATCTTCGAGTGGAAGTGAAAGAACCGTGACACGTACACGAAATCTCCAAGATCTTTATGAGGTAACAGAACGACAAGATAATCTTACCTTATTCTGTCTCTTTGCTGATTGTGAACCAGTGAGCTTTCAAGAAGCTGTACAAGAGAAGAAGTGGAGAGATGCGATGGACGAAGAAATCAATGCAATTGAGAAGAACGACACGTGGGAACCTCGTTTCACTTCCCAAAGGGCATAAGGCAATAGGTGTCAAATGGGTGTACAAGACAAAGAGGAATGCTAAAGGAGAGATTGAAAGGCACAAGGCAAGGCTAGTAGCAAAAGGATATAGTCAAAAGGCTGGAATTGACTATGATGAGGTATTTGCTCCTGTTGCTCGATTAGAAACTATAAGACTAATCATTTCTTTGGCAGCTCAAAATAAGTGGAAGATACATCAAATGGATGTAAAATCTGCTTTTCTAAATGGAGTCCTTGAAGAAGAAGTCTACATTAAGCAACCATCAGGCTATGAAGCAAAAGGTCACAAAGACAAGGTGTTGAAGTTGAAGAAAGCTCTTTATGGGTTAAAGCAAGCGCCAAGAGCATGGAATAACCGCATCGATAAGTACTTTTTGGAAAACAACTTCACCAAGTGTCCCTATGAACATTCACTCTACGTCAAGATTGAAGATGACGATATTCTAATCGTCTGTCTATACGTAGATGATCTCATCTTCACCGGAAGTAATCCAAAGCTATTTGAAGATTTTAAGAAGGTGATGACCCGAGAGTTTGAAATGACAGATATCGGGTTAATGGCATACTACCTTGGAATTGAAGTGAAGCAAAAGGAAGAAGACATCTTCATCTCTCAAGAAAGCTATGCAATGGAGATACTAAAGAAGTTCAAGATGAACGATTGTAAGCCGATCAATACACCAGTGGAATATGGAATCAAACTATCCAAGCATGAAGATGGTGAAAGTGTGGATCCAACATTTTTCAAAAGTTTAGTTGGAAGTATGCGTTATCTCACGTGCATAAGGCCTGACATCCTGTATGCTGTTGGATTGATTAGCCGCTATATGGAGAAACCAACAATCGTCCATTTCAAAGCTGCAAAAAGAATCCTACGCTATCTAAAAGGTACAATTAATTTTAGCTTGCTCTATTCGGCTTCTAATGATTACAAGCTTGTTGGATATAGTGATAGCGATTTTGGTGGAGATATAGACGATCGAAAAAGTACTTCTGGATTTGTATTTTTCATGGGAGATACTGTTTTTACATGGATGTCGAAAAAGCAACCGATTGTCACCTTGTATAGCTGTGAAGCAGAATATGTAGCAGCTACCTCATGTGTTTGTCATGCAATTTGGCTGAGAAACTTATTAAAGGAGCTAAGTATGACACAAGAAGAGCCAACCAAAATTTGTGTCGATAACAAGTCAACCATTGCTTTAGCCAAAAATCCTATTTTCCATGATCGAAGCAAACACATAGATACTCGATATCATTACATCAGGGAGTGCATCACAAGAAAGCATATACAACTCGAGTACGTAAAATCACAAGATCAAATTGCCGACATCTTCACTAAACCGCTCAAGCAAGAAGACTTTGTCAGATTGAGAAATTTGCTCGGCATCATAAAACAAGTTTAAGGGGGAGTGTTGGTTTGTAAACTTGTTTACAAGCCCAAAGAAATCAAAAACAAACTTTGAAATATTCTAGCCCATTTGAAGTCCAACTCATGGAAGCTTCTATGGTGATGATCTGGATTGATAAGGATACAGCTCATGGTTGGTGGGAAGAAGAAAATCAATGGGTTAGGTAAGAAGATAAGTGTATGGTTTAGATTGTTTTGGTAGGTTTAGATTGTATGGCTTAGATTTATTTGTTGTTTCTATAAATACCTCTCAGTAGCAATGTAATAATCAAGTTAAAGAAATCAGAAACAAAAATTTGAGAATTTCTGAGTGTTTCTGGAAAATTGTTCTTGAATGTTCTTGAGTTTTGAGAGTTTTGATCCATAATATTCCAACAGTCTACCATCATCTTTCTCTCTAGTAAGTTTTTCCTGAGAACACCACCCTATGCCTCTATCCTCAGTCTTATTAGACCACCAAAAATACAGTAATGTACCCATTAGCCTTTTTTCAAACTCGCTTGGGGGGCTTGAATACACTCATCACATAACAAGGCAAAACTTGAGCCACAGACTTCAAAAAAACTTCCTTACCACCTATTATGAAGTAACTTTGCCTTCCAAAAGCTTCTTTTTTTGCAAAAAAGAAAGAAAGAAAATAAATTCATGCATATATAATGCCATATGAGCTTGCTTTAGATGCATGCACCACAATCAGTTGGTAATCCCAAATAGCTACCAATATTAGTCACCAAATTAACATTGAACACCCTAGCAAGCCTTCTCTGCTCTTCATCTCCCACATTCTTACTGAACAAAATGCAGCTCTTATTAAAGTTAACCAACTACGTACTCAGTAGCCTTACAATACATTTCAATACACTTAAGTAACTGTCTACAATTCTTCTCCTCTGCTTCCCCAAAGTAGATGGCATCATCAGCAAATAATAAATTTGGTAGCATTGGACATTTTCTTTTTATCTTCAGTCCCTTAAAATCCCCACTAGAGATATATAACGTGGTAATGATATAAATATATATATTAACCCCGCTTTTCACGCACAAAGTAAATTTTTTTTTTTGGGTATTCTTTTTCGAATCCCAGTCTCAATACAACTTTAATATTTTTATATATGATGATAAGTTTATTGATCATCATATATAAAAATATGATTTTAATATATGATCTAATATTTTTAACTCAAATATGATTTTAATTTAATTATATTATTTAATTTAATTTTTATGTTATTAATTATTTAGTCAATAATTGATCTACATGGACAATTAAATAGATTTGAAAGAATTAATTAATTATTTGTCTTGATTAAATAACTTATATAGTTTTCAGGTAAAGATGTATGATTCTTATATATATGATCCAAAATTGATGAACTTAATGAATAATAGTAATTTAATTGATATGAAAGTGTGATTAGATTAATTGCTATATGACATGTAGTTTAATTGAAAGATAAATATATGTTAAGTTAAATTTAATTTATCATGTAATTTATTAGTAATTATATTGAGAGATTTTAACGATTTGCATGCTTAAAAAATTGAAATATATATTATTCTTAGATACTTTCTCATATATTTTCTTACTACTAATTTTGAGTTAATTAATTTCTGCTATTTATTTTTAGTTTTTTTTAATTTTATTTTCTTGAAACATAATAAAATTGATCTTTATTTTTTAATTTTAAAATTAATTTTTAATAATATAATCTTCATAAGAATATTATTTTTTATCATTATTTTACTTATTTGTTATACATATATTTGTGTATCCATTGCACACAATTCGTATCAATTATTCAATAATTGATTGATTCTCTTTACTTACATATATATATTATGGACTTGCTTACTAAGATTAGTCTGAGTTATTTAAAAAGAGTTGATATTTATATGTCTATCAATAAGACTCTTAGAAAATTTGATGATAATGTCTTGTTTGATCTAATTGAATAGAAGAGTGTTATGAGAACTTTGCAATATTGCAACTTGACTCGATCAAATATCTTTTCTTAGAAAACAACTTTTGTTAGTTGATGTTCCAATTAATAGATGTGCACTAAGGTGCTATAAAAGGGTCATCAAGTATCTCAAGCATACAATTCACTTAGTTTTCAATTTCCTCAAGTGTCAATCTATCTCTTTATCATCTTTTAATGATGTTGAATGGATCGATTCTATGGATGAAGACGACTTATTAGTGCATATTGTGTGTTTCTTGGTGAGAATTTGATCTTATAACACTAAGGAAACAAAAAATTGTTGTTAGATCTTCTACGTAAAGTAAATATCAAGCTCTTGCTTTAATTGCAATTGAATTGGACTAATTAAAGTCTCTTGGTGAGAATCATTTACATTATATGCTTAGCAAACACATAAAATTGATTAACATTATCTGCATGATTAAGTATTTCAATAACAACTGCATATTCAACATGTTTTCTCTCATAATCAGTTTATTGATCTTCTTAGAAAGCCATTAGCATCCTCTTCTGTTACTATCTTTAGATTCAAACTGTTAGTGTTATTTTTTTTTGAGTTTGAAATGGATAATAATATAGGTGTGATAGGTGATTGAATCACTAAAAAAATAATTAAAAGATATTTTCTTATAATATGCTATATAAACATATATTAAGTATTGTATAACCCATTTATTAATTCATTTTTATAGAAATTTAGTTTTAGTAATTATTTTAGAATTCTTGGATGGAAGTCCAAAAATAATGGAGTATATTAGACATGAAGTTCAAAACGCCACATAATATAATTATGAAATTGTATAATGGTGGACAAATTATTTTTTATGTTTATGATTCGATGCATATTGTTTAAATTTTTAATTATTCTTAAATATTATTTGAGAGTCAAAAGAATTCAATATCGACTAAAATATACTAATAGCTCTAAAAAGTGACTGACATATAAACTAATATATGTCTAATCACACGCATGAGAATCATGTGGCTATGTGAGCACTAATAAAATCCGTTAAATTAAGTTTTTAATATGTTTATCTTTTATCCAATATATTTATCTTTTATCCAAATTCACTTTGAGAAATCATTATTTTGAATGCTTGTTACTTGCCCACGAATCTTTAAAATTTAGAATTATATCATATGCTGTAAATTTTGGAAGGCAAGGAAATTAAAACTAAAAGATTAATAATGGTAGGAAGAAATTTTCTAATATACCCACTGTTGAGATAGGTATCTCAATAATTTATTACTATCTTAAATATCTCATATTATTAAAAATAATATTTTAATATCAAATTTAAATATTAATATAATTTTTTAAATAGTAATAATTTTTTTACCCAAAATAATTTTTGATAATTTTTAAGTTTTTTTTTTCTTTTTGGCGATTAATAGAGGTAAAAAAATAAAAAAAATTGTTAATTTTCAAAAAAAAAAATTTCTAACTACATAATAATATAAATATTTTTAATTAATTGTTAATAAAAAATATTTTAATTGTTAACCCAGTAACTTAGTCATAAAAATATATTCATTATGTTCAATAAAATTGTTAAAATGTTATAATTTTTAATACTTATTTATATTATTTTTTGTAACTTTTAGTTAGGAGTGTTGAACCAAACCTTTAACAAAAAAATCATTTTTCAGTTTTAATTAATTTTCATAAAGAAAAAAAAATCCTTTGGTAAAAAATCAAAAGGTTATTTTGAGTAAAAAATGATTATTATTGAAAAATGATAGAAAAGATACTAATATTTAAATTAAAATATTAAAATATAATATTTTAATAACATAATATATTTAAAATATTAATATATTAATTAAATATTTTTCTTCACACTATGTCCACCCATACATCATCCCATACAACATTATATTGATTGTAAAGTGACATAATTAGGTATAAAATGAACACATGTAAAAAAAATTATAACAATAAAAATAATACATTAATTATATTAATACAAAATTTAATATTAAACAAATATAAATGATAATAATTTAATTTAAATTATATAGGATATAAAAGGATGCATTAAATATTTTAAGAGTAAAAATATATAAATTAAATATAAATTATATTATTTTTATAGTTATTAATTTTAAGAGGTTTATTTTTATGAAGTTGATACCATATACATATATAAAGGTTTTTTTCTCTACTGGTTAATTAAATCTTACTACGTATAAGAATAAAAATGATCTCATCCCACGTCAGAATTCTATTATTTCTTCCATTAAAGGAGAAGGGTTAATAGACAAATCCTATTTTGTCGACCTCTGTATTTTTCTATATTGAATGTTCAGTTAAAATTTATAAAACTATTTAAATTGTTTATATTATTAATTTGAGTTTAAGAATAAATCGCTTAGTTTTTTGTATTGTTAAACCAAAATGAACCAATTTTCGATGTCATGGAAGGTGAAGAAATCGGTCAATTTCAATTATGCTAACTAAAGCAGCTAAATTAAAAATCCAAGTCTACTTATGAAAGGCATTAGAACGACTTTTTAGTATTTACTTTTTTTTGTTTAGACTTAATAAGTTTATTTTTAGTGAATTCAAATTATTTTAATTTTTAATATTTAATGTTTAATAAAACAATTAATTTAAAAAATTACCTATTATCATATAAAATAAATAAATTATAAAGAATTTAATAAAAATATATATTTTATCAATTAAATAAATATTATAAAAATAAATAATAAAAAAACACTCAAGAAAATTGTTTCATTTAAAGTTGTTAGATAATCGTAAACATATATAAAATATTTATATTCTATTTTTTATATAATTTAATTATTCAATTATTTTTATTTTTAACTCTAAAAATAAATATTCTTATGTTATAATAAAATATATGTAATAGATTTTTAAATATTGATAAAACATATTTTTTATGTAATACAAAAAAAATATGTACGGTATAAAAGAGTTAAAAATATTTTTTTTATAAAATTTTTATGTTATATAATTAAATCAAAAATTTATTATAAATGTATAAATTTAAAATATATATGTATGATTTTGATTTTTGAATAAATACAATCTAACAGTATATATATTTATAATTATAATTAAATATTTTAAAATAAATTATTAATTTAAGTTTATATTAACATTTATATATTAAATAGTTTCATCCAAACTATATATGTAAGATGATGACACTAATGGTTTTATTTTTCTTAAAAAATAAATTTTAATTGATTTTGTAATTTATAGTTTATGTTTTATTGTTATTTTATTATGAAAATAAATACAATTAGTCTTATTAAGTGACTAATTTTTATACTGAATAATCAAATTTTTATAAATAAATAGAATAAAAGTATTTAATTTATAAATTATAGAATTAAAATATATTTTTATAAATAATAAGAAATTATTAAGATTATATATATATATATAATATTTAATGATCAATTTAATTTAAATTGATTCATAAATTATAAAATACTAACAAATCTTAGTCAAATTAATTTTTACATTTTTAAAATCAAAATCAACATTGATAAATTAAAAAACTCAATTCAATATGAAACAATTTTAGTGAAATGTGTTCATTTATCTAACCTAACTAATTAGTTTGAGATATAATTTAATTCATTGTTTGTGAGCGATAAAAACTCATCACATTCATTTAAAATCCCATCAAATATCACCTGAGATGAAAAATTATAAGAAGAAAAAAAGGTTTTTATGAGATAAGATTCTAGTTAACTTACTCTAAAATAGCATTTATGTTTTAAGTTTTTTCCCCTTCAAACATTTATATGGGTTTATTAGTTTGAATGAACATTTTAATCGTAAATAATTAAAATTATAGTTATTAGTAAAAAATTAATGATATTTTATTAAAAATGATTATAAATGATAAAGCATAAAATAAAAATAATTATTAAAATATCAAAACTGTGATTAATTAAAATCAAACATATATTAATATTATTATTTTATATACATATAATTACATAAAAATATAATTTTAATAATAAAATACACAATATTTTGTTTAATTAGATTTAATTTTATTTGTACTTATTTTATATATTTTTATTTTATTTAAAAATATGTATTAAATAATTAAAAATAAAAATTAATATTAATATTTTAAGTAATATAATAAAATAAGAATTAAATTAACATTTAAATTTTTTAAATAAATATATTTTTAAATAAATGTTAAAAAATAAAAATATTTATTATTATCATAACCAATGATTATCAATGGAATATATCAAAAATTAATCTAAAATAATTATGACTATTAATATAATTTTCTTTCATCTATCGATGTCTATTTATAAAGATTTCAAAATATATTACTTAATTATATATAATTTTTAATTCATGTAAATGCAAAAAAAAAATATAAAAAATAAATCAATACAACGCTTGACTTTACAAGGCTCTTAAAGATTTGATTGAAATGTTTATAAATATCATGCACTTTTATATAGTTGTATAGATATAACTAATTGAAACCAATCATGAATAAAGGTTTTGAAGTCATGGTTTAAAGATAAATTAACCAAAATTTAAGTACCGCTAAAACCAAAGTAAGATGTGAAGCTTCGTGACTTCGTTGGCACCTCTCACATTAGAGATAAAAAAAATGAAAGAAAAATTAATTATTTAACAAAATATTATTTTCTTATTAACATTAATTTTTTTATTTATTATTTTTAATTTTATCGATTTTTTTTCAAAAAGTGCCTTTAAGGTAAAGATAATGTAGTATTATCTCTTTCACCTTTTTAGGTCCTTTTTTAGTAAGCAATTGTTGGAGTGGATGTTCACATTATGCTTATGATTCTTAAATAGATAAATAATATTGTTACAATTTAATTAATTTGTTAAATATATTATAATTTTTAATATCTTTTATTATAAATTTATATAAATATTTGTTTTGTTTGTATTTGTATTTGTACAACTTTTTGAATAATATAAACCATAACATTTTTTTATTTTTAAATTTGTGCTCTAAAATTTTATAATAATAAAAATATATATTTTATTATTATTATTATTAAAAAAATTATTATAAAAACAATAATTTACTTTCAAATAATATCACCACCCTTAAAAAATCTCAAAGAAGTATCTGATATTTACCATTTCAAATATGCATCTGTGTGGTGTGGGATTCATTTGCCATCATTGTCGTGACAGAAGGTTTGACCCCACCACACCTGTCGGACCCTACTTCTCCTTCTTGACAGGTGCCCCTAATTCTTTGGGCTGGGCACCCTAACCTAACCGACCACTCAATTTTATTACAACCTTAATAAATATATAATTTTTTATCTAATATAATTTAACATATTTAAATATATTTATTAATGATACAATACTATATCTTTATATTATATTTTAAATTTAAGATACATGATATTTTTTATTTTCATCTTTTTGCTTTAATGATATACTTTTCTTGACCCTTCGCTTCCGTATTCTAATGGTAAAAGTTATATCCCGTATCTTATTATATGTGAATTTGATTTCCTTTCTTATATTTTAAAATAATTAGTATATAATAGTTTATAATAAAATAAATTATATCGGTAGAAAAAAATATTTTTTTCTTTAAATTTTAAGCTAAAATTTAATATATATTTATATATATTATTATATTTATAACTCTTTGTTTCGTTACTTATTAATATTATTTTTAAAAATAAATCATTATTTTAATTTTTGAAAATAATTTTAATATTTTATCTATTATAAGAGATATAAGTGTAAGAATATATAAAAATTTATATGTTATTAACATTTCTATTTTACTTTATATGTTTTTCTTATACCATCATCTTTTTATTAAGAAAGTGTAAGTATTGTATTTATTTTTATGATAATTTAATCATATTATTATTAAGAAGTGAATATATAAGGATAATTGGTTCTTTTTATTTCATTATTTTAATTACATGTTTACATTTTATTTAAATTAAAATAATTTATATTTAATATAGTTAAAAAATAAAATAAAAATTATTTTATTCCTATGTGATCATTTTTTTAATGATAATAAAATTAAATTATTATAAAAATAAATAAATAATTTAAATATTATTTTATAATATATAAAATATCTTCATAATATTTTTTTCCTTTATTAAATCTAAATGCCTATTATTCTTCAACAAATAAATTAATGACACAAATTATAATATTGGTCTCCACATTTTTATTACATTTACACTTAATTATTTAAAGTTTTAAAATATATAATTTAATTATCAAATTTTAAAAAATTTATTAAAGATTCTTAAATTCTTAAATTGTATGATTTATTTTTTAAACTTTTAAAATTTCATGTCACAAATATTTTTTTTATTAGTAAATTTAGAATCTATTCGTAAAATTTTAAAATTTGTGAATAATTCATTCGACTTAAAAATTTAGAGATTTATACATAAATATTTAAAAATTTGAGAATTAAAATATATATTTAAAAAATTTAAAACCTATACGTAAATTTAATAAAAATTTGGGAAGAATGTGTAAATTAACCCAAATTAAGAGTTTCTTCGAATATTAAATACAGCTCATCTAGAGGTATAAATATTGCGAAAGTACTTTTGGAGATTTTAAATACTGCTATAATCAATGGAATCTAAAAGTGTAGCACAAAATGAATTTGGTTTTTTTTTTCTTATTGTTTTTTTATTGATGTACGTATTGAGCGGGCATCACACTTTTTATTTTTCACCAATATATTATTGTTTTAGGGTTCATTTATGTTCAATTTTTTTAGTGATACTTTATACATATCTATATTTTCAACAAATATATATTTGATCACAAATTATTTTTATGTACAAAAAATAAAAGATAGTTTAGTTATTGTTATTTGTTATTATGATCTTCTTTTATATTTTCTTCTTTTTTCTTCTTTTATTTTTTTAATTCTCTCTCCTCTCTTTATAATTTATATAAAATTATGATTTATTTTTATATTAAATCTTAAACTTTAAATACTAAATGTTTAATTTGAAACCATAAAACTTAAATACTAAAATTTAAATATTAAACATTAAACTCTTATTCTAAATCCAAAACACTGTACTTAAACTTAATCACTAGATATAAAAAAAGAGTGAAAAAAAAAGAGAAAAAAAAAGAAGAAGAAAAAATAATAATATAATTTTTAAAAGAATAAAATATCCTTTAATTTTTTATACACATATTTTTGACTAAATAAATACATTTTAAATAATTTTAATGTTTTTAAAATACAACTTAAACAATAAATAATAAAGTATTAATATAATTACTAATAAAATATTATACTCCTCATTAAATACATAATCGTTGATATTTGAACTACATAATCATAATAAAGTATTTTTTTATTTCCCACGTAGAAATAAAAAAATTATTTATAATAATTTATTATATAATACATAATCATAAGTTAAAAAATAATCCAATTATTTTAATTAATAAATAACTTACATTAATTATTATACAATAAATTATTACCAATAAAAGTGCTCCAAAGAAATGTCATTGCACAAGGCCATTTCTAAAGCTCAAGTAAGCATTGTGCTTGGCTAGTCCATTCTTCATATTAAATTTTTTATAAATAATACTTTTGAAATACAGTACGCTTAAAACTCATTGAATTTAGTACCAACTAATATTTGACCTAACTACTAAAACTTAATGGTCCCATTCTATCAAATAGAGTTAGAAGCGTAGAGAAAAGTAGAAAATGAAAGTTAGAGAAAATTTTAAAAAAGATGAAAGCATATTTAAGGTTTTATGTTTTGTATGAAAGTAACTAGTATTACTTATTAAATTATTTTGCCTTTTAAATTCCTCGTCATTTTTTCTTTATTAATATACTTTTTAATTTATTTATATATCTACTAGGCAAAAAATCTCTCTTAAATTTAAAAATTTTGAATTTTGTTATAAAAATTATGATAATAAAATATTTAATATTGCTATAGAAAAATATATGATAAAATTTAAATATATCACAGAAGAACATTAATGCATGTTTAAATTTTTTCCTCTTATTATGAAATTGTATGATTCATTTGTTGTTATATTTGTTTTCATTTCTTATTTGTAAGCTACTTTTAAGATCATTGTAATGTAGGTTCTATTTTCTTTCTATCTCTAGTTACTTTCTACTAACATAATGTGTGAAAATTACATTTATATATCATTTATACGAGTTTTAGATAGAAAAAATGAAGACTTTAAGGAGGGAGAAAAGCAACTGGTATGGATTCTTTCATTGCAATCTGCCAAGAAGGGTTAATAGATGTCTCACGATAGGTGTGAGGCTCATGGAGTGTAGCAAGGGCAGTGTAACAATGATAGTCAAGTAAATGTGTAGGAATGGATCTTACCCGGGTTGAGTGGCGAGGTGGAATGTCTTGTTGAGGATCTTCAAAGTGATGAGCAAGGGACCTATGTTCAAGGTGAGGTAACTCATTATCAACCTGTTCTTCTACGACCTGTCTAGGAGAATCATAAAAAATATCTGAAGATTGAATAGTGAAGTCCAAAGATGGATTAGAAGTATCTGTAGAAGGAACAAGAGACTCATTTGGAAAAATTTCCAAAACATTTGAATTAGTTAGGGAAGAACGAAAGTGAGAAAGTTCAACAAATAAGCGGTGTTCCCAAAAGACAACATTACGAGAAACACGGAGACGATGTGAGACATGATCATAGCATCGATACCCTTTTTGAGTTTCACCATAACCAAGAAAACAATAAAGTCTAGATCGAGGCTCAAGTTTGTTGTGTTCATGAGGCTGAAGAAGAACGAAACAAACAGATCCGAATGAGCGAAGGTAATGATATTTAGGAGATGATCCAAAAAGGCGCTCATACGGAGTCTGATTGTGAATGACAGCGCTTGGAATGCGATTAATGGCATAAACAGCATGAAGAGCAGCTTCACCCCAAAATGGGGCAGGAACTTTGGCAGAGAGAAGAAGAGCACGAACAGTGTCAAGAATATGACGAAGTTTTCTTTCGGCTCGACCATTTTGTTGAGAGGTTCCTGGACAGGTTAGATGATGTACAGTGCCATAGGAGTGTAACAGAGTTTGAAAAGCATTTTGAGTATATTCGAGAGCATTATCAGATCGAAAAGTTTTGATATGTTTGGAGAATTGTGTTTCAACCATTTTTGCAAAGTTACTATATATTGATAAGATTTCAGAACGAGATTTCATTGGAAAGATCCAACTATAACGAGAATAATCATCAATAAAAACAACAAAATATCGAGATCCACCAATACTAGTAACAGGAGAAGGTCCCCAAACATCAGAATGAATCAGCTCAAAAATACTATTAGAGATAGATTTACTATTATTGAAAGGTAAAACTGGCTGTTTTCCTAACTGACATGAAGTACAATCAAAATTATCTTTAGACACAGAACCCAGTAGACCTTTAGAAGCTAACTGTTGTACCCGAGAGGATGGGGCATGACCAAGACGAGAATGCCAAAGTGCGAGAGAAGGTAAGGAAGAAACTGCAGCAGTTGCAGCAGCAACAGAGGCAGGAGCAACATGTGGAAGATGAAGATTGTTTACGGGAAACATACGCCCGACCCTAGGACCGGTCCCAAGCTCTTGCCCCGTCCTCGGATCCTGCACAATACACCCAGAATAGTCAAAAATAAGGCGATATCCTAGTTCAGCTAATTGTCTCACAAAGCATAAATTATAGGATAGGTCAGGTACATGGAAAACCCCAGGAACAGAGAGGGTAGAGGTTGAAACAAAACCTAGACTATTCCCATGAATGGTGGAACCATCAGCTATATGAATATTAAGGGGATGTGGTGCAGGGTCAAGTTTGGAAAATAAAGATGAGTGAGGTGTCATGTGATTGCAACATGCAGAGTCAAAAAGCCAAGTTTGAGACTTACCGGGCAAAACTGAGAGGGTAGTGGAAAGAGATGCATTACCAGCCATTTGAACAGCCTGAGTTATGATCTTCTGTAGTTCAGTGGAGGAGAGGTTGATAGTGGATTCAGAAGACTGGGACTCTGCTGAACTAGAAGGCATCAACGAAGTAGGCTCAGTATTAGCAACAACAGCAGTAGATTTGTTGCGACGGTAACAAGTCTCAATGGTGTGGCCATGACGCTTGCAATAATTACAAAACCTTTTATTGCTCTGCCTGCGACGATTGTAAAAGCCAGAGGAATCACCTGATTGTTGAGGTTGTTCAATGGTAGGAGCAGGAGGAGTAATAGCCAAAATATTGAGCTTATTCTGGGCTTGAAGGGTTGCAAGTCGAGCTTCTTCTCTAACCAACTCATTTACAACAGTATCAAGAGAGAAAGGAGGACTACGATTAAGAAGCTGACCTCGGATTGACTCAAAGTTCTTGTGAAGTGACATCAAGAACTCATAGAGACGAAATTCATCCCTAATTGTAGCATATTGTTGAGCATCTGTTGAGCATGCCCAAATTGGATCACAAAGGTCAATTTGGTCCCAAAGGAAGCGAAGCTGATCAAAGTAGTCATTGATAGATTGCCCTGGTTCTTGTTGAAGTCGATGCAATTCAACTATTAGCTAATATTTCATGGATCCGTGAGTAGTGGAGTACCTTTTGGCCAACATATCCCATGCTGATTTGGCATCATCAAAGCTGCCCAACAGATTAGAGATGGAGGGAATAGAAGTATTCCGAATCCATGTGAGGATCATGTGGTTGTGACTATCCCATTCAGTCATGCGATGAAGGAAAATAGCATCTTCTTCACTTGCTTCTTTAACAGGAATGATAATTACACCAGTACAATAATGCCAGAGCATACGACCCTTAAGAAAACTACGCATAGCTTGAGACCATGACAAGTAATTTTTAGTCCCCTCCAATATAGTATTGATAGGGCAAGCAATAAAAATATCCTTTTTATCCATTTGGAAACATAATATGCAAAAACAGACTGCAAAAACGAGATCTATGCGAAAAATTGGGTAGGGTGGACCTGTATTGCGAAATCCCGGTCAACGGTCAACGGTCAGTACGGTCAGCCCGGTCAACGGTCAGCACGATCAACAGTGCGCGGGTGATGATGACGTCAGCCCTAGGGAAATTGCCGATGACATCACGAGCAGAGTTGCGGCGTACTTGGCGCGTTAGATGCACGCGCGATTATGTTGGAGGCACGTGCGGGCGCGTGCGGTGGCTTATGACTGTGATACACCCACAGTTATGTATATCGGGACGCGGTGATCACAATGGTATCTACAGATAGGTCGTCGGGTTGAGATTCACGGTGGCGGATATTTTCAGCGACGGCGCATGGAAGACGTGCGGATCGTTTGTGCGGCGCGTGGGGGAGCGTACGTGGTCCGATGGTTGCAATACTTCCATGGCTGTGTAGATCCGGTCGAGCCGATCACAGTGGTATATGCAGAAAATTTTTCGGAACAATATGCACGGCGGCGGCGATGATTGCAGTGGTTTGTATGGTGCGGAACTCCTTAACAACGACGACTGTAGTTACGGAACCTAAAGACGACGGCTGAAAGACGTCGGAGGTTCAACGGTGAATGATTGCAGTGGCTATTGTGACAGCGGAAGCTATAAGGGTTAAGTAACACCAAAAAAGACAGGACTGCTAGAACGACAAGAATAGTGGCTCTGATACCATGTTAGAAATACTTAATGATTGTATTCTATTCTGTAATCAAATGAATATACATGGTGTCTTTATATAGGAATTACAAGTAAACTAGATATGTCTAAAGTAATTAAATATAGATATCCCTAAAGTAAATAGATATATAATAGCATATATTAATATATTACTAGATATACATTAACAATAGATATAAAAAAATAAAATTAAAAATAAATATAATATTAATGGATAAATAATTAAGTAATATTTAATTTACAATCTACTCATGTTATTATACTTGATTAATTATTAAATAGTTATTATGTATACTATATGTATATATTAAAGACTAATATATATTTATGATTATGAAATATTAAGTTACTCGTCTAATAAGACTAATATTATATATCTTATTATATTCGTATAATAAAATATGAGTTTATACGTATAAACTAATATTTGAAAGAAAAAAATAATGTTAAGTAGTATTATTTAAATAAATAGTAACATGTATCAATTAATCAAATGCAATACGATAGACTCATTATTTTATTTTAAAAAAATTATGTATAGATGACTAATTTAAAGAGTACATGAAGTATACTCGTGCAGGGAGATGTGAAATTCAATCCCTTCTCAAGAATGTTTCCAAGAGTGTTAACAATGAATATAAAAATATGAAAATAATAAATAATTTTATACCAAAAGTGGAAAGATAAATCCTATTAATTAAAATTTAAATCTCTAACTTTAAATAATAAATCAAATTGCATTAAAATTCAAGAGAAAAAATGATGATCCATCATTTACTTTCACGATAGATACACATCATAAACATTTCTTTTGTAAAATCTTAGAGATGTGGACAAAAATACAAGAAAAATTGCTAATAATATCACAAAAGCTTCATAGTGATTAGAGACAGTCACCAGGTGATGCATTCTAGATAGAATAAAACAAATCAATTTCGGATTAAATTAGATGATAATTCATGCATAACATCAACTAATCGAATAGAATAAAAACAATCAATTCAAAACTAAATTGTTTTAAGATTATAAAGATAGAACTAAAAAAAATCACACATTTTTAATTATTTTTTTAATTTTTACAACTATTTATTTAGAAAAATCTATATTATGAATTATTGTTTTTAAAATTTCTCTATTACATTTTGTTAAATAAAATTCAAATCTCACTATATTCACAATTATTTGTTTGTTATTATATTTTTTTTATAATTAAACAATATTATTCTTTTAAAAAATTTGTATAATTAACTCAAATCTCGTTTATTATTTTTATTTGTAAATAAAAAAAATTCTAAAATTGAACAAATGAGTAAATTATGTTCTATTTTAGATGGGATCAAGTTAATAATATCATATTTTTTATTATAAAAATATTTAATTTTTTTGGATATATAATTATAACATTAATATTGAAAATATACTCATTATAAATAAATGAGAATGTGTTTTACTATAATTAATATTATCTGATTTTTTATTTTAATTTATCAACTTGAAATATAAAATACACCACTTCTAAAAAAAATTGAAACATTTTGGACCGGATCGTGGATACGATTCGTGGATCACCAGATCAAATCAGACTAGATTTTATGGATAATAGATCAGATCAAATTATCATTGGAATGGATTGGATTAAATTCGATATATTGTAATCCTGAATAGTGATTGGATAGAAATATCACACAGATGAAAATAACCTCATTCGCAAATTTAAGCTGGGTTGAAAACTTCATCCAGTTTTGTTCATATAAAAACGTTTTCATTGGCAATATTTTTGTTCAAAGGATGCCTTCCAACCATATTGTAGTATTTTTGTCCTCCCAAAATGCAATCTGTTTGCTGAAGCATATTCTCATCAATAATAAAGCAATTCAAACACGAAGAAGGCAATGAGATTCTAGCAATTCCCAAGCCCTTTGCAATTTGGATAACATCACAAGTTCACAACAAGAACGCCTTTGAGATTCTACTCCTTATTTCAATATCTACTTTATAGAAGTAAAAAAATTTGACAGGAAACAAAAAAGAGTGAAAATAGGATATGATGGAACGTACAGAAGAAAGGTCATTCTTTAGAGGCAGGAGCTCCCTAAACGGACCCATCACCAATCCCAAGTCCAATAATGAGGGTCCAAAGACAGGAAGTCATCATTTTGAAATATTCAAAGCTAGTTTTTGAGACGTAGGTAGACATTAGAATGAGTAATACCTTCAAAGCTGGTTTCTGCAATGGAAGGCTATTGGCTAAAAGTGCAGAGTACAAAAAGTAAAAACAAGAAGAAAGAAAACGTAGATTTGAATGATGAAGCATAAAAGCATCCATTCAGCACAAGATCTAATGCAATAAACATGGCTTTGAGATTCTAATAGTAATGTCCTTCAAGGAATCTTCTACAAACACAATCATCAAGGTAAACACATATAAACTGTTGTCAGTCATCACCGACAATAATACTCATTATTTGACTGCAATTCTAATCTTTTAGATGAAGTGTAGAACATAGTACAATTTAAAGGAAAAAAAAAATTAGTTTGAATATCGAACATGAAAAGAAAAAATTTAAGATATAAATGAACCATGCTAAGATACAAGAGTTGAGTACTAGCTGAGTAGAAATTTCTAATGCAACTCACCTTAAATGATGTGTTTGCAGGTAATCAAAATAAAAGTTAATGCTTCCAATGAGAATTACGTCAAAAAATGACCATAGATGCAGAAAAAAATAAGTGAGGACGAATGTTGAGCATCGAAGAGTTACCTTGACAATTCAAATGGACTCAACGTCCGTTATTCAGAAAATGCACCCATGCATTCTTCAATAAAACCTGTCAGAAAAAAAGATAGTCCACCTATTCCTTAAGTTAAAATCTGGACTGTATAGCAAAAGAAGATAGGTGAGAATGTTCCTACCACAAGAAAGCTCAGGAGAACTGCAGTACCAAGTCTCTTTGTATCAAAAACAGAAAACAAACAAAATAAGAACTGAAAGAACCAAAATGCAAAGGTAGAAGAAATGGATATTTTCCAAAGTTTAGGCACCTGTTCCAACGTTGATTTAAGCTTACAGAAAGGAGACACCTTGCTTACGAGTTTTCCTGCTAGAGACTGTTACATTAATTTTAGAGTTGAATTTATTAGAAATATAAATCGTATTTACAAGAGGTATTGTTCTTGGGCTTGTAGACACTACATCCAGGAGACAGTATTTGCTAACTAGGCATACTCACTTGTACCTTGAACCATAAGTTTTTTACATTCAATTCAACAACTTAAGACAGGAGAAAAATCTAAACGTCTTCAGTCAAAATTTAACAAGTACAGGAGAGCCTAAAAAAGAATCTATTCAACCTAATTCTCAAATGAGTACCAAAATGGCTATTCGTGTAACCGGTCATCTTTTGACAACAGCGAATGTGATTCATTTGTCAATAGTATAAAGAACAAGACTATACAGAAGCAACTTCAGACCATATTCATGTTTATGTTTAAGTCTGAGAGGTCATCCATTGGAATCTCAAGGCCCATAAAGTCAAGATCTTGCAATCCATCATCATCAATGTTCAACCATGAACCCAAATCCTGCCCTTGACCACCAAGATCATCAGGAGCACCTAGAACATCGATTCCTGGTAGTTGCAGGTGGGATAAGTCAATAGACTCATCCATGCCAAACTCATCTTTTTCCTTTGCATGGGTACTGGTAATTTCACTTGATTTTGATACAGAAGGAAACAATGATTTGGGTTGCTCTGACTTCTTTTCAAGATGGCCATGTACAGAAACAGAGAGCTGAGTTGTTTTCTGCTTAAGCTTTGTTTTCGATCTCCTCTCCCCCTTAGTATTGGTTAATGATGGCCGACCGAGTTTAGCATTTCCATTTCTAGAAAATGCCTCTCTGTTTTGCCCCTTTCCATCTCTGTCCCTCTCGCTCCTCTTTCCCTTTGCACAGCTTGATAGAGATCTTCCCATGCCTGAAGGACCTGTAGTAACTCCAAGATCATCAAGTGATAGTTCCCTCTTCTTCACCCTGCTTGACAACATATCTTCTTTACCAATTGGTACAGATGAGTTATTTGCTGGGATAAACACATCTGAAGAGATGTCATGGTTATCGACATTTTGGATAAATTGTGAAGGACTTTGCTGTGAGCCCAATGAAGCTGCAGAATAGAAAAAATCAAAATTGTCAACTGAAAATGTGTGTGTGTTATATATATAAGCAGACGTGAAACTGCCCCCAATATTTTTGTGATACAAAAGAGAAAACAAATAACATGCATGAAAGATTACCTGAAAGTTGACCTTCCAAATAACGGATGGAGGCATCCTCCGTAGTAGAATATGCTTGTTTACAATGCCCAGAAATAAATATATCTCTAAATAAGGGCTCGCTGAAGCAGCTCTTGCCTGAATCTTCATAACTGTGACATCGTTCCAATGTCCGTTTAACAAATGCCAATGCAGCTTGTTTGGCCATTTTATTACTAGAGGTCTTCCCACCGGTGGCATTTGAACCCCAAAAAGTCTATCAAAACATCTATGGTTAGATTCCAAGACCAACTATGCAAATCACTACAGCACCAATCAGAACATCAACAAACTTGTAAAGCAATAACAATGACTACATACAATAAATTGGGTCCTTCCCAGATTCTCTTTTCATCTATACTCTAATTCTTTCATAAATTTCATCATTATATGGCACCAACTTCAATATCACCCTAATCCACCAAGCTTCCAGCCTTCCACACATGTCCCTCACTTCCAAAATAAGCAAAAAAAAATAGTGTTTCCTGTGTTTTTTTGTATTTCTGTCGCTCTCATTTTTTGTGCGGGTTGGGGGTAGGGGGTCGGGTGGTCAGGATTAATTAAAAGGCCTCATATACTATATATTATTAGATACTGTGTTCTCTGATTGTGTTACAACAAGGACAAGTTAGTAAATACAGATTAGACTAACACACAAAAAGAGTACTAAGCAATAAACATTACCGTGTATTTCTGATAAGCGACTGTGACAAGTTTGTCAAGGGCATGCTGTTCGAAGTCCCTACAGAACAACAAAAGTGCATCTCTTACAACATGATTACAAGTAATTAACAAAAGAAACTACAGGAAACTGGTATATTACTTTTCTTGAAGTTCTTTTGCCTCTGAGGCAGACTTGAATAGCCTATCTAGTAATCCTTTCCTCTGGGAAACCTAGCACCAAGGTACAAGATAGTAAAAATGAAATCTAAAAATTAATGTTATGCATTTTAAGATCATAACTTAAAAGTAAGAAGCTAGTGATAGACAATATATTGTTGAAATTTGCTTCCAGATTTTCACTTTTTACCCCAGATTGCAAAAGACCAACGGTAGACTTTCGGTACATATCTAGGTCACCGTAACATTCCATTATAACTATAAGGTGGCGTTTGGTTCACGAAATGGAATGAGAATAATAATAGGAATGGAAAGAAAATAGTTTTGTTTAGTTTGATCACTAGAATCAAAGAAGAAATCAGTATCACAGTGTTTGGTTTACAGCTGGAATGGAATATAAAACATTGTATATTACCTTAATATATTCAGTAAAGTTTAAATAATATAATTTAATTATTATTTTTTTGTTAAACAAAATACATTATTGAAATCATTATTTTTCTAAATAATTATTACTTAAAAAAATAAAATACATTATTAAAATTATTATTTTTCTAAATAGGGTTTAGGATTTGGGATTTAAGGATTATATTTTTGGGTTAAGATTTAGGATTAAAATTATTATTTTTCTAAAAAAGGTTTAGGGTTTTAGGATCTGGGATTTGGAGTTTAGGGTTAAAATTATTATTTTTTTAAATAAGGTTTAGGGATTTGGAATTTAGGATTTGGGGTTTATGATTTAGGATTTAGGATTATATTCGTGGGTTAAGGTTTAAGGTTAAATTTTTTTTTAAATAAGATTTAGGGTTTCGGGATTTGGGATTTAGAGTTTAGGGTTATATTTAAGGTTAAAATTATTATTTTTCTAAATAAGGTTTAGGGTTTTGAGATTTGAGATTTGGGGTTTAAGGTTTAAGGTTTAAGGTTTAGGGTTAAAATTATTATTTTTTCTAAATAGGGTTTTGGGTTTTGGGATTTGTGATTTAGGGTTTTGGACTTAGGACTTAAGACTTAGGGTTTAGGGTTTAGGGTTATATTTGGGATTGGGGTAAAATTGAAAAATGAGATGAGAATGGAATCATGATTCTTTAAGGGAGAGAAGGAATTCATTCTCCTTTAGAAATCGATTTCATTCCATTCTCACTTTTCAGCCCATGGGTAAGAGAGTGAAGATAAAAACTGCTTTAAAAAAATCATTGTCAAAAAGGCTTTTGTTATGCTATAGAATGTACCTGTACATGATACTTCTCCTCTAGTTCACTTATTTCCTCACTCATTTCTTCGTCCCCTGTCATGTCAGGCTTGACAGGATGTAAGCAAAAATAAGTTATGACAACATATAATAGGAAAGTAAATATCAAAATATGAAATATTCAACAAAGAAAGAAAGAAAAAATATGCATCCCAACAGAATAAAATTTATACTAACAGAAAAAAGATGCATCAAAGAAGAAAGCTTCTCTTGTATTAATATAAACAAAACTCTCGGCAAAAAGCAACTCTGAACTACTGGAGAAATTAAACAATGTCATACCAAAGTCCAAAAGAATTGAAGAAAATGCAAAAGAAGCACAAGAATCCATGAAAATTAAACCTACCACTGACTCAGGGAAGATTCCTGTACTTTGAATCTCCAGGAGAAGTTTTTCATTTATCTGCATATTAGCATAATGAAATTCTGAACACGACTGCCTGACCATCAATACTTCTTCTGGAAGTATACCATTAGGGGAATGACTAAAGTTTGAGTACATCCAATCGTTTGACATGCTCAATGTATCAACTACAGGCTCAATATTTCCTGGCTTAATAGGTCTCCTGTAACCATTGGATGCAGTATGCCTAGCAAACTGTAAGTTAATCAGTGACTGGTGATCCAAACTGTTTGACTCCAATTCTCCATCCAGCTCAAATTCCGGACTATAAACATCAACTTTGAGTTCTTCATTTCCGCTGCTATAATCCTCTTCTGTAATCATTGCTGCTATAAGTCTCTGACAGAGTGAAATTACATTATTGTCCCCTGTAATTGGTATTAACTTTTCTGGAAGAGATGTTGCACTTGTTTCAGTGCCATTCAACCTAATTCCGTTAGAGACAGCATTATGAGCATCTACACTTGAAGGAACTGGATCAGTTGCCAAGAATGCAGATTCAAGATTCCCCTGATAGACAAAGCAAGCAAGTTTAGAAAAATAAAATGAATCACCCTCCACAGCAAAGTACAAGCAATGTCTAAAGTAAAAATTAATATATCTGTTATTTTCTCTCTTTTTCCTCTTGTACTTAAAAAGTTGTCTTCCTTCGAATGTAAGATGGAAATTCACCTGTCGCTTTAATAAAGCAATGTCTGCGTCAGATATAAAACAAAAAAATGGCTCCATCTTTCTCCAAAATGAGCTGGATATGGCACCTGCTGAGCAAAAATCAAATTATTGACCCAAACTTTCAAATGTACAGACAAAAAAAGAAAGTGAATTTTCATTTAAAAAAAATTGAACTGAAAATACTTTGTGAATTATCGTTAAATACCAGTATTGACAACAGAATTTGCAGCAGCCAATAACTCCTCATGTCCATCATCTGATCCAACTAAGGAAACAAAACCAAAATGAATAGAGGAAAATAAAAAAAAATTGTTGCTGATTTTATGAAAAGGATGAAAGAACTTACCAAGAAAATCCGCAGCTGAATTAATTACCACGTGCTTTTGACGCACATAGGCCTTACGATCAGAAAGTTTTCTAGTTGGTGGACGACCTGACCTGCTGGAAAACAAATTTTCAATTCGCTACAGGACCTCACTCTTAGGAACCAACAATTTCAAGACAATTGAATGACATCTATCAGATAGTCAGAAATGGGCACGTATAAAGAGTCAAACCTTTCTGTCTTGTCATGTCCAACCCTGGCACTTCTGAGCTGTTTTGCAGTGCCAACATTGCCAATTTTCTCTACTGTCATTGGCATCAAAGACCTACTGGAAGGAAACCCCCGTCCAGTTCTCCCTTGCCTTCGAACACCATCTCCAATGTCCTCACCTGCAGCCAGCTTATTCTTTCTCGGAGGAAAACCCAAAGTGGAGACCTTTTGAACATTCTGTCCAGATTTCTCTTCCTCATCATCAGGCTTCTTGCCTTTGCTTCTGGATTTTATTTCAGCAGCCCCTGATTCTTCGCTATCAGATAAGGCAGCTGAAGATGGAGGTTCGCCTTTTAATTTGACTTGCTGAGGAGAACTTCCCAGCAAGCGTTTTGCAAATCCTAATCCAGTTTCATTACCTATAGCATCAGATGCACTATCCAATGCAGGACTTTCGTCGTTATTTGAAACAATAGGAACAAAATTTGATCGCCTAGCAGGACGGGAGATTTTTTGTGGCCTCTGACCAGTCCAGTGGGCAACAGGGGGTGATGAAGATCGGGTTGATGCCATGCGTTTGCGGTTATTAGCTCCACCAGCAGCAGCAGCAGCAGGGGGCTTGTTTGTACATGAGGAAATATCCCAATCATTAGAAACACTTGCTCTGTAGACAACAGGGGACAACTTAGGAGCAGTCCCTGAACCAGACCGAGGGGCACGAACTGCTGCATTCACCTTGGTGTTTGAAGTAGGACTAGATGAATTTATATCATAAGAAATGTTTGCCCTGTAATAGGAGAAAATAAGCAAAACACAAGTCAATCAACACATCACTCCACAAGATAAATTAAGCTCACTCTTGTACCAAAAGCTTATGAAATTATGCATACTTATTTACAGCTCTATGGTTCGCCCTTTCTTTATCTGAACCAATTGGACGGTCTCTCTTATCATTTAAAGGGATATTGTTGTCTGGATCAGTCCTGGGAATGGATGAGCGAGCACCTAAACCTGTCTGCAGTGAAATTCCATCAGATTTGCCGGCCCCAGCAGCTACTCCAATCCTATACAAACAAATATTTTTATCACCTTTAGATAGAAATTGTTACTGCCACTACCTAAAAGAACTTGGCAACCTTTGCAAATAAACTAGACACCACAAGAAGGAAAAGATTTCTGGATTGGATGCAAAAATGTGTTCCTTCTTGGGCCTGAAGTGGGGGTCCACTATTCTTTTAAAAAATTTCAAGGATGAGTTTCATTACTAATCAAATACTATTTTCCATTTTTCTGTCCATAGAAACTCTTAATGTGTATTAAGATGCTACTTCCGAAAATGGCTCTCTCATTACTGACACCCACATAAAATTAAGAACTATGGGACTGCACCTGAAACCATGAGAGTCATTATTTAACCTTGAACGGGCATCGGTCCCAGGTCTTTGCTGCATTCCCTGTTTAGTTTCCCTGCAGCTATCAACTGGTTTAGTTGGCACATTGTTTAAAGAAACATCTGGCTTTATTCCAGAACGTTTTTTCTTCATTTTTAACTTTTCCCAGCCATCAACTCCAACTGATAAAGCCCGATCCTCAGCCTGAACTGCACCACTGTTTGAGAGCCTCAGCATTTCTCTATCCCTATCTGCAGCTCCAGATGGTCTAACAAGAGAATTAGCTCGCATATCCATCTAAATTTATTGAAATCCATGTCAGTCTTTTTAAAGGAATGAGAATGTTAAGAAGGCAAGCATAGACAAACTTAAAGGGCATAACCAACAATTTGGCACCGAAAGCTCACACAATGGATTCTCGAGAAAAAAATAAATGCTAAAGTAACCTACGAAGATATTTCTGCCTATAAAGGAACCCATTAATACTCGTACAGATAAAAGACCTTTAGCAGTGTTAAGGATCATTTTATAAAATCAACATGGAAAGATAAAAAAAATTAATTGTAAATACAATCTTGAAATTTGGAGAGTACAAGCAGCACAACCACACGAAATGTAAAGCCAGTGGCCAGCTGAGCATGCGGTGATGTTTAAAATGCAGTAAGAAACAGAAGAAGCAACACAAACAACAATCAAAATCACAGCAAAGGGTCATTAAGTGAAACATATGACCGCTTGCACAAGATACATACCCTAACATCTACCATTGAAGTTCGAGTGCGTTTGTTTGGAATAGCATTCTTTGGCCTCTCCTCTAACTTTTGCTGCTCAAGTTCAAAACCACCTGGAGTTGTATGGCTTTGAACTACAACCTTACCTTTGCTAGGTCCTATGCCTAAACGATCACTTGACAAGACAGCAGCAGACCGCTCACTTGAAAAACCTTCCAATCGAGATCTTTTTTTAGATGGCACACTTGAGAAAAACTTGTTGAACACAGACAAGGCTTCATTGAAAATCTTTACACGTTCCCTGTTGAATTATTTAATTATGTGAGCTAGTCACAACCCCAAGCTAAAATGTAAAACATGCAAAAACTACCTGGCCTTGATAGAGCTATCACGCAGAGCAGCCCTGACATGTTTGATTTCCTCTGGTGAAGGAGATGTTAGCAGCTTGCCTTTTGCAGAACCAGATGGAGATTCTTCTGATGAAATGCCAAGAGCAACAGTCAAGTGTCGTCTAAAGTCAACCAGACGATTTGACTTATGATCTCCAACCATCGATTTTAGATCAAAACGCAAGCACTGAAAGAAGCTCATCAAATCTCCTTGTGGTGTTGTAGAATTGCTTCTTGACATGTTTGGAAGAGAAGAGATAATTGGATTCTCCATGCTCCCACGGAAGCTACTTGATCTATCCAATGGAGAAGCTATGTAGGATCCACGCTGCCCACTGGCATATAATGGTCTATCTGGGCTACCAGATGAGAGATCAAACTTGCTAGATGATGCCATTGCATTAGTTTCCAGACATACTTTGCATCATCAACCCAGAAAAAACAGGGGTGCATGACAAAGATGGGGAACAACAACACATACAGTCCAAAGTCTTTAAGTATAATAGGTGAATGAGTAGTGAACCTGAAACAGGTGGATAAAAGATAAAAAAAAAAAGAATTAGATTAGATAAGCAAGTACCTAAACTTTTACGACCTTCTGCTCTGAACAGAAATTATGCACACAAAGTGGATTTAAGGTCCAAATCTCATCACCAAAAGTTGAAATATATAGACCTTGCAACTCCAAAAGTATAGGTTTATTCTATAAACCACAAGTTCATTAAGGTTAACAAGTTTATAAGCACAAATTTAAGCCTTGCTTTAATGATGATAAATTATAATTCCACAATATTGTGTTATGTCATCGTTCTTCTATTTATTTATAAGATAAAGATCTGCAAGTTGTAACACCTTCTGAAAAGAAGTTTGCTAAAGAGGGAACATACAGATTTCGAAAGGCATCCAATATTGACTCATCATAGGATACACGCATGGCAGCCTCATTTAAGATGTAATCATCATCAAAAAAATTAATCCAACTTAAAAATAAGAAGGCCTTAGAACCAGCAGCTAGAATTATCTATATGAGTTATTAGTTCTACAACTTTATTAGGGTCAAATTTACAATTTGGTAATAGTGCATTCCAGTAGCTCCAAAGTTATCTATTGATTAGAATAACTTAAGACAAATATTAACGCTCTCTATTCCTGCTATTGCTGCTGCTTATATAATATGTCTTTGTAGGCCGTAGCATACAATCAAACACTAATGTCAAATTTTACTGTATTATTTTTTATATTGTCTATTTACACACTCTCTCTCTCTTTGATAGCATATGTTGATACTTTCTGCTTTTAGGACTTTTTGGTATGACATTTTATAGAATTGTTATGTCTGTTTCATATGCGTTTTGCCAAGCTGGCATCACTCCAGAAAATGGAAAACTAGGTATTTGTGATACATCAAATCAAAAATAATTTATGTCCTCTCAGTTTTATAAATCAACAACAATGTCATTATCTACCAACAAGACGATGACCAAAATACTCTCCAACATCTTGTTAAAAACTTCATCATCATTTCAAATAAGCCAATATAACTTAAGTCAAAAAAAAGAAAAAAATGCCAATATACCAAAAAATAATCACAAGAAAATTTCAAACGTTGTAAATTTTTGATCCTAACATCTTCATCTAAGTGTGAGAAACTAGGACCAACCTCCCATCAGTAGAGTAGCAAAGGCTTGGTATAACCCCTAGAGAAAATCAAAATCCTGATTAACTGCCCACCTCCAATTTGGTGTGGTAAATGAAGAGGTTTGAGAAACAAAGATCAAGGTGCTACTTGAGCAAAATACTTATATAAAAAGAATCATATCCTTCTAGGAACCACCAAGTACACAGATCTAAACAAGCATGCATGCAATGAAGAGCAAAGAACATGCCACGAAAGAACCAAAAATGGAAATAAATGTTTGATGCTCACAGCAGGTCCATTAGTACTTTACAATCAGAAATGTAAATTTATGTAAAGATCAATAGATCAATGCACTGATGCAGAAGGTCTATGCAAACTGAACTTTTGAAAATAACAAATTCGCGCTGGTCGTGTCTAAATTTGAAATTTATTAATAACAAGAGCGCTCACTGAATACACTGTGCAATAGTGTAAACTGATTGGGAAATGAACACTTCAGTTGACTGATGCAAAAGTCAAAACGACACAATTACATAATAAAATTACAAGAGTAATTAATAACCAAGTTAACGCCCAAAATTAGATCAAGTTCATTAATTGAGACAGAAAGTAACCAAGTCAAATAACATCAACTGGACAACATGGATGCAAGGTAATCATTGAAAACAGCTCCAAAGCTACGTGATGCACCAAATTCTTGCAATTTTTCCTTTATTTAATTGCTTTTATATTGTATTGAGTTAAATGAATCGTAAAAATAGATTTGGTAAACAATTTATATTTCAGTACTTCATGAAGCTTAATAATGAGATTACATTCACATCACGTTGGTAAATATGAACTTAAAATAGTTCAACTTTCAAAATGAAAAGTGAAATACTTACACTTCGTAACCGTGTTTGGTGCTCTCTAGTCTCCATCAGCTCTTTGTTAGAGCTTAGTTACTCCTATTTGGTTTCCGAGAGAACAATCACAATACGAATCGGTTAATGAATCCTGTTTCTGTTTGTTTAACGAAAAAATAAAAATAAAACTGACCTTAATTGAAACAAATGAGTTGAAAGAAAAAACAGCTAACGATGGGTCGCTAACTTTCCTGGATCCCAAACAATCAAGAACTGATCCCCGATCAGGAACTGGATGTCGATGATTGATTGTATTTCAAGATTTTTTTTTTTTAAGGGATGCCGAGGAGATTAAGTCTCTGTGAGTTTGGGCACTTCCGGGCTTTCTTCGAACGACATGGGAAATTGGAAATGCGATTGTGATTTCACAAATACGGCGTCGTTTCTGCTTCTAAAGTCCAATCTCTTGTATTTAAGACACTGTAAGTATAATGTCATGGATCTGGGAAAAAAAAACACAACAACAACAACACTGTACTAATGGATGATGGCAACCGACGCCGTTTCACCAGGAAAAAATAATAATGGACATTTTTTTTTAATAGAAGTTTCATGGGTTAATATTTACATGACCATTCAACGTGACACAATGTCAAAAATAAAATTTGAAGAGTTCATAATTTTTTTTTAAAATGTGAGGAAGTATTAATAATTATCTTGTAATATATATATTAAATATTAGAACGTAATGAAATTTAGGAAAAACTACTTAAAGACGTGATTTGTTATTTTTTGTTCATATATAGATGATAAATTAAAAACAAATAAAAAATCTACTTTAAGCTTTTGAGTTAATTAGATATCTATTATCCTAAAAACTCCTATATACTGAAAAATATATATGATAATTCTTAATTATGGAAGTGTTTTTAATGCTTATACATTTATTGTAAAGGATAATGTATCCATTAGAGATAGCTTTAAAAATTCAAAATTCAAAATAAAATATTAAAAGTAACATGTCATTGTTTTAAATATAATAATATTTTTTCTTTAAAATTATTTTAAATGTGATTTACACTTCATATATAATATAAATATAAATAAATTATAAAATAATAATATTTTGGTCATCGATTTTTCTTGAAAATTCGAATATGCTATTAATTTTGCTTCAAGGTTTTTTTCCTTAAAAATGTTACAATTTAGTAGTTAAAATTTGCGTTTTTCTAAAACTACAACATAAAATTTGTTTTTTCTTTATTCTAAATTTAACATATTGATTTATTACACAAAATTAACTTTATCTATATAAAGCAAAAAAAATTAACTTTATCTATATAAAGCAATATTAAATGGTATTCACATGAATAATGGGCTGAAAATTATGTGTTTCTTGTTGACCCAAAGGCTAATTAATGGTTTATTATCATATTGAAATAGTTAATTAAAAAATAATTCATTTGAATTTTTTCATTGTTAAGTTCAACGGATAAATATTAAATACTAATTTAACCATTAACAAATATCATCTAAATACTAATTTAAACATTAAATAGTAATTTTTTTTCTTTTTTCTTAGAAAAAAAAATCTCATCCAAAATTTATATTAATACTCTTCAATTATAACCACTACTTTAGATACTGCTTTGTCTTTCGCAAACCCTACGTTTGCATTTCAATTTTAATTTGATTACCAAATGCTTATGTTGTGCACTACAGATTTATATGATTTTATTTTTTGAATTATCATATTTTTCCTTATATTTTTCCACCAAAATATCAGGAATGATCCTATGAACTTCACAACCATTACAAAAGTTTTGTTCCTGCAATTATACAGTGCATTTTTTGTCCTAAAATATTTCAACTCATTTTTTGTTCATCCATTTGATAGATCATCATCCTAAATTCAAGGTTGATTCTTCAATATAGCTCTACACTTGCAAGTCTGCATGTTGTAACAAGTCAACACCATCGATAATGCTGTTTTAGAGAAACCCGACCAAAAAATTAGCAGGCTTATCTATCCAACAAAGTTATTAGATGGCTTACTTCATCTGCTACAAAATGGAGCTTTTGTATGATCTAATGAGTCAGGCAAAAGTTCAATTGACGTATCCTCATCACCGTTGTCCGGTTTAATGTCTTTAGCAGAGTAATCGAATGCAGTATCACCAGCATAGGAACACCAAACTTTAGAAATCTCAAACAACATATTACAAACAGAAGGCACTTAATGATGTGTTATGGTAGATAATCTATACTGTTACAAGATTATAAGAGTCAGTTGCTCCATTTTTTGTAGATATGTACCTCCTTGCATCTATATAGATTGACAAAGTTTGCACATTAGACGAGACTCTAAGTGCTGTGAAACACAAATAAGAGACATGAAAATGTAAATCATTAATCTGCATCAAATAAAGCATCTAATTATCTGCATGCTGTGCTTTTCTTTTCCTATCCTGTTCACTTGCTATTTTAGAATACGATCTTCGAAACACATTTGGAAAATCAAGAGAAATTTCTCATTTGAGGTAAGTAATGTATTTTGAGGCCCTTAAATTGTCGATTTTGAAGATTTAGTGGAAAATATAGCAAAATCATGGTTTTGGTAATGTAGGGGTTGTTATGAGTTATGTACATACCATACATGAATTATATGTAAACACTTTTGGGGCATTTTTCACTCAACCTTTAAAAAAACTCAGATACTTTGAGGCTGAACTGGAGGTAAGCTGGACATTTCAGGCCAATGACCGTGCAGAATTACGAACCCAAATAAACCTTTTGCTTGAAGCATTTTTATTGAATCATAAAACAAGTTGGATTATAACCATTTTTTTTTAATAAATTGTACTTGATGTGATTCAAACCCATGACTTGAAACAGACAAATGGTGAGTTTTATTGTCAGATCACTATATGAACTACAGATGATAACATATTAAGATGTAGAGAAAAGTATACTTGGGAGACATCACCCGAAGTAATCCTTTGACAGCCTGTGTACCCAACAAAATTATGGTCTTTAGGAGTCAACAACGTCTGCCAAAAAAGAATGTTATAGGACAATTTGGTAGATATTGAGGAAAATTTGGTAAATGAAACAGATTCTCGTGTCTCTATAATACATAGTAAATCATTCAAATTCACAATTACATATATTAGTCCAGTTCCATTAACTCCAGCATCCATAAACTCTGACAAATTCTGACTTACAAGAAACTAGAAAGAAACTTTGACTAAAGAAAAAAATATACTTAAGCTTATCTGGTTTAGTATATGAACATATAGAAGTTCTGGTCGCTAGCTTCTTCAGCATAACATAAGATCTATGAACATAAAACAGCAAGATCTAAGTGCCTTTTAATAGATAATTGATACCTTCCTCATGGATCCAGATCCACTTCTGGTTGGTTGTTGTGTTTCCACCTATGTCACAGAGAAATATATAAGGAGCCTGGTAAGAAAAGGCATAAATCTGATAGAAACATGATCTACAACACCCACATAATTTGGAAATGACATCATATAGAGATCATGAGCTGACTAGAAACAGAATTGTCAAGGATATTGATGTTCTGATACAAACACATCACCTTTTTTTCTTTTCCTGAAACCAACATGTTCACTTGCGTATCACAGGCTTTGTGTATACGTTCTTTAATTAGCAATATCACAAAGAACAAAACTAACAAAACAGCATTGATGCAAATGTCAAAAGAAAAAAACAGTTTTTCTGCCACTGATTATGTAAGAAAATTGTTAGTCATCACTTGCTCCATTGTCATCATACAATGTGTTGATCACGGATAATCTTGAAAGCTTGAGCTGAAAGGAGATCGACTAACATTACATTCATATCATTCTAATAGCCTCCTCAAGTGTGTGGGATCTATATTATGGGATAGCAGGGTTTGAACACAATCTCCTATCCTTATACTTATCATGTTAGATTGTGTTAAATTGTAAGTAATTAATTTTCTTAAACTGATACTTATCATGTTAGATTGTGTTAAATTGTAAGTAATCAATTTTCTTAAAAGTTTAAATTATTAAGAGATTGACCAATAATACATTTATACATTCCAACAGATAATTACTCTACATATATATTTAACATCTTATGTCATTGAATTTTATAAATTTTGGGTATCAGGTTCACCATTGACCTCAGGTTTATAAATTTTACGTGGTTCTAGGATAGATAGTTTTCAGACAGACTCCAACAATTGTACTACTGGGACTCATGGAGCAATTTTCAAGTGAGGAGCAACATGTCATCTATAATATGCACTTCTAATGACTGTCTAGATCAACGATCAAAATTGTTCGTACGTTCGTTCTCGTACGTGAGGTGGACCATCAAACAGGACCAATCAAGTTTCGCAGATTGCTCTAATGGTTAGCAGATCACTGTGTGGAACATTCATGGAACTGCCTAGTTGGAAATAAAATAAAGAAAAGTATGGCATAACAATGAGTCCAAACAAAAGTTATGAGATATCATGTTAATTTAGTGATCTATCTATTCACGCTACAATAATAGAGCAAAAATTGTAATATCTAGTATTCCTCAAAAATAAATAGCCAAGCAACCCAAAAGGCAATATGATCAATTCATTTCATTCCTTTTTATTTCTATATGATGAGTATAACAATCTACAGCCAAAAGAATTACTTAAGTTCTTAGCAAAAAAATTACTTTAAGTTCAAAGTACAAAAAAAGTATATTAGTGAACTACAACAATGAACGACTAAAGAAAGGCAGTGCCTGCAAGGCCATGGTGCAACAAGTTATGAGCAATGTGATCCCTAGCTTGTCCAGCACTAACCGACCTTATACTATTCTCAGGTATCATTTCATCGTCAAAAATTTCAAACTTCAACTCTGGGTAGATTTCTTCATTCCTCATTTCACAAATATTGTGTAAAACACAACAAGCCCCAAGAACCACAGGCAAGTCCTGTAGTTTGATCTCAGTTCTTTTCTGTAAGCAAAACCATCTTCCTTTTAGTCTAGCAAAGGCCTCTTTAGCAAACTTTTGAATATCTCCAACTTTCCCATTGAAAGCATGTTGTGTCCAAGTGAAATTCTGCTGAGTGTAAGGAACCAAAACCCAATCCATAAGAGGGTACCCAGAGTTCCCAACAATGCAAAAATCCCTCAAAATCCCTCTATTAGCTCTCTGATACAAAGCAGACTTCTCTAACACTTTGTCATCTGACATTGAACCAGGCCAACCAATACAAACATCAGTAAACACACCTTTAGGATCAACAACACCTTGAACTGTAATAGAGTATGAGGTCTTTCGGTTCCTCTCTGTATGCTTCTTGTTGAAGTATGCAGGCACACTACTCTTAGGCGCTACAATTGGGATATGGGTTGTGTACATTGACCCACCAACGTTTGGAATCCCATATTTGGATTCGAATTCTTCCTTAATCATCTTCATTTTCTGCTCATCTGGCCATCGAAGTAACTTAGGCATTAGAACTGTCTTAATTGCAGAAGAAACCTCCAAAACAAGCTTATGACATGTAGAAATTCCTAACCCAAATCGCTTTGAGACTAAACGAAGAGGTTCCCCTGTAGCCAACCTCCATATACATACAGCAACGCGTTGACGAACAGGAATTGCGTCACGTAACATTGTGTTTTTCTTCGTCACAGCTGAATCAAGCTCTTCACAGATCATATCAAACGTGGCTTTACTCATACGAAAAGCTTTCCGAAACCCTTCCTCTGAAATATCTGGATGATTGTACTTGTCCCACCAATCTCTAGAACGATCCTTGACCCATAACCGGCGACGATGACCCACTGGCACAGACCCTGAACCGGATTGGACCAAATTATCCGACCCATTGTTGGCCATACCCAACCCAACGGTTGGAACCACAGCAGAAGCTGAGCGACGAGTCCGTTTGGTTCTGGAATGTTCTGACTTTTCTAATTCAGAGAAATGGTTTTTTGAATGGACAGTGCAGTCATTCATAGATTGAGTATGTTTCTTGCAATCAATCTCAAATAGCGGTTTATCTAGCTGAGACTCAACGACCCGTTGTTCATCTTCTCGCTTCTCTTCCTCGTCAAACATTGTCAGTGAAGTAAGTATATCGAAAGCGTTATTCTTTAACTCATCCTTATCAATTATATTGTCTTCTTCTTCATCAAATAATCGCCGCTTTTTGGATTCAGTGTTGAAATTTAAATCCTCCATTTCCTGTAACAAGTTGTACAAGGGAGTAAAATCGTCTTGATTAAGAAATGGGAGAGAGCTAATTTCCATGAAACAAAGTTGGTGTAAAACTGTACAAAAGGGTTTTGAAATAATACGAGTACAAATAGTACAAAATTGGTTTTGAAATTGGTGATGAAAAACATATGAACTGCGCAGGAGCATATATACGAAATCATTATTGGGGTTAACGAAGAAGAAGAAGGAGCGTGTGTATTGTAGATGTGAATGCGGTGAGGGTGACTTTACTTTGATGGGATTAGAATCCTCAGTGAGAGTTCTTACGCGGTTATGAAGATTTTGGAATGTGGGTTGAAAATAAAATAAACATCGGTAAAAAGGAAGGTTATGTAGAAGTTTCGTTGTTTAAGTGTGTTTAAGTGTGTTTAACTGGTTGTACACTTGTACTTACGATGTAAACAAAGAAAAAGGTGCTAGTACTTCCTTGTTTGAATTGTGAGAGAAGATCATTAAATAATCTATTTAAATTAAAAATTATACGACCTATTTGATTTTTTATCAGATTTAATTTAATAAATTTTATAATAAGAGTTATTATTAAATTATAAATAAATATATATTTTATTTTATAATATATTATAAAATTATAATTATATTATATTATTATTTTAACTTAAAAATAAATATAAATATTTATAATAATTTAATAAATTTATAATCATGTTTAATATTCTTTTAATTTTTTAATTGTAACTATAAATAATAATATTTATAATAAAAATATTAATTTAAAATTTAAATTTATGTATTTTGTGTTTTATATATAATAATAATTTAAAAATAAATTTTAATATTAATCTAACTTTATTTTATCTAAAAAAATTGATATATTATGATTCAAATTGATTATATCATCGGATCATATTCGGATTAAAAAAATTTAAAATCTATTCGAATCAAATTGATTAAAAACAGATAATTTTAATACATTATTTACCCTTAATAAAAAAAAATAGAATTGTCTAACGAATACAAGATACATGATTCAATTCTTTCTCTCGTCTCGTCTCCTCTTCTCTATCTCATTTTTTTTATTTTTTTATTTTAAGTAAAAAATTTAAATACAAATACAATTTAAAAATTATAACAAAATTCTATAAATATTTACAAATAAAAAATTATAATTTAAATTGAATATAGATTTAATTTAATAAGAAGTGATTGAGCGAGCAAAACAACTTAAAAGATACCATATTAAACTACTTGTACATTAAGAAATAATCTTGCAAATATCTCCTTAGGTTACTTAGATTAAGTAATGAGATTATAAAACTTAATGAGATAAATTATGATAATTTTGGCTTTATCCGTGTAATTTTATGTTAATATATATAAATTGTCCATACTTATACGAAAACAATAAAAAAAAAATTTTGAACAAAAAAAGTATAAATACTTACTCATGTGACTAATAAAAAATCATTAAGATTTCAAATAAAAAAAACTTAAACTTTTGATTATATAATTGAGAAATTTAAGTGAAAAAATTGATGAATATTAAAAATTAGTTTTAAATATTAGTTTTAAGTTTTTGAAGATAATATAAAAAAAATAAAAATAAAATAGTTATTTTCTATTCAAAAATAATAATAATAAATAGTTTGAAAATAAAGAAAAAAAATTGTTACTTTGTTGAAAAATAAAAATATATCATGCAAAAACAAAATCAAAAAATCAATATTATATATATATATATATATATATATATATATATATATATATATATATGATTTTTGCTTGCTATTAAAATCGAGAGTACATAAGAATATTTAGAGAGTATAATATTACAGTTAAATTTAATGAAAAATCATTATTTTGGAGACAATTCTTAGAAACAAAGTTTTGATATTTTTTATATAAAAAACAAAAGACATTCTAAAAAGCATGGCCGGTTGATGTTTATAGTTAAAGTTACAATACCAAAAATAATTTTTTATCATATCTATAAAGAATAGAGAGGCAGAGATGTGAAAACATAATTATTTTGAAATATAGTTTAACTAATGTTTTAGAGACATTAACAAAAATAAAAACTCAAACTTTATTCTTAAAGTAATTAAGAATATCTTAAAATAGAAATCGAACTTACATTTTAAATATTATATATTTTTTAAATGATTTTTTAATTTTATTGTAAATAAAATTATAAAAAAACTAAACCAATAATAAATATTTTACAGTAAGAAAGAAAATAAATTTTGAGTCAATAAATAATAAAAAATATTTAAGTAAAATATATAAAATAAATAAATAAATAATATTTTTATACTAAATAATATTGATAAAATATTGTTATAATATTGATAAAATATTTTTATAATATTTTGATATAATAAAAATAAATTATAAAATAATTATAAGATTTTAAAATTTAAATAAATAGTTTAAATAATTCTTATAAAATAAATTTTTTAATGTTTTAAAAAAGTAAAAGAAAAACATAACTTAAAGATAAAATATAGAGAGAGAAAAATATGACACATTTTACTTGCGTTAATCTAAATTTGTCATTTAGTTTCTTAAAAAAATGTGTCATCTGATTATTTAGTTTTACAAAAAATATTAAAAATAATAAAAATTATTTTTTTATTAAATTTTGATTAAAATAATATTATTTTTTCAATAATTTATTTTATTGATTAAATATATGGTATATTTATTTTTGTTATAATATTTTATCATAAAACTATTAAAATATTAAATATTTAATTAATTTTTATTATAATATTATTAAAATTTTAGATAAATATTAAAATTTGTTATTTTTTGATAATTTTTATAAAATGTAAAGAATTAAATGATATTTTTTATAATATAAGGGATTAACTTATAGCATTGATGCACTCACTTGAAACATGTAATATATTATTTATGGTTAGTTAAATTTTAATTATAATTAATTTTATAAAAAAAATTAAAAATACAAATAAATTTATATATGTATTAAAATATGATATATAATTTTAAAAAAATAATCGGTAAACACAATATCTATAGAATTTTTAATATTTAGATCCTACTGTTACAATAAAAATATTATTATTATATATAAGTAAATAAAAATTTAACAATAAATATAATATTTTATATTTTAAAAAATATTTTATACTTATATATTATATAAATATAATTTTATTTATCATTAAATTTTTATAATATAAAATTTAATTAATTTTAATTTTTATATAAAATAAACTCTGTCTGCGAATTAATTTTACCTCCTGAATATTTTCTTCAAACTTAGTCTCTGCACGCTGGAATTTTGAATTTTTTAAATATTTTTTTTAATCAAAATTATTGGAATTGATATCTTAGTTATATATATATATATATATATCTTTTGTTTTTATATTATTGAATGTTTGTATTTTATTATCTTAATTTAAATATTAATATCTCTTTTAATCATTTTATATAATATTTTTTATCTTTTTGTAAAAGTACAAATTAAACAAATGTATTTATGAAAATTTAAATAAAAAATAATTATGATTACATTTTTTATTAGACAAAAAAAAATGTTATGATTTTTTATTTTAAATTTTTATGTATTTTATTAATTTTTTTAAATACAGATTAATAAATTTAAATTATTATAGTTATTGTTACATGAGTTTCAATATCATAATTAATGTATTAGTTTTTTTTACATATATTATTAAAATATTTTATTTTAACATTTTAATTTAATTATTAGTATATCTCTTAGTCATTAAAATATTATTTTTTATTGATTTTTTCTTAAACTTTCACAAACACTCTTATCCAATTTGACAAAAAATGATACCAATACTTGACTTAGTACATTAAAATAAAATATTTTGATAATACAATACATAAAAAATATTAATATATTAACTTAAGTACCTATAAAATATAGAACCTAAAATTATGCTGTATAAGTAATTTTATAATTAATTTAATATTTTATTTTCATAATTTAATATTTAATATATTATATATTATTCAATGTGTTTGGTAATTGTTTGAGATTGTTTTCTCTCATATGAAAATAAATATCCCTGTAGCCTCTAATTCGTAGCGCAGTTGGTATTAAACTCTAAAAACCTGATATACTTAAAAGTTAAGTACATGTTTGAGGTTTAAAAATGACAAAAGAAATAAATTAACTAGTCACGAATTAGGGCTTGCAGAGATATTTCTTACATGTGCGAGAAAAAATCTCAAACATCAAGATTTATCCTTTTTAAGGAATATCTACGTGAGTCTATCTCATGTTACACATTCATTTTACCTTTCCTAACTCTCGTGTTACATGAAAAGATTCTTCCCAACGTTTATAAATATAACTCTCGTATAAATTTGTCTTCAATGAGGAGGAAAATTGAGATTTTTTTTCTTTTTCCCATAAACTAGTTTTATATTTGTATAGATACACAAACTAATAATTTAAATTTAATAAATTTATAATAACATTAATTATCGAATAAAAAAATTATTATTTATTATTTTATAAAATAAAAAAGTAAGTTTTTAAATATAAATTTTTAAGTTAATTATATTATAATTAAAAAAATGATGTTAAAATGATTTATAAAGTTGATTGCATAAATAACTTTAAAATAAATAGTTACTTAAATTGTTATTTTATTAATGAATAAATATATGAAAATAATGTTTTATAAACAAAAAATACAAATATAATATAAATATAAGAGATTTATAATGATATTGATAATAATCTCATAAATTTATTTAATACATAAGTTAAACATAACACAACAACGTATGAATTTATTAATTTAATATTTTTACTATGTAATAACTTAGTCATGAATGATAGACATATTTTATTAAATTTAATAAGTATTTTTATTAAAAATAATTTATATTAGTTGATTATATTTTTTTAAATGATATGATATATGATATAATTTCTACGTGAAAATTATTAGTGTAATAAAAATATGATATATTTATAAGTGAATTGATTGAATATTCCTTAAATGAGTAAACTTGAACTGCATGAATCCTTAATGTAATAGAAATAATTACATTATACAAAATAATTATTAATAAAAAATAATTTATTATATAAATATTTTAATATTTATTGATGTAAAAATAATAAAAATACGAATTTATTCAATTAATATTTTCAATATATAAGAAGTTAATATTACATGAATGATAAATATGACTTATTGAATTTAATAAACATTTTTAATTAAAAATAATTTATATTAACTTGTCATCTTTTTTTAATTAATATAAGATATGATATGATATTAACATGAAAATTATTAGTTTAACAAAAATAAAATATATTTACAAGTAAATTGATCGAACAATTATTAAATGGATAATAATGAACCGTATAATTCTTACCCTTAATATAATAAAAATAATTGTATTATATGAAATAATTATTCATAAAAATGTATTTATTATATAGATATTTTGATATTTATTTTCGTAAAAAATAACATAAAAATATATTTATTGGTGTTAGAAAATAAAAAAATACAATTATAAATATATAATCAATAACTCAATAAATTATTACATTTTAATAAAAATAATTATTCATAAAAGATATATTTATCACGTGAAATAAAATTAAAAAAAATATTTATTATATAGATATTTTTTATATTTATAAGATATAAAAAAATAAAAATAAAAAAGTAAAAAAGTAAAAAAAATGTAGTTGATTTTTTGATAATGTTTATAAAAAAATATTTATTATATAAATATTTTTTAATATTTATTAGAATAATTTTGTCAAAGAGAGATATAATTGATGATTTATTAAATATCATCATTAAGTAGGAAATAAAAAATAAAAAGAAAAGTTGTGGGTCCACCAATAATTCATAAAAATAAATCTATGATATAAATATTTTAATATTTATTTATATTAAAAATAAAAAAGGAAGAAAGTTGCATTCATCGTTATATATAAATAAATATTAAAAATAAAAAAAGAAAGGAAGAAAGTTGCATTCATGAGGGTAAAGATAAGATCAGAGAAAAATCTTCTAAACCCAGAAAGCATTCAAAATAAGCAATTGAATTAATAACCATGGACAATAACAATGAAACAAAACTTCATATAGCATTGTTTCCATGGTTAGCCTATGGCCACTTAGTTCCATATCTTGAGGTTTCCAAGTTCTTAGCCTCAAGGGGTCATAGAATTTCCTTCATTTCCTCACCTAAAAACATCCACCGACTCCCGAAAATCCCTCAATCTCTGTCTTCTCTTATAAACTTTATAGAACTTCCTCTGCTCCAACTTGATGGCTTACCAGAACATGCTGAGTCAACTTCCGAGTTACCAATTCACAAAGTTCCTTACCTCAAAAAAGCATACGACAAACTCCAACATTCTCTAACTCAGTTTCTAAAACACTCTGATGTTAAGTGGATCATCCAAGACTTTGCCTCTCATTGGTTGCCACAACTCGCTACTCAACTCGGTATCAACTCGGTGTACTTCAGCATATTTGGAGCATCCACTTTGGCTTTTGTTGGTTCTCCATCAGAGATATTAAACGGCTCTCGTAATAAACCAGAGGACTCAACTGTCGTACCCAAATGGATAGATTATCCTTCTAATGTTTGTATGAAGTTATTTGAGGTACTGAGTCATTGGGAATGTATGGATTCGGACTTGTCCGATTTTCAACGTCTTGCTTATGTGATTCAAGGTTGTAAATTTGCTATTGTTAGGAGTTGTCCCGAGTTTGATTCCAACTCGCTGAGTCTACTTCAAAAGCTTTATGGTATACCAGTGCTTCCAATTGGTGTGCTACCACCATTAGTCCACGAGCACAACGAATTAGGCAATGAACATGAGAAAGATTGGGCTTCATTGAAACAGTGGCTCGACAGTAAAACAGAGCACTCTGTTTTTTACATCGCATTCGGCACGGAAGTGAGTTTGAGTAGGGAATGGATGACCGAGTTAGCAAATGGGATTGAGAAATCTGGCTTGCCCTTTATCTGGGTAGTCAAGAATCGTCCCTTTGTGGAAGGCGCGACTGGTTTTGACGTAATTCCACCCGGGTTTGAAAGTCGTGTTTCGGGTCGTGGTTTGATATGCAGAGATTGGGTGCCTCAAGTGAAGATATTGGCTCACGCGGCTATTGGTGGGTTTTTGACTCATTGTGGATGGAGTTCGGTTATTGAAGCACTCGCTTTTGGAAAAGCTTTGATTTTGTTTTCGGGTGGTGGTTCAGATTTGGGATTGGTTGCGAGGCTAATGACCGGGAAAGGAGTTGGGTTGGAAATACCGAGAGATGAGAAAGACGGGTCATTTACGAGTGACTCCGTAGCTGAGTCGATTACGCGAGTCATGGTGGACAAAGAAGGTGAGCCACTGAGGTCTAAGGCAAGAGAGATGCGAGAGATTTTTGGTAATTTGGAAATGCAAAATAAACACTTGGACAACTTCACTCAGTTTCTCGAAAACTACTCTATCAGTTATGAGTGATAAGTGATGTGCTGTCGTGGTGAGCTTTAGCGTAATTTAAGTTTTAACTTTGTGATGAATGATGTACCGTCCTAGTAGGTTCTAGTGCGATTCAATTTTCAACTTTCTGTTACACATATTTTACCTTCTTCCCACTATATTTAAATAAATGGTAAAATTATGTTTCCTTCTAAATATGTAAGTTAAGGGATTTTGTTTGATAATGTAAGTTAAAGCATTTTGTTTGATAATGTTTTCACTCGATTAACTGAAAAGTGATGTACCACCGTGGTGAACTCTAGTGTGACTCAAGTTCAGGAAAAAGAAAAAAGAAAAAAAGGTGAGCGCAGATTGGTTGGTAAATTGTGACTTTGATGGACACTGATGAAAGTCCCACGCTAAATGGGGGCGGTCTGGGGTGCCGGAGATGTTAGAATGTGTTGGTAACCGACAAAGAAAAAAAATAAAAAGGTATAGGTTTGCAATGGGAAGAAGAAAAAAAAAGTCAAAATTTTAGCCCGTTTATCTCCGTACAAATCCAACGTAAATGACTTTAAAGATGAAATTTTGGCTTTATACGATATTGTTATGTCGACATGTAATATTCATATATACGATATAACAGGTATATACTGTTCTGTCAATAAGTACTATTCACATGTACTATTTGAAGGATACTATTCATATAATACTATTTATCGTCAGAAAAACACAAGTTTGAAAAAATCTATTGATTGACGATTCAAATATAGAAAAACACAGATAATATGATTAAGTTGATAACATTTAATTATGTAATTTAGAAGCCAAAGATGGAGGATCTTTTATACATTAAAGAGCTGTGGAAGCCAATTATAATGTCGAAGGAGAAAACAGTGTCTACAATTTCGACGGAAGAGAAAATCGACGACAAGACACCAAAAATAATCAGCATAGATGTTGACTGGACTGTGCTAAACCGAAAGTGTGCTGCTCAAATAAGACAATGGATCAACAAGAGCATTTTTCAAAATTTTGCTAATGAACACGATGCTTACGTTTTTTTGACAAAAGTTGTAGAAAATGTATGCGAGGACAACGACACAGAATAAAGCTAATATGATGCAACGATTAGTCAATTTGAAGTATAAAGATTGAAGCAACGTATCTAAACATATGAGTGAGTTCCAAGGCATTGTAGATCAACTCAACTCTATGAAGATGATTGTAGATGATGAGCTACAAGTGTTGTTGATGCTGAACTCTCTACCAAAAAGTTGGGATACTCTAGTTGTGTCAGTTAGCAACTCAGCTCCTAACGATAAGCTTACCATGGATATGGTAAAAGACAAAAAGTTAAACAAAGAATCTCAACGAAAAGATGAAGGATATACTCTTGACACTGAAGCGCTTGTCATGTAAAAACAAGGCAAGTAAGAATGACACAAGAGAAGTAAGTAGAAATCCTCATAACCAAAGTCAACAAAGAGGACAGCTGAAATCTAGATCAAGGCATGACAAGAAATGTCATCACTGTGGTAAGCCCGAACAAATAACACCACAATTGTTACTGAAGAAGTTGTCATTGTTCGAGATGTTGATATGTCAATCTTGCATGTCAAGACACTTCTTGGGTAGTTGACTTAGGCGATTTCTATCATGTCACCTCACAACAGGAATTCTTCTCAACCTATACTCAAGGTGATTTTGAACGTGTGAGGATGGAAAATAATTATGCATCAAAAATTGTCAACATTGACAATATTTATCTAAAGACTAATCTTGGATGCAAATTAATTCTAAAAGATGTGAGGCATATTCTTGATATCTACCTTAATTTGATATCTACCGGTATGTTTGATGATGATGGATACAATAATTATTTTGGTGAAGGAAAATGTAAGCTCACCAAAAGCAATTTGGTAGTAGCTAAAGGCAAGAAAGGTACATCACTCTACCTCACAGAAGCCAGACTCTGTAGAGGAGAAGCAAATACCATTAGGAAAGAAGTTTCCACCGAGATATGACATAAACGACTCGGCCACATGAGTGAAAAAGGACTCAGAATTCTTTCCAAGAAGGAGCTCTTACCAAGAATGAAAAGCACACCCTTATGAACTTGTGTTGATTGTATTATGAGAAAACAACATAGAGTTGCATTTCATAGTCTCACACCATCTAGAAAGGAAAATATTCTAGATTTAATACACACATATGTTTGTATAATGAGTTGTAAGTCACTAGAAGGTGTTCATTATTTTGTGACTTTTATTGATGATCATTTTAGAAAATTCTAGACTTTTGCTTTAAAAACTAAAGATCAAGTACAAGAAATTTTCAAGCAATTTCATGTAAAAGTGGGGAGAGAAACTGGTAGACATTTGAAATGTGTACGTGCAGATAATGGTGGTAAGTATCATGGACCATTCGAGGAGTACTATAGAAGTTTTGGCATCAGGCTAGAAAAATCAGTACGAAAGACACCTTAACACAACAGTGTCGTAGAGAGGATGAACATAACTATTTGTGAAAGAGTCAAATGTATGCTCTCAAATGAAAACTACCAAACTCTTTTTGAGGGGAGGTAATGAGGATAGCAATCGACTTAATCAAACTTTCTCCATAAGTTCCACTAAACTACGATGTATCGGAAAAAGTTTGGATGGGAAAAGATGTTTCTTACAAACACTTGAAAGTATTTGGCCGTAAAGCATTTGTTCATATCCCAAAAGATGAGCGGTCCAAGTTGGATGAAAAAACAAAGTAGTGTATCTTTATGGGATATACCCATGAAGAATTTGGCTATAGATTTTGGGATCCTATTAGAAAAAGGATTGTTAGAAGCAGAGACGTGGTGTTTCTTAAAGATCAAACAATCAAGGATTTTGAGAAATTCGAGAAACCACAGTTAGATGAAATTCTAGTTAATCTGGAACCAGTCCTTCCACCAACAAATCCTGATGACGGGAGAGTTACACCAGATACCGATGATGTTAATCCACCAACTGACAGTTCAGAACCAGAATAAGTTTTTGAACAGGTCTAATCAAAAGTACAGACAAGGAGATCCACTCGAGTATGACAACCAAGTCATAGATATTCTCCTAACGAGTATGTGATGCTTATTGAAGGGGGAGAACTGGAAAGTTATAGCAAAGCTATCTATGATCAGTATAAGACTGAGTGGTTAAAAGTCATGCACGAAGAAGTGAAATCTCTACATGATAACCACATATTTGACTTGATGAAATTACCACAGGGAAGGAAAGCTCTCAAGAACAAGTGAGTGTATAGAATCAAAAGCGAAGAAGGAACCTCATAACCACGTTACAAAGAAAGATTGGTTGTGAAAGGATTCGAGTAGAAGAAGGGCATTGACTTCGATGAAATATTCTCACCAGTAGTTAAAATGTCTTCAATCCGAGTTGTTCTTGGTTTGGCAGCTAGCCTTAATTTGGAGGTTGAACAACTTGACGTAAAGACTACATTCTTACATGGTGATCTTGATGAGGAAATCTATATGGAGCAACCCGAAGGTTTCCAAGTCAAAAGCAAAGAGAAGTTGGTATATAGACTAAAGAAGAGCTTGTACGGTCTGAAGTAAGCACCAAAGCATTGGTACACAAAGTTTTATTCATTCATGGAGAAAAATGAATACAACAGAACGACGGTTGATTACTGTGTCTTCATTAAGAAATTCTCTGATAGTGATTTTATTGTTCTTCTACTTTATGTTGATGACATGTTAATTATTGTTCAAAATATTGATAAGATTAACAAGTTAAAGATGGAGTTGAGCAAGTCCTTTGCAATGAAGGACTTAGGACCTACCAAGTAGATTCTTGGTATGACGATTACCTACCACAGGCAAAAGAAAAGCATTTGGCTTTCCCAAAAACGGTATGTTAAAAAAGTTCTTGAAAGATTCAACATGAACAAAGCTAAACCTGTTAGTTGTCTACTTGCAAGCCATTTCAAGTTTTATGTGAGTTAATGTCCCTCAAGTGAGAAGGAGAAATTGGAGATGAGAAAGGTACCTTATGCATCAGCGGTTGGCAGTCTAATGTATGCTATGGTATGCATGATGATTACCTACCACAGGCAAAAGTAAATTATTTGGCTTTCCCGAAAAATGATATGTTGAAAAAGTTCTTAAAAGATTCAACATGAGCAAAGATAAACCTGTTAGTTGTCCACTTGTAAGTCATTTCAAGCTTTATGTGAGTCAATGTCCCTTAAGTGAGGAGGAGAAATCAGAGATGAGCAAGATGCCTTATGCATCAGTGGTTGGCAGTCTAATGTACGCTATGATATGCACCAGACTCGACATTGCACATGTTGTTAGTGTTGTGAGCTGATTCCTATCAAATCTTGGAAAGGAACATTGAGCAGCTGTCAAATGGATACTCAGAGGAACTTTCAGTCATTGTTTATGCTTTGGTAATAATAAATCTGTATTAGAAGGATATACAGATTTAGATATGGCTGGCGATGTGGATACAAAAAAGTCTATATCTGGGTACCTAATAACATTTAGAAGGGGAGCTGTTTCATAGCAATCACGATTACAAAAGTGTATTGCCTTAAGTACCATAGAAGTAGAGTATATTGTAATCACTGAAGATTGTAAGGAGATCCTGTGGATGAAAAAGTTCCTACAAGAATTGCATTAGAACCAAGAAAATTATGTTCTTTATTGCGATAGTCAGAGTGTAATTCACCTTAGCAAGAACATAACCTTCCACTCAAGGTCCAACCACATCGACGTAAGGTATCATTGGATTCGTGACTTATTGGAACATAAACTACTACAAGTTGAGAAGATCCATACCAATGATAACGGGACAGATATGATGACAAAGATCCTGACTAGAGAAAAGCTTATCATTTGTAGAGAGATTGTAGGTACGGAGGAGCCTTGTCCCACATAAGATGTAGGGGAGATTTGTTGGTCCATCTCATGTGGGCCAACAACAAAGAAATAAAAATAAAAATAAAAAGGTATTCAACAATGAAGGCTTGCGGTGTGAAGAAAAAAAAAGTCAAAACTTTGGACCGTTTGTCTCCATACAATCCAACGTGAATGACTTGAAAGATGAAGTTTTGGCTCTATAAAAAGCTTTTGCTTCAATCTTAATATAGATATAGAAACAAGCTGAGAGAAAGAGAAAATATAAACCCTCAACAAAACGTTTTCTTAGATAAGAAAATTGAAAGAGTCAATTTGTAAAGTTAAAACACATAAATTGAATATACATATTTATTATATTTTTGTGATAGATTCACCTAAAAGTTAAGTTTGTAATCACATTTTATTATAGTGAAAGTTTTAAGTTATCTACGGATCTCATGATTGTTATTTTCATTTTTTGAAAGTTTTACACGTTAAAAAATTTGATGTTATTTTGGTTTAGAAAATTATCTTAAGTTCGTTGAATTTATTTCTTTACAATCATCAATTTTTTTCGAAAGAATGTGAGTTGGAGTGAGGGTAGGTTTAGAGGTTTTCTAGTCACTAATGTTGGTAGTGGCTCTCGTCCAATCAAGATGGAGGGTAGGTTTAGAGCTTTTCTAGTCACTAATGTTGGTAGTGGCTCTCGTCCAATCACGACGGAGGGTAGGTTTAGAGCTTTTCTAGTCGCTAGTTGCGCAAACAAAGAAAAGCGAAGTAGTGCCGTTGGGGTGTTGGCAGTGGCTCTCGTCCAATCACGACGTCAGTTTTAATTGTTGATGGCATGAACCGATGTGGTTTCTGGTTTTTAATAGTGGGTTTTGATCTTTTCCATCGGTGGACTTTTTTAAGTGTCAATTGTTTTCTTCTTTTTTCTAATTTGGGTGAGCTTAAATAAATTTTATTACCACATAATTTTAAAGATTTTTATAAAATTATTATTGAATTTTATTTTATTATTTTCATAATTATTTCAAAAATAATATTAAATCTTTTTATTATTTTAATATTATTAAATTTTATAAAATATTACAAAAATATTATATATATATCAATTAATTAACGAAAATTAACGAAAAATTATACGTACCATGTTAATACTTTTATTATATTTATATAATAATAAAAAATTAAATAATATTTTACAATAATCTTCAAAATTCAATATAAAAAAATCAATTTATTATTTTATAATTTTTAAAATATAAATTTTGCCCTTAAAAAATACACATGGTCTAAAATCTAATTCTGTTGATAAAAATGTCTAATAAGATATCTACGTAACACGAAATTAAAGTATGTAAAAGATTTACTACCGACGATATAAAACATATTATCATTTTAAATTTTTGTCAGAGATTTCGTGTACTTCTCTATAAAGAAATTGGGTATGGTCCAAGAGGGAGTCAATCCTCAAATTAATCTTCCCATGCGAATTCAAGATTATTAAATTATGATACAAATGGTAGAAACTATAATTTATAAAATAAGATTTAATTTACAGTCAAAAAAGTATTACATGGTATATTTAAAAAATGTAAATATCATATCAAAATTATTTATTTTTTATCAATTTAAATTTAATTCGTTCATATTTAATTATATAATAATTAAAACTAATATAAATTTAAATAGATTAAATAAATTCATATTAATATTAAAATTTATTTATAAATTATTATCATATATAAAATATAAAATACATAAATTAAATTTTAAATTAATATTTTTAAAATAAATATTATTATTTATATTCACAACTAAAAAATCAAAATAATAAAAAATATATGTATAATTACTAAATCATTATAAATATTTATTTTTATTTTTACGCTAAAATAATAACGCAATATGGATCGAATACAATAGATTATAAAATTTCAATATAAATTCGAACAAATTATGAAATTTTTAATATGAATCAAATATGATTAGAAAATTTATCAATTCAATATGATTCGCATTCAATAATTGAATCAAATATTTTAATTTATACAGAACGATCGAATTATTTGTTCATTGTTACTTTAAAGAATACATTTTTATTAATTTTTTTGCTAAAACATTGAAACAATACATGTAACATAAATAAAGTCAAATTTTTATCTTATTTAATTAAATTGGGCCTTTATTTTTAAGAAGTAATTAGATTTAGATTGTTTCAATCCAATAATTGTATTTTTCAAAGATTAAATTCATTCTAAAATATGAAAAATTAAAAAAAATATTAGTTAAATTTCTTAGGATTTAGTTATTTAAAATATATTTTTTAGTTATTAATTTTAAGAAAATAGATTAATTAAGATTAATTAAGAATAAATAATAATTTTTATTAAAATATTGTTATTTTTTTGTTAAATGATAATTAAAATATTTATCTTTATATTTAATGGTCTAGGCACTCGATTATAAACACTTCCGCTTATTTTCTTTATATGGACCACTATTGTTAATAGCAACTTGATATCTACCTTGCTTGATGTATTACTCTATTTTGCAGACTCTCATCTGATGGACAGGATTTCTTTGCATCATATGGTGCCATGGTGGGGTTTATGACAGTTTTGACGCTATGGGTTTGCAAGATCGTGAAATTTTGTCTCCTATCGGGCTCAATAATTTAGATAGTATTTGATATATTATATAAATGTGTAAAAAATATAGAATATTTTAATATATTATTGAGATGTATGAGATGCATAATGACAATTAAAATACTTTATATTTAATTATAAATTTTTAATAAAACTAAATATAAAAATATTCAACATTGGTTATCATTTCGATTATCTTAATTCTTTTTAATTAAAATTTCACTCAATGGCCCAAACTTTATTTATTAGGAATATTTTAATTAAATAATCACGTGACTGGCATTTACTGCTCTTAAAGTTGTTTGAGAACTGAAATATTTATGGCAAACTGATCTGAGAAATGTTTTTGAAACCTAACGGCCATATAATCGATAATATTATCTTTATATAACATATTTTTTATTTTAATAATTATTTTTTAAATTAGTAAAAATTTAACTCAAATCTCATAATTTTATACCTATAAATATCAAAATATTTTTACTATATATATTTAATAAAATAAAAATTAAATAAATATCGCAAGATCTCTCACAAATGTTACGACTTATAAGATTTTCAATAATCTTTATCGACGATTCAACATATGTAACATATAATATTTACCTATATTTTTATATATAATTTCTTAATCTATCAAAATCTTTATAACTTGTTATATTTACATGTATATTTATATGTAACGTATTACATAACCTTTATAAATTAGTCAATTTTACTTTGTAATTTATAAATCAAAATTTATATTTATATGTACAATATTACATCTATCTGTATATTTAGATGTAATATGTTGTATCTATTTCTATCAAGATAATTGAAACTACAACGAAAATATAACATATTACATCTAACACCTCAAATTAGATCATTGGAGCTTCAACGAGATCACTTGTAAGAGTATCGAAGCTTTGGTTATCGGTGTAGTGACTAAACTCTAATAAGATCGACGGATATATGATAGAATATTATAATAATTTTATTTTATTGACATTATAAAATAAATATATTTTGATCTATTTATTGAATTGTTTGATATAAATTTATAAGTTTTGAAAATAATTGTTATTAGTTAGAATTTTTTTATCAATTTCTCAAAAATAATATTCTTTAAAACAAAAAAAAAACTAGATTAACCTGATGATGAAAAATGAATTAAATAAAACAATGCTTGAGCCCACTAATATTTGGAAATATATTCTTTATTAGACATATAGATTAATTTGGTTAAGCTAAACTCTTTTAAAACATTGGTTACTTGAATTGATTGTACCTAGTTTAAGTACGATTATATTAGACTTAATGAAGACAATCAAGCTAAAAACTGAATAGAAGATTTAATGTATAAAATAAAATCTAAAGGCCAATTCTAAAAACACTCAATTAGGCTCACGTATTGAATATTTTTCTTCCTAAATTCCACTCTAAAATTATTCAGGCTATATTCATTCGACTTAATCCAAGGGTAATTCGTTACTGAGCAAAGCCGAGTCAAATTTTGATTTATTTAGTGTTTTAGTTGTAAGATGTATTTTTTATATTTTAAGTCACAAATCTATAACACACTAAATACCGTTAGAAAAAAAAAGTCAAATTTACATATATTTCAAGCCAAACAAATGTCAAAAATAGTAATCACATATCGAATGCCCAAAATTATGCTCTCAACTCTATGCCTAATTCCTAAATAGCTCACCAACTGTTTTCATTTGATCAAAATAGAGAATTTCGTTAAAGGAAAAAATCAAAGAAAAACTACAGGATTTTATCTATAAAAATCAACTCTTAGACAATAATTTAAAAATGGACTTAAGTAGAATTTTTTAAAAAAATAAGCAAAAACTTACCTTAAACTTGAAAGCAAAATTTTTAATCAATTTTATTTAAAAAAAAGATATATTAGTTCTATTTTACAAAACATAATTATTATAAACATAAAAAATATTAACATCTTATAAATTTATAATTAATTTTAAATACATAAATTTTTTTTATCATATCATATATTAAAAATTTTATTTTAAAAAATAAAAAATAAATTATTTTACAATAAAATAAATATAAATTTATAGATATATTGAAAATGATATGCTAAATATTTTGATAATTCATAAATAATATAATACATTATTATTATTATTAAATATAATTATATTTATATTTAATAAATAATTATAGTATTAATTATAATTATGATATAAAAAATAATATTCATAAAAATAATATCCAATTTTATATGAGATATAATACAAATATAGAACATTATATCACAAATTTTATGAAAAAATATAATATAATATAATATGATTATAATTATTTTTATTATTAATATAATAAAATATATAAGTTATAATGAATTAATTATATTTTAATATTTAAATATGATTATTGTTAATAAATATTTGTTATCTTAATAATAATTAAAATTATAATAATATTAGAGATATTTGTTATAATATAATCTATTTTTAAATTTTTTAATCTTAAATAATTTATTTTTTTAAAATATCAATAATTTTTCACAAAAATTATTGTAACTATTTAGTAAAGTTTTTAATAATTTAAAATTTTATAATTTATTATTATTATTATTATTTTAAATTATTTTATAATAAAATTTTGATAATTTATTTATTATAAAAATATATATTTTTTATTATATAAATATAAATTATTTTATTATTTTTTATTTATAATAAAAATAAATTGTTATTTATTAAAAATTAGTGAATGGGTATATTTTAAAAAAATAAAGTTCTTGAAAATTAGTAAAAGAGAGAGAAAAAAAAGATAAAAATATTTATTTTTTAAAAAAATGTGATTGATGGATTGCTAATTAAAAAAAAAGAGAGACATAAAATATTATGGCAGTGACAAAAAAAAATGAAAAAAGAGAGAGAGAAAATGTGACGTGAGTTAGAAAAAATAAATGATAAATTGTTTAACAATTTTAATTATTTTTAAACTAAATCTTAATTAAACCTATTTTTAAACTATTATATATTGTAGTTTTTTATAGACAAAAACTCAAAAATAATACAAATGATATAAAATAAATTTAACTACAAAAACTTAAAAACATTAACAAAAATAGGAAACTAGTAGCAATAGAAAGGTGAATTGAAATATTCAAAACACTTAATTAGTTGACAACTAGCAACAACCAAAACTAAAAAAAACTTAACACTATAATTGTTTACCAAATTATCCAGCTCGAACTACTAAAATAAACAAAACTTCTTACTAATAGAAACCAAATACAATAAACAGATATCAAAATCAAACAGCATAATAAACCAGAAAAAAAAACTGAATAGAAAAAAATACTAGATAAGCTGTCTAGGTAAAGACACACTAGAAATGTGCAATAAGTCAAAACAAATCTATATGGTCAAGTCATCAATTGCATTTTCCATTTCATTGTCTGCAACAAGTTCTTCTTTACTAGCCACATGCATATCCTATAAGGGTTTAATCCCTCTTGAATATTCTTCAAATAAGTCACATCTTGCTCATTTTACCTCATTCTTTTTTCAGGTTTAAAAATCCCAAAATTATCAACACCCTTCTCTCTTCCTAAATTAAAAACGGTATTTTTCTTTCCACGACCATAGGTTTTCTTATCTTTTCTTTTCTCAACATTACCACTAGAACCAAACACAAAATCTTGAGTATTATTCTTCTTTAATTCCTTATCTTTTACCTGATTTAGAACTTTCATATTCATGTCAGATCTTAACTACTTCCCATAAAAATCATTCTTACACTCAAAAGCAATATTAGTACTATCAACATTCACACAAAACCTACCTAGGTGAGTTAATTTTTCACAATAATAATATAACTTTTGAAACTTGTCATACTTAAACTCCACCCATATATTCATATACTGATTAGGAACCGATGCACCAAGCACATGGGTTTTGAAACATCAAACCTAACACAAGTTTTTATAGACCTTAAAGGATCATTAAATAGAGAAAAAATATCCAACTACATCACAGGACCTATGAAACCTATTGTTCTTCGTATAATAGCTTACTCTCCACAATCCATAGGTAAATCATGAATTTGGATCAAAATGAGAGTAAAATCAAAAAGGAAGTTAGAAAGAGACATACCTGAATCCAATTTCTAGATAATCATGAGATTGTTGTCAAAATTTCAAGATGTTTTCTTAAACACCACCTCCAACTCGTCATCATCCTTAAAGTTAAAGTAAAACACAAATGTGTTACGGTTGATCTACTCAATATCCAAACCTCTAGCCTTACTTAAGCTTTTCCTGTAAATTCAAAGGAGAGCATCAATGTTGATGAACCTTTTTGAGAATATTTGAGAAGTAAAGTGTAAAACATAAAGGACCTTGTTCCTACTTAATTAGGTCTGTTAAATTTTGACCTAACTCTATCTCAAAATCCAGGTTGTGAGATGGAGAATTGTCCTTGTTTATATGCACAGTGTGGGCGCGATCTTCAGTCGATGTGAGACTTTAACACTCTCTCTCACATCAGCAAGGGTCTGTCCCCTTGAGACCGACGGGGATGTTGAGTTTATGGAACCCAAGTGGCGGAATGCATCACTCACCAGTGGCGAAACAACTGCACCGACCGGATAACCTTGCTTTGATACCATGTTAAAATTGGGCCTAACTCCATCTCAAAACCCAAGTTGTGAGATGAAAGATTGCCCTTGTTTATATGCGTAACGTGGCCACGATCTTCGGTCGATGTGGGACTTTAACAAGGTCACCAACATCTAGATCAAGCAGATCAACACAATTCTGGATATCCTCCGTCAAGTTAAATTGCAAAACAAGTTAGAGAAAACAATAGAAGACGTGAGGAAATCAACAAACCAATGAAACAAATCAGCAAAGAAACCAATAGAACTAGAATACCAGGTAAATAAGGTAATCAGCAAACCAAATAACTAGAGGATCCAATCTGTGAATGAATGAGTCGATGAATAAATTATAGGCCAGTAAGGGACGAAATCAGTTAATAAATGGCATAACAGAGGGCTAGAAAATCACGAAGGAAATCACAAGCCAATGAACGAGCAACAAATCACCAAAAAATCGCGAAGAAAATCACGAACTAACAAAGTTAATCGTGAAACAAACAAAGACGATCGCAAACTAGTGAAATCAGCAAATACAATCTCAAATAACAAACCAGTGAATAGAGTTTGGGAAGAAAAAAATCTAGGACATAAGAAAACCCAGAAAGACTTGGGTAAGGGAATTCCAGAGAAAAAGCATTCTCTTATAATAAAAAAAAAATTGCATGTCTTTGCTCATACGGTAAAAGAAATCCGGTTGGCACAATACAAAATAAAGGAATGAATTACACACGGGATCCATATACTTATTTTTTTAAAGATTAAATTTTTTTTTTGAAGAATGAGTAATGTTAAGCAAATATATATACTCATGTTTTTACGGTTACATACGTATATATATATCTAAATATGGTAAAATTATATTTAAAAAATAAATATTATTTATTTTTTAAAATTAACTTTATCATGTTATATGATATAAATATTCTACAAAAAATGTATAAATTTAAATGTTTTTTAACATTTTTTTTCTAATTAGAATCAACAATTAACCTTCTCAGTAATTCAGTAATCTTATCACAAGATTGCTGAAGCCATTGGGCTACTATATCATTAGTACTATTTCAGTTGCCAAATACGCCTAAATATATCACTCTTCATACAATTATTAAAGGTTCGCACCCCAAGCCCAAAAAAAATAAAATCCACACACTACATTATATTATTTTAAAAATAAGTATTTTCTTCCATGCATGTCTACTGCCAATCAAATTCTAAGATATTCCGACGATAATAAAATAAAATTTTGAGATGGGCAACACACTGAAATAAACTTTCATAATATCACTTCTTGATTTAGCAGATGGTATATTGAAATTGTTTAAATTTTATAATTTTTTTGGTCATTCACTTTCTAAAAAGAATTTAGTTCAATCCATAAAAACCTTTAGAGTATTGTAGAAAGATAACTAGATTAGTGTTTTAGCAAAAAAAAAAAAAAAAACAGAGATGAGTGAGATTCAATTATATATATATGCTCAACTAACTCAACCATTGAAATATAGCGTATTGGACCTTGTGACAACGAAGTGGAGGATGGACATGAGCTGGACGAAATGGGGAGAGTCAAGACGTTTTCTTCTATTAAAGTGGTGCATGTTTCTTTTCCACGACCTATTGTGGTGTCTAGAGGTCGCTCAACTTATCTTGACTTGATTATGAATAGACAAAATATCTAGAAAACTCTCAAGGTGTCCCAATTTTTAAAGGAATACTTTTGGTACTACCTGATGGGAGATCCTTGGAAATCGTTTAATAGTTTATATTTTTTACTTTATTTGTTAAAGACATTCTAAAAATGAGTGAAGAAGAAACAAATTATCTAAAAAATGACTTGATTGTGAGTTGATTGAAGGTTGAGAAGCGATTTGAAGACATTGAACGAACTAATATGACAATCACATTGTAAGAAAATCGAATTGAATTTCAAACAAAGTCCTATGAAAACGGGCTGAAGTTACAAAAGGTGTAATCTGAAGAATAAAATAACTGACTCATATTCTTAAATGAAAAATTATGCTAAGTTAAGGTTAGGGTGAAAAATGTTAAGTAGTTTTTACTATTTATAAAGGCCTAATATTTTTGATGGGGAAAGTTGAATGTTCATAGAAGTTATGCTTTGGACGGAAGTTAAAAAAATCTATTTGGTTTTAAGTGTTTTTTTAAATTCATAAAATTAAAAATAATAGGAAAGTTAGTGTTTAGTATCATCCAAATAATAAATACACAATCTTAACAACCTGAAAAAAGCTTGTTAATGTAGAAAATGAGGTGTGCATATTTGATAGCCCTTATGTAAGTAATTTGGTGTAAGGAAGCCGCCAATCTAGTTATGATAGAGGATCTCTAGTATATTGTGGCATATAACTTGATTGATAAAACTTAATTTTTTTGTTATCGAGCTCAACATTATGGACTTGGTAGATGCAACCTTGTGAATGTTACCTGCTCTCTTATATAGCATCCATCTTGTAGGATATATATATATATATATATATATATATATATATATATATATATATATATATATATATATATAAACTTGAATTTTCTTTGTAATTTTATCATAAGTAAGTAGCTTTGATACTTCAAACAGAACACCTACCCTTTATGTCTATACATACTTAATGAGATAATAAAAAATTTGATTTTAATCTTTTTTCTAACATCTTTCTAAAACTCTAAACACATCAATAATTCTTCAAACAATAACTATTATTAATTATATAATTCAAATACAATGCAAATTTGAGTGATTAGACTTGCATAACTTTATTTAATAAATAACTTATATAAAATATAAAATATTGATGAAATTATTAATTAATATTTTTATTATTATTTAATAAGTTAATATTACGTAAATACGATAGATGAAATCTGATTGAATTTAATAAGTATTTTTATAAATATTTTTGGCTTAAAATAATGTATATTAGTTAATTATTATTTAATTAATATTAGATATAACATTATTTGGTATAAAAAATAATTAGTTTAATCAAATATGATCGGCACATAAATGAATTGAAAAATTTAACTCGTTTATTAAATGGATAAATATGAATCATATATCATTGTTAATGTGATTAAAACAATTATTTAAGACTATTAATATAAAGTTAATATAAAATAAAATTATAAAAAATATATTTATTATAAAAATATTTTAATATTTATTTGTAAAAAAAATAATAACCTAAAATATTGAGATTACTTACTTCTAAGAAACGCATTAAATTTATTAATTACAAAATGAAAAAAACCTATACGCACCTATCAGTTGATTTTAACCAACGAAAAATGTAAGATACATTTTGTAAATTGAAGTCATTAAATTTTTTAAAATTAATCTTAACCATAAAAATTCAATTTTTTAAAAAATAAAATTTAATAACCACCTAGCAATTCATGGTTTGTAATGGATTTCACATACGTAACTTATATATTAAAATTTTTCATAGGTTCAAATTATTATGTATGCTAAATATACTACCCACCATGCATTATTGGATAGTTGCCGAATTTAATTTTTCCTCAAAATAATTTTTAATAATTGTGATTAACTTAAAATTAGATGATGTACACGTTGTATAAGTTATAATAACTTGTGAAATAATAGCATAATATAGTACAGAGTCTGGATATATATATATATTCCAAATAACTCTCTTCTATAATTACAGTTTTTATTTTTTCTAAAATTACCATAAATAATAAATCAAGTTCTTTTCTACCTCTAACCTTAAAGATAGTTAATGTTAACTAGCTACGAGGCTTATTCATCTGTATGAAATGCATATAAAGACCTTGTAATTTTGAAAAATGATAAAAAAAAAAAATCGTAACTTTTGTGTTATTTTGTAAGAAAAAAAAATCTCTAAATAGTATCCCTACTACATCTCCGTTTCAAAATAAAGTAAATGCTATATGAATTGTGAGTCCCCGTGTTTTGAAACAATACTTATGTTTAAAACCATTAGAAATACGCATGTTGTTAGGATACTATCCTTACTTAGATAAGTGTATATATAAAATTACTAAAAATATAAAAACATACATATGATTGCCTTATGCCCTGATCCATTGCCTTTACTCTTTAGCCTAAGTTAGGATGAAAATGTGAAATAGCCTACGAGGCACTAGCGCTCTTATTGTATGGAAACAAAATAATAATAATATCAATAATTATTATTATCAAGACTTCACTTATTTTAGAGTTAAGTCTCCAATGTCAGTATATTTGTTATATTTAATACATAATCATAATTTTAATAGTAAATAAGTTAACACTTACATATTTATTCTTGTTTTCTACTTTTCTTTGTTATTTTTTCCCCTTCTTTGCTCCCACTATAAATTAACCTCTAATTTCTATTTGATTTATTTTCCTTTATCAAAATTCTTGCATATAATTATCATATTTACACGTAATACATACAGATTAATCTTGATATTTTATTATTAAAATGAAAAAAATATCAATTATATTAATAATTAATAAATGATATTCAATTATTATATTTAAGAATTTATCTTGTTTCTCAATCTTGTTCTTTTTTTTAGTGAAAAACACTTCATGTATTCAGATAAAATGTCAAATCAAAGTTAAATTTGCATGTGTTTAATGTCTATTTTATTTTTTTTTGTTTGTTAAAACTTCAATTTTATTTGATATCATATCATGATTATTCTTGAAAAATTATCCTAATCACAACAAGAAAAATTGTGCTTGGTGTAGAAAGCTTTCCTGGAATTTTTTGTATTATATTTTTCCGAACAAAAAATTGTTGAAAGAGGAGAAATTATTTTCAAACAATATTTTTATTTTTCAAGAAAAAATTATCAAAGTAGATTTATGAGCAATTTTACCGACAAAATTTGTCAAGGAACATTTATACCAACAAGACATATATGTCGTAGGAAGACAATATTTGGTATTTTTTTTTAAAAAAGGTTTGATCAAAAATTGTATACCGCAAAATGTTTTGGGTGAAAATTTTGTTGCAGAATAAGAATTCCTTAACAAATTAAGTCTTTATCGCATAAATTTTGATAGAAAATTAAGTGCTTGTCACAGAACATTAGGAGAAGTATTATATATTTGCCAACAAAACTTTGTTGGAAAAAATAAAACATCTTTCCAAGTATATAAGTACTTTTACAAAAAAACAAAAAAAAAGTTACGGAGAAATCAACTTATTTAAAATGTAAAATCATTACTTGCTTCGAATAAAACAAATTATTAAAATGTCATGGTAATATAGTCTCATGTTTTGTGTTATCAGTTGTAATTTAATACCCTTTTCACATCAAATATGAAAAAATGTATCAATGCAAAACTTATATTATATATTATCCAATGTAGTATGACAACAAAGTGATAAAATGTTTTTTTATTGAAACAACAAGCAAATTCTCTAAAAATTATATAATAATAAATTTTATTAAAAATAAATATTACACTTATTCAAGAAAAATAAAGTTATGCATTTGAATGATATAAGAGGAATGATAATACAATAAAATCATGCAGTTCTATTGAGAATTAAAATAACTAAAATGTTTCGATTTCCTTCCTCCTCTAACAAAAAACAATCATAACATAAATTACATTAACATTCCTAAAACCATGCATCTAGATTTACACTCGGATTGTTCCTATTACATTTTCATAGTTAAAATATTTGTGATTGAAAAGTTTTTAAAACTATTTATATATCTTATATTTTTGTAATATTTTTTCAATTTTTTTCCAATAAAATATATTGTTTTTGAAAATTCATTCCTTACAAAATTGTTTATCCTTGAATATTTTTGCCTACAAAATTGTTTGTAACTAAATATTTTTCCTTACAAATTATTTGTCCCTATATATATATATATTTGTATAAAATGATCTGCTTTTGGACATTTTTGCCTATAAAAATATTTGTCAATTAATTATAAACTTTTCACAGATGAAGAAATTTTGCAACAAATTTTTAAATTTTTTCAACCAATTATGTTTAAATTCAAAATTTACATGTTAGAGGAGTGTTTTTTTCGACAAAATGTAACTTTTGCCTCCAAATGTTTTTGTCATTAATAAAATACCTTTTGCTATGAAACTTAATTTTGTCAAAAAAATGCTTTCTACAACGATGATATTGGGACGAACACGACAACAAAAAAAAAATTATCGAGTAAACATTTTTCCAACAAATTCAAGGGTTTTTCTTTCTTTCCAAAAAGCCGTTTATCGCTAAAATATTTTTCTTTGTAACGCACTTTTTTAACAAAAACTCAATATTTTTCTTATATATCCACTTTTATGTTATCTCGTATACTCAATTGCAAAACCAATTGCAAAGAGATATCCAATTTAATATAAACTGGGCATATGTGTAAAGAAAATTTGTTAGTTTTTGTCTAACCCGTTCTTGTTGATTTTTTTCTGAGTTGTTTTACTTTTTTTTTTAGATTCTTTGCTTGGGTTGAATTTTATCTTTTTGAATAAAAAATATATATTCTATTGAAAAAATAAATAAGTAAATTTGATTAGAAAATGGATGCCTGCTTGTATACATTAAAAAAATGGTAAAATTATTTCACCTCTTCGTCAATGCACGGTTGAAGTTGTTAAAATGACAAACCATGCTTCTTAAAATACTAATCATGTGTTAGGCATGTAATTGTTCTATTAGACATTTAACGGTTCATTTTAAAAATGTCATGGGCATGATTTTGTTTCCCAAGTTACGGGACTCTAATATTATTAGTGATACTTGGTATCCATACAAAAAAATAAAAAATCAAATAAACCTCTCATAGTTAGTAAAATACAATGATTTGACATAATAAAATAAACTTAACAAATGATCACTCTTTTACATTATTCATTGGTAAAATATATACTATATATTTTTATCTCTCATATATATATATATAATTCAAATAATATATTTATATGATTTGAACCCGTAACTTGAAACAAAAAGAATGATGAATCTTACTATTAGATTACTAAACAAATCATTATTTATATAATCAATATGCTAATAATTACGACGAAGATATAACATTCAAAGAAAAAACATGACTTTAAGAGTAAGCCAACACAGAGGACCAAATATAAACACTAAATCGAAGAGATGCCTAGCGAGTTGGATGTTGACGATCTAGACTAAATATAGAGAAAATACAATATCTCATCCCGAATTTAGATGATGCCTGTCCCACGCCATCTTTGCTAATAGATGATTGCCCTACAAGGTAATGGGTAATCCACTGTGTAGCGTTCAAATTAGGACTCAGATTTCCATTTTCCAAATTAGTAGCTTGTGCCTTAAATATTTTTCACATCAACCTTACCCAATTCAACTCAAATGGATAACGAACTCTTTTGTGTCTCTCCGTTGTTGCTAGGAAACATAAGGTGGATTTGATAGGTGAGGAAATAAAATGCATGTATTGACTTAAGAAAAAGGCCTCGATAAAGATATGACATATATTTCAACTTTGGTTGGGCATGAGCTACACTTAAAACTCCCCAATATTGCCTTGGGTTGGAAGGAAAAATATTTTTACATCATAGTAGACATTTAGGGTGATGGGGCAAAGTTTCCAATCCACGCCACATAAAATCACAACTTCAATAAGATGCAATCTCATGCCAACAAGCTCATCAATAAGTTGGATCCTTATGGTAAAGAAAAGATCAAGACGATTGAGCTTCAAAGCACCAATAATGAGATTTATAAACATATCTTGACTGCAAATAGTTTTAGGAACTTCGATGTATGGAGGGGTATAACGATTACTACATGGGTTATTTTTTATGATGGGATACAAAAGTTTAACGATCTAGATTATAAACCAACTAAGTTCATTTATTTTTGTAGGCATGGACTATACAAGTATGGACTTGGAATTCCTAATTGATATGTCATATGTTCACGACTTGGAGCCTACTATGTTAAGGATAACCCACATTTTGCTTTCACTGATTAAAGATTCAATTCCCCAAGAAGATGAGCCTATACAAGTTCCTCTTCCATCCTCAACCGACCTATAAAGCATCCCCAACTCGTCGACACTACCACCTCTTTTTGTGACTTCTAAGAAAATATATTGGTTGAAACTTCAACTTTCTCTATCCATGCCATGGATTTAGATGACTTTGAATTTGACGAAGTCATTTTGAAGGATATCATGGTGTTAAACACCCTAGTAACATATTTTGACAAGGGCATCTTTGGGCGACCTAAGCTAATAAGGGACCTCTACAGTTACTTTGGTAGTGACGTTGAACAGGTTAGAGTTAGGGAAGCCTGTAAGGATAAAAATGCCTCTAACAAAGATATAATGGTTGATCGTCTATTAAAGGTAAACTCATATCCTTTCTCCACTTTGTTATTTTACCCTGCTTTTATACTATACTATTTTATGTTGCTCATTTCTAACATTTGTTTTTTTATTAGGTTCTGACACTAGCTATAAAAGATGAGCTCTTGCTCAAGGCATACAAATGCGAGGTGTAAGAGAGTTTCTTAAAAATAGCAAAGTACCAGAAGGTCGTAGAGGACAAAGATGCTTTCCTAGTTGATAACGAGACCAAGATTCTGAGTCTTAGAGTAATGTACTTGATATGTCTAAAAAATTGAAAAAAGAATATAATTATGCCTACAAGTAAGGTAAGATAACAACTCATTGTGGGGAGGAAGCCAAGGTTATAACAAGCTCTCTTAGAGACCATATACCTTTACTGAAGGTGAAAAATAAGCTCGTTATATGACTTGTTGGATACTTTGAAAGTGGAATGTAATAAAGCTTATAGTAGTAGGATGAGCTTCGTGATAAGCAGCCTAAAGACTCAGGTTGAGAAGCTGGACCTGATTATTCCCTACTTCACTTTGATGCAAGTTTTTCAAAGTAGTAATAGTAAAACACCTCCTGCCAGTACCTCAATACCCTTACCTCGCTCAAAAGAGACAAGTTAGAAAGGACATGTGTAAGGACAAATCAAAGAAGCCATCACGTAATGAGTACTGTTTACTTGTTTTTGTAAGCTTCTTTTAGTGCAGCTTTATACTTCTATGATATTATCGTCAATACCTAAGTGATTGATAGCCTTTTGTTTTAAGACTTTACTTTTTCTATGTAATTGTTGGCTCTTTTGTAAATGAACTTTGTACACCTATTACATGTTTTGAAATGTGTACAACTAGAATTCATGTTGTATTTGAACTATATAAACACTTGAATTTTATCTTGTAGTTATTGATTGCTACATTTAATGTACTTAGTAATATTTCTCTATTTATATGTTGCATTCTATCATTTTGATTTCCTCAATCTTGAAATCTCCTCGTTAATAAATCTTGATTTTGATTCTATAGTCTGAAATTTGACTCCAATAATTAAAAAAGTAGTTCATACTTGGCAAAAAAACTAGCCTGTAATGGATTGAAACCAGGCCACATAATCCATACCATATGGACTATTCAAAGGTCTACCTTGATAATATGATAGAAACGGGGTGGTGTTTTTCTTACACCTTAAACTTCTTTTGAAAAGATAAGAAAGGTTGCCTCATTTCATCATCCTTAAGTGAAAAAGTGAATCAAATACCTCAATTGCCCATCCCATTGGTGGAACAAAATACGAGCTCTCCCAACCTTTTTACTTCTATGAAGGAGTTAGAAAAATATGTGGCCTTACATATCCACCCTACTTCCACCATTGAGTTAGGTAATGATGTGGGATACTTACCCATCCTATTACTATGGAATAGATTGGTTCCTCTATTATGGTAAAAAAATGACCAATTGATAGGATTTGAAACTCGAAGTGAACTACTCCTGTTGGTGGAATTTGTTAGGCTGTACATAGGTGAAATCTTTCTTCCTTCTAAATGGGATAAAAGTAGTGAATTGGGTAGCCTATTTGCAAACATAATGTTTATCAACTCTGTTGCTTAGGATGACCTATATCATTACTTTAGGGTTCCAACTAATCACTCTACTATATATGCAACCCAAAAGAGAAAAAAAGGACTATATGGCATTTTATGGTGAGATGTGTTCTTTATGTAAGTAGGCTTTTGTCTCAGTATTTTGTATTTTAGAATTTCCATCTTGTTTTGTTTGTATTTTGTAGTCCTTATCCTTTACCATTGGTTCTAAACGAGAAGTGAAGACTTTTGGTAAGGCTTTCAAATTTGTGGATCAAGAGCTTTGTGAACTTAAGACCTTTTATGAAGTTATGGAACAAGATTTGAAGGAGTGAAGAATAATCTGATCAGGACACAACATTCAACGAGATAAATACAAAGAGAAGATGGATGATCTCTGTAAATTAATTGAGTACTATAAACAAAGAGCATTAGGGAAGGATATTTGTAAAAGCACATATTTTCGAGAATATTAGCTCGCATCCCATCCATAAAGGTAATATGTTCTAATTGTGACTAGTTGCATTAACTCATCGTTCTTTCCTTTTTAACTAGTAATACAATAAAGTACTTTTTTTGCAAGTCAAAGTTAAATTTTCCTTGATATACAATTTTTTTAAAGAAAATGTCCACCTTTGAAAACTCAAGATTCTTTCTTAGGATGGGTCAGACCTCTTATACCTGTATCCCAAATGGAGATTCATTTGGCCACCTCACTTTATACTTTAGGGTTATCTCATTCATTTGGCCACCTAACCATTGCATGTGCATCCTAAAGAGGGGGTTCACTTTTGTAAACTCAAGATCCTTTTCTTAGGATGTATGTCATTCCTCTTATACCCACATACCAAGTGGTGGGGATTTATTTGGCCACTTCATTCTATTCTTAGGGTTTATTGCATTATCTTTTTGTGAGACATGCCACACAAAAAGGTGAAATTGAATCCAACCCTTGCATATGCATTCCAAAGAGGGGGTTCACTTTTGTGAATTCAAGACTGTGTCTTAGGATGGATGTTATGTCTCTTATACTCGCATCCCAAGGGGGGTCCATTTGGACACTTCACTCCATACTTGATGGTTATTAAAATGTCTTTTTGTGAGAAAGGAGACATACAAGGGTGAAATTGAATCCAACCATTGCATGTGCATCCCAAAGAGTGGGTTTACTTTTGTAAGCTCAAGACCCTTTCTTAGGATGGACACCTCTTATACCCGCATCCTAAGCAAAGGGTTTATTTGGCCATCTCACTTCGTACTTGGGGATTATCATGTTATTTTATTCACGAGACAAGAGACATACAAGGGTGAAATTGAATCTAATCCCTTGTATATGCGTCACAAAAAGTAGGTTCACTTTTGTGAACTCAAGGCACTTTCTTAGGATGGGTATCATGCCTTTTATATTTGTATCCCAAACGAGAAGACTCTTTGGCCAACTCACTCCATACTTGGGGATTATCATGTTATTTTATTCATGAGACAAGAGACATATAAGGGTGAAATTGAATCCAATCCCTTGCATGTGTGTCCCAAAGAGGGGTTTCACTTTTGTGAACTCAAGACCCCTTTTTAAGATGGGCGTCACACCTATTATACCTATATCCCAAGTAGGGGGATCCATTTGACCACCTCATTTTCGTACTTAGGGATTATCACGCTATTTTATTCGTGAAATAGGAGACATAGAAGGCTGAAGTTGAATCCAATCCCTTGCATATGCGTCCCAAAAAGGGGGTTCACTTTTGTGAATTCAATACCCTTTCTTAGGATGGGCATTATACCTCTTATACGTACATTCCAAATGTGGGGGTCCATTTGGCCACCTCACTCCATATTTGGGGGTTATCGAGTTATTTTATTTGTGAGATAAGTGTAGATACTCAAAAGATGGATTCAAAATGTTTTCATTCATAACATAACATTGCTTATAAGTAATATTTATTTAAAAGTTTTCCATTCTAGCTCAATTCTTCTCTTCTTCCGTGATTTTCTATCCAGAAGATGAAGCATTTTTCATGGAAAAAATGTAACAACTTCTCGATCTCTCTTGTTCTCATTTTATTTCTTTTATCTCATCCATTGTGGGATACTTGATAAGTTGATGAAAATTCAAAGGGAAAGGTCTCATCCTATGACCCACAATCAACCCAAGATTACATTATATGGGATGTGGTATTTAACATCATAAAATTAGTGAGTACACTAGCCTTTTCTTTGGAGACTGAGAGTTATAGCTTACCAACTGACACGGTTACATTGCCATTGAAACCTATTAATGACATTTGTTATTGCGTAATATCTTTAGGATATATTACCATGACCAGTAGGGTTGGTAAGTATAAAAATTTAAAGAGCTACCATTGTCCACCAATATTCTACGTACCTCACAATGTGCGATTTTAACCTTAATGACCAAAGGATCATCAGGAGGTGGTAAAACCTCCCTTCCTTCGAAGATAATTGGAAGCACTGGTCCTTCTCATCTGAGAGTATAAATGGGTTGACGTTAGTGGTGTCCAACGGTCCGGTCTGGTTTTGGAAAAAATATCGGATTGGATCGGACCGTTTATATTACTCGAACTGGACCAGATCGGACCATTTGAAACGGTTTTAATTATTATAAACTAGACTGGACCATTTGATTTATAAAATCGTTCGGTCTGATTTTATAATTTGGTTCGGTTCGGGCCGGTTTTTGGACACCCCTAGTTGACGTGTATCTCTGGCTTCCCTAGCGTATCTTTTTTCTTGAATCGTGATAGTAGCTTGATATTGTAGGATCATCTTGTATAGTAGGGATTACACTCACATCTTCTTATGGGAGTTAATTGGGCCTATTGTCTTCTCTTTGATGAGGATTGTGTTGCATAAATTTCCTTGAGGATTTACCTTCCTGCTTTATCTTTTCGAACCTCTATTTATATCCACAAAGTCTCTAAAGTGTCAATAAGATAAAATTTGTTCAATCTCAAAGGTGCCTATAGTTTTTCGTCCAATGACTCGTGTCCTTATGGAAGGCACAATATGATAATTTTATGAAAGTAGAGTCATCAATACACTTGTCTACTTAATATTTGTTCATTTTATTCAATAAATAGTCTTTGGGGTTAAAAATATTAAAATATGAACTTTATAGTAAAAAGGGATGAAAAATATATTTTTTTAAATTTTTATATATTTTTTATGAATTGTTTAATGGACGATTAATCAAAACAGGGCATGCGAATGTCATGTATGCAAAAAGGAACCAATTTGAGCATATCTCGTGTATCAAATGACATAATCGTTGTCATGCCAGTAAATAAGAACCAATTGGAGCACGCCAAATGTACTAGATAAGGCATTCGTTGTCATATGTCACTGTATCATTAACTTCGAGTTTTTTCCAAGAAGTCAACGAAAATTCCATGCGTCATCACGAAATTCACCTATTCGTTCCATTAAAGCGCCATGCAATATGGATCAATAAATAGTAGAGTGCCCTCTTCGCTATCTCAGTCCACATTGACTAATACCATTTTACCTTTCATGCATCACGTGTCAGTTTGTTCCATAATCCTCACTTTCCATGTGTCATGATCAAATTAGCTAGCATTGTTTAATTTCCCTTTTTCATATCAATCTTTGTTTTTAAGCTGATTTGATTGTCCAGATTTCATCTGAGCCTAATTTAACCCACTAATTTCAATAGAAACCACACATGCATTGTTATAAGATTCGTCTGTTTATTCCATCAAAGTGCCATACAATTCGGATCAACAAATCGTAGAGTTTCACTTATCGTTGATTCAGCCCGTATTGACCAACATTGTTCTACCTTGCCACACGTTGCACGTAGATTTGCTCTGTATTCATCACTTGCCAAGTGTCATAATTCATTTGGACAATGCTATTTAATTACCCTTTTATCTCAAACTTTTATTTGAAGCTTATATGACAATCCAAATTCCAATTGAGCTTAATTTAATCGACTAATTTCAACATAAACCACACACAACTTTTTTTGTAATTATTTTTAGCCGTTTTGGTGCCAAGAAGAGAGAGATAAGTTCAAGAAGAGATATAATTTGGTGAAGATTCAATAGGAGATTGGTGTTATAATTTAAGAGATTGATTGTATTTATTGTTCTCCTCCTTTATTTATTAATTTGTATGTCTTTCTTATTAAAAATATGATATTTGTGAATTCAATCATATCTAGTTAATTTATTAATATATGATTCTTATAAACCCAATATTTTATATGTAATGATCTAATATTTTATCTAAATTATGATTTTAATTTAATTATATTATTTAATATAATTTTTATGTTGTTAATTGTTTAATCATAATTAATCTATAAATACAATTAAATAGATTTGAGAGAATTATTTAATTGTTTATCTTGATTAAATAACATGCATAAGTTCTAAGTAGATATGTATGTGACTCATAATTGATAAAGTTAATGAATAATTTACATTAATTACTAATTTGTGTGTAATTTACTTGAGGGAAGAATACATATTAGGTTAGATTCAATTAATGATATAATTAATTCATAATTATATCGGAGCATTTTAGTGGTTCACGTACTTAAAAAAAATTAAAGGATAGATTATTCCTAGATATTTTCTTATATATATTTTCTTACTTGATAATTTTGAGTTAATTAATTACTTGCTATTTATATTTAATTTTTTTAATTTTGCTTTCTTAAAACACAATAAATTGATATTTATTTTTTTGTTTTAAAATTAATTTATAATAATATAATCTCAATGGAAATGATCTTTTTTTATCATTATATTACTTATTTGTAATACATATAATTGCGTGCCCATTGCACACAATTTGAACAATCATGATACTTATTGTTATCTCAGAATGGTGCTCTAATGGGTTATGGCCACCTTACATGTTCCATTCTCTCCATCCTTTCTACACCATCGACCAAAGATACATGTAATGATGAACTTCTGAATGGAGATAAGACTTTTCCCCACGTTATCGATCTTCCCATAGGTATTGCTATTATTTTAAAATGAGGTGGATTTGGATATCTATCAATGAAAGACTTCATTTTTTTCTCTTTGTTACTAGGACCAAGATCTTCTTGACGACTTCAGTGCCCTTTCCATGTTGAGAAATTTTTGGACGTCTTTATAGATTACTTATAAGGAACATAGAGTAGTTTTAGTCAGCTCAATGAATAAACTAGTACCCCTCTTGATTCCCTTATGAAAAGCTTCCATAGCAATAGAGTTTGGACATTAAGATATTTCTATTTTTTTTTTGTTTGGAATCTTCTTATATAGATCTCTATTGTCTCATCATTCTCCTAGATGGTGAAAAATAGATAGTGTGATTCATTTTTGATAGCTTGTTACACGCATAATTAATGATGTAATTTTTTATTAGACCATTGAAATATTTTACGCTCTTAAGAGATAATTCGACAAATCATTTATGCGTCATTTCTTGAAAGGTGGTAGCAAATAAATTACAAAATATGGTATCTCTTTTTTTCTCTAACAAGCATACGATCACCTTGCCATCTTGAAATGAATAATATGATCCACTGGATTTTTTGCTCCCTTCTAAAGAAGACACTTTTGAGTGAAAATTTTAAAAAGAGATACTCTCACTTCAATTCGTTGAATTTAAAAAATAAGATATTAAAAATCTATAAATATCTTAATTTTTAAACCTAACAAACATTTAATTTTTATATCGTGTTTCATTATATTTAAAAAATAAAATACTATAAATCTATTAGCATTTCTAATGTTTTATTTTATTAACTTAATAAATCTTTATAATACTATTACTACATGAAAACTAGTTAATTGAATTATAAACTTATCAAAATTAATACATACAACATACCATCAAAAATTATATATTTATTTTTTATAATATTAAAAAATTTATTTATTTACATAGTAAAAGAATAAATATATTTTTTTTAAAATAATATTAAAAAATAAAATTTTATATATAATTTTTTTTATGTAATCTAATTAAATTATTTTAAAATCTTAGAAACCGAAAAATAAAAATGAAAAACCCAAATGAATCTTGGACTCAGAACAGCTTTTTTCTTTTGACATCATCTTCTATTATTCTTCTCTCAATTTCCCTCTTTTGTTTGTCGCTTAGCTTTATATAAAACCGCTTTAACTCTCTCACACTTTCACCGCCACTTCTTGAAATTCCCCTCACCTTTTCATTTATTCCATTCAATAGTCTTCTCTCTCTCTCCTTTGCATACACTCCACACAATTCCCAGTTTTTTTCTGTACATTCGCTTTTTAATCTACAGTTTATACAAAATTCATAGACCTCTCTATCTTTTATTGTAATTTTGAATCGTTTTAATCGGTGGTGGTTCTTCGATGTCGATTTCGGAATCCTCTGAAAGCATTGGCACCATGGCCACTACGATGAGTCCTAACGCCGACTCAGATCTCGACGTTTCGATTCGTAGAAGACCGACCGCCAGTGATGTGAAAATTTTATCGGAATTGACTTCGCCCGACTCCGGTAAAGGCTTGCTCAGAGATTCAGCTAGTGATTATTCTGCGATAGGGAGGCTTGATGAGGAAGATAGGGACCGGACTGGGACTGTTGACGATCCTACGGACTCCGTGAATGCGGTGAGTGATAAAAGGGAGAATAATCACAGGATTCCAAATGGTGAAGAACGGGGAAAGGAATCGGCTGTGAAATACGCATATCGAGCATCGGTTCCAGCTCATAGGAAAGTGAAGGAGAGTCCTCTCAGCTCAGACGCAATCTTCCGACAGGTTGTGTTTGACGTTTTTGTCTTGTTTCGCTTATAATTCTTCATATCTATCTTTCTAGAACCGGGCTAGTCTTTTGTTAAAGATGGCAGATTGAATTGGATGCATGAATTTACGTGAACTTCCTGATTGGCGACTCGGATAATTGTGAAAATTAGAAGTTCCTAATTTTAATTGTTTCGCTATAGAAATGGAATTGTTGAGCAGGAAGTTGTTGTTACATGAATTCAAACAGTATCAAGGCTAATTATTAGTTTACTTTGCTTACAGAGTCATGCTGGTTTGTTCAACCTCTGTATAGTAGTACTCGTCGCTGTAAACAGCAGACTCATTATTGAGAACTTAATGAAGGTTTGCTCCCTAATTCTCCTACTTTTAGATGGATATTGACCATAAATATACGTTAATCTTATTCATTCCTGCTTGTGCATACATATATGAGGTTGGTATATGCATTCCTTTGGTAGATTGTTGACTTGTTGTTTTGGGACAAAAACTCATTTGGTTTATCTTTTGGTTATGGGTGTAGTATGGTTGGTTAATAAAGGCTGGTTTTTGGTTTAGTTCGACATCATTACGAGACTGGCCACTATTTATGTGCTGGTAATGTTTCCTGGTTCCTTTTTTTATCTTTTGGATTACGTTTAATTTCATCTATCGTTGACAGAGTCTATATTGCATTTTGCCTTGATGCAGTCTTACTCTTCCTATATTTTCACTTGCTGCTTTTCTGGTTGAGAGGTTAGCCCGGAAAAAATATATTTCTGAATCGGTGAGTGGTTCTTGTCCATCTACTCTGAGAAATTTTATGCCTTTTAAATCTGCATTTAGTGATGATCTTATCAAGTTGTTTGATGCCAGTTTTACTCGCTAAACTCTGAATTACTAATAATTAGTCTAATATTGCAGGTCATCATCTCTCTTCATATACTCATTACCGCAATCACAATTTTGTATCCAGTTCTTGTAATTCTTAGGTCGGTCATTATTATTTGTGTAGTTTTTTTATTAGCTTATTAATTTTCTGAGTATCTTCACTAATGTTCCGAAGTTTAAATTATTTTCCATTATGCAGGTGTGATTCTGCTGTTTTATCTGGTGTTACACTGATGCTCTTTGCTTGCATAGTTTGGTTAAAGCTTGTGTCTTATGCACATACAAGCTATGACATGAGAACACTTGCTAAAGCAACTGAGAAGGTTAGGTATCCATAAATGCTTTCGGTTTATTTTGAGAAAGATAATGTTTCTCTATTGTTTTATTGATTGTCCAAGTTAATAAAATAGTAATACTATTAATCAAGATTGAGATTGATAATCATTCCTCTTTTATAGATTTCTACATCTGTAACATATCTGCAAAATATTTTTGTCCGTTTCTCATGCACTCGTTAATCCCTTTGTGATGCTAGGGAGATGTCCAACCCAATTCCCTTGGCACAGATTACTCATATGAAGCTAGCTTTAAAAGTTTGGCATACTTTATGGTTGCACCAACGTTATGCTACCAGGTAATTGCACTTAAAATATTTGTGTTAGTAGTAATAAACATTAATTACACTCTAATGACATCGCTAAGTCAATTTGCTTTCTTGTACATTTTTATCATATAAATTTCTTGGTTGATGCAATCTTGTGCAAATCATTTGATCTATTTATCTCCTTACCTTCATATGATATCTTGTCATTGTAGCTGAGCTATCCTCGCACTGCATGTGTACGAAAGAGTTGGGTTTTCCGTCAACTGATCAAGTTGATCATTTTTACAGGAGTGATGGGATTTATTGTTGAACAAGTAAGTCGGGATTGGGTTAAATCGTTTGTTTTTTTTCAACAATTTGCCAAGTTTCTGAAATTTGTAATTTTGCAGTACATTAACCCACTTGTTAAGAATTCACAACATCCTTTGAAGGGTAACCTTTTATATGCCATAGAGAGGGTTTTGAAACTTTCAGTTCCGAACTTATATGTCTGGCTTTGCATGTTCTACTGTTTTTTCCATCTCTGGTAAGTCTGAACTTGCTTCAGGATTATCTTTATGTACTTCTTTATGTGTTTCTCATTAAAGACATCTAGGGAAATTATAAGTTCAAGCTTTTATGCTGCCGAGTTATTTCCACTTTCATCTTATGCTTTACTGGATTGTTACAAATATAGGTTGAACATACTAGCTGAGCTTCTTTGTTTTGGTGATCGAGAGTTCTACAAAGACTGGTGGAATGCACAAACTGTAGAGGAGGTAGATTCTCTCTTTTGAAATGTGTTCTTTTTCTGAAGCAGATCATTTTCAAGACCAGAAACTAATTGTGTTTCTTTCATGTCTCTCTTTGTTCTGTGGCTGCCATCAGTACTGGAGAATGTGGAATATGGTATGCTTATTTATTCAAATTCGAAGGAAATACATAATGGACTAATCACCTGCCGAGGAATATGAATCAGCATTCAAAATGAAAGAAATTAATAGTACATACAATGTTAAGATAATTCTGTTTTTTCTTTTTGGTTTCTTATAGTCTTGGGCATTAAATACAAGCAAAACATTTTAGCTGTTTCTGTCAAATAGACAAGGGTGTTGTTCTATTGCAATTGTGTAGAAAGTGAATAACAACATGATCTTTTACTCTGAAACTTCTGAGAACTGGTTTGGTCATGTGAACCTTGCTGTATGGTATTTATCCATGTTAGATTATTTTACATATTAAATATATTCATTACAGCCTGTTCACAAATGGATGATCCGCCATATCTATTTTCCATGCTTACGGAATGGAGTATCAAAGGTAATTTATTTCTATTTTACCATCTGTATGTTTTTTGATTGATTTTTGCAGGGATTTTGCCTTTTTGCCCTGTTAGTATGCTGCTGATGAATTCCTTGCCCTCATTCTATTCTTTTGTCAGGGAGTTTCAATTGTAATCGCATTCCTTGTATCTGCTGTATTTCATGAGGTATAGTACTTTTTTCTTGGTTGTTATTAGCTGAGTAGCTCTGAAATTTAAGGGCCTATAATAATTGTTGTAACTTCTCGTGATCTTATGATTTTTAAGGCGAATGAATACCTTCTCATATATATTGTTAGTTCATAATGGAATTGGGGGCCCTAAATTGCTAGCTTTTTTAAGGTTAGTGATGCCACTAGTACTTTTGTTGTTGACATAAAAAATGTATGAAATGTCTACAATTAATTACACTTATTGCTAGATAATATTATCATTAATGAATTATTGTTGTGGGATAATAATTTGAATTATGGCAATATCACCACCATTTGAAATTGTGCAAAAAATGTCTTAAAATCATGAGTTTTCGGCTTTTCGCTATGTACATGTTCTACTGGAGTTGTGCATTGGAATAAGATGTATTGTACATGATTTATGTAAGGTGGTTGTGCACACTACTATACCCCCGAATTTGCGACATTTTTTACATAACATTCAAAAGCCAATAGTTTAGTGTAGGGGTCTCAAATGGGTCGGCATTGTGGCCCTTCAATATTCAACATGATATGTGAATAAAAAAGAGCAGCATGACACGTCCCATGGCCTATAATGTGCTAGGCCATGTCGGGTGGGGCTTGCACGTGAGCCCACTTCTCCTAAAATATAATTTAGATATATATATATATATGTATATGTATATGTTCATTAATATCATATAGTGTGTGTAGTTCAATGGCAATTGGGGTATGCATATATCAATGGGGAAGAAGTTTGATTCCCCAAAACACCAATTTTGATCCTAATGGAAATGGGTCGTGTCGGCCTGTCTAGCACGACCCAATGGGCCAAGCACGACACGATAAATCCCACAAGCCAATAATATAAAAATGGCTAGATCTGTGTATGGGCCATGGACCGGCATAGGCCACTAGCTAAAGAGCTCTGAGACAGCACACCCACTTTAACATCCTTTGGTTTGTATATATATATATCATATAGTGGGTGAGGTTCAATGGAAATTGGGGTATACATATATCAGATGGGGAAGAAGTTTGATTCTCCAAAATATCAATTTTTGTCTTAGTGGAAATGGGTCATGCTAGCCTGTCTAGCACAGCCTAACGGGCCAGGCGCGACTCGATAAAGCCCACGAGCCAATAATACATGACTGATACGATTTGTGTATGGACCACAGGCCGGCATAGGCCGCTAGCTAAAGAGCTCTGGGATGGCACACCCACTTTGACACCTTTTGGGTCTTAATTGGTTTATATTTTTATTTACTTTTTATAAGTGGTTTATCTAGTAGTCTGACGGTAAGATTCACTTTTACGTTTCAAGTCACAGGTTCAAATCATACCAAAAATATTGCTTGAAAATAAAAAAAGGAAGAAGAATGTAATGGTGCTATTAGTTGCAAATGTTCTATTAATCTCCTTTTCATTTTTGTGCTTTTGGAAGAAATATTCAATGTATGATGAGCCGAATAACTCTGGCCTTCCTTGCTTAGGTTGGATGTCTTTTTTTAACTTGTTGGATGAGCATCTTCATAATCTATGTTTCTGTTGATAACAAGTGAATCAAGTATATATATGGATCAAATAAAGATATTTATTTGGATCAAGTATATATATGGATCAAATAAAGATATTATTTATATGAATGAAGTATATATATGGATCAAATAAAGATAAGAAGTGAATCAAATAAAGAAAATCAACTACATTATTTGAATATGAGGGTATGCAGTGGCTGGATTAAGAATATGTTAGTTCTGCTTTTATCTATATGGATCACTTATTCATTTTTCATCAATAAAGCTTGTCATACGGAAACTATTCATTGCATATTATAGGAACGACTTAACAAATATCCTTTATACCCAAAATCAGTATTCCAAAACAAATTTTTTTTTTTGAGTTCCTAAATTACTCAAATCCTAACTGCACTGACTTGATGTGCAACGCTGCTTTCATTGTACTCAGCTATGTATTGCTGTTCCTTGCCACATCTTCAAGTTCTGGGCTTTCATTGGAATTATGTTCCAGGTAATAACTTTACCATTTTCATCACTACAATTGTTGTTGGCTTTGCTTGCACTTGCAATACATGCACCGTAAATCTTCTGGAAACTTTACCCTTTTCCCATTTTCACCAAATATTGTTTTTATTTGTGCATATGTTTGCAGTAGTAGTGGAGTGTTATTCAAACATGTCCATTTTCTAATTCAGGTTCCCTTGGTCTTGATCACAAGTTATCTCCAGAACAAGTTCAAAAATTCGATGGTATGTCTTTAATTAAGGGTATTTACTCATTCATTTCTTGATCATTCCTCATAGTCTACTGCGTTAGTGACAATCTGTTAAGTAGTACCAGCATATGGCACAAGCGACACATGTTACTAGATGCTGGTTACAATTTGGCTAGTTCTAGGATAGAAAAGATTGGGTCAACCTTATAAAATGAAGCAATTAAAAAAGTTTTACCTAATGATATTGCTGTCGAATAAATAATTATGAGCTAACTTTAAATAATGATATTGCTCTCAAACTTACTAAATCGACCCAAAACCCATAATTAATGTTGAGCCATTTTAAACAGGCATTAACTGTTTTCCAAATGATATTTAAGAAATTATATTGCATGTACATTACAATAAATCCATTTATAAGTTTATTGCGTGTTTGATAACGATTTTGATTTTTTATTTTTGAATTTTTTCAGGTGATTTTTCAATTAGATATGGTAACAATTTCTGATTTTGATTTTCACATTTTTAAGGAATCACTATCAAAATCTGTGGTGATTCATAAATCTTTAAAAAAAAATTTGAAATAGATTTCATTTTTTTTTTATTTTCACCGAACATTATTTCTAGAAAGTAAAAGCCTATGACTTTTGTATATTTAGAAGAAAATGGTTAAAAATTTCAATTTGTAAATAATAATTTAAAAAAAACATTTTTGAAGTTCTTAAAAAAACAAAAAAAATCAACAGAAGACGTTACTAAACAATTTGTCAGTGATTTTTTATTTTTTTCTTGAAAATCCCAAGTCGAAATTATTAAACACATTAGTGATTATTTTTACAAAAGAATCCGAAGCCACAATCAATTATTTAATCATAAATCAAAATCGTTATTAAACATGTCTTTAGTATTTCAATTTTCTCATTAGTTTTTCTCTCTCTTTTTTCCTCCAGGTGGGAAATATGATATTTTGGTTCTTTTTCTGCATTCTTGGGCAACCTATGTGTGTGCTTCTATACTACCATGACTTGATGAACCGGAAAGGGCTAGCAGAATAGTATCAATGCCCGCTTCATCGTAATGTCTGGATGAAATTTCTCTAGGAGGAAAGTTTCCAATGGCATGACTGTTCCTTAACTTTTATCTTTGCGGTGACTCCACAGATGTGGCAGTGTGCTTCCGATAGAATTGCATTGACCATTGCTGCATCCATTTGGACGTTAAATTATGCCATGTACATTTTCCTTCGTTCAGATTCCATGTTAATCTAAATCTACATACGATTTTCGAATTACGAAAGCCAAAAAATTTCGAGTGTATATGGTTTAGGTGGTTCTCTGAGCTCGTATGTCTTAGAAGGCAGGCAGTTATTCTCAAAAGTGAATGCATTTTATGGGTAAAAGTTGGATCTAGTGCATGCATCCTCATCGTTGTTTTTTTTTTCTCTCTATTACTATGTCAAGAATTCTCGGTCTCGAGGAATATCTACAGATTATCAGAAGCTACATTTCCCTTCCAAAATTTTTTGATGCTACTTTGATAAACTATTATGGCACGTTTGACTTGAAGTAAAAATTAAGGAGAATATTATAGGTAATAGAATTTAATGTAAAATAAATAATATTATTACTATAGTATTTTGTTTGACCATTGGAATTAAAGGGGTCACTGTTATGATGTTTGTATATTAACTTAATATTTTTATGTTTAATGAAATTTAAATAATTATCTAATTGTTATTTTTTTTCAGATATAATATATTATTTAAAATATTAATTTAAAAAAAATTAAAAAAACAGTACTTTTGATAATTTTTTTGTTCTATATTATTTGATTTGAGGGCAAAATTATGATAATATAACTTTTATAAAATGGAAGGTAAGAATAATTTTTCCTAAAAGGGTAGTAGAATAAGTAGAAACAATTTTATTTTTACCATTCATACCAAGGAAATGTGATTTTACATTAATTTACATGGGATGGTTTTGAGTTAGTAAAATATGGGATGGGATTATTTGGAAAAAGGTATTTGCTGATGTAATGTCTTTTTATATAAAAATACATCAAAATTTTGTTATAAAATATGTATACGATAAAAATATAAAATTATATAAATGTGTGATTTGTTTAATTTTAAAAAATATATTATTAAAAATTATTTTATTAGATTATAATCGAATCATAATCATTTCTTGAGTTAATTTTATGTCTTTAGGAATATATATATATATATATATATATATATATATATATATATATATATATATATATATATATATAATAAAAATATTATAATATTATTTAATTTTTATAATAATATAAAATATCAGATTTAATAATTAAATCATAATGGAGGTGATCACTTTCAAAATTTATTTTTATTAAAAATTTAAAATTATAACATTTAAGTTATCACCTCGTATTAATTTTTATATGAGATACATAAATTACTCAAAATTTAAAATTATAACATTTAAGTCACCTAGCTTGTATTATATTCTTAAACTCTCACTCATTAAACAAGTGTATTTAAGTTAAGATAAAACTATCTTGTGTTCTTCCATTTTTTTTATGTTAGAAATTGTATTTTCTTAATTCACTTAGATACCAACAATCTATTTTGTTTCCTGTTCTTACTGAATATTAACAACACCTATTTTATTGAGATTTTTTTTCTTGCTTTTTTATTCTTAGATCCTGTTTTGTTATTGATTTTTTTTCCTGCTTTTGTTGAATATCAGCGGCATCCATTTTGGTTTCTATTCTTGGGTAACTATTAAGGCTAAAAAAAAATTGTCATTCTTTTATAACTGACTTCAAATTGTGTTTTGTTATGGTTTCGTTCTTATTGTTTAATTTTTTTTTAAATATCAGTTTTATCCTTCAGCTTTTACTTATTACAAATATATTATTTTAATTATTTTATATTTGGGTTTGAAAAACTAATTAATTTCTGTCTCTTATTTTAAAATTTTAGTGACTTATATATCACATACAAAATCTACGTGATCAAAATATTCAAATTACATGAAATAAATTACTAATAAGAATTAAATATTAACATTAAGTTTAATATAGTTTGATTAATGATTTAACAAATAAGATTTATCTTGTGTATTTTATGTCAGAAATTTGAACTACATCAAATAATAATGTTTGATTTTAAAATTTTATTTTTAATATTTTTCTCCTTTAATGTATTTTATAATTGATGGTTTTATTATTAAATAGTTAGTCTATAAATTTACTCAATTTATTGAATTTTTTATTTATATGAAAATCTTAATATTTTAATAAATTATAAAAATATATAAATTAAATATAATTAATAATTATTTTAATATACATATTCAATATTATTGTCGGAGAAGTATTTTTTATTTATTATTATACAGAAAAAATATTATAGGTGTATAATATTTTTTTTGTCTCAAAAGTGCAAATATTTTTTCAGTAAGTTTAAAAATAGTTCGAAAAATATAAATATATATAATATATAATACAAAATTGTTAACTCTTGCGTCTTTTTTTTTAACTTCTTTGGGGTGTGTATATTTCGCTTTTCTTTAATATATCATTCTAATTTATATATTTCTTAATACTTAAGTTATATCTTGTATTTGTGAATCATTTGATTTGGAGGATTTTTTTTTTACTTATTTTTTATTTTTTATTTTTTGGGTAAAGTTTATAAGGGTGACTTCTTGTGTTATGAATTTTTTTCTCCATTCGTAATTAAGAGTTGGATCCGAATTCTCTCTTAGATAATAAGTCTGTTACTCACCTCAACTAAAGTTTTGTGCAATATATTTTTATATTAAATTGTAATTGTGAACTGTTTTGTCTAATATTAAGTTTTGGCTTTTGTTTTTATCTCCATTTTTGATGCATCATGCATACAGAGCATGTGGCAAGAAAATCTTATAACGTTAACGTTTAGCATTTACTCCTTAGTTTTTTTTATTAATTTAATTTATGAAAAAAATAAGTATAATGACAAATAATATTATATATGACAAATTTAAACACAATTGACCATTAACATGCAAAATTTTAGTTTGTAAGCTATATATATATATCATTCCGTATAAAATTTGAAACCCGTAAATGTTATAACAATAAAAATAATCATCTTAATAGTAATGAATATGGTTTAATTGAAGTATTTAATATTAATGAGTTTAAATAATTATACTTTAATTTAAATAATATTTAATTGGATGACGTTTAATATAAAATTATGTGTCAAATTTTTTTCTAATAATAAATGAGTTATAAACAGGTGAATATAAGATATTATTTTTATACTTAAAAATTATAAAAGTAATGTTTTTGTTATTTTCTAAAAAAAAAAAAGAACTCAAGAGATACAAGTACATGTTCACTACTTTTGGAGCTATATATTTTAAGAAAAGGGGAATTAAAGTCTTTTTATTAAATAATAGGGATAACATGTGGAGCCATATATTTTAAAGTCCTTTTATTAAATAATAAGAATAAAAAATCATACAACGATTTACAAGTATTATGAGAATTTTCCGGACGCCCACTTATCATTTAAAAAAACTCAAATTATGTACATGTTTTACTCTTCGTCTATAAATTATAAGAGAAATTTTCTCATAAAGAACGAATTTACTCCTAAAAGAATCGAAGTCAATCCCCTAGGCTTATACATCATTTTCTCCAAAGATCAAATGGTCAATAAAAAGAAAAAAGAAAATCGGTTATAAATTGTACTCCAGAAGAACTAACCCACACTTAAAATATAAAAAAATAAAAATAAAACCTTCAACTCAATCAGGGTCGGGCGTGCGAAAAAATAAAACCTTGGAATGAAAATAACGCAAACATAAGAAAAAACTGGTACAAATCTTTGGTACTAGGAATTTGGGTCTAGTTAAGACTTTTTAGATTAAAGATATAAATACAATGGCCGATTTATGATGCCAATAACATTAGGAATTACAACTTAGAAATCAACAACGCAAAAGTTGGGAGCAAAACAGAAGAAAAACGTGTTGCCAGCAAATTCACCTTTCGGTCACATCCAACTATCCAACTCACTCTGGAGCTCCACAGCGTTAGTTTGGTCCATAAACTGTGCTTTTAAAACTTGGCGCATGACTGAGTGAAAAGCTATAATAATAATCAAAAAATTAACTCCACATTCCACTGCCAGAGTCATAACGCCCTTCTCAAACTCCTGGAAAATAGCCGTTTCTTCACACAATCATAATAGCAGCTGCCCATGAGTAATTTGCTGAGCTCAATTCTTAATGACGGACTTTCTCTTCCTTATCTAATCGTAGAGTTTCAATACCTTTGAGAGCACTATCATAGTTCCTCATCAGAGATGAATGTCTCCCAGATGCACGTTTTGGGTCTGAAGACCCTATAGGAATTCTATATGCTGCAGCTCCAGGGTTTATATCATTTGTACGAGATTGATACAGATCGGACTCATCACGGCTACTAGAAACAGCTGGCCGTCTTGATGATTCACCTGAACAACCGACGGTATTGGAATGTGATAACTGCAAGCCCAAGCATCATACACATCTTTAGACATATATAGACAAAAAACATTTTCTAGATGCCACTTTTTGCTGAGTAATTCTTGGTGACGATGATGGAAAACAATATTAAAAGAAAAAGATTGTTTACATTACAAATCTCACCAATGCCTCTTTAGTAAGTCCAGGATCATTGACAGCTGGATTTTTCTGCTTTAAAAGGCTTGCGGAACTCAAGATTGGTCCTGACATTATGTGCCGAGAAGATTCCCTGGAAGACAAGCCAGCTGGTCGCCCATCTTCCTCACCTGTCAGGTATAATAAAGTAAACAGTATGAAACCATTAAGCTACTCCCAATGTCGGATGTTTATAATGGCACTATAGCAATCAAAAACTTCACAGTAATCTCAGTAACTATTAAGAAATCATCAACATCCACATAGTCCCTGAATATTTCAATGAAATAACCAACGCACGCAAAAATAACATCAGCAATTCAAAAAGCAAAATGCTGAGAAGTTACCAGTAGTTCTGTCAGCATTAGCAGCAGCAACAGGCATTCCAGAACTATGCCCTGCACCTGGACCCTACAACATACACAGATAGAGGGAAAGAGAGAAAACATGATTCACAAGTCTCATTTGGCAAGGAACAAAGTAACATATAACTAAAACACTCACCAGGGGACGAGCTGGAGGAGTGGCCAGCTGTGACTGTTGATACTTCAGAATTGTCCAATCAAAGACATGATCAAATTGGAAACCTAAAGCAGATAACAGAAGACATATTCAGCTTTATCTAGTTCCAAGCACAAAATAGAATACTGATAAAATTTAAGAAAAACTTGGCATATGAAAATAAAACCTTCACGTATAAAGAGGTCACGGAATATTCTTTTCAAATAAGCATACTCTGGCCTATCGTCAAACCTTAGTGAACGACAATAATGGAAATATGATGCAAACTCAGATGGATAGCCACAACATAAAGCCTGAAAAAATTATTGAAACCTTGATCAAACGGAGTCACGTACAATTCCCCAAAATTTATACAATAACATCACGGGTTAACTCAAAAGAACCCAAAACAGTGTGTTTTCCTCACCCATTTTCAAGGAAATTACCTCAATTGAAGTAGAAACTTTTTTTTCACTAATTTTGTCATACTTCTGTTTCTTATTTCCTGCTCTTAGTCCTTGCCAAGGAAGACTACAGAACAAAGCTTACTATCAAAATATTTGTCTATGGGCAAAACTGCAAAACAAGTCATAAAAGAATGTGTGGTAACAACATCAATCACCTTCCTATGAGGAAATACATTAGGACATATCCGAGAGATTCTAAATCATCCCTCCGGCTTTGCTCTATAAGGAAAGATGGCCAAAAAAAGAGAGTCAATAAACACATAAGACGCTGAACAGGAAGAACAATGTAATAAAAGAACGCAATTAGGAGCAAGGAACTAAGATACCAATTCCAAGATGGGTGTTCATGCTTGCATATCTTGCAGTTCCAGTCAAATTTTTGTTCTCCCTGCATGAAGACAATGCATTATTCATATTATATCATCAGAGAATTGAGGTACAAAATTGCATTTTTAACTGCCTTCTAAAAATTATAAAAGTTGACATATTTCATGCTACTTGCAGAAAAAATGAAAATGTCTAAACTCATCAAAAAACAGCTGACCTAAACAAAAATTGCACCTCGGTGCCATCTTGAAGTGGTAACCGTGTAAGTGACAGTAAGAGTTTTGGGAACTAAAATATGATCAACTTTGGGCATTACATTAAAAAAAAAACACCAGTGATGCTGAATTTAGGGCAAATATGAAAATCATTACCCCCTAAGATTTACACATTGAGAGACATGTTCTCACCTGTAAGGGATATGCTGATGTGTTGTACTATCCCTATACTTTTTTGCCAGACCAAAGTCAATCATGTAGACCTACATGAAAGGGGGGGGAAAAAGGAAAGCACCATATTAATTTATATAAAACCCTGAAAAATATTATATAAAATACTGACAGAAGAATAACATTTATCACAAAAACCTGATTTGCCCGCCTCCCTAGGCCCATAAGAAAGTTATCTGGCTTGATGTCGCGATGGAGAAAAGATTTAGAATGAACAAATTCAACACGATTGATCTGAAACAGAAGGCAAATGATAGCAAAGTTGATATCAAATTTGTGCTTCCTATTGCAAAAGTTGACATGTAAAGAAAATTGAAAAGTTTTGATCTTCTTATTGATTGCGAAAGCGTAAACATAACTACCATTTGATCTGCAAGCATGAGCACCGACTTCAAGGAAAGCTTCCTGCTACAGAAGTTAAAAAGATCTTCAAGACTAGGCCCAAGCAAATCTATCACTAAGACATTGTAATCTCCTTCAACTCCAAACCATTTCACAGCTGGTATGCCAGCTGCAAGAATAAAATATAAGTCTTTCCTTAGAGGTGCATCAGATAGTAAAGGCCAAAAAAAATACACATTCAAACAGGATTTTAATAATAAGCAATAGTATAAATGAGATTTTATTACTTCCTCCTTGAAAGATCCTGTATAGCTTTGATTCATAGAGCAGCTGCGGATGCTTCGTCTTGACACTTTCCTAGACATAAGAACCACTGCAAACATGAGGATTTCAAGACCTAATGAATCCATTTGCGTCCCATATGGGATAAGCACCAAAAGCAAATCAAACAATTCAACATTATCCAAAGCAAAGACGATGGGACATAAAATATCACCCAATTCAAATCAAATCATTCTAATTCTCATTTAACAAGACATTGTACCGCCTTACAACCTAAATAAAGCTAACCACGTTAAATTGATTAATATATATATTCGAATTTATAATGAAATAACAAAGCAAAAATTTTAAAATTCTCAGAAAAAGACACCATTAAATTCACATAATAATAAACAATGCACCATGAGAAGCAAATTATGGAAAATAGAGATAAAAATAATTAAATGAAAAGGTTAGTAAACTTAACCGGGAAAACAAATACTCACAAGCTTAATCGCAACCTCTTCGTTAGTCTGAATACTAGTTCCTGCCAAACAATTTGGACATCATAAAATAAGAAAATGAATCTTTCCAAATTCAATATACAGATAAATAAATGTGCTTCCAAATTAGAAAAAAACCCGAATAGATCTCCCCGAAAGAACCGCTGCCGATCTTCCGGCCAAGCCGAAATTTACCTCCAACACGAGGCTCCATTACAGCGACAAACAATCGTTTGAAACCCTAGCTACAATATCAAACCCTAATATAGCGCACAAACAATTCCAAAAATAAAGCACTACGAAATTGAAGATGAAACCATGAAAAAAAAAGAAGAAAAAGGCAACACACTCTTCGATCACAGCCGAACCCGTATCAAATCGAAACCCAAAAATTAAAATATATGCTAAAGAGAAATATATTGAACGGAAAAGCGACGAACTTGAGGTTATCACATCCAAAGATCCGAGGATTTAACTACTTTTTTAATAATGTGAATTTTTTTTTCTTCTAATTTTTGGAGGTTTGGATTAGATTTACATAAATGAGAAGAGGAAACCGTCGAGCTCTGACATATTTTCTCTTCCTCTCCCCTTTATGATAAATTATTAAATAATGTGATCTTTTAAATTAATAAAATTATTAATTTAATAAATTTTTTTATATAAACGTATTTAATAAGAATTAAATAAAAAATAATATTAATATTATTGGTTAATGGTATACGCAATAACACCTATCCATCTCTCCCCCGTCGTGGTGTTTTAACGAACCAAGAACCAGATGCTTCCGCTAGAAAAACGGGTATTGTATGTTTTTTTATTTAATTCAGCTTTTCCTATCCTATTATAAAAAAAAATATTACATAATTTTCTTATACATTAACTTTTTTTTTTAACTTTTTTTTGAAGAAAAAAACATAGGTTTGACTTTTGACGATGAAAAAAATATTTTTTCCATAATATATATTTTTAAATACATTAAAAATAAAATAAGATAAATAAATAAAAAAATTCAGTTTTTCCATATTTATTATTTTTGTGTTTACTTCTCTTTCTTTATCGCTGTAATAAAAGTGAGCGATTAAAGCAGATGTTTGTAACAATAAAGTGATGTGGCCGCAAATTCACCATTTGTTTAGTTTTAACGGAAGGTGAATTGGAGTTTCTAAAAGCTGATGTTTGAATTAAGTATTTATTTTTTTATAATATTCTAATTTTATTATTATAAAAAAATAATGAATAATTAATTGTTTTTTATTTTTTTATTTTATTTAAGTTATAAGAACTCTATTTAATACGATTAAAAAAATTATAAATAAAATTTAATTTTATCTTTATAAATTTATTTTTTCATTATAATAGAATTAAATTATTATAATAAATAAATATATATTATTTTTATAATAAATAAATAACACTAAATATATTTTTATCGGTTTTTATTGAAAAATTCAAATCTTAGGAAAATATGGAAGTTTGGAAATCCTTCTTTCACGTAGAGTTCTTCCACTTTTTCCTTCTTTTCTAAGTTGATTCCCATTTAAAATACTTTTAATTTTATTTATTCTCCTTTATGTTTCCTTTTTTCTAAACTAATTATATTTCATTCAAAAACAAAAACTAACTATAATTTGAAATGAAATTGTTAATAATTTATTCAAAACGTTTGGTATTAGATTTATATTATTATTTAAAATAATAAAATTATTCTTATGGAAAAAGTTTGGATTGTTTAAATAATTGATTAAATTTTAAAATATAATAAAAAAAATATTGGTAAGTGCAGAATCAATTTTTAATTATGTTAATCACCAACAGTTTCATGCACTTCCTCAACGTACAAATAAACATTTACACTTTGTCTATTATTTTCATTAAATGCATCTATAATTATACAAATAATCGCCTTTAAACTCTTGATAGAATTTTCAAATTTTTAAAAACTAATGTTTTCTAACTTCTAAAAACTACATCTTATTGTTTTAGTTAAAAAACCAAATTTTTAATTTTAATTTCCCAAAAATTGTTTCTTATTATTAAAAAAATTATTTTATTTATTTATTTTTCTACTTATTATAATTATTATTAAATTTATTATTTGCTTACAATTACACTCAAAATAGTACTATAAAAAAATTACATTTAAAATAAAATCTTTTCAACATTATAGCAATTGTTTTTCTTTTTCTTCCGAGCTGTTTTTTTATTATTACTTTTTAATAAAAAATAACTATTTTATTTTTAATATTTTGATATTATCTTCTATAATTTAAAACAAACTTGTGAGACTAACTCTTAATTATTCATCAAATTTTTTTCATTAAATTTCACAATTATATAATTAAAGTTCAATTAATTTTTTTTTTGTATTTAAAGTCCATCTTTAACAATTTTTTGTTAGCCACGTAAGCAAGTATGTGTCCTCTTTTTTATCCTAGTATTATTTTTCTTTTCAATATTAACAATTTTTCTTGACAGTGTTGGAGATTTTCTTCACTAGTATCGACAATTTATGTATATTATAAGTTCAAATCAATATACATAGATGAAGTCAAAATTATACATTCTCATTTTTCAATCTAAAGAGAGGTCTAAATTATTAATTTTTTTTATGTACAAGTGTATTAGCCTAATATATTTAAAGTACTCGAATAAGTGCTCGTTAGTTAACAACTCGGTAATTGCTATTTAAATAATTACTTTTAAAAAAATTGAATAATTTATTATTTTAAATAATAAATAAATAAAATATCAAGTATTAAAAATATATCATCAAGACTATTTATTCTAAAAGGATTAATTAAGTATAATTATGAATAAAAAAATTATTTAAAAATTTATTGATATTATTTTTGTTAAAAGAAATAAATATATTTTAAAATAATAAAATTTAACTTAAATTAGATGAAACTTTTCAAAAAAAAAAAAAGCTTATAAAATAACTAACAAACTAAATTACATTCTTAATCAAATATAACAACTTTTTTCAACCCTTTATTTTTCTAAAATACTCCATCATATTTGATAAATTAATGTAAGTTTGTTAAACTTATTATCAATTTCTTAATTAGCGTTTATCACGATTTATAAATTCTTACTAGGATTATTCAATAGTAAGGATATAAACAACAAAATAAAAAAAAATGATGCAGGGAATGAAGATTCATATTTTATAATCATATTTTAATAAATATATAATTTTTTATCAATTTAATTATATTTAAACTCAAAATAATCAAAAATAATATATAATATATTTTATATTTTATCTTTAAATTATGTTTTTATTCTACTAAAACATCAATATTTTTTTTAATTCTTTAAACTATTTAAAAGTTAATCTTATTGTTATTTAAAACTAATTATAAAAATATATATTTATTGTTACATATATTTTATTTTTTTCTTTTAGATAAATATTGTTTTTACTGTTATTATTTGTTTATTTAAAATTTTCATTTTTTCATTATAAAATATTTATTATTTATTTAATATATTTTATAATTTTTTCTTTATAATAAAATTATTTAAAATATTAATTGTGTTTTTTTCTTAATTAAGTCTTTTAATTTATGGAGAAAAATGCACTATAATATAAATTATATATAATAATTTAATTATTTTGTTATATAAAGTTATAATAATATAATAATATAATAAATTTTAGTGTGTTTTATAGTTATTGTCAGACCAATGTATTAATAATTAAAAATGTGAGAAATAAAAAAAATCATTTATTAGTATATTATTTTTATTTTTATAAAAAAATAATTAATTTAAAATATTAAATCAACTAAACAATGTTAGTGATATAATTAACTAATTGAACTATCTAGATTTGGATTTATTGTGCAGTTCAGATTTGGCTTTATTATTGCACAAGTAAGAGTGATAAATCCTTTTTTATCTATTCTGTATAATCTGTTTAATTTTTTTTCTTTATATATCATAATCATTAAATATAATTATATTTCATCATAATATTATAATAAATAAATTTTCGCTTCGGTTTTTGGTTTTTTTTTTTTTTAATATTACTTACTCTTGTACTCGTGGAATATACCGCAGCCTTTTTAATTTCTTCGTCGATTTTATTTTAAAAAATATCACCGAATCTCCGAGTCAGGCTATTAAAAGCCAAACACGCATTTCTTTTATTACATCTGGTTTGCTCGGCATGCGACTGCCATCAAACATGGAAAACAAAAAAAATTCCCCGTCTGAGCACTACAATCCAAAGCTTAATAAAACTTATGGTAAAAATTGTCTCAGAAACCAAAATCAAACATGTTTTTGGTGGCCATGCATATTTTGTCACTTAATTAGGAACCTTATTTTTTCCTTAGTTAAGATTACGGAAATAATTTATTTTATAATTTGATTAATTAAATTAAATTTAAATAATATAATATAAATCGAATTAAATTTAATTCAAATTCATATGGGTACAAATATTTTTAAAATAAATTTGAGTTAGTTTGATTTAGTTTCGAGTTGGCTTATTAAGGTAAAATATTAAAAAAAAAACATAAAACATAAACGTTACAACTCACACGGTACGTTAAAAACTTAAAATTAAAAAAAAATTCTTCTTAATTCTCAACCAATTTATTATTATTCTCTTGATTTTTTTTAAATGTAATCCTACATCCTTTCAAGCAACTTAAAGTGTATTATGTGTCATCTTAAAAGATAATATTTTTTATATGATCATTATATAATCTATTTAAATACAATAAAATAATTTTATATATGTAATCAAACTATTATTTAATCTTATTCATATATTTTTTGTTTAATGATTATAAAAAATTATATTAAAATTTGAAGTTCTTTATTTAAACTATGAGTTTTTATAAAAACACAACGATCTTTAATTTTTGTTGAATTTATTTAGAATTTGATCTTTTGTTTTAAGAATTAATTTATATTTACTAGTGTTCTTGTTTTGTAATTAACTAGTTATTATAACATAATATGTGTTTGAAGATTCGTATTATTTTTATTAATTTTGTTGTATCCATTAAGTATTTATTCATCATTTGTTCAAAAGAGTAATATTATTTTTCTCATTTTTTGTATTTTATATAATGATGTTTGAACTAATGAGTTTTAATTATTAAACATATTTTTTTATTTATAAAAAAATTCAATTAACTAAAAAAATATAATTAATAATTCGAGCTAGTTTGGACATCTCGTTTGTATTTGATTTGAATTCACACTCACATTTATTTGCTTAAATTAAATTTAAATTTAAATAAAATTTGATCAATTTAAACTGAATTAGTTCGAGACAATACAAATTACTACCTCTATCTAAGATCCAATGATGTACTAATACTTACAGTACAGTGATTATAACATATTAGATAAATTAAATATAATTATTTTGTATAATGTTTGATGACAGTTTGTATAGATAAAATTACTAATAAATATTTTAATAAAATAATTTATATTTAAAAAAATATTTAATTAATTCTACTTATCAAAATAATTTCTTTATAAAAGTTTATTTAAATCAATATCTAACTTGTTTTATATTTTTATTAAATTTAAAAAAAATCTTAATTTGAGATAAAAAAAAGTAAAACACATAAATATAGAATTAAAAATTAAAATATGCTAAGTAAAATGTATAAAACGGTTTAGATCTACACTCATTATTGATACTAAATTTTTACATAACCATCAAATAAAATTATGCACGATACGATCTTACTTCACATTTAAATAAACAATTGTACAAAAATTATATAATAAAAACATTTGATAATGTTTAAAAAACATGTCCTTAACATATTAAATGTAAAAATAAATTAATAAATATATCATTAAATTATTGAGAAAGTTATATACATATAATCTAAATTTATTAGATTGAAAAATAATATGTAAATATACCATCCATCTATTGTTTTTTCTGTAAAATCTTAATAGAAAGAGTCTGATATTTTGTACATGATTAATTAATAAAATAAAATAAGATCATAATTTAATTTATAAATATGTAAGAATTAATTTTAAAATATTTAAAACTTAAAAAATTATGACCGTCTATTATTTATTGCAACTCCAAGAGCTATACGATGTTGCAAAAATGACAAAAAAGAAGAAGTAATTACAGAAATCAAAATCAAATCCAAATTGAGTATAATTTACATTTTCATAATGAACTAATCAACACACATCCAAGCAAAAAATATTTTAATTTTCCCACTCCCCGTTATGTTACTCTATTGTTAAAAGATTTATTAGAAAAAAAAACCCAAAAAAATCAAATTACATCATCCTTACATTCGATACTCATAACCTATTATTTGCAATTAACAACACACATTATTCAGCAAAAGTAAAAAATTTGCAATTATTAATTCCATGTATGTACAACCTTTGTGTTTGTCGTGTAGTCACATCATAATTTAAGGTGATGCCTCTATAGATGCACATGTTTGAGATAAGTCACAGTCCTAGTCACCCTCTCTCCATTGCTTTTGATTTCTTTAACAAATAAAGAAAGAAGATAAAATATATGGCATAAAATTTTGAAAATGATATAGGTTCTCCATTTTGTGAAAGAGAAATTAGTTGGGGAGAGAGGAATTATTGTCAAATAAATATTGAAAATTTATATAAAATAATATATTTTATAGAAATTAAAAAAATATTTCATAATTATTTAAATCTAAAAAATATAACAATAACGTTAATTATTCCGATGAAATTCATTAATACATGTTAAAAAACAAAAAAACAAACTCATAGAACCATTAAAAAGGTAATTTTTTTTATCCTTTTTACATGTATAAGTATCTTTATCATTAATCATAATTATTTAAAATTTTATATCATTGAAATTTTAGATTAAATAATATATTCATATTTTGTTAAAATAGAAACATACAAACACTTTTTATCAATAAAAAAACTTCATACCCAATAAACATAGTTATAAAATATGCTAGATTTGATTTTCATAGAGTTTGACCAAAAAAAAAAACCAGTAACGATAGATTTATTATAAAGCAAAATTTCTACCAAGAGTAGAACTAAGCAACAAAATACAAAAAAAAAAAAAAAAAAAAAATCTTAGATCTCTCACCGTCAGGATGAAAAGAATGTAGAGAAATGAAGAAGCAAATAAAAAGAAAAAAGAAGAAAGGGAAGACAAAAGAAAGAGTCTGGAGATAACTTATAAAATAATATTCTTACAATTTTTAATAATAAAAATTATATTTTAGTAATATTAAAAAATATATAATTAGATGATATTGAATATGTTTAAATATTTATATTTTAACTTAAATGAAGTTTAATTAGATATCATTTAATGTAAAATAATAGTTTGAATTTTTTTAATTAATAAAAATATATTAATTGAATACAATAATTTTTTTTTTGTTATTATATGTTTTAATAATGTATATTTTTTTATTTTTTCAATAATATTTAATTTTGTGAAAAATTGAAGGTAAAGGAATAAGATGGGAAGTTTTATTTATGAAAGAAGCTATTCGATGGAAAGTTAACTTACTTTAGGTAAACAATCCTATTTAGCATGTAGCTTTAAATTTGAATAATTTGATCTTAATTTGAAAATTGTGTCCTTAATATATTTTTTTAATCTTAAAAATTATGCACACAAAGTTTAAGTAACTTTAAGTTTTTTAAAATAAAATGTATATATTTTTTTAAATTATAAAATTAAATCGTTATTTTTATAAAAATTAAGAGACTTTATGTTCCTACAACCTTGATTTATATGGTTAACAAATAAAAAGATGTTTCGTAACAAAAGCACATAAAATTGGACAGCAAAAAGAAGCGAACAAACTGGAAATATCATATTTCATTAGAAGGTAGAATTATCATTATTTTTTATTTGAGGAAGATATTCTGAACTTTATGTTATATAGCTCCTTAGTGAGCAAATTAGAAAAGTCCCACATTGGTTAGGAACGAAGATAAGTGTTGGATTTGGGGCTATAAATAAAGCCTTCCTTCACCATTTGAAATCATCCCAAAATTTGTAAATCTTCCTCTCTTTTATAAGGGTAATTGATTAGCTCAATTTTGCCCAATTAGTTATAATTTTGGAGTTCATCCATTTGGAGATAGTGGAAGTGGTCAACGACGCCCGAGGACCTAGGTAACATTTGTACCGAACCTCGTTAAATTTCTGGTGTTATTATTTTTCTGCTTTAATATTTCTGTTTCAATATCTGTTTTAGTTTATTTTAGCATTATATTTCCAATAGCATTATTTTGTCGGGTTAGTTTGAGTTCTATTCATTTAAATCATAAGTGAATAGTTACTACTTAGAATAGAGAAAATATACCCGATTTTCCCAACAATTGGTATCAGAGCCGAAGGTTTTTTACCTAGGCATTTGTTTGTATTTCGTTTGTTTGCTATTGGAATATAGTTGCTAGTTGTTGTAATTTGAAGAAATGGCGGAAGAAAAATTTCTTTCAAACAAAGGCCAGTCATCCACGTCAAGCAGAACTATGGTGATGAATGCAAGGTTCGAGGTGGAGAATTTTGATGGAACCGGTCATTTCGGCATGTGGCAAGGCGAAGTTCTAGATGCTTTGTTTCAACAAGGTTTAGACATCGCTATTGAAGAAGAGAAACCAGATGGAGCAGATGAAGTAGAGTGGAAAAATATCAACCGATTGGCATGTGGTACAATCCGTTCGTGTCTCTCAAGAGAACAAAAGTACACGTTCATGAAGGAGACATCCGCAAGTAAGTTGTGGAAGGCGTTGGAGAACAAGTTCATGAAAAAGAGTGGGCAGAATCGACTCTATTTGAAGAAGAAGTTGTTCCGATTTGAATACCTTCCAGGTACTACAATAAACGACCACATTACTGCTTTTAATCAATTAGTAGCAGATTTGTTAAATATGGATGAAACTTTTAAAGATGAAGATTTAGCCTTGATGTTGTTAGCCTCCCTTCCTGATGAGTTTGATCATCTTATTACGAGCTTACTCATTGGGAAGGATAAAGTGTCTTTTGAGGAAGTTTGTATTGCTTTGTATAGTTATGAAATTAGAAAGAAAGATAAAAGAGAAAGGTGAATGAAGCGGCAGAGGCATTGTATGCAGAAGAGGACGTCCGCAAACACAACAGAAAGGAAGGAGAGGTAGATCTCTATCAAAAGGAAGACTTGGTAAAGATGAATGTGCCTTTTGTCATGAGAAAGGCCATTGGAAGAAAAATTGTCCAATTTGCAAAAGAAAGGAAAAGTCATGCAATCGATGCATGTGTAGCCGAAAGTAATTCAAATTGATTTTGCATTGGTTGGTTCGTCAACAAGATCTCATCCTGGTGATTGGATTTTTGATTCAAAGATGTACTTTCCATATGTCTCCTAACAAGGAGTGGTTCTTTAACTTTGAAGAACTAGACGGTGGAGTTGTTTTCATGGGTAATGATTATCCATGCAAAGTTTTGGGAATCGGTACAATTCGTTTGAAGAATCAAGATGGCTCAACCAGGGTCTTGACGGATGTTCATTATGTTCGGATATGAAGAAGAATCTCATTCTTTGTGGGAGTCTTAGAATCAAAAGGGTTCACTGTGACCATACAAAATCGGGCATTGAACGTTACTTCTGGAGTACTTGTGCCGATGAAAGGTGTTCGAAAGAATAACTTGTACTACTACCTTCGTAGTACGGTTATTGAGGACAAAGATCGGACGGTTGAGAAGATGAAAGAGATTTAGAAACTACCAAGTTGTGGCATATGCGTTTGGGACATCTTTGGTGAAAAAGCTTTGCAAATTCTAGTAAAGCAAGGCCTGTTAAAAGGTGCAAGAACCTAAGAAGATGGAATTGTGAGCATTGTGTATTGGGAAGCGTAAAAGAGTAAGCTTTGGCACGCTTCTCCATAATACAAAAGGCATTTTGGATTACATCCATACTGATGTATGGGGGCCAACAAGAACTCCATCAATGAGTGGCAAACATTATTATGTCACTTTCGTTGATGACTTCTCCAGAAGGGTTTGGGTGTATCTCATGAAAAAGAAGGATGAAGTGTTGGGGATTTTTCTCAAGTGGAAGAAGATGATCGAGACTCAGACTAGTAAAAAGACTGCCGCGTCTGAGGTCTGATAATGGCACTGAGTACACAAACGATCCATTTATGAAAGTTTGTGAAGAAGAAGGAATAGTGCGACACTTCACTATTCGAAAAACACCACAACAAAACGGAGTTGCAGAACGTATGAACCGGACTTTGTTGGAGAAGGTTCGATGTATGTTGTCAAATGCTGGTTTAGGCAAGCAGTATTGGGCTGAGGCAGTGACGTATGCATGTCATCTCGTCAACCGTTTACCATCGTCTGCTCTTGAAGGCAAAACGCCTATGGAGGTATGGTCTGGAAAACCTGCTAGAGATTACGATTTCTTACATGTGTTTGGTTCAATTGCATACTACCATGTAATGGAATCAAAGTTGGACCCAAGAGCCAAGAAAGCCATTTTTTTGGGGATCCCTACTGGTTCTAAAGGATATCGACTATGGTGTCTTGAAACAAAAAAAAATAATCTTTAGCAGAGATGTTACCTTTGATGAATCTGCCTTGTTGCAAAAGGTAACTAAGAAGATTGATGGCACTTTAGAGCAGGTGGAGCAAACTCCAAAACAAGTGGAGTTTGAAAGCAAAATTGTTAATCCAGTTAGTGAAGATAAGACAGAAGCTGATCCTCCATTGACAGTAGCTGATCCTCCATTGACAGAAGATGAATCAGATGAAGAGGTTTTAACCCAAGAACCTCCACAGCAACAAGAAGAAACTGCAGATGATAGGCCACGACGACAAAATGTCAAGGTACCTGCTCGATACAAGGATTTTGAAGACCTACTTTCCGGTTTAAGAATACAGTGGCCTGTGCACTTTCAGTTGTGCATGATGATATTCCTTCCATATATAAAGAAGCAATCAGAAGCCCTGAAGTTGAAAGATGGAAGGAAGCCATGGATGAAGAACTTCTGTCTCTTCAGAAGAATAAAACATGGAAGTTGACACAACTACCTAAGGGCAAGAAGGCAATTGGATGTAAATGGGTGTATGCAAAGAAAGATGGATTTCCTAACAAAGATGGTATTCGCTACAAGGCAAGGTTGGTAGCTAAGGGCTACGCTCAGAAGGAGGGAATCGATTATAATGAGGTATTTTCTCCAGTTGTAAAACATTCCTCCATTAGAATTTTGTTGGCCTTGGTAGCACAATTTGATTTGGAACTAGTTCAACTTGATGTGAAAACCGCGTTTCTACACGGTGACTTAGAAGAGGAAATCTATATGTCTCAGCCAGAAGGGTTTAATGTTGCTGGTAAAGAGAATTGGGTTTGTAAGTTGAACAAATCATTGTATGGATTGAAGCAATCTCTCGAGCTGAGTGGTACAAACGATTTGATCAGTTTATGTTGCAACAGTATACACCGAAGCACACATGATCATTGTGTGTATTTTAAGCTACAAAATGAGTCTTTCATTTACCTTCTATCAGACGTCGATGATATGTTGATCAGATCGAAGAGCTGCTGAAATTGAGAAATTGAAGGCTCAACTAAGTCGAGTTCGAAATGAAAGATTTGGGAGAAGCCAAGAAGATTCTCGGTATGGAGATAAGCGAGAGACAGGAAGAAGGGAAGCTTAGTTTGACCCGAGTCAATATTTGAAGAGGTACTACAACGGTTTGGTATGAATGAACAGACAAAACCTCGTAAGTACTCCGCTAGTTCCTCAATTCAAGCTTAGTGCTCAATTATCTCCTAAAAATGATGCGGAACGAGAATATATGGCAAAGGTACCATATGCAAATGCGGTTGGTAGCTTGATGTATGCAATGGTGTACAAGACCGACATTTCACATGCGGTTGGTCTTGTAAGCAGTACATGCATGATCCCGGTAAAGGACATTGGTTGGTGTGAAATGGATTCTACGATATATTATAAATCTTGTAGATGTTGGTTTAGTATTTCACAGGATAATATTGTTGGTCAATGTGCGATCGGATATTGTGATTCCGACTATGCAGAGATTTAGATAAACGTCGATCAATGCGGTTATGTGTTTACTCTTGCTAGAGCACCGGATCAGTTGGAAGTCTACCTTGCATTCCACAATTGCTTTGTCTACTACAGAGGCAGAGTATATGGCGATTCTGAGAGTGTGAAGGAAGCTATTTGGTTACGAGGTTTGCTTGAAGACTTGGGAGTTGGTCAAAAACATATTAAGGTGTTTTGTGATAGTCAAAGTCTTTATTCATTTAGCAAAGAACCAAGTCTACCATGCACGTACAAAGCACATTGACGTTCGTTATCATTTCGATGCGAGAGATTATTGAAGAAGGTGGAGTACTAGTTCGGAAGATTAGTACGACGAGAGAATCCTATGAGATATGATGACGAGGTGGTAACAGCAATCAAGTTCAAACATTGTCTGGACTTGATTAACATCCTGCAAATCTAAATTGGCACTGGCGTCGTTGATCTAGTAATTGAAGAAATCATTTAATATTATTAAGTCGCTAAGGTGGAGATTTGTTATATAGCTCCTTAGTGAGCAAATTAGAAAAGTCCCACATTGGTTAGGAATGAAGATGAGTGTTGGATTTGGGGCTATAAATAAAGCCTTCCTTCACCATTTGAAATCATCCCAAAATTTGTAAATCTTCCTCTCTTTTGTAAGGGTAATTGATTAGCTCAATTTTGCCCAATTAGTTGTAATTTTGGAGTTCATCCATTTGGAGATAGTGGAAGTGGTCAACGACGCCCGAGGACCTAGGTAACATTTGTACCGAACCTCGTTAAATTTCTGGTGTTATTATTTTTCTGCTTTAATATTTCTGTTTTAGTTTATTTTAGCATTATATTTCCAATAACATTATTTTGTCGGGTTAGTTTGAGTTCTATTCATTTAAATCATAAGTGAATAATTACTACTTAGAATAGGGAAAATATACCCGATTTTCCCAACACTTTACAACCAACATTGAAAAAAAGAAAGGAAAAGAAAAAAACATCTGAGCCAGATTGGGTCAACTAAGCTTCGTACAATAAATAAATAAATAAAGCAATATTCTAAATATTCTTAAAAAATCATATAAGAATATGTTAGTTGCGACCTACCGCTCCCCCTTGGGTGAATTGGTTCAGTTAGCAGGAATTGGGGTTCTCGGACTAGGAAGGCCCATATATGAAAGCCTTGGTGATAATCTAACCTTTGGGCTGGGCCTTGGAGAAGGAATTGGGCCATAATTACATAGACCGACACGTGGAGATAGATTAACTTGTTCCAACGCTCTTGATTGTAACTCAACTGGGTAGTCTCGTACACACCCAATTCGTGGTCCAGTACTAGTTGTCCACTTGCAAGACAACCTCCTGGTAAAGTCAAAAACTGGTGGTCGTTTCTCATTGGCAGCATCCACCTTCTTATTTTCTTCTTGAAGAACGGTTGTGATTGTACTCTTTTTAGCCATGCCTTCTACTTCAGTTGTATTTCCACCATCCGATTGCTTATTAGAACTTATTAGTTCTGATCTTGATTCGTTGTTTATAACTCTAAACGAGTCGTAGTCATCGTCAACAGCACATTTCTGTAGAAAAATAATAAAAAGGTTAGTTAAAAGAAAAAAAGACGGTTGACATTGATAATAAAAAGGTTATTAAGAAAATTGCTAAACATTTTAAATTGTATGCTAATTTCTTTTATAGAAAATTTTCATAAAAATGACGACTATAAATTAATATATGTATTTAATTAATTAGAGTTTAATATTGAACGAATTTAATTAAATAAATTTAAATTCAAACGATTTATCTAAAAATTTTAAATTAAAGATTTTGTATAATAAAAGTATAACAATTAGACATAAAAAAAACAAAAAAAACTTAACATAACTTGTTAAGTTTTGAGTGTGATCATATCATATTACTTGCTAGAATGAAATTATGTATATTATCAATGTCTAATTTCAAATGGAAAAACAATTAAATTAATAATATTAATATACCTTGACATTTGAGAGATCCACGTGATACTCTTCAAGGAAGGTAATGAATTCCCTGAAATTCTCTTCTGTCGGGTGATAATGACCACTATAAGGCCAAATAGCCTGAAAATATTTGCAAAAAGTTAAATAATCATATGCTAATTCTGTAAAATAATAATTAAATAAATAAATAAAGAAACCATTGCTTTTGCATATTTAATGAAGTTTCTACGTGCGAATAAGTTTGTACCTCAAGAATCCCATGATGGGCAACTAATCTTCCAGCTGCTGTAATGGCAGCTCCTGCTAGAAAACTAGAGTGTTGAAATGAACCCTTCTTCTTCTGACCGACATACAGAGCCCTTGTGGTGCTCAGAACAAATATCCATTTGGAGCCTTCAATTGTGTCCACAAGTATCCCACTTTCTCTGAAAATCAACTTTCCATTTTCCACTACTACTTCATATGCTTCCCTTTCTTTCTGAATTGGCACAACAAATAAAGACCACTCTATTAATATTTAATGCATTTCATAAGCATAGTTATGAACATCCAAATGAATTTGTGGAATGTTGACTTACTGGTCCAAGATATGTGATGCATTGATGTTGTAGAACAGTTCTAAGACATTTCTCTAAATTTATCTCTTTTCCGTCTCCAACATCCAACCTAATTCATTTCACAAATGAGGATTAGTTTCTTTATCTATCACAAAATTTTAAATTTTAAATTTTTAATTCCTTAGTTTTAGAATTAAATTTTCAATTTTCAATTTTAAAAATTAAAAATTAAAAATTGGATATTATTTATTTGATAATCAATTTATAATTTATAATTTTTAACTTTTGAAGCTGTAATGTTCAATTTTGAACTTAATTTTGATAATTTTTCATCAAAATTTAAATTTTTAGTTATTTTGAGTAAGTTCGCTATCATTGAAAATTAGATTATTAATTTTTAGTGTTAAGAAATAAAAAAAAATTGAAATTTTTAAATTTCAAAATTTGGTCAAATTCTAAAAATGAATTTTAAAATTTAGAAAATAGAAATTGAAAAAGAGTTATCAAAATTCCAAAAAAAATTAAATTAAAAAGTTAAATTGAGAATTAGGAATTTAAAATGATTTTCAAAAACGTACTAACAAAATTGGTATTAGAAAACTAAAATGAAGTAATCAACTCACCAGTAGAAGAAAGGTTGAGTGCTCTCACTTTCAAACCAGATATCATAGTATAAATGCAAATTGTGCCCATATCGATGTCGTGGATCAATCTGTACAAAACACAAATCAATTAGCTAAATAAATTATTATATAGATTATTGTTAAGCTAAATGCAACATGAAGATTAATTCTACAAAATAGTATACGCTTTAATATTAACTTACAGCTTCAAGCCAATGTTGTAAGGCTAATTTTTGAGCCTTGTCATTCTTGGACAAACCCTTTCCGACCTTTGCTGCTCTAGTCCTAGCCCTTGCCCATCTTGAAATAGCAGTTTCTGGTTTGTCATTATTAAAGAATGAAACTGAACTTCGCTTAAGAGCTGCAAAATCTAATGCCTTCCACCTACATTTCGAAGAAGCATGTCAATCATTCAAAAGCCAAATCACCTTAAGAAAAATTATGTATCTGTTATGATTCTGCTTCTATTAAAAATGGTTTCAACCAAAAACAAATTTAGTAGAAAGTGCTTTTAGGAATAAACAAGTCAAAAAGCTCAAAATATGCTTTCTAATCCTCAAAGTACTTTTTCAGATTTGGTATTAAAGTGCTTTTTTTTTAATATATAAAGCGTTTATATAAGATTTTAAAAACAAAAGAGATTATAATCCACAAAGATATAATAAAAAGTACATATAAAGTCATTTTAAATTGGTGCATTTTAATCACTTTAAAGTTACATTTATGTATATTTTAATCATTTTAGTCTAATTTTATTTCCATTATTTTTTAAAATATTTTGAGATATTTTTTTATTCAACTCGAATAAACTTAATTTTTTTTTAAAAACAAAAATCCAAAAAACCAAGTCAAAAATGAGTAAGTATCTAAAAATACAACACCAACGTGTATTAATTTTAAGAAATAGAAATAATGTTTTAAATTTATAGAAATAAAATAATCAAAGTATCATGCTACAAAGGTGCACATATGGTCACTGATGCTATGAGACCATAAAGAAACTAACCAGAGTTCCTCAACAACCACAGCACAATCAGCTAGATTTCTTCTAGTTCTGTAACTTTTGTACACTTTCTGAAGCTTAGTTGCAGCTGCATCAAGCTCACCCTTTGGTCTTGGAGAAAAAAAGAATGCAGGTTCAGGTAGAGAAAGTGGGGGTATTGGTTTATGCTTCAATTCATTTGCACTTCTCACAGTATTTGAGCAAATTCTTTCAGCATCTTGAACAAGACTCTTGAATGAAATATTTGTTTCAAGCATAACATTCTGAGGCTTGTGATCCTTCAAACGACTTGAAATATTAGTTTTTGTCTTTTCAGAGTCATTTGAAAGGGTCGTGGTTTCAGATTCTGCTCTCTTAAAGCTATGCGTTCTCAAAGTCACAGCTCCTGTTTTGGAACCGAAACTGATATCATGAAGCAAACTAGAGAAATTATGTTTCACACTCTCTTGCCAAGCTGAAACTAGTAACGAAAGTGAAAACCCCATTGATTCTGAAGAAGAAAAGCTCCCACCTAAAAAATACAATAAACAAATTCAAAATCCAGGGCTTCATATAGATAGATGATCAAGTTGAGTTCATATTGGAAATTAATCAAACAGGAAAGCTTCATTAAAATTTTCCCATGTTCTAAAACTTTCATTTCTTTTTTCTTATGCATAAACAAATAGCCAAACCCAAATTAGAATATTAAACAAAGCAAAGGATCATTACCTGTAATTGGTTTTAAGAAAACGCTCAATAGATGAATCTGACTTCATTAGTTTGCTCTCTTACTTATATAACTCTTAAAGAAACAAATTTTCTACAGCAACTTCAAATACGTGTCAGAAATTTGACTAAAGGAGAATGAAAGCAAAGTATTTGAATTGTCGAAAGATCAACTGAATACTTTTGAATTAGAAGGTGGAAAGTGGGTTTGATTTAGAACACATCAGTTTGTTGATTCAAACCCAAGAAAGGGGTTTGATAAATTCAAAGCTTGAAACTTTGAATTGTCTATAGGAATGTGAACATAGGCCTTGTAAAGGTTGTTTCCTTTAAGCCCAACAAGACAATACTAAATTCGAAAACAGAAGGAATGAATAAAGGGATAATAAGAGAGATCAAATAAACAAAAAATTAAAAAATAATATTCAGGATGTGGTCAAAAAATGTAAGCTTTGCCTGATTTCCATGAAAAAAACACACGAGTCGCTTTATAGAAGAACTTCCGTAAAACTAGATTTTATGTTTAATTAAGGACTTCTCAACAGTCAACAACTTTTGGGTCATGGCTTTGGTCCCGCACACGTCTCTTCAAGTTATTACTAGTTTCTTTGCTATCTTATTTGCTTTGGTTGTTATTATCTATACACTGAGCTCACAAATGATTCAAAACTCTATTCAGGAAAGTATCATAGCAATTCAATTGATTTTATCGTAACTTCATTTTTATCGGGTTTGACTCCGACTGATTGCATCAACTTTTTTTAAAATGTTTATGGTTGTTGTTAATAGAAATACTATGTTGGGTACTAATATAACTATTAAATTGTGGCGCAAAAAAACTATTAGTCCAAAAACACAAATATTTAACCCTTAGCCTTTAATTAACACACACGTACGTACGTGTATATATATATATATATATATATATATTATGTTGTTGCTGTGATGAAAATGCGACGCCGCTACAGCTAAAAACAAAAAGAAAAAATAGAAGCTGTGTGAGAAGGAGAGAAAACAGAGAGGAAGTTGCCGATAGAGAAGGGAGAAGGAGAGAAAACAGAGAGGAAGTTGCCGATATAGAAGGGAAAGGATGTTGAAAATCAACACCAACATAATAATTAAAAAAGTAGAGAAATAAATGAAGTAGTTGAAGTTTGTAGGAATAAATGAAGTAGTTGAAAGTTGTATAAATAAATGAAGTAGTTGAAGGTTGTAGAAATAAATGAAGTAGTTGAAGGTTGTAGAAAAGAGAAGTGTGTAGATAAGATTTGTGTGGTTAAGATTATTTCTTAATTTTATATTTGTGTGGTGTAGATTGCATGGTGAGGATTATAAATAGCCTATCTTGCATTTGGTTTCATCATCCCATCAAAAACAAATAAGTCTTTGTATTCTTAGTTTAAGTGTGAGTTGAGAGCTTTCTCTTTGAGTGTTTGTATTTCTCTTCAATTTGTGAGTTGCCTTTGAAAGGTGTTATAGTGAGTATAATACAAGTAGTTTGTTTACTTGTTTGGATCTAATATTAGAAAATTTAGAGTTGTGTATTCTAAATTTTACTCAACAATTGGTATCAGAGCGGGACGGTCAGGGATCGTTCTTAGTGGAGTTATCTTGAGTGAGGAGTTTGGTACTCTACAAGTTTATTAGTCAAGCTTGTTCGATATAGTCGAAGTATTGCCGACACGATGGGTGATGTTCAAGTAGTTGGAGGAATCAAGAAGCTCAACAACAAAAACTATAACACATGGGCAACATGTATGGAGTCTTACCTACAAGGTCAAGACTTGTGGGAGGTTGTTGGTGGTGATGAAGTTATACAACCAACAGTGGAAGATGCAAACGGCATCTTGCGAAAGTGGAAAATTAAAGCAGGCAAAACGATGTTTGCTTTGAAGACCACAGTTGAAGAAGAAATGTTGGAGCACATTCGGGATGCAAAAACACCAAAGGAAGCATGGGACACTCTTTTCAAAGAAGAATGATACAAGATTGCAACTTCTGGAGAATGAGTTACTATCGATGGCGCAACGCGACATGACGATTTCCCAATACTTTCACAAGGTAAAGTCGTTATGCCGCGAAATTTCAGAGTTAGATCCAAAAGCTCCCATTGGAGAAACGAGGATAAAGAGAATAATTATTCATGGTTTGAGACCCGAATATCGAGGGTTTGTTACTGTTATACAAAGATGGCCGACACAACCATCTCTTATTGAGTTTGAGAATTTATTGGCCGGTCAAGAAGCTATGGCTAAGCAAATGGGAGGAGTCTCACTGAAGGGTGAAGAAGAAGCACTCTACACTAGCAAAAGCAAAGACACTTTCAAGCGGTACAATGAAAATAGATATAAAAATGATGGCGACAAAGGAAAAATTCCTCAAGAAAAGGGAGGCTTTCTTCCAGGGGGAGCTTGGAAGAACCGCAATAACAATAGAAAATTTGACGGTGAATGTTACAATTGCGGTAAGATGGGTCACATGGCAAAAGATTGTTGGAGTAAGAAAAAGACTGTTGAAAGCAATACAGCTACTTCTAGTTCTAAGGAGCATAGCAAAGATGGTTGGATCTTGCCAAGCATTATTCGCATGAGGAAGAAGAATTGGCTCTTACTAGTGACAACATCAAAATAGATTGACTACAAGAATGATCGGATCGTAGATTCGGGTTGCTCAAATCATATGACAGGTGATAAAATCAGAAGTTGGAAAACATATCAAAGTACAAGCGAGGTCGTAGAAGGCGATAAATGGTACCGATAACTCAAGGTTACCGATAGCCACATCAAGAAGACGATAGTTACACCTCGATATAGTACTAACCAAGTACCACTTCAAGATGTTTATCATGTCCCCAGGAATGAAGAAAAATTTGCTATCTATGGCTCGGCTTAACATCATCGTGCCACTATGTCTTGTTTGATCCTCAAGATGCGAAGGTGTATCGTGATCTCAAAATCTCGTAAACACCAACAAACGGAGGGCAACGATTGGAATCATTTCATGTAATGTCAAGAGAATCGTGATATGTAGACAAGATAAGAAGAAATGAGACAAAGATCTACGGTATACGCGGTTAGGTCACGTTAGCTATTCCAAGCTGTGTGAAGAAGTCGACGCTTAGCGGCTTCCTCAATTAGACGCAGTAACGCACACCGCCTGGTGTACGATGCCAATACGGTAAAGCTCATCAATTGCCATATGAGGAATCAAAGTTTAAAGCAAAAGAACCATTAGAGTTAGTTCACCTCACGTGTATTCTATTCCGTTAAGCAACCATCAATTGGCGGTGATGCGATACATGGTGACATTTATTGATGACTTCAGGTATGTGTGGATTTTCTTTATGAAGAAAAATCCGACGTGATTCTTTGCAGAGTCAACTCAAGGGAGAAGTTGGAAAGAAGATCCGATGCTCGCTACGCATAACGGCAGGGAGAATATAGCTCAAGCGTAGTTCTCTTAATACCAAGGGAATGTCGCACGTCATCGCGACACTCGCTAACACGCCACAACAAAATGGTGTAGCGAGAGAAAGAACCGGCTATCTTGCTAAAATTTGCCTGAGTATGCTACATGAAAAGAATGTACTGGGAGGTTTTTGGGTCAATCGATGAGACCGGCAGCCTTTGTGATCACCGCATTTCCTCAACCAAGGTTAGAATTTGTTTCAATTCGAGAAACTATGGAATATTAAACCTACGCTAGCTACTTTCGAGTATTTGGTCATGGTGTTATGTATTTGTTCTCGATCATTTACTGAGCAAATTTGACAAGAAAGTTGTTAGATGTATCTTTGTGGGATACGATAGCCGAGAGAAAAGCGGTGGAAATGTTGTGATCCAACGAAGGGAAGATGCTACACTTCAAGAGATGCTCACGAAGCATCTTCGTGGTCATCGTGAGAAGGAAGCATTGCTAGACTCAAGAGAATTTGGAGATAAGCTGCAACAAAAGATGGAGGAGCATACTATTCAATTCCAACCAAGTTTAGATGAATCCAAAGATCCAAACGATGATGGTGCCGAACAAAGAGTAACTCCAAATCCTCGCAAACCGGCATATATCAACAACTAAATGGTTAAGACGGGCCTAGTGAAATAGACAAATCCACTCCACAATCTCAACTCCGTAGTCAATAAGAACACGAAGGCCAAATCCCAAATACGCCAATGCAGCCCATAATTGAAGCAATAGAACCCGAGACGTTTGAAGAAGCATCACAAAGATATGAGTGCACAGTAGAGCTATGAAAGAAGAGATCGATGCACTTCAAGAAAATCAAACTTGGGATCCGGGTGAAAGCTGAAGATGTGAAACCCATATCCTACAAACGGGTTTACAAAATAAAGCTAGAAACTGCATGGGTCAATCGAGAGGTACAAGGCACGATTGGTAGCTCGTGGTTTCTCTCAACAACGGTATGACTAGACTATGATGAAACGTTTAGTCCGGGGCAAAACTTACAATCGTTCGAGTCCTACTTGCACTCGTAGCCAACAAAGATTGGAAGTTATGGCGATGGATGTGAAGAATGCTTTTCTTCACGAGAGTTGGATCGGAGATCTACATGATCTAACCAATGGGTTTTGAGCCAAGATCATCCCGAATACGTGTGTAAGTCGCGAAAAACACTCTACGGATTGAAACAAGCACTCAGGTACGGTATGATAAGATTGTCAATTTCTAACACAAAGTGGTTATTCAAGAACACCTGCAGATTCGGCTTGTTTGTTAAAAGCCAATGAAGGAAAGCTAGCTATTGTAGTATACGTGGATGACTTAATCATAACCTAGCGATGATGAGGCGAAATTCTTCAACTAAGGACAATTTATTACCCATTTCAGATGAAAGAACTTGGCCACCAAGCACTTCCTTGGCTTTGAGGTTGATCAGACATCAAGAAGGAATATTTCTTTGTCACAGAAAAATATTCCAAAGATTTAATAAAGTGATTCTAATGCTTGAATGCAAACCAATTTCAACACCGACGCGAGTTAAATACCAACATGTGCACATGAAAGAAAAGATTTGGAAGATGAAACAATGTATCGAAAATTGATAAAAAGTAGCTTGATCTACTTAACCTTAACCTGGCCCACCGACATTTCTTATGCGCTAGTGTAATGAGTCGGTACATGCAAAATCCAAAGAAGCCACATTTAGGCAGTTCGAAGAATATCGAGATATGTGAAGAGTACAATCGACTACGGTCTTTTATATAAGAAATGGGAGACAATAAGTTAGGTTATCAGCGATGCCGACTATGTAGAGTGTGACACCAGGAGATCAACAATCGTGGTATGTGTTTAAGCTTGGTTTTGGAACAATTTCTTGGTGTAGCAAGAGATAAATGCGACAGGTATCATTATCAACCACCGAAGTTCGAGTATCGAGCAACTAATGGCAACAAGAGTTGTGGTTGATACAACTAATGAATAATCTATATCGCCAAAGTAGATTACGCAATACCATTGTCAGTGACAATCAATCGACAATTGCGTTATAGAATCCGGTCTTCATGCAAGAACTAAGCATGTTGAAGTACACTATCACTTTATCGCAGAAAAGGTTCTCAAGAAGAAATTGAAATGAGGCAAATCAAGACGTATGATCAAGTTGCGGACTTGTTCACAAAACATAAGCGTTAGCCTGAAGTTCGAAATGTTTCGGCCGTCACTTAACACAAGAAAATATTGGTAGAGTTGGTGTTGAAAATCAACACCAACATAATAATTGAAGAAGTAGACAAATAAATGAAGTACTTGAAGGTTGTAGGAATAAATGAAGTAGTTGAAAGTTGTAGAAATAAATGAAGTATTTGAAGGTTGTAGAAATAAATGAAGTAGTCAAGGTTGTAGAAATAAATGAAGTAGTCAAGGTTGTAGAAAAAGAGAGTGTGTAGATAAGATTTGGCGTGGCTAGGATTATTTCTTAAATTTATATTTGTGTGGTGTAGATTGTACGCGAGGACTATAAATAGCCTACCTTGCATTTGGTTTCATCATTCCATCAAAAACAAACAAGCCTTTCTATTCTTAGTTTGAGTGTGAAGTTGAGAGCTTTCGAAAGTGTTTGTATTTCTCTTCAATTTGTGAGTTGCCTTTGAAAGGTGTTATAGTGAGTATAATACAAATAGTTTGTTTACTTGTTTGGATCTAATATTAGAAAATTTAGAGTTGTGTATTCTAAATTTTACTCAACAAAGGAAACTGCATTGGGAGAAATAAGACTAGTCGTTCGTTTGCTTGCTTTGCTATAGCCTCCCAGCTCTTCCTCACACCTCGTTGAAATTTGAAGTAAAAGGTACTAATATAAATTATTTATTTGATAATATTTGATTAAATAATAAATTTGTTAATTTATTTTGATATATATTATTAGTAAATTAAAAAAAATTATTTTCTAAATATATTTATGTTTTGTTATATTTTGTAAAACTCATTGAATATTAATATTTGTATCTCTATTTAATTATTAGTGAATTTTTTTCGATACGTCATCGTTAGTGGAGTAGATTTTTTATATTGAAAAATTGAATCAATTTAAATTATTGTGTATCATTTTTTTTCTCATTATTTATTATTTTTCTGTTACTTATAATTATATATTTATACAATCAAATTAAATCTAAATTTTATTTTTATTAGTACTAATTTATAACAATAATTTTTTCATTTTACTTAAAAAATTCCACTTCATGTTTTGTTAGAAGTATTGTTCATAAAGAATTATTGAATTGATATTATTTCTTTGTGTAGCTTAATCTTTCTATCGAAAAAGAAGAAAAAATAATGTGGAATGCATGTTCAACCCGACAAAGTTTAGTAGTGAATTGTGTAGTTGAGGGGGCAAAATGGTCTCCATTGTATCATTGCAATGTTTGAAAGGTTTTGAAATACTTTGAAATGTTATCTTTCTATTAATATATTAGAATTTTGTATTTTTTTCTTAGTTTCTTTCTTGTTGGGATGGTTATTTGACGTGATGATATGATAGTAGATTTTTGATATTTTCATTCTATTTATTATAATAGACCTTAATAAGGACTTACATATGATATCTAATAAATATGATTACTCTAAAAATATGTTAATAAGAAAACATATATATTGGATCAGTTTTATGTGAGGTTTCAAATAAACCACATGGTCTTATTCGTAGTCATAAATCTACCCGTAGTCTTAAACCTACTCTTAACCAAAGATTTTCTAGTAATAAAAGAAACCTGACGTTATAAGGGGAGAAAGAATTATGATTCCTTTTCTTTTAATAATCGATTTTATTCCATCAGATTATTCCGTCCAACTAAACACACAAAATAAAAAAATTAATTCTAATTTTTTTTCATTCCCTCTGACCAAACATGGGGTAAGATAATTGATATTTCATCCATCAAAATTAACTAAATATATACCAAATTTGATTAATATTATTATTATACAAATATGATATGTTAATGTTATATGTATGATTTTTATTTTTAAAGTGTTCTAAAATTATATTAACAAACTAATAAATTAGTTAAAATATTAACAAACGAATTAAGTATTAATTACTTAATTCTTATAAATAAATATTAAATTCAATGATTTACCATCTGCACACTTTTTAACAAATTCAACAAATATCTTGTTTTTTTTTATTTAAAAAAAAGTGTTCTAAAATTATATTAGCAAACTAATAAACTTGTTAAAATATTAACAAAAGAATAAAGTATTAATTACTTAACTCTTATAAATAAATATTAAATTCAACGAAAGGCATTTAGTATCTATATACTTTTTAACAAATTCAACAAATATCGAACAATATATATATCGAAGAAGAAGAAGAAGATAGTTTAGATTCCTTCATTGGTTTGGGGTTAGTGTGGGGAGGGAGATGGTGAATATTAGGTTGAGTGAAAATTAAGCTTTTTTACCTGCTCATTGGGTATCAAGTAAAAAATAACCTATTAATAAAATTTGACACAAAACTATCAGTTTTTAAACTATGACACCTCAAACAGCTTTTTATAGACAAATTCCCAAGATAATAGTGTAATATTTTTAAATAAGCTTAAATATTATTATCATTAAGATTAATATTTTAAACTTGAAAGAATCATTATTATTATGAATTTTTATATAGTAATTCTTACACGATAAATGCCACAAAAAAAATCTAATATAAGTCTTTACAAAAACATACATATGTCCCATAAAAACGAACAAAAATATAAGAAAATAGATTAAAAATATAAATTATTTATAAAAAAGATGATATTAGCATAAAAATAAAAAGTGTTTAATATTAATTAAAAAAATATTATTATAATATTTATAAACAAATTTATACAATATCATTAATTAATCTTTTAAAATTAAATAGTAGCGTGTTGATTATGAAATTTCTTTGATATTCACATGGTAGAGCGAATCAAAGCAAGTATCCATTATAAAACTGTGGCTACGCCATGTCCAGCTTGTCATACCTATCGACTATCGTATTAACCAGCCGCCACGCTTTATCTCTCATCTTCTTTACATTATTCCTCTTTTCTCCGCCTTCGCCTTTCGTTTCCAACGATTTGCTTAGACTGCATTCATCAATCGACGATCGCATGCGAAACCGACTAGAATCTATTTCAATCAGGTAATTAATACTATTTCATTACGGTTTACCATTGTTGATGTTAATTTGCAATTCCTTCTTCAACTTTATTATGATCATATTGAAGGGTCGAAATGGGTTTTGTTTGTTAGGATTTGAGTTTTGATAAACGAAAATCTAATATATCCTATACATGGGTTTCTTTTTGACGGTCTTCTATTTTTTTATAAACTATACATTTTCAACATTTTCAAGGCAGCAAAACTAATTATTTGCATTTTGTTAATAGATAACATCGTTTTTATTCATGTTACTGAATGAATTATTAACTGTGACTTACATTTTGGGAAGAATTATCAAATATGTTGGTTATTCATGAATAGGTTTTTTCAGTATTTTTATAGTTAACGAAAAATATAAGATTTAATTTTTATGACATAATTACTTATAAATCGAGTTTATTTTTTAACACACATAAATTTAGCTAGCTTATGTTTTTTTTGAATATTTGACAAAAATAAACATATAATTCTTTTTTATTTTTAAAAATTAATTAAAACTATGTTAAATAACTGAATCATTTATACATAATTATATAAATATAATATAAAGATGTCAAATATAAGTGTTTTTTTTTGCATTAGAGAGATAAATTAAATTAGACTTATAACGTGTTTAGTTTGAACATACATGAGTTTGAACCAAAAAACTAGAAAGAAATGTATTCGAGTTTAATTCATTTAAATTTTATATAATTTAAATTCAATTTATATTATTTTTAAATAAATTAAGATTATTAAATTATATTTATATTTTTAAATATATATATATATTGTTAAACAATAAAAAAAATTAAATGTATTTTTAGTAATAGCATTATAATAATAATTATTTTTTTTAAAAATACTTTATTCAATGAGATCTCAAGCTATTTATAAATTTAGTGAATAGGACTTTTTCAAACTCGTTAACTTCTGAATAAACTGAGCTGGATAATTCATTTAATAAAAGCACCCAAATAACCAAATTATTATTTGAAATAATTACATAGCAAAGAAAGAGGAGAAGATATTATTGATATGGATATCAACGGGTTCACACATACAACTGAATTAATCTTTTATTATATTCACAGATATGTAACTATAATATAACAAACTGTTACAGAGCACACAAATTCATTTGAAATTACGGAGCAAAAGACGAAGCAATTAATGAGCCACAGTGAAAAAATGGTTTCGGTTGGTCATCACAAAGAAACTCATGGAATGCGAGATGATATTACTGAGAATACCCCACTAGATGATATCAAAGCTCCAAATGTATTTGAAAGAGTAAAGGAGGAGGTTGAAGCTATAATCTACGCTGTTCATCCCAAGAAGTCTCCTACCCATGAAAGGTCTGAATTCAGTATCTCATCAACTTCTTGTCAAAATTGTGAAGCTAAAATTAGAAATTTGTTTGTAGATGGATTAAAGTCTCTTTACATTTTTCATAACATATATTTGCAGGAATGGAGTTAACAAGGATGAGTTAGAACAAGAGAAACTAAATTCTCCATCAGGTATGAGTTACTCAATGAAATTGAAAATGTTATTTTTAAGTGTGACTTTGAGGAATGTTATACGAGCTAATATGTATATGGCCACTTTTGAAGTAAGGAACGATTGTTCTTCATAATGTTTAAAAATATTACAGTGGACAGGAATTGTAGTTTTGCGCTGATTGTTTCCACATTGATTTGATTGTCTGCTATGTTATTCCTGCATTATAGGCTTTCCTAGTCACTCTGATCTTAGTTTCATGTTTTTTGAAAGGGAAATAAGAAATTCTATTCGTATGACCGATGTGACAAACAATAAGGACAGAATGAACTTTTTTTTTTTTAAATCTATCATTTTCAGCCATTTCAGTTGTTATCGCACAACTTGAAATGAAAAAAAAATAAAATTAAATCATACTCTAATCTTCAACTGTGATGGGTCCAGGGAAATAAGCTATAACATATTCGCTTCTCACTAATCTTATTTTTTAACATGGACATGTCACTTGTATTTTTTATTAATGTAGGTTTATCTTAGAATAAAAATGAATATAATTTCAGTTTGATTCAAACTTTTAATTTGAATTAGAGAGGAAAACTTATATAATTATGGTTATTTCTACACGAAATGTTTGAAGCTCTTATTAATTAGTCTCTCACTATATTTCTCTATAATTTTCTCCTCCAGAACAGAACGGAAGAACACCAAAATTTATCAAAAATGCTGAGGAAAAGATTGAAAAGATAATGTCTCCACGCCATCATCATAAAGAGACACATGGAGTTAGTGATGACATTGACGAGAATACCTCCATCGATGAGATTAAAGGTCCAAATATTTTTGAAAGAGCAAAAGAAGAAATAGAGGCAGTTATACAAACAGTTATTCCTAACAAAAGACAAAATTAGAGAGACTCCGTTTTTTCATCGAAATGGTGCGTTGCGTTGTTCTGAGAATATAAAATGCAAGTTTGGATTTTTATCATTGCATAAATTGTCTATGTTAGCTGGTGCTTAATAATTGAATGATTTGAAATTGTGGATTGTCCTTTGTTTATTTGTGTGAATCAGATTAGGTTTGTTGAAGAGAAAGACACTTGACAAAAACCCGAAGGGATTTGTCCATTGCACAGTCTACTAACTGCATCACTATTTGTTCAATGTTCCTCGCAAAATCTGTATCACTATTCATTTTCTTGAAGAAAAAATAAATAAAATAAAGTTGCAATTTCTGGTTCAATAAACATTATTAACATAGCAATTAAATATAACTAAATACAGGTTTTTGGATTAATAATTTAACTTCTAAAAAGTTAAAAGTTGTGATTTGGTAACTTATTGATCGATTTAAAAAAAATTAGTATAATGATTATAATAAAAATATATTAATTTTTTAATTAAACAGAATAAAGATATTAATTTTATAAAATTTTAAATAATTAAAAATAAACACGTGTATAGATAGAGACAATTTTTGATATAACTGTCTTCAAATCAAATTATAAAATTTATATTCGAAATCGTCTAAAAATCATTACAATTTTAAGACGAATTTTTATTTGTCGATAACGGTTATTAAAAAATATAAAAAATAATTATTTTTTTAAATTTTTAAAATTTTTTATATATAATTTAATTTAATAAATATATAAATTAATTATCAGTATAACTTAAAGTTATTTTTTTGTGTACATTCCTATACCTAAGTATAAAAAATGACAATTTTGATATTTTGAAAATTTAAATTAAAAAAATATAAAACACGACAAATCCCCATCCGCGACCCCAACTCCCACTCTCGTTGCACCTTCACCCTTTCCCCAGCCGCGAACGCCCCCACCCCACTCACGTTTTTAGTTTCTTATTTTTAATTCAAATTTTTAAAATGTTAAAATTGCTCAAAAAAAATACCTGTGTCAATGAATATGACCTTTTGGACTTTTATGAAACTTTTATGAAGCTAGTCTCTTCATTTTGCTTAATTAATAAATTATTATATTAAATTGTATCTTTAGTAAAATTATGTCACCATTTATGCACTATACCAGTAAGTTTCCACTACAGGTGATAGAAATGAAATTGTAAATTTTATGTGATTAGTAATTACATGTATTGCCACTTAAATGAGAGTAGTATTTTATTACAATATTTTTTCTGCATAAATAATTAAATTATTTAATTGGTTTTACTTTTTTAATTATTTATGTAAAAAAATTTAAGTTTATTTTCGTAGAACACTGATACTAAAAAATATATATTTTTATACGTTATAAAAAAAATATTTTTTCTTAACAAGAATTAAAAATTAAAATTTATATATAAAAAAAATTATATCATATAATTAAACCATATTTTTTAATATAAAAGATAATAACTTATTTTAAGTGTAAGATGTAAGAATAAAATTTAAAACTTAAACTCTTAATAAAATTACAATCTTATAAACCATATATATAATTACATGTGAACATATTATAATATTATAGTTAATTAATAAATAATTTTTTATTTTACCACAGACACAAATTTGACCATAGAAATGTTAATTTAGGTGGATCGTTCGTGTCAAAATTTTATGTTCAAATTAGACATTACAGATCATACATATTTTCAAGGTGTACAAAATGCATTGGAACTGATCCAACCCAACATACTCAAACTAATCTAAATTATTTATTTTGTTATTTTTATTTAAGGTTTATAAAATTTATAAAATTATTTTTTAATCTTTATCTAATTAGGTTTTAATTATCTTACTCACTCCCCTCCGCCTCTTTATTCTATTATTTTCTTCCTTAAGTTTTCATTTTTTTCGCTCACAGTCGGTTTCATTCCAATAAATAGAACCTAACTCTCAGTTCTTAACTACGATCACAAGATCCAATAACACCCTCCTCAATTCTCCTTATAGATCACAAGACCCAATAACACCCTTCTTTAACTCTCCTTAGTTTATCAAAAGTGTTATTCTTGAACACTAAATAAAAGTTAGTATTAATTAGTTTCAACTTTAATTTTAATTCAAAATCAATTCATATATACACCCCTCTAATAAGTCCTATTCAAATTTAATAAAACTTTGAGGGCGGTCGTATCAAACCAATTTACTTGAATTTTAATAGTGTTTGCATAAATTTATGTTGAGATATGCCAATGACGACAGCATTTTGAGGAAGCAAAGCAGCAGACGATCAAAACGACAATGATTCCTGCGTTTTCTCTTTTTAAGAGCAAATATAAATTCGGATCGGGTCCCAACCAAATGCTTTAATATTACAGATAAATGCGGTGAAATTTAGCAGAAAAAGAGAAAACGTAGGAGCTAAACCCAGAACCCTATAGCTACCGGTTGGGTGAATCTGAGATCTTCTTCCACCCAACTCTTCCGAGCTATCTCTTTGGGAAAACTACAGAAAAATGGTGGTGAGGATCCGATTAGCGCGGTTCGGATGCAAAAACAAACCATTTTATCGGATCATGGCTGCTGATAGTCGTTCTCCTAGAGATGGCAAGCATCTTGAGGTCTTGGGCTACTACAATCCATTGCCAGGTTCTATCTGTTATAAAAAAAATGTATTTAATTCTTTTTTTGGGTCAAAATTTATTTAATTCTTTGGTAGCTAATAAAATTGTAAATATTTTTATTTAGCACAATAAGGAATGATATTTCCATTAAACTGGTAAATAGTTTTTGGTTGTACAATTGAGATTGTTAATGGCTTTTATCTTTATTACAAACTAGTAATGATCCTCACTTTCAATTATACTCGTAAGCTTATATAAGAATTGCTTATTTTAATTGATTAGATAAATGGGAAGTACGTGGCCTAAGAATTGAGGAAAGATGAGAACTTTTGTTACTTCTACAGGTGAGGTTTCAACTGGATAGCGTGAATTTTTTGGGCAGCACCTATTCAGTTGAAAAATGAGACAACAAGGTCAATTTTGATAGATGCATAAAAGCAAATATTAGTACTTCTCTTAATAACTTAAATTTTTGGGAAAATTAGTATCCAACAATTTTTAACATGATACCAGAAAAGAAGGTCCTATATTTAAGGTTTAGTAACCCCATTTGTTGAATTGTAAGTGTTTGACATGCATGGTGTATAGTAACAATACTTGTGGGAGAATGATAAATGTATAAAAATAATGTTAATCCTTCTCCTAATAGCTTAAATTATTAGGAGAATTAGTTTCCTAACTATTTTTAACAAATTTGGTATTGAAAGCAGGGGATTATTTCTGAAGATAGATTGATAGAGCTAAAAATCACTTTTTTTTTAAGATCATATGGTAATTGTTCTTATTGAAACCTATGGGTTTAAAGGGGATGGAGTGAGTATTACACGCTTGCCTTTTCCAGTGTCAGTTTAATGCTCAATTATGAAAGAAACATATGGTGTTTTTATAACTTCACAAATTGTTGAGAAAATGTATGCTTAAAAAAATCCCTTAGATCATATTTGGTTCATAGAATGAAAACGTAATGAAAATAAGAATGAGAATAAGAATTGAATTTAATGGAAACAATATTATTATTATTATTTTTATTTTAGTAGTGCAATCTAAATAATGACAAATATTAAAATAAAATTTATAAATTATAAATGAAGCAAAATAAGAAAATAATATTTTTATTTTTTAATAAGATAAAATGAGAAAAAACAATAAATAATTATACAAATGTGTGAGAAAACTTGAACATTTCGGTGTTGTGGGAGGAATAAGCATTCTTACTACGATCGGAATACTTTACATTTTATTCCAGATTAACAGTCAAATTAAACATATGAATACTTTGAATCATTCTCATTACAATTCATAACACTATCAACCAAACTTGACCCAAGGAGAATCTGCTTATCCCCACTTGAATTTTTGAGAATCAGCTGAAGCGATAACTAGATTTTGGTTACTTCTTCCAATGTATCTCTTTTGCAGTTCATATCAATCTGTGATTTTTTTTTTCTTTCCTTCTTATTTATGGTTTTTGTGCAGGTCAAGATGGTGGGAAACGTATGGGTATAGATTTTGAAAGGATCAAGTAAGTGACCTACTTTATAGTATGAGTGCTTGAATTCTTGACATGATATATTTCCACTGTAATTTCTTAAGTCCAAATTGGCTGCTTTTGTTTCTTCTTTCTTTCTATATACATGTTCTTGCTCATTTCCACTGAAGTCTGAAGATATATATATTTGTATGTATACGAAACAGTGTTGTGATAGATTAGCATTCTATAAATATTTGCTTATAACTCAGTAGAAACTCACCAAGGGGTGTGAAAGAGGAAATAGGTGAAACAAAGGTATAGGCTGACTAGGAATCAGCATGGTTGTATATATTATGATCCATGTTGTCAGTTGTTATGATTGAAGAGTTCGATCAAGTTTTGTTTCATACTTTTGAGTTAAACATTAGATGAAGGTTGAAGGAAACATTTTTGGAATTAAAGTGCAATGGGATAGTCGGGGAGCAATTTCTGGTATTGTTGAGACGGAGAACACATGTGGTTCTAGAATAGTAGAATTTCAATTTGTGGAATAGCACGAACTTAGAATGGCACGGAGTAAGAGGCCTACAAGCTTACCTAACAATCTAGCAATTCATGCAATTCTTAAAACGTTTGTAGATTTGTGTTTTTCGACTTGTTAGGAAGAAACAAGTCGCAAGAGTTTCTCAAAATAGCCAATGTTTAAACTTTGAGTTTAAAACTTGAAGGGAGTTAGCAATCTTTTTATATTTTAATATAGTTCTGCTGTTTTTCTCCTTTTCTTTTCAGATATTGGCTTTCTGTGGGCGCTCAGCCTTCAGATCCTGTGCAGCGTATGCTATTTAGAGCAGGATTATTGCCCCCACCACCAATGGTGGCAATGGGACAGAAAGGAGGGCCACGTGATACACGTCCCGTAAATCCTTTGACTGGGTGTATCATGATTCCAGAAACACCAGGTCAACCCGATGAACGAAGAGACTCTGGAAGCAAAGAAAATGGCAGTAAAGATGGTGCAAGTACCCCATGAACCACTTTGTTAACCTTTTAAGTTGGACTTCTGAATTTTTGTCATCTGATTTAGGGTTAGGTGATTGGCAAGAATCTATATCCAGTATCGGATAACAGGACAAGCAGCATGGTATTGCTCTACTCTGAAAAATAACTAGCATCAGTTGAAGAATGAAGACAACAGCTTATTGATCAGAAATATTGGCACTTTAACACATTCAATGGAATATTAATGTCTGTCCATTAGTTACACATTCAATGAAATGTACTTAATTGAGTCTTTTGAAGAGTAAAGGGAGCGTATCCAATTATGATTTTAATATATTTTTAAAGAGTTTAGATTTCAATGGGTTTTAAGAATTTTTTTAGACTTTTAAAGACTCTTTAAAGAGTAATTAGAATTTTAATGGAATATATTTTATAGACTTTCATGGATTTTACGGTAGGAAAGAAATATTTAGAATTTTAGAGAGAAAAAATGGAAAATCCTTATAAATATATAGAAATCTCATGGTGTAAGACAAAGAGGAAAAATAAATATCATATGTATTTTTAAATGAAAACTCTATCAAAGTCCATAAAAATCCATAAAAATCCATAATTTTTTAAAATTCTTAAAAAATTATGATTTTTTAAATACATCTAGATTTTTAAAGACTTATATAAAATCTAAATTGAACATACCTATATTTTCATAAAATTTTTAAAGATTTTAATTGAATATATCTGAATTTTAAAATTACTTTAAAATCTTAATTGAAGAATCTTGCGAAGTGGTAGGTGAGGACGTCTGGTAGAAACCATAGAGGGAAAGAAATAAGGAAAAGAGATCACACACGGTAAAGGACAGAGGGGGACAAGAAGAATTAAGAACAAATCTTTGAAATTGTGTTAGGGAGTCGGAAACTTGGAAATGAGGCTTGGAATTTCTTCTCTTAGGGTTTGTTCTTTTTCTTTTTTGGCCCCCTCCCCCACATAAAGAAGAAACATCTTTGGTTTGGCCATAACAAATTTGTACAGAATATACATAGGGAAGGAGCAAGTTTGGTATTCTAATTAATAGTCTTTTTCAAATCTCCTACCTCAAAAAAAAAATATTTACTTTAGATAATTTTCGTTTCAAGTATTTAACAACTTACTATGAATTACAAGTTTAAAAATCAAGATATGCAACTTTCCATTCTTATCATATAAATTATCATAATGTATTTATTTCAAAATATAAAATTAATATAAATGATAATTGATTAAATTAAATAGATGAGAAAAATTATTTATGATATTTATATTACTTACACAAATATATGACTTATTGTATTAATATTAATATCAAAACATTAAAATGATTGTATTTTTTTAAAATAGTAAAGAAGTTAGTTTTTGATAAAATAAAATAAAATTGATATAATTTATTTTCCCTTATTTATTATGTGTGCATATTATGTAATTATTATTCTAAAAACGAATAAGCATTGTTTGTTAAAAACAAGCATTATTTTTTTGTAAAAGTAAATTATCACAAATCCAAAATATGTAATAATTGCAAATTTAAAATGTATACTATAGTCGGGTGTGTCTTGTAGGCGTGTACGAGGTAGAGTGGATTTAAAGGAGAACACGTTTGAGAGGAACTTTACCCCAATCTTCTTCCTCCGACCTCGACGCTGCTAGGGTTTTAGCTTTGGTTGGCTTCTTCCTCTACTCACCTCTTCTCTGTACCTCTCCACACACCAAGTCTCAATGAGTAACGACAAGGATAACTTCAGCATGTCTGATCTCACTTCTGGTACTTTCCTTCCTCTTCGAAACCCTAATTTTCTACTCTGTATTACGTATTACTGCTTCTTAAGTCTTGTTTACTAATCTGGTTTTGGTTTTTTTGCATAGCTCTAAACGATGAGGATCGAGCGGGACTTGTCAATGCTCTAAAGGTTAGTTATTTAATCTACTCTTTGCCTGTTACTGTCAAATTGTATTGAGTGGAAATGAAAATTATGCATTTTCTTGCTAGTTAAGAAGTTATTATTGATTGGCCTGGTAATTATAGCTTTAAAGCTTGGTATTTTGCAGAACAAGATACAAAGTTTGGCCGGCCAGCACTCTGATGTCCTTGAGAATCTATCTCCCACTGTCAGGAAGAGGGTTGAGTTCCTCCGGGAGATTCAGGTATTATTTATATTAATCTGTTAGTTTTTCTATGCTCTACTCTGATTTTCATGCTTCTAATTTTGACCGTTTACAATGCTCCGGTATATCATGGTTTAAAGCAACACTGTTTCCATAACATACAACTTTTTACGGATAGGCCTGATTTGAAACAATACCTTTTGTTGTGTTGAGTTCGACAGAATTTGATCTCCTTTTGAGATTTTGAAGCTATATCAGCAGTGCTTAATGCATATGCCTGATTTTAATTTTTATAACTCTGTTGACTATAGTAAATTTTGTTCGTATGAATTGTAGAACATCTGAATTCTGAAGTCTTTCTTAACTTACAGAGCCAACATGATGAATTGGAAGCAAAGTTTTTTGAGGAGAGAGCAGTACTCGAGGCAAAATATCAGAAGTTGTATCAACCTCTGTACACTAAGGTAACTTACTAGTTCAAATATTTGGCTTACTCATCAGTTACCATGATTTTCTCAACTTTGATTGCATTTAAGATGCCTTTCTGTCCAAACATTGATTAGGGTTGGTTGTCTTACTTCCATTCCATATATATCTGTGGTTTTTTTAAAAATTCCTGAAATCTTGTAGCGTTATGAGATTGTAAACGGTGACACTGAAGTTGAAGGAATTGCTAATGAAGCAGCAGCTGATCAAGGAGAGGGTAAAGCTGCTGAAGGTATTCTTTGATAGGTCTTATTGTATGTTTTGAATTCTGTATTTTTACTTTGCTTGAATTTTATTTTTGCAGAGCGAGGTGTGCCTGATTTCTGGCTCACTGCAATGAAGAATAATGAAGTGCTTGCTGAAGAGGTAGTCAATTTATAATTTTTATATATATTTTGATGCTTACATATGCTTGTATGAGTCACGAGCCCATCGTTGTTTTCTGGAATCAGATTTCTGAGCGCGATGAAGGAGCTCTCAAATATCTTAAAGACATTAAGTGGCATCGGATTGATAACCCCAAAGGATTCAAACTGGATTTCTTCTTTGAGACAAATCCTTACTTCAAGAACACTGTATTAACAAAGATATATCACATGATTGATGAAGATGACCCCATACTAGAGAAAGCAATCGGGTAAAGCATAAGCATGTTTCCTACTTCTTGCCTTACCTGCAAGCGAAGTAGTTTTTTTTTCTTTTCAATAATTTAATAACTTCACATGCCATTCTTGATATTGGTTGTGAACAAATGCAGCATTTACTTACATACGTGTTTGTTGTTCTTTAGGACGGAGATTGAATGGTATCCAACGAAATGCTTAACCCAAAAACTTCTTAAGAAGAAGCCTAAGAAGGGATCAAAGAATGCTAAGCCAATTACTAAAACTGAAAATTGTGAAAGTTTCTTCAACTTCTTCAGTCCACCTCAAGTTCCTGAGGACGATGAAGACATTGATGAGGATGCTGTATGCCTTGCTTAATTGTTTCTTTTAAGAAAATGAGATTTGTTAATCTGATGTTTGATTATTTTACTCAATATTTTTTCCTGTACAGGCTGAAGAGCTTCAGAATCAGATGGAACAAGATTATGATATTGGGTGAGAGTTATATTTTACTTGTCAGTATATTTTTTAACGCAATTGGCTTCATCCTATCTGAGGTTTCATTCTACTTCTGTGTATCTTGTGTACTCATCATTTGCAAATTCTGCTATTTGGTGGAACCTTTCAATTGGACAATTTTGTTTAGGTCAACTATTCGAGATAAGATCATTCCCCATGCTGTTTCCTGGTTCACGGGAGAGGCTATTCAGGGGGATGAATTTGGAGATTTGGAAGAGGACGAAGAGGATGATGGTGATGAAGATGACGATGAAGAGAATGAGGATGATGAGGAAGAGGATGATGATGACGAAGAAGAAGATGAATATGAAGTCAAGATAAAAAAGGAGGTCTAGTATTTTTGAAGATCTGTGTTGTATTATTGTCTTGATTTGAAATTTTCTAGTTATTTCGTTGAAATATCAAGTGAGCTAACTATTCTGTCTTCTAATTTGTTTTGGATGTTGCTGCAGTCATCAGCTGGGCCCAAGGTATATTTACTGGTTTTGTGATTTTCATGAAAAATGTTCTTTTGGTTTTTGTTTTATTGCTTGAAACATGATCGTATTTTTCAGAAGAGTGGAAGAGCACAAGGTGGAGATGGTCAACAGAGTGGGCGGCCTGCAGAGTGCAAGCAGCAGTAGAATCCAAAAGTTAGAGGGGAGGTTGATTGAGTGGTCTATATAAAGGCTGCTGATAAATACAGGAAGAAGGGGCTTCCTTGGGCAGTTTTGGTTACTTGAGGATATAAATGTATCTTTTTTCGCCTTTATCTTAGGTGATAAGTGATTTGGGGTCTTTTATTTTTCACTGTTGCTTCGACTTAGTGTGTCAAAGTCTGATGTTTTCTTATCGTGATTCAATATTCATGTTGGAAGTGGATGATTCTGCAAACTGTGAGTGCATTAATGTTTTTTTCATTTTCATAGCTTCGATTTTCTTTTCTACTCAGTCTTCTAATTCATGGTGGGTTTTTGTTCACTTGGTATTTTGTGTAGTTAACGGGTCGATAATTCCCGAAATTCAATATAACTAGTTAGAATTCTTATACTGCATAATTAAGAATTCTTACACTGCAAATTGCTCCCGGGATAATTTACAATAATATTCAAAATGTTTACTTGTAATTATGTTTATAATAGGCAGGTAATTAAAAAACTATATGATGTATATTTTTAAAATTGTAATTATGTTTATAATGTATAAATAATAATGTAATTATGTTCAAAGTTGTGTATATTTTTATTGTTTGTACGTGGTATAATCGTGACAAAGTAAATATTTTGAATAATTTTTATAAATTGTTTCATATATTATAGGTATAAAATATAATTAATAAAATTTATTTACAAAATGAATTTGTAATTTTAGATGGAGATATCATTTGGTATATCAAAAGAAAAAAAATATAAAAATGCACATATAAATAATTTAATGAAAGATATTTGATTATTTTTTCACTGGCAAAAATAAATAAAAATGTGCGTATTTATTCGATAATTGTTAGTGTATCATTTTTAAGGATAAATATATATATACATAAAGAACTATATAACTAATCCTTAAAATTTATAATAATAAAATAGTAATTTTAAGATAAGATGTACCATATTAAATAAATTAAATATAATTATATTTGATTAAATTATATTATAATTATTTTGAGTAATGTTTGATAACAATCTGTATGTATAATTAGATGATATTAATGATAAATTTTAAATAAAATAATTTATATTTAAAATAATATTTAATTTTTTATATAATTTTTTACCTATTAAAATAATTTCATTATAAACATTTAATTAAATCAATATTTAATTTATTTTATATTTTTTTAATATTTTAAAAATAAAAAGATTTTTATTTTGAGATGAAAAAAAGAGTTAAAACATATAATTTTAGAAGTAGAATTTTAAACAAGTTAGATAAAGTATTCAATATGATTTAAACATATATCAATTATTAATATTAATTTTTATATAATTATATATTTTTTATTCTGTAAAATATAATATTACTTTATAATTCAAGTACAAAACTTATATTCCTCTCAATTTAATATAAATAAATTTTCACGCATTTTTTAATATATTAAATTTGGCCTTTTTTTTTTTACTTTTGAAATGATCATTGGTCAAACAATTATAATAGTAATAAAAAAATTAAGAATTATGGATATTTTATTTTTTAAGTTATAAATTCAAATAACATTAAATATTATTTGATTATAAAAAATAATAAAATAATATTATTAAATTTTATAATTAAAAAAATAATATTTTTATGATTAATTAATATATTTTTATTATTGAAAAAAAATGATACATAATTTTATTTTAAATTAAACGTAATTATTTTGATTAGTTTAATTTTAAATTTTGTTAATTAAATTATATATTATTTTATATTTAAAAACTTTCTAAGTTATGTTTTTTTTTTGTTAATTTTTAAAAGAAATTTTGGAAATAGAAGAAACGAAGAAATAATTAGGCCTGTCTGTTCTCGTTATTAAAGTTGTAAGTCTCTATATTTCTGACAAAGCCCAAGATTTAACAGCCCAAGTTGTTTTCATGTCAGTCTGAGAGACATTCATCATCTGAAAAGGAGGGAAACTAACCCCCAAAACCCTAACGTTCTCCGTTCTCCCTCTACTCTTTCCGTTCCAAAAAGCACTTTTAAAACTCAGTCAGCATGGACTATTTTTCTGTCTGTTTCTGATTGTTTAAATTTATGGCATTGTTTTCATTTTTACTAAGCCATTCATTCATTTGATTCAAACAAGTTTGGTACTTCACATTTTTGGAGCTTCGAGGTTTCTATATGGCAAGGCTTCTTCGGAGCGCTTCTATTCTGAAACCATCCCTTTCCGCTACACAGGTTTTTAATATTAAATGACCACATTTCTTTCGATTTTAGGTGCCTGATAATTGTTTTTGCTGCCCAACTATTCATTTAATTGGGGTATTTGAAAAAAATAAAAAAATAAAAAAAACTTGGTTTTTGAAACTCCGACTAGTCAAAATTTTGCGTTCTTCAGTTATGCAAATTTTAGCATAAAAAGCCACCTTTCATAAATACCCCTTTTGTGACTGGCTGTTCATAATCGCTTTGAACATTATAACTAAATTAAAAAAAAACCATGTATCTTTTAACACCTTATTTTTCCTTTTCAGGCGTGCAGAATAGGGATATTGGGGACATATACTCAGTTGTGCTGTTTTGCTTCTGGAGGTGCTTCAATTTCTTTCATATGTTTTGGCTTTGAGTCTTCATTTCTTATATTGGGAAAATTTGAGATATTTTTTGTAATATATGTTGTTCTTTATACTTTGTTTAGAGTCTTTGGATTTGCAGGTTTGAGTGTATATAGCACACACGTGTATCATAGCTCTCATTTTGTTAATTTGATGAACATTGTTAGACGGATGGCATATATTTATTTTTAATAAAACTTTGTTCTGAGGAATTGTGTGTATGCCACTGGTTGGAACCATGCATGATACAAAATCGCTGTTTACTTCAGGAGAAAAATCCTGTTTCCCATTGAACAATTATGCTCATACATTGGATTGTTTTTCCTTTCATCCCCTTTGGATTTTGCGTAAATATTTAGTGAATTACATCTCCTGTTGGAAGAGAGATTTCTGTGTTTGATCTATTTAATTTGTTTAGGAATGAGAATATCTTATTTTATTATCTGTTTATAGGTAGACGGAAATCTAAGTCGGATGAAAGTGACTCTGGTGGAGAATCTATGTCGAAGAAAGAATTAGCCTTGCGGCAAGCTCTTGAGCAGATTACTTCCTCATTTGGAAAGGGGTCCATCATGTGGCTTGGTAGGTCTGAGTGGGCCAGAAATCTTCCTGTTTTGTCTACGGGTTCTTTCTCTCTGGATATAGCGCTAGGTACTGGTGGACTCCCAAAGGTGTTCTTCAAATTCTTAAATGGACAATTTTTCTCATCGTGGACTATTACTTTAAAATTACCTTTTCGTTAGCTTTTTATACTATTGCTCTTTCTGATATGCCTTTATTGAAATCATATAGGGACGAGTTGTGGAGATATATGGACCAGAAGCTTCTGGAAAAACAACTCTTGCACTACATGTAATAGCTGAATCACAGAAGCAAGGAGGTCATTATTTATATCTTTTTAAAACATCTTTCTAACTGCATTAGTAATGATTTGGCGGGATATTGGATATTTTGTATGGGTGGAGAAATTTAGTTTGAATGCATATCATTACAATCCTATTCTACATAATTCGGCATCTCTATCTGTTTGACGATCAGCTAGTCAGTTTGGCAGGTCATATACGTCCCATACAGGTTTATTTGAATTCCATGTAAGGTTTATCTAGTATTAGTATCCTGCACCTTTTCTATGTTTGGAGTTTCCTTTATCATAATTAGGCCACGGAGAATGGAATGAAAATTCTACTGTTTTATGTGTGAAATATTTTGTTTCCAATCTCGTGATGATTATGTTTATAACTACTGTCTTGATATGATTGTTATCATGTTGATGTAGGTTGCTGTGTTTTTGTTGATGCTGAGCATGCTCTAGATCCTGCACTTGCTCAGGCTATTGGTGTAAATACTGAGAATTTACTTCTTTCCCAACCCGATAGTGGTGAACAAGCTCTTAGTCTTGTGGATACTCTAATCCGAAGTGGCTCAGTTGATGTTGTTGTTGTTGACAGTGTAAGTTGCAATTTGCATGATACTTGGAATGTTCTCTGTTATTTCTGTAGTTTATTTTTTGGGGTAGAACTCATTTCCTAGTCGTATGAGAACTTGTAGTTTTCACTAGAGTATTTGCTTTATTGCATATAGAAGCTGTGTTAGATGTAATGTAAGTTGTATTGAACTCTGGCAGGTAGCTGCTCTTGTGCCTAAAGGTGAACTTGATGGTGAAATGGGTGATGCTCATATGGCAATGCAGGCTAGATTGATGAGTCAAGCACTCCGCAAATTAAGCCACTCGTTAGCTCTATCACAAACGATATTAATCTTTATTAATCAGGTATTTGCATTTGTTTGAATTTTCTCCTCAGTGTCTGAAATTAACCTGTGACTATCATCAAATTATAAGTTCCATAGTTATCTGCTTCAATATGTTTAGTTTTAGTCCAGTAAATATCTGAATTTTAAAAATGAAGCAGTTGGATGGTATTTTTTTGTCTGTAAATCGGGTTGAATTCATTTAAAGATCAACTTGTCTCTTTCTTGAAAGTTCTGGTTGAGTCTGTACTGGGATTTCCATTAGAATTTAGCCAAACCGCACCTAACTTATATGAAGTATTTAATCTTTATCTTTTGGTCATCAGTAAGACCAATAAAAGTTGGATTAACAATTTTCAAATAATTGAGAAAATCAATAATAAAAGTGTTTTTTATCTTACAATTCATAAAAATAATAATTAAAAAAAATCTACCTAATAAAAACCACTTTTGGATTGGATGGGAATGAATAACGAAATACTAAGTTGTCTCATATCTCATCTGAAACTCTGGTTCTTCTTAGAATTTTTTAACTTTATAATGTGTAAGATTAAACCATGAGTCATATCAATCAAATTACTTATTTTAAATTATAAATTAATTGAAAATGCTAGTGAAGTGAAAATAAAAGTATCACAGGAAATTTTAAAAAAACTACCAAATTAGAAAACATAAGCCAAAAAGAAAAAGAATCCATACGCCAAGCAGATTTTGATTCATCTCTTCCCAACTTAGAAAAAGAAGTCGCATAAATTTTATCTGACAAAGTCACATAAAATTATAATATTTTTATCTGACATTCTTAAGCTGAGCATGGTCTATATCTCTTTGATCTCCTTGTCCGCTTGGTGATCTCAACTCAATCGTATGAACTTGCTTCCTATCTCTTTAAGTAGTTGTAACTTTTATTTAGGTGAGGTCAAAGCTCTCTACTTTTGGAGGATTTGGTGGGCCAACGGAAGTTACTTGCGGTGGCAATGCTTTGAAGTTCTATGCATCCGTGCGCCTAAATATCAGGAGAACAGGATTTGTTAAGAAGGGTGAAGAGGTAGAACTATATCGGTTCCATTTGCTATTTATCTTGTGAACTCTAGGAATTTTATCTTATAGTACTTTGTTTTGCAGACTACAGGGAGTCAAGTTCTTGTAAAGATTGTGAAGAACAAGCTTGCTCCTCCATTTAAGACCGCTCAGCTTGAGATTGAGTTTGGTAAGGGAATATCTAAGGAATCAGAGATCATTGATTTAGGACTAAAACATAAATTCATTTCAAAGGCTGGTTCACATTATAATATTAATGGCCAGAGTTTCCATGGCAAGGACGCTTTGAAAAGGTTTTTATCTGGAAATGATAATGCTCGGGAGGAACTAACAATGAAGCTTAGGGAAAAACTACTTGGTTCCGACATTGAAAAAGAAACTGAAACAGAACAGTTGGATGGAAGCGCCACAGAGGAAATTGTTACAGCTGAATCTACTGATGAAGATGCTGTTGCTGCGGTATGAGTTTGGTGCTCGTTGCAGTATGAGTACAGTGAAATGGGATGCTAGTTGCAGAAACGAGAATTGAGTACATGGTGGTCTCGATATCAGAATGATAAATTGCTATTCTTGCTTCTGGTAAAATTTTGTGGTTTTGCAAGCAGCCTTGTAATACAAACCTATTGATCACATTAATGTACAATTGTGTGTGTATCATTGATTATTAAGTGTATCACAATTTTTAGGGTTTATGTAACAAGCAATGCAGAAGCGCGCTAGGGATATACTCCTAATTCTGACGTTAATATTACATTCCATTAAAATCTAATTATTTTAAGAATTTATTGGGATGAGTTTTCCGTTGTCCCATTAAAATCTAAATCTATTTTATCGTAGGAGGTTATTTCGGTTGTCCCATTAACATTGATCTATAATTGCATATATTTATATTATATATAAAAATTTAAATTACATTTAAAATAATTTTAGATTAAAATATCTTCATATTTTAAATAATGACACATATTATCTTTTATATTTTAAAAAAAAATTGAAAAAATTAAGTTAAATATTTTAAATAAAAAAATTTCAATACTATTAAGGACTTTAATTAATAATATTTATCATATCTATTTTCGATATACATATTCTAACTCAAAAACTTATGATCAATTTATTTATTTATTGTATCACATAAATTTAAAACATGTAGAATTAAACAAAAGATTTAAAAAATATACAGCAATGATATATATCTATCTGTATTATATATAAAAATTTAAATCATGGGTTGTAAATTTTTGGATCAAAATTTTCACATATTTTAGAGTAGTAACTATTATTATTATCCTTAATTATTATATAATTTAGTTACTGTTCATAATTTTTTTATCAATTAAATAGTAAATTATTAATAGATAAAATATTAAAAATTATCTAGATTAAATTTATTCTTTTTATACAACATATGTTATTTATGTTAAATAATATAAAAAATTATCATTTTTTCAAATAATTATCTTAAGTTTTATTCTTTATAAGCTAAGTAATAAATTATTAATAGTTAAAAATATTAAAAATTATTTAGATTACAATTATTTATCTCTTTTTTAATACAATATTATTTATCTTAAGTAGCATAAATAATTATGAATTTTTTCGGTTAATTATCTTGAGTCTTATTTTTTTATCAATTAAATAATAAATTATTAATAGTTAAAATATTTATAATTTTTTAGATTATAATTATTTATATTTTTTTCATACAAAATTATTTATCTTAAGTAATACACAAAAAAACTTTTTGTTGATTGACTTAAGTCTTATTTTTTTATAAATTAAATAATAAATTATTATTTATTAAAATATTAACATCTATTTAGATTGATTTTTTTTATCCAAAGTCATTTATCTTACATAAACAAATATCACTTTTTTTCATTTAATTATCTTTTTCTTCTGTTTTTGAGAAATTCATTAAATTTTCTTAAATCTTATATTTTGTATCAATCAAGTAATAAATTAATTAGTAATTAAAATATTGATAATTATCTAGATTAAAATTATTTATCTATTTTTTTATTCAAGGTAAAATAACATAAACAATTTTCAATTACTTTTTGATTAATTATCTCAAATCTTGTAATTTTTTATCAATTAAATAATAAATTATTAATAAGATTAAAATTATTATAATTGTTTTAGGAAATAATTTAACATGACTCATTTTTATTATTTTTATTTTAAGGTGAGGTAAAAAATACAAGTGACTAGTCAATGTTATAATAAAATTAATAAAAAGATTATATAAGTTCATTTTTTAAATGTATTTACTCACTCTATTAACTATAAATATAATTCAAAATTAAATTGATTTGATTTACTGATAACTATAGCAACAACTTATAAATAGATTTAACATTATGAATTAAATAGAAGATAAATTATTTATAAATATAATATTCTACCATAGTCTACATTCATCTTTGAAAGCGGTATAGAATTAATGAGGTTGTTGGTCAAAACCGTCGTCTAAAAGGTTGAAATTGATTTTAAGAAAGAAAAATGATTGACTACGTTGATTTTAACACAAACATACGTAACCAAGTTTTAAAACGATACGGAAAGATGTCGATACATTCAAAACCAACCAACCAACCAACACAAAATGGTAATTACAATATGTACTACTGGATTGGAAACACTTAGCACATTTTTATGTTATATCATTCCCTAACAAACAAATAAATTTAAATATTAAATATATGATAAAAAAAATTATTATATTTATAATTATTTTAAATAATATTATACAACTCATATACTTTAATAATCAACCTATATGTTATACTCTATATATTTACCACCGTACATAATTCTAACTATATCCTAATAGCTTTAAATTTTTTATTTAAATAAAATAACACTAACTTGTGATATTTAATACATAATTTATGTTTATTTCTTCATTTGGTTAGAATTTTTGAAAATAACATTTGACATTTGGACCAAGTTATGGCTGGAATTGAATTTCAAACATTTATTAAGAATATTTGTTGGTTTCATTCTCCTTATATGTTGCTTTCTCGGTTGCAGTCCATTTGGGCGACACAAATTAAATTCGTATAATTAATTAATACGAAAATTTGATATTTTTAAAACAAAACATAGTAATGCTAAAATATATTACTTCATAATTTAATATTTTAAATTAAAAATAAAAATATTACTCTAAATTTACTCTTAGAATAGGACTACCCTTAATATTACCACACATACTAAAACGTCATATTTGGTTAACAGGCTTCAACCCCCAATTGGTGGATATATATATCCTTAAATAACCAATTATATATGCAAATAAAATTCGAAACCACCGTTTACATTATCCAGGAACTCAACTTTTAATGCAATTTATTACATTTTATTATTTAATGGTCGACATCACTCGTTTATAAATCTCAATGTTAGTATAAAGGAGTAATAAATTGTGTAAAAATTTGATCCCGTTAACATAATCAATATATATATATATATATTGTGCTAGAAATGTATCAGTAATTGGTTGATACTTTTAATTAATGATTATTAACGTTATTAAATATTAATAAATCATGCAGGAAAAAAAAATTTGAGAAGACATCAAGCCAAAATCGACGGCAGAGACGATGAATATTGATAGGCGTGGAAAGCGAAAGATGGAAGCTGAAAAATTGCCAAAAAAGAAGAAGACATGATTGTCTAAAAATCAAAGTGCTAAGCCAGCAACGACCCTCTTTACTGCTTCTTGGAAGGCAGTTTCGTCCCATTCGCTGATCCCCTAAAAGCAGCAAAATAATTATCCATTTAATCATTTAATTATTGCCTTATATTCTAACAAGTAAGAACCAACTCATTGGCTTCCTTCTAATTTCTAATTTTATTAAGAGAAATTAAAAAAATTTAAATCATATATGTTCAATTTAGTCATATATTTTTATTTTTAATTTAAAAAAAAAACATACTTTGTTTATGCTACGAAAAAAAAAACATAAAGGGGATAATATATGTTTTTTTATAGAAACTATAAAAAAAAACTACTGTATAAAAAGATTCATGTGATACAATTAAATCTTAATTAACATTTTTAAAATTTATAATAACATCTTAATAACATCAACATGATATAATTGAATAATATTTATTAAATTTAAATTAATATTTTTCACTGAAATGTATTCAATATAAAATAATATGTTAGATTTTTTTTATAATAAAAATATATGAGGTGAATATAAATATATTATTTTTATGATCATAAATTTTAAAGATATTATTTTTATAAACGTAAAAGAGTACCATTTTATTGATTTCATATTTATTTATTATTGTATTCATATATTTTTAAATAATTATATTAATTACTATAATTTTACTAAAATTAAAGAACATGATCTGTGATTTACTTTAATTAAAATCAATAATTTATCTTCTCCTAAAATAAAATAGTATTAATTTGACAGAAGAACTTGACCCATATGTAATAGTTAGATAATATTCTACCGACATTAACTAATTAATAATTTACTTAGTTTATGGCTGTCAGTGTCGTATGTACGTGTTATGTTTATATTTTTAACCTAAAGTCACATATTTTTCAATATTATAAAAACTAAATTATTTTAAACCTACATCTGTAATAAAACTCAATATTTTATTTTAATTATAATTAAGAATTTAATTTATTTCATGTCAGTTTGTGTCATGAGTTGTAGTTCGAAAGTACACCCCCACCTAGATATATCTCCCCCGTTTCAAATCATCCATTAAAAATAATGTTAATGTTGGGAAAATCGGGTATATTTTCCCTATTTTAAGTAGTAACTATTCACTTATGATTTAAATGAATAGAACTCAAACTAACCCGACAAAATAATACTATTGGAAATATAATACTTATAAACTAAAACAGATATTGAAACAGAAATATTAAAGCAGAAAAATAATAACACCAGAAATTTAACGAGGTTCGGTACAAATGTTACCTAGGTCCTCGGGCGTCGTTGACCACTTTCACTATCTCCAAATGGATGAACTCCAAAATTACAACTAATTGGGCAAAATTGAGCTAATCAATTACCCTTACAAAAGAGAGGAAGATTTACAAATTTTGGGATGTTTACAAATGGTGAAGGAAGGCTTTATTTATAGCCCCAAATCCAACACTCATCTTCATTCCTAACCAATGTGGGACTTTTCTAATTTGCTCACTAAGGAGCTATATAACAAATCTCCACCTTAGCGACTTAGTAATATTAAATTATTTCTTCAATTACTAGATCAACACGCCAAGGCTAATTCAGATTTGTAGGATGTTAATCAAGTCCGTACAATGTTTGAACTTGATTCTTTACCACCTCGTCATCATATCTCATAGGATTCTCTGTCGTACTAATCTTCTGAACTAGTACTCCACCTTCTTTAATAATCTCTCGCACGAAATGATAACGAACGTCAAGGTGCTTTGTACGTGCATGGTAGACTTGGTTCTTTGCTAAATGAATAGCACTTTGACTATCATAAAACACCTTAATATGTTTTTGACCAACTCCCAAGTCTTCAAGCAAACCTCGTAACCAAATAGCTTCCTTCACCTCCATTGTCATATACTCGCTTCCGTAGTAGACAAAGCAAGCCGTGGACTGCAAGGCAGATTTCTTCAACCGACCGGTGCTCTAGCAAGAGTAAACACATAACCGCAGTAGTTGATCGACGTTTATCTAAATCTTCCCGCATAGTCGGAATCACAATATCCGACCGCACATTGACCAACAATATTATCCCGCCGAAATACTAAACCAACATCTACATTTATAATATACCGTAGAATCCATTTCACAGCCCAACCAATGTCCTTTACTGTGATCACGTACGTACTGTACCGCACCAACCGCATGTGAAATGTCGGTCTTGTACACACCATTGCATACATCAAGCTACCAACCGCATTTGCATATGGTACCTTTGTCATATATTCTCGTTCCGCATCATTTTTAGGGAGATAATTGAGCACTAAGCTTGAATTGAGGAACTAGCGTGAGTACTTGCTGTGTTTTGTCGTTCATTCATACCAAAACGTTGTAGTACCCTCTTCAAATATTGACTCGGGTCAAACTAAGCTTCCCCTTCTTCCCGTCTCCCTCGCTTATCTCCATACCGAGAATCTTCGGCTTCTCCCAAATCTTTCATTTTCGAACTCCCGACTTAGTTTCGAGCCTTCAACTTCTCGATTCCTCGCTTGGCTCTTCGATGCAATCAACATATCATCGACGTACAATAGAAGGTAAATGAAAGACTCATTTTGTAGCTATAAAATACACACAAATGATCATGCTAAGCTTCGGTGTACTGTTGTAACATAAACCGATCAAATCGCTTGTACCATCAGCCTTGGAGATTGCTTCAATCCATACAATGATTTGTTCGACTTACAAACCCAATTCTCTTTACCAAAGAACATTAAACCCTTCTGCCGAGACATATAGATTTCCTCTTCTAAGTCACCGTGTAGAAACGCTTGCACATCAAGTTGAACTAGTTCCAAATCAAATTGTGCTACCAAGGCCAACAAAAATTCTAATAGAGGAATGTTTTACAACTGGAGAAAATACTCTCATTATAATCGATTCCTTCCTTCTCGTACTTAGCTACCAACCTCGCCTTGTAAATGTAATACCATCTTTGTTAGGAAATCCATCTTTCTTTTGTATACACCCATTTACATCCAATTGCCTTCTTGCGCTCTTAGGTAGTTGTGTCAACTTCCATGTTTTATTTTTCCGAAGAGACAGTTCTTTCATCCATGGCTTCCTTCCATCTTTCAACTTCGGGCTTCGACGCTTCTTTATATATGGAAGGAACATCATCATGCACAATCAAAGTGCAAAAGGCCAACGTATTCTTAAACCGAGCAGTGTAGGTCTTCAAAATCCTTGTATCGAGCAGGTACCTTGACATTTTGTCGCCGTGGCCTATCATCTCATTGCTTACATTCTTGCGAGGTTCTGGGTTAAAACCTCTTCATCCGATTCATCTTCCGTCAATGGAGGATCAGTCATTGCTTATCTTCACTAACCGGATTAACAATTTTGCTTTCAAACTCCACTTGTTTTGGAGTTTGCTCCACGCTCTAAAGTGCCATCAATCTTCTTAGTTACCTTTTGCAACAAGGCGTATTCATCAAAGGTAACATCTCCGCTAAAGATTATCTTTTTTTGTTTCAAGGCACCATAGTCGATATCCCTTAGAACCGCATGGATCCCCAAAAAATAGCTTTCGGCTCTTTGGGTCCAACTTTGATTTTGTTACACGGTAGTATGCAATTGAACCAAACACATGTAAGAAATCGTAATCTCTACAGGGTTTTCCAGACCATACCTCCATAGGCGTTTTGCCTTCAAGAGCAGACGATGGTAAACGGTTGACGAGATAACATGCATACGTCACACCTCGGCCAAATTTCAATACTGTTTGCCTAAACCAAACATTTGACAACATACATCGAACCTTCTCCAAGAAAGTCCTGGTTCATACGCTTCCGCAACTCCATTTTGTTGTGGTGTTTTTCGAATAGTGAAGTGTCGCACTATCCCTTCTTCTTCACAAACTTTCATAAATGGATCAAGCTTTGTACTCGGGCACATTATCGGACCTCGCACGCTTGATCTTTTTACCGCAGTCCGAGTCTCGATCATCTTCTTCCATTTGAGAAAATTCCCAAGACTTCATCCTTCTTCTTCAGAGATACACCCAAACTCTTCTCCTCGGAAAATCATCAACGAAAGTGACATAATAATGTTTGCCACTACATGGATGGAGTTCTTTGGCCCCCATACATCGGTATGGATGTAATCCAAAATGCTCTTTGTATTATGGGAGAGCAAGTACAAAGCTTACTCTTTTCTCGCTTTCCCAATACACAATGCTCAGAAATTCTAACTCACGGTTCTCGCACCTTTTAACAAGCCTTGCTTTACTAGAATCTGCAAAGTTTTTTCACCAAAGATGTCCCAAACGCATATGCCACATCTTGGTAGTTTCTAAATCTCTTTCTTCCTCCGAAACCGCCGATGACAATCCCCAATAACCGTAGTACAAACGTAGTAGTACAGGTTATTCTTCCCAAGACCTTTCATCGCCACAAGTGCTCCAGAAGTAACCTTCAATGCCCCATTTTGTATGGTTATAGTGAAGCCTTTTGATTCTAAGACTCCCACAGCAATGAGATTCTTCTTCATATCTGGAACATAATGAACATCTGTCAAGACCCTGGTTGAGCCATCTTGATTCTTCAAACGCAATTGTACCGATTCCCAAAACTTTGCATGGATAATCATTACCCATGAAAACAACTCCACCGTCTAGTTCTTCAAAGTTAAAGAACCATTCCTTGTTAGGAGACATATGGAAAGTACATGCTGAATCAAAAATCCAATCACCAGGATGAGATGCTGTTGACGAACCAACCAATGCAAAATCTAAATTTGAATTGCTGACTACACATGCATCGTATTGTACAAATTTTCCTTTCTTTTTGCAAATGGACAATTTTTCTTCCAATGGCCTTTCTCATGACAAAAGGCACATTCATCTTTACCAAGTCTTCCTTTTGATGTAGATCTACCTCTCCTTCCTTTCTCGTTGTGTTTGCGGACGCCCTCTACATGCACAATGCCTCTCTCATTGCTTCATTCCTCGCTTTCTTTATCTTTCTTTCTAATTTCATAACTATACAAAGCAAGACAAACTTCCTCAAAAGACACTTTTTATCCTTCCCAATGAGTAAGTTCGTAATAATAAGATCAAACTCAAAAGCGGGAGGCTAACAACATCAAGGCTAAATCTTCATCTTTAAAAGTTTCATCCATGTTTAACAAATCTGCTACTAATTGATTAAAAGCAGTAATGTGGTCATTTATTGTATTACCTGGAAGGTATTCAAATCGGAACAACTTATTCTTCAAATAGAGTCGATTCTGTCCACTCTCTTTCATGGAACTTGTTCTCCAACGCCTTCCACAACTTACTCATGGGATGTCTCCTTCATGAACGTGTACTTTTGTTCTCTCTCTTGAGAGACACGAACTGATTGTACCACATGCCAATCGGTTGATATTTTTCCACTCTACTTCATCCGCTCCATCTCGGTTTCTCTTCTTCAATTGCGATGTCTAGTACCTTGTTGAAACAAAGCATCTAGAACTTCGCCTTGCCACATGCCGAAATGACCGGTTCCATCAAACTTCTCCACCTCGAACCTTGCATTCATCACCATAGTTACTCCGCTTGACGTGGATGACTGCCTTTGTTTGAAAGAAATTTTTCTTCCACCATTTCTTCAAATTACAACAACTAGCAACTATATTCCAATAGCAAACAAACGGAATACAAACAAATGCCTAGGTAGAAAACCTTCGGCTCGATACCAATTGTTGGGAAAATCTAGTATATTTTCCCTATTCTTAAGTAGTAACTATTCACTTATGATTTAAATGAATAGAACTCAAACTAACCCGACAAAATAATGCTATTGGAAATATAATACTTATAAACTAAAACAGATATTGAAACAAAAATATTAAAGCAGTAAAAATAATAACACCGAAATTTAACGAGGTTCCCAGACAAATGTTACCTAGGTCCTCGGGCGTCGTTGACCACTTTCATTATCTCCAAATGGATGAACTCCAAAATTACAACTAATTGGGCAAAATTGAGCTAATCAATTACCCTTACAAAAGAGAGGAAGATTTACAAATTTTGGGATGTTTACAAATGGTGAAGGAAGGCTTTATTTATAGCCCCAAATCCAACACCCATCTTCATTCCTAACCAATGTGGGACTTTTCTAATTTGCTCACTAAGGAGCTATATAACAGTTAAAAATTAAGGTTATGTAATATGTAGATATTTGTTTGTATGTAAGATTTTATGTTAGTACGAGTATACTTTATTTTAATTGGATACGATAAATAGCTAAAAAATATTCTACGAATTTTGATACTTATATATATATAAACGATTTAGGTTTACAAGGTTGATGAGAGGAGGAAAAAATATTTATTTATAATTTTAAGCATGCATTATGATATAAAAGTGTAAAAACTTAATATTTAATGATACTATTATTTTAGCTAGCTAGGATGAAGTCGTTCACATACCTCAACTTGTAGTCTTAAAGTTAGACGGTTGATAGGAATTGATTGAGTTACATCATGGGTATTAGCTTCCATCGACATCAAGCTCACATTGTTCACTTGCTTTAAGAACTCGAGTATTCGAATCACTACATCTTCAACATGACGATTCATACTTCTTAGAATCACTTGTAAATCAATAATTTTGGTTTCTTCTGAGGTTGATTCAGATACCCCTTCAAGCCTAACAACAACGTCCCTTTGATCACTTGATGAGCTGCCTTCAGCTAATAATATTACTTGTTCTTCTAGACTACTAGAATCTTCATCTTTTGAATTAATAGGTGTACGAAGCTGTGACTCCAACTGCTGATTTCTATTTTTTAGCTCCGCTGTTTGAGCTTTTAATGAGCCCAAGTACTCCCTTGTAGCTGTCAGCAAAGCTGCTTTGTCTTTCTACGTATATAAATTTTAAAAAGTTATTATAACATTAACCTCAAACCAACAAAGCCATTTTTATATACAGGTGGCTATACATTACTACACAATTTTTTACTTTTTACCATCTTATATTTCAATGGTTGAGACATAAAATAGTAATTTTCTTTCTCAATATATACCCTTGTAAATATCAAAAGTTGAGATATGAAAGTTTAAATTTTTGAAAATAATAGAACATAATAACCTCTTAATATCTTATTATAATATGAACACTTCATCATTTGTATTTTATATACATGTAGGGTTATAGATATATAAAAATAATGTTGATATTTTTTATAATAATTTAAGATTTTAGTAGAATTGGTGTCCAATAAATTTTAACATGGAATTACTTTAGAATAAAAATAGTAAAAAATAATTAAGTTGGCATATTTTCCTAAAAAGATTATTGAGACTAAAAGGCAAACAACACTATTTTACTGTTTATATAGTGTAACTCATGTTAAATCTACCAATATATATATATATATGTATATTATAAGTAGCTATAAAATATTATTTATATATTACCTTTGTTCCAGGAGGAAGTAGTGATCTGAGAGACTGAAAGCTATTGTTGAGTTTCTCACGCCTTTTGCGCTCAGAGATCATATGATGCAACTGCGTAGTAGTTGGGGCAGTTTCTTGTAAACGTTGATGAATCCTCATAAAATTTAAATTTCTAAAGAATAAGATTAATCGTTTTATCATTCTTTGCCTTCTTAAATGAGCACTGATTTGAGTGGTTGGAGCTATTGAAGATGAAGAATAATTCTTGAAAGCAGTACTTGTCTGATGAGGTACAGTCTGATGTAATTGATGTGAAGAAGCACCAGTTGAAGATGAAGAACCAGAAGAAGAAGAAGAAGATAGACCAGCAAGTATAGCTCTAATCATAGCAGCATGATCTTCAGTTTCAGGAGGAGTAAATGGTGATTGTGTATTTCTCATTTGAGCAAATATAGCTTGAATAGCTGCTTGTTGTGGTTGATCTATTATACTTGTATAGCAACTTGTGGTGGTTATTGATGGATTAATGTTAAATAAATATTGAGGGCTATGATCTAGTGATCTTAATGATGTTGAAGATGATGAAGCTGGTGGGTTATTTTCAATATCTATTATTGGTCTGCTAATTATAGGATTAATATTAATCCCTTCATGAGTTGTAATTGGTTGAAGTGATTGAGTAGGAAATCCTTCTACAAACGAGCTTTTTATCATTTCTGTTTTTGTATTTATCTACGATATTAAAATATTAATTTAGTTAATTTAATATTAATATCTCATTCAAAAAAATTAAAGTTAAATTGATTACTTACCTGGGAAACATTATTATTAGACCAGCCAAGTTCAATCTCTCCACTATTGCAACCCATGAAAATTGCAGTCTATAGAAGAAGAAATTAAAAGATATTTATTTTTCATGACATTAGTTTTATTTTAAAAATATTCAAGCAAGTAAGCTAATTAATTTAGCTTGATTTTCTTTTTTTTTTCTTTTTAAAGGATTAAATAATTTTTTTATTGAATAAATGAAATATTATATAAATATAATTCGAACTTAAATAACAAAGAGTCATATCACCTAAACTATAAGCAAATTGCAAGAATTCAGATAAGAAATATATATACCTTGATCCTAGCTTCCTGCAACAAGACAGATCAATGATTGGATTAATTCAATATTATCTAAATATTAATTAAAAAATGATTAATTGAATGAAAATGCAATGTCGTACGTGTTTCTTAGTAATTAATTAAATTACCTGATAGAATTGAAGCTGTATTTGATTTGAGGCGAAGCTAGTAACTTCCAACTCTTGAAGTTGTATGCATGGAAGATTATTCTTAAAAGCATAGCCTGGTACATTTCTATAATCTCAAGCAAAATCCAATCAGATCAATATAACACGTATAATTTTTATATAATTGAATTTTTTCAAATTAAATAGCATAGATGATATTTAGAACCCGAAATGGATCAAGAAATGAAAGCATATTGTATGTACTCTTACCCATTTTGGTCAAGCATAAACATTGAGTTACTATACTCATCAAAAAGCCTTCGGGCTAGACTATCTGATTCAGAAGAAGAACTTGGCAATTCAGTGTTATCTTCTAATTGATACAAACCATCTAAGTAACACAAACAACTGTTCAAAATTAAACCAAGTAGTATAAATTTTGAATCACATTGAATACCATTTAATTAAGAAATTTATTTAGAGAAACAAAAAAGAGACATACTTGGAAGGAGGAGGCAAATAATACCAGAAACAAACGTAAGAACAACCAAAAGACTGCATTAAATGGTGAATAAAATTGGCACGTGCACCTTCATTGTTTGGAAGGAAGACAGCGTCCATTTTAGTAGTATATATTTTTAAAATTTGCTGCATGAAATCGATCGATCCAGCCTTTTTGTAATTGTGACAATTATTTGACCATTTCAGTACTGATTGTGTTATTCTCATCATCATCCATCTCTTAATAGGTGTGAACCGCGGTTTGGTTGACGTTGAAAATTATACATGAACAACATGATGCATCATCTATCTCTCAACTTCTAGAGCAATCTAGAACAGAAAGAGTAGTCTTAATATTTATAATAATTAATAATCAAGCTGATTTACCTAAGTTGAGAGGAACTGAGGATTAATGATAAATATATGCTATGAAATAATTTTCGGTTGGGAGAGAGAGAGAGATTTGAAAAGTAGAAGATGGTGGTTAAGAAGTTAATTAAAAACATGTATTCTTGTGAAGTAAGGAGATGAAAGAATTATTATGGAAACAAGAGAAAGAAAATACCCCACCTGATGAATTTTATGTAACATATAAAAAAAAAGATTAAGAAAAGGTGATGGAGACAGCTATAAAGAAAGAGAAACTTGAAAAGTAGTAGTGAGATAAAGTAAGACATGGAGAAGCAGCCAGGCAGCAATAAGAAGGGAAAGGTTGGAAAAGTAGTAATGAGGAGGGTGGTCAAAGTCAACAAATTTACATGGGACTTTCAAATGAGTCAAGGAGGAAGGTTAAAGACTCACATGGGTTTACTATTAATCATTATTAAAATTTTAAGAAAACAATTAAAACCCATTATGTCATCGTGATGATTATAAATTTGAAATATTAAACCTTCCCCCATTTCAACCCTTACCTTTCTTTGTTACTCCAAAGGAAAAAAGTCAACTTTTTTATCCTATTTGAAGAAATTAGGCCTTATAAGACAACATCTCCGCCAATTACAAAATGCAATATTATTGATATAAATACTACAAAATATTCACTTTAAAGAATTTTATAATTATTAATTTAACTTTCTTCCCAAAGGGTATTTTTTTCATTGTTGTGATATTCTGCTTTAATTTTCGGTTATGTGTCTACATTATTGTTATTTATATAATGAATTTTATTTTTGAATCCACCTATTTAACACAAATTTTTATGTTTAGGTTAAACCAATTTAGTTTTTTTTTTAGTGTTGTATACATATACAATGTAAAACAGAGTTATATATATATATATATATATATATAAAGTAAAACCTTCTTAAAAATAAAGCCAAAAATCAACTATACGAGAAAAAAAATTAAAAATACTTTGAGATTTACAATATCTTAAAAAATATTCATATAGTTTACAAAAAAATTTACAATACTCTTAAAGTTTGAGATATATTTAAAAATATTCTTAATATTTAAAAATATATAAAATATCAATAACACGATTACATAATGTCATTCTGCTTGCACTATAACTTTTTGAATGTAACCGTTAACCAACCGTAATATTACTTGTAAATATTTATAAAAAATACTCTTTATTGCAATAACATGTTGATTTATGTTCATCAAAAATATCTCTTCTTAATAACATGTTATAAATGTTCATCAAAAATACCATTGTTTAATAACATGTTATAAATACTCATAAAAATACCTCCATTCAATAATAAGATATAAATATTTATCAAAAATACATTTATTTTTAAATCCAAAGTACATTATTCATTATATATTACATATCTACATTCACATATCATATTAATCTGTTCAATAACAATAGACATTCACATTTCATACTAACATACTCAATAACAATTCATATTCACATTCATAGTCTATATTACAATCTAAGTAGTATGAACACCTTAAACGAGTTTAAATACACAAAAAACTACAAAATTTATGTCATGTCTCCCAAAACTTACTTTATACATAGATTTATAGTGGATAGACCAAGATTTCGATTACCTTTTTACCTTATAATATTATTCATCAAACATAAGCACACTAACTACAATATCATAAATACTACACTAAAAAAATCACAATTTGAGACCACTTAATTATATGCGTTTAAAGATCCTTTTTTAGATGATTTGGATTTGTTTTTCTGGTTCTTCCATTTCTCAAATAAATAATCAAATCCAAATGACCCTCCAAGTTCAAAAGATAAGAGACTTATAGTTGCTATTTTGCAAACAATTGATTAAATTGATTTGGGGTTAGTTCATTCTCGAGCATATGATCTTCCAAAAAGAGGAACTACACCATCATGACTAGAAAAACATAAATGTCATTTCAAAATTAAGACCATCTTCTAAACGGTATATACAAAAATGAGTCAACTTATACCTTTTATTTTAAAACAATGGGTTATCGCATGAAGATAGATTGTGTAAAGGATATGATGAAACGGTGAGTTTGTGTAAGGCATGAGGGTGAAGGTGAGGGTGGTTCGCAAGAAAAAGAAGTGAGGATGAAAGAATTGATAACTTAAACTATGCGTTCGGTGAAAAAATGGGTGATTAAAACGATGCTTCCGATGAGACTGGGAGACAAGGACAACGAGGTTGCTTGAGAAGATGAGGTTGCATGTGTCAAGTTCTGAGAAATGAGTATTACACAAGAGTAATATATATTAGGAGTATATTACCATTTTACCTCGGACTTAGAAGGGATATAACGTAAATAACGTTAGAAGATATTTTTAATATTATTTAAATCTCATGGTTAGTTTTGGAAATAAATTAAACCTTATTGCATTCATTTTTTCATAATGTGCTTTAATTTATTACATATAAAATTGATCAATATCCCTTCCCTGTAAAATAAATATACCAAATAATACTTCCATTCATTTAACACTGCTTAAATGTATGCTGTCAGATTAGAATACGATTAAAGATCAATCTAACCTCAAGAGGGCAAAGAAACTTTCATTTAATAAAATAAATAATATTATTAGCAGTTATATTGAGATTTTCGATATTAATAACCGAACCAACACATCTTGAATCAATTTTAAATTTTTTAGATTAAACTAGTTCCAATCAGTTAAATTTTAAGCACCCCTACATGTTATATATACCGCGAGTCAATGATAACTTTTCAGCTAGCCATTTGAGAATATTCCGACTTACACAGAATCTATCAGTCAAATGGGCACCAGTTTAGCTCTACGCTCTAATAGTCTAATCATATAAAAACAAATACAGTCTTTTTTGTATGAAAAAATTAATGTATAAATATAAATGATTACATTTTTATTTTTATTCTATTATTTTATCAATTTTATAGTTATTGTTGTCAATTGTAAAAAACAATCTATAAAAATAATATCTTAAAAATAACTGAGTAATATAAGAAACAAATAAAATAAAATAAAAAATTGATAAATTATTGTAAAAATAACAAAAATGATTAAATTTATGTTCTTAATATAACTAAGATACCTAACAAAGAAACTATATGTGAAAATTACGTAAATACAAACGTGTACTAATATGCGCAGTAGGCAGTACTCAGTCAGAGTAAACTTATTTTTTTGGCTTTGACCGTTGTATTTTTTTTTTAGATTTACCATATTAATATATCTGCTCTAACTAGTAAAATACATTTGGTAAGTCACGTGATTTAAAACTCTTTCATGCAAAGGTGTAATTAAATAACTTATTCAAAGCTAGCAAAAAAATAAATAAATATATACATATATCTGTTGCAACGTGAGTTGTCTTTCTTTCCATCCTAATAACACTATTGACATTCCTTCTTCAATGGATTACTTCTTTGATTTATGGGAGTGTAAGCTCCTTAATTATAGGCATATTTTTCTCTATTAGGGCTTTTTCCAATAATTTTGTCCATAGCCAACACATCTCAACATCAAAATCAATAGAGATATAAAAAAATATAAAAATTACAAAAAATAACACATTTAAAGTTTATAACAATAAAAATAATATCTCAATAATATTAAACATATTCAATTGAAAAATATTCAATATTTAATCATCTAATAGTTCAATTTAAATGACATTAAATGTGAAATTATAAACTAAACTTTTTTTTTTGTAAAAACATATAAATTAGACATAAATAATATTATTTTATTAAAGAAATTATTCATTGCTAATGAAATATATAATAACATGGTACTCATAGTCAAAAAAATTCAAAATTAGTGCAAATTTTTCTTAGAAAAAACAAATACCTAATAAGAGAAGGAGAAAGAAAACAACCTAATTGGTAGAGAATATACTCCAAAAGCAATAAATAAATAATGCATCTATTTTATAAATATAAGTTTTAAATTATACTATTTTTGTTTTTTTTTAATCCACATTTTGTCAACAATTGTACATGACTTACTATTATTAAAGACAAATTATTAACAAAAAAAATAATAATTGTCAATATCTTTTGCCATAAATATTAAGTAAATCAAGACTAAATTAGAGTTAGATGATACATAAGCGTGCAAGACTACGGAAAAAAAATACTCTGCAGCTCTGCAAGATTGTTTCGACTAGGAATATTCCACATAGCAACCAGACACAGAACAGAGGACATATTGGTATATGCAACCGGGAACAAACCAAAAATAATAGGGAAATAGGTAAGATAGACCACTCTAACTAATTCTATTCATAAACCCCACTAGTATTTTTTTCAAAATTCCAACTATCCAAGTCCAACTCAACTCCAATCGACCGACCTTTGATCAACTAAACAGTAATTTAATTTTTATCAATCAAATTGAATAAATATCCAGTCATAATTATCAAGAATATTTTTATTATAATGTGCAAAATAATCAAATGAGAAGAATCATATATGATTTTTTATTAATATAAGATCATTATAACATAAGACGCATAATAATACGAGACTTTGGAATTGTCGCTTTAAAGGATTCAAGATCCTACAGGTACACGACCTTCTTAGGCCACTTTATTTTACCATTGTTTTAATCACACAATCCTACTATTGAGTCCAATTTTATAAAATTTGGCTCTCATTTTTGTTTGGGACAGTGGAATTTCCATTTAAAATAAAAAACATTTAAAAATTAAACAAAAAATGTCATCTTCCTATCTAGTAAACACCTAGCCTAGCACCATTGACACCTTCCTCCCACCGGCTTCAAAAACCCTTTGCTTAACAAATACAATAATCGCCACTGGCCACCTCTCACCATGATGCCATGTGCTTGTATATGTTTCACATTATTTAAGAAGCTAAATGGTGATGGATGTATAAAAGATGAACACTCTTTAAATAACATAATATGTTTTAAGGTTTCTTCTTAAAAGTAAAGTCATAAGTTTCCGCTGAACTGTCAAGTCATGATTATGGACTCGCTGATTTTGCAATTATAGACTAAAGCGAACAATCTTGTGCTACGTAGAATGGATTCCGTCTCGTTGTAAACGGATAGATTAACCGTCCTATATCAGTTGGTATCTGAACCATTACCTTACTAGGCCATGAAAGCTTGCGTTCTTACGAGAACGTAAGACTCTCTAATTGGGGATATATGATGGAATGTGCCTGTACATGTCCCACATTGCTTTTGAAACTAAATTATGATGTGATTATAAAAGATAGCACTCTCTAAATGACATGACACGTTTTAAAGTTTCTCCCTAAAAGTAAAGCCGTAAGGTCCTACTGAACTGTCAAGTCATGGCCATGGACCCGATGAACTTACAGTTATAGACAATCTTGTGCCACATAGAGTGGGTTCTGTCTCGCTGTAAGCAGACAGATTAACTATTATGTATCAATTGGTATCAGAACTATGACCCTACTAGGTCATGTGGGCTTACATTCTTGCGAGGATATAAGACTCTAAGTGAGGGTATATAATACAGTGTGCCTACACATATCCTACATTGTTTAGGAAACTAAGTAGTGATGTACTTATAAAAAATGAATACTCTCTAAATAGCATGACGCATTTTGGAGTTTCTCCTCAAAAGTAAAACCATAAAATCATGTTGAACTGTCAAGTCATGATCATGGGCCTACTAAACTTGCATTTATTAACTAAAACGGATAATCTTGTACCACATAAAGTGAATCCCACCTCACGATAAATAGACAGATTAACTGTCTTGTATCATACCAACTCCCACGGTTATTGACAAAGAAATATTCAACTTGCCATTTGTGAGGCACATCAAACAAGCCACCATTCATCGTAACCGTCGGCATGTCCCACCTCATCTAACACTCCTAAAACCAATAGTACGAATCCAAGTGATTTTTTTATAAGAAAACCCAGGTGGCTTTTAATGTTGGTTTTTTTTTATTTTCTTTATTTTAATGTGAAATCTCATTTTACCTTGAATGGCTGAAAATTAAAAAAATAAAGATCTTGTGCTTATTACTTAATAATAATAATAATAATAATAATCGAATAAAGTGCACCTATGAAAGAATTAGAGGACCTGTAGGAACCTAAAACACTGTGCAGCACACAACAGCATATACATTACAATCCTTTCCAGCAAGGTATAAAAATTATAAAAGGGAATGCAGAGTCTTCTTACCCTATATTTTTGGAGTTGAGTGAATTCTGGTCAAGTGTCCTGCAAAAAAGAACGAGGAAATGTAACAAAATGTGTGATTTTTATCTGCTCTTGGCTCGTATTAAAATTCAAGCAGCTGGAACCTTTCTCCCTTCTTAAATAAAGAAAATTGCAGTTTCCGGGACCCGACAAAGGAATTCAGAAATATTATTTAAACAAGAATCCCCTGTGTTTTGATATTTCATTTAAACAAAGAAGCGCAAGTATTAAAATCTCCTCTTCAGATCAATTTTGGTCCAGGAAGAACCAAATTTGACCAAAAAGTTTAAAGTACGGATTTGAGCCCTGTAATACTCAACAACATCCTAATTCCTCCATTATTTCAAAACCGCTACAACAAAGTGTGCCCTTTTTTTTTCAAATGATTATTGAGGGTGGGTGAATTCATACCAGGGTATTCCTGAGAGATACCAAGCCTGCCTTTACCACTCTACAACAAAGGGTTCTTAGAAATGGTCCTAATGCAAAGTAAGTATTTTTTTATTCTAAAAGAGAAATTAGTGAAGTATCTTACATCTGGTCATCTCCCGGTAATAAACTCCACAATGACATAAGCCATGTCCACTTGAACATCCATATGTTCCTTCTCAGTTGGCCCCTGTAACAATTAACAAAATATATAGTATGACCATAAGGCTATGCATCAGATCCCCTTCTGAATTAACTCAAAAAAAAAAATCTTATGAACCTCAAGAACAGAAGCTCCAATAGCAAACTTTTTCCCAAGTTTCTTTGAAGCATCACTAAGTTTGACACCTGAAATATAACCACATATACTAAAGCTTGATGACGACAGCATGAATTAATGATAGCCTTTAAATGAAAGAAACAAAGAAAAAGCTATGTATCATCATATTCTCACCAAATAAATCCAATCCTTTCACAGTGTTGATAGATTTTTGCTTGTTATGTGTAACCTTTTCAATAACAACTTCTTGCTTCTCCTACATAACAATTCCACGTTTCCACCATGCTAATCTTTTAGATTATCGAAGATAAAAATTAAGATATCATATTATGGTACAAAATAGTGACATTATTTATATCTGAATTCTGGACTGAATATAGATAGACTTTCTGGCATTTTTCTTTATCTTGCCACCCGGAAGACGTTTGACTTCTTGCAGTGGTTCTGAAATGCCGCCAATGAAAACATGACATAATGATTAGATTTTTCAAGTTAAGAGCAAAAGGATGAAAGAATAAAACATGATTCAACAACACTAGGAAAAATAAAATGTACAACTTCGAAAGAGACAAAAAAAAAATCAACCACTAAGCACAATTAGTTCCAGAGAAGTGTTTCAAAAAATAGAAGAATTTAGGCAACTATAGGAAGAGATACCAAACTCTGAAGAAGAAACCTACAAAGCAAGCAATATTATCATGTACAAAGGCACTAGGAGACTTTGAAGAATCACGACCCTCTTTTTAAATCTCAACCATCCATTTTTTTATCTAATACATGGGATGGATTTGAAGTTATTAATAGAAAATAATATTTGAAATATTTATGTATTTCTTAACCTTTAGATTAACAATGTACGTCATAGATCTAACAAGTAAAAAAAAGGACAAGCAAATGATCACATTCCAGACTTTGAAAATTCCTATTGTTAATTTGCAAGTACTTAAAGATAAATCAAATTATGATTCTCGGTACAATGGAAATCCCAAAGGTTAAATGAAAGAAAGAAAGGAAGAAAAAAAAACATACATTTTGGTCATTTATTTTCAGCGTCTACATGTTTAGTCTGTTTCAAACACTTCAAGTCAAATTACAACAATAGTCAAAGGTTAAATGAAAGAATAAAAGAAAGAAAAAAAAACATACATTTTAGTCATTTATTTCCAGCGTCTACATGTTTAGTCTGTTTCAAACACTTCAAGTCCAATTACAACAATAGTGTTACAAAATTGGCACCTAAGAACTATTTTAAAAGACAACTTAAATCCAAAAATACCGCATTTGAAAAGAATATGTTATTTTTAAATAGCAAAAAGGTTATAAAACGTGAATTTTCTGTAAAAAAATTATTACTATAGTGGCTCAATTTTTTCTCCTTGAAACATAAGGAAAAAAATATGTACCTCAACTAATGTGTCATTTTACCACAAATACGGCTATGAAGTACAACAATGTGTGTAGTAGTACATAAAGATGATCAACAATCGCATAAATGTGCACAATTTATAGAATATTACCAGAGGAAGCAGCTCCATCGCCACCGCCAGAAGAATTACCAGTAGATTGTAAATTTGTAATTGTTCGGTTACTTAATCAGTATCCTTTGCATTTTCTTCTGCACATATAATCAAAACTTGTTTACATCAAACCAAAACTTAATTGAATCTAGTAACATAAACTGAATCAAAACTTAATTAAGAATTAAAGAAGGTAAAAATAAGAACGCTTAAAACAAAGAACAAATACAATAATTGGTCGGTTACAAGATAACAAGCTAGAAGATACCGTTAATCAGATGTGGAATTTTGAGGAATTATGAGGAAATATGATGAACAAGTTTTATTGCATACTATTCTTATCTTTACAAAGGGAACTGTACATGCTTTTATAGCAAAACTATTCTAACGGGTGCCTATGATCTATTCTAACGTTTGCCTACTGTTCAGTCTAAAAGTGGTAAAAGTAGAGTAACTTTTTCCGAAAACTAGTTGCTCCTTTTTTCCTAAAATAGCCTATGATGAAATAACGTTAATGGTCCGAGGCTATTACTATTTTTATTCTATCTTGTTTTTCTCAACACTCCCACTCAAGTTGGGTTCGAACAAATTGATTGAACCCAACTTGCTTAAGCATGTTCATATGATTAGTCTTGTCAGCGCCTTTGTAAAAATATCCGCCAATTGTTCTTTGCTTCGACGAATGGGGTTTCTATTTCTCCCGACCGCACTTTTTCTCGACAAAGTGATGCATCAACTTCAACGTGCTTTGTCCTCTCATGGAAGACTGACTTGACGCAATGTGTGGCTTGATTGTCGCAGAACATTTTCACGGCTCGCGTGGCTCTATCTTTAAGTAAGCAGGCGTTTGATCCGTATAAGCTCACTTCGTGGATGCCATAGCTCGATATTCACTTCGCACTTGACCTCGCAACGACGTTTTGCTTCGCTTCTTCCAAGTAACCAAGTTGCCACCTAAAAGTACAAAACTGCGGGTTGATTTTCTGTCACAGCTCCCAGCCCAATCTGCATCAGAAAAACCAACCACATTGTTAGAACCATTTTTCTTCATCCAAATTCCTTGACCTGGAGTGCCTTTAAGATATCTTAATATCCTTTCAATGGCACTCAGTGGTTGCGTGGAGCATGCATAAATTGGCTTACATTACTTACTGCAAATGCAATATCAGGTCTGGTAACCGTGAGATAGATTAGTTTTCCTACCAATCTCTGATACTGCCCTATATCAGGTAGTGGTTCCCCATCTTCCGGTCCAAGTTTAATGTTGGTTTCCATTGGAGTACCAGCTGGTTTTGCTCCTATCTTGCCAGTCTCTTTTAACAGGTCAAAGACATATTTTCTTTGAGATAGAAATAGGCCTTTATTGGAGTGAGCTATTTCTATTCCAAGAAAATATGAAAGTTTTCCGAGATCCTTGATATCAAATTCCCTTTTTAAATATTGTTTGACCCTTTTAATTTCTTCATTATCATTTCCAGTGATGATAATATCATCTACATAAACCAAAACAATTGTGGTGGAATTTTGTGAATGTTTGACAAACATTGAACAATCTGCAGTGCTTTTGTTAAAATTATCTTTTAAAAGAGAGAGGCTTAGCTTAGCGTACCATGCTCTTGGAGACTGTTTGAGGCCATAAATTGCCTTTTTCAACTTACATACCAATGATGGATCTGGTGCATTCTTATGACCTGGAGGAAGAGTCATGTAGACTTCTTCTTCCAAAGTTCCTTGAAGGAATGCGTTTTTCACGTCCATTTGAAATAGATCCCATCCTAAGTTGGTAGCCGTTGATAGCAAAATTCGTACTGTGTTCATTTTTGCTACTGGTGCAAAAGTTTCTTGGTAGTCTATACCATAAGTCTGAGTGAAGCCTTTGGCCACTAATCTAGCTTTGTATCTTTCAACCGTACCATCGCTATTATGTTTTATTTTGTATACCCATTTACATCCTACGGGTTTTTTATGTCTTGGTAAGTCTACAATGTCCCATGTGTCATTTTTTTCTAAGGCTTGAAGCTCCTCTTTCATGGCCTTAACCCAAACTGGATTCTTGTTGGCTTCATCAAAGTTGGTTGGTTCAGTTTGATCAGTTATGCTGCTCAAATAGGCTCGATACTCGGGAGAGACCTTTTCGTAAGAAATAAAATTGTGAATTGGATACATCACCTGATGGGATACATAATCCCTTAGCTTGACAGGAGGTCGCGTTTGTCGTATGGATCTTCTCGCGCTTTCTTCGAGTTGATTCTTCACTTGATTCATTTTCCTCATTTTTCTCCCCCTGAAGAAATTGCACTTGACTCACTCAATTCAATTCTTCCTCCTCACGCTCAACTCCGTGCTTGATTTGTTTCTCAGGAAAAACAAAATTATTTGGAAGTAACATGATTGGTCATGTCCTTGTGCATTTAATTGATTGTCTTTTTTGGTCATTTGTTTGGTAGTACGGTTCATCCTCAATAAATGACACATTTCTTGAGATATAAAGTTTATGATTTTTGGGATCATAACATTTATATCCCTTTTTTCGTAGGAATATCCTAAGAACATGGTTTTCACCGAATTCTTATCTAGTTTATCTTGTCTTTTTGATATGTACAAAACATGTACATCCAAAAACTCAATATGATCAAGGTCTATTTTTCTACCTTTGAGAATCTCTAAGCGGACTCATGTTTTTAATCTTGCACTTGGGTAACCTATTTATGAGATAAGTTGCCGTTAACACCGCATCTGACCAGTATATTTTGGGGACATTACTTTGAAAAAGAAGTGATCTAGTGACTTCAAGGAGATGACGATTTTTTCTTTCTGAAACTCCGTTTTGTTCTGGGGTATTTATACATGTTGTTTGATGTAAAATTCCTTTTTATTTGAAAAATTCTAAAAGGTTTTATTGACATATTCTCAGGCCATTGTCTCGATCTAAAAATCTTGATTTTGGAATTATATTGGTTTTCCACAAAGTTAAAAAATTCTTGAAAACAAGTGAACACCTCATTTTTTGCTTTCAAAAGATAAAGCCAGGTAGTACGAGAATAATCATCAATAAAGGTTACAAAATATTTAAAATTGTTATAAGAATCAATAGGGGCTGGACCCCAAACATCAGAATGAATTAAATCAAAACATTTGTTTGACACACTGGTAGATAATGGAAATGGTAACCTAGTTTGTTTTGAAAACCTACAAATATCACATGTGCTTGAGTCTAAATTAGAACAAAAAAGTTTGTTTAAAACTTGGTCGGATGGGTGTCCAAATCTCCAGTGTAGCAATTTGTCACGATTTATTGAATTTGATGACACAAAACACCTATTGGTAGAATCTTCAAGATAATATAGACCATTTTTAACAAAACCCTCACCAATCTTCTTCCCTGATACTCGGTCCTGAAAAGTGACTTTGTTTGGTGAGAATATAACATTACAATTTAAATCTTGAATTATTTTGCTAACCGACAATAAATTTGAATTAAAGTCTGGTAAGTACAAAACATTTTTTACATTTTTTGCAAAAAAATTTGTAGTACCGCAACCGCTAATTTGGGCTTTATTTCCATTTGCAACAATTACATGTTGAGAATCTTTATATTTTTTGAAATTTTGTAATTTAGATTGATCCCATGTCATGTGATCGGTTGCTCCCGAGTCAATGATCCATTTACTCATATTTTTACAGAAATTAGAGATCTTGGGATTATTAATTTGTGAAGATAGAAAGTCAGATTTATATTGTACAAAACCTGATTTTTGCTGCTGTAGCAACCCATTTAATTGACTCAGTAGCTGTGCGAGTTGTGTGTTTGTCGCCACAGAGGATCCTGAGAAATCCCCTAGCTTAGTCGGTTAATTTGGTTCGGATCCAGCCCACATTTGCCGCTTCCTCTGGGTCCGACCCCTTACTCACACCCCCAAATCTCCTCTCTCTCTCGCGATGTGGCGCCGCCGCTCTCGCCTCTGTCCCGATTAGGTCGCAGTGCGAGGAGTGCCAATGAGTATCACGGTTGTGACCCCGTTTGCGTGGGTCACACCTTCGCCGGGTGTTGGGTGCCCTCTCCCTCGCCCTTCTGGAAGTAGGTTGGGTTAGGGTTTCGAAACGGTGCGCCGGTTTCACCCGACTGCCTCGCCCGAGCATTCATTGTCCGCCGGGTTTCTTCTCTCTATGGTAGCCATGACCGAATCAATTGATGGTAGTTCTGAGGAGAGAGATCCGGGATCCGATGGCTTCAAAGCTTGGGTCGAGACCACCGAGATAAGTATATACCAACTCTCGTGCCCTTTTTGGATTTCTTCGGTGCATCAGGTGGGAGGTATAGTTGGAGTTCCTCCCATCTCGTCGCATTCTCGGTTCTCCATACCGTGAGCTATTTTTGCCCTTTTGTTTGATTTGTGACAATTCCTGCTTTCAAATTGAAAATAGTAAGCGAGCGAAATTTTGTCATTGTCGTATAGTGTTTTTACCTTGTCCCATACGCGGCTTTGGATGAGTTTAGAAGCATGCAAGCGTGCAATTTGAGGCTCCATGGTGTTGAGGAGCATCGACACGACCAAATGGTCTCGAGGTTTGCCATTCTCCGCTATTTTTCCTTTTTCTTCAAATGAATTGGATCGTTTTTCCCGTGGTCGGTTTTGGTTTTTCTATGGTTCCATCGATATACCCTAACTTTCCTCTCGCCTTACGAGGCCTATTAGGATCGATCCGGGACCAGGGAATGTAATCTTTATTACCACTGAGGGTTATGGTGGTGATTTTGGAGTTATCAGATGGTATAGACATGATTTCTGGTTTTTTGCTGATATGTGTCGAGGAAGGATTTCTGTGGCTCTATTGGCTCTTGCCCTTCTCTTTTCTTGACACAGCTTGAGTATTTTTCTGGCCCTTTTACCGCTCTGATACCATGTGGAATTTTGAGGAATTATGAGGAAATATGATGAACAAGTTTTATTGCATACTATTCTTATCTTTACAAAGGGAACTGTACATGCTTTTATAGCAAAACTATTCTAACGGGTGCCTATGATCTATTCTAACGTTTGCCTACTGTTCAGTCTAAAAGTGGTAAAAGTAGAGTAACTTTTTTCTGAAAACTAGTTGCTCCTTTTTTCCTAAAATAGCCTATGATGAAATAACCGTTAATGGTCTGAGGCTATTACTATTTTTATTCTATCTTGTTTTCTCAACATCAGATTTGGATAAGGTCAGGCGCATTTTGAATCAAAGAGGTCTTGCGATTCTCAAATTCGGATCCGAACTCACAGTACTCGTCCGGCAGACTGCACACTCCACAGTACAGTACTTGCACCGGTTGGGGCTTCTCCGCCATTAGGGCACAAGCCCAACCTCCACCACCTTCTCTCATAGCAGTGATAGTGAAAGTTAAGATGGTGCCTATATAGAAGGCTGATCTGGAAATAGATGGAGGTTCTCATTGAAGCTATTATTACACTGAGAGAAAAATGTCAGGGAAGTCATATTTATCGTAAAAATAATTTATTAATATACATTTATTTAATAATAATAATGTAAGTGTAACTAATAGTCTAATATTACAAATAAAATAAACTTCTTTATTTTCTTTCTTTCTAATTTTCTATAAATAGTAGATGGGTTGAAACGTAACCGTAATTTTGGACATTTATTAACAACCAACCATGGGCTTGCCCATATCAATTTTCTTTATTTATTTTGTATTTAGAATGAGGAGAAATTCTAATTATCAGCTTAATAGTAATTTTAGGAGAAATTATAAGCAGAAAAAATATTTACTTCCCCTTTAAAACTTAGATACCAAAATCTTACACAAAATCTGAGACTAAACCAACACATTTAACAAAAAACTCCACCCAACTCTTTATAAAATCCTCAAACTGCTATATTGTTTTTTTCACAAAATTAACATCAAATTATTAAACATTTAATTTCCTCTGTTTTTCTCTGAGTTTTTGAATCCAAAATTAAGAAAATGAATATTAATAATAATAATAAGGAAGGAGGTTACCATGCTTGTGCTTGTTGCAAGCACCAAAGAAGAAGATGTGATGTGAATTGTGAAATGGCTCCTTATTTTCCTGGTAATAGGTATAAGGAATTCAAAAACGCCCACAGGTTATTTGGGGTGAGTAACATACAGAAAATCATAGCCTCTGCTCAACCTCATCTAAGAAAAGATGCTGCTGAGTCCATTCTTGCTGAGGGCAACTATAGGAAATATATGATCCAGTGCATGGTTCTGTTGGTATTGATTATGACCTTAAGAATCAGATACATTATCATGAAACACAGCTTAAGAGTGTTAATCAATGCCTCTCTATTTTCAAATAAAAGTAAAAATTGGAGAAAGAGAAAGACAGTTCTGTAATTCTTTGATTATAGGCACACCAAATCACTCTGATACTCTGTAAGACTCTCTCTCTCTATCCCCTCTTTTTACATTCTTTATTATTTTCATTATTAAAGCAAAAAATTATTTCTATATATAATTTTCCAAAATAATTATTTATAACCGTAATTAAAAGTCATAGTATTTGATTTATAGCAATGATGTTGTTGTTCGTGGTTATAGTCTTATATGCTTGTGCGGGTGATAATTTATCTTTTAATTTATTTATTTATGTTATGTAGCAACATCAACTTGGTGGTGTTCTTGGAGGTTCTGCTGATTTGGGAGGTTCCAGGTTACCCGTAATTCTAACAAATATTTGTACTGCTTGCATATTTGTAATTATCTAGATCTATTGATTTGTTGCAATTATTTTAAAATCTTTCAAAAAGTGAATATTTTATAATCTAATGTTAAAAATCTCCAACAAATCAAATCTACTATTAAATATAAAATAAGATGTTTAATTTGTATAGTAAGTGTGTTTTGTTACGATTTAATCACGTAGTTTTTTACCTAAAATTTTAAAAACACTTGTTTTAATGAATAATAAGAGCCTTTGAATCTTCTTTGTTCAAAGAACGTTGTTCGCCTGAAAACTTTAAGAATAAAAAGATAACTTTATTTTTTTTATTTTTTTTCTCAACAACTTTATTTTATGTATTGTTTTATACATTTTTTTTAAATAATTTTTGATGTGCCTTTATAACAGTTTTTTCCATTTAAATTAACTCATGATAGTTATTAAATCACTTTTATATATCATTATATTACGATCACAGTTAAGATAATAATTTTTTATTTAATATATTTATATGTGTTTTATTGTACTCATTAATTATATTATATCAACTATATTTATTGGATGATAAATAAACTTTTATTTCGTAATTAATATAAGCAACTGTCTATTTTCGTTGATTTTCTTTTTTCTAAACAATGTAATGGTATATGTTATATGTATTTCGCACCTCAGATTAATATGAATTAAATTTAATTTATTATTTGTTAATACATTTCAGTTCTGGCTCTAAGGCCCGAGGAAAGCAGCCTATGAAGAAGGAATATATATATATATATATGTGTGAAAAAAAAAGATTAAAGATGATGATGAGGCTGGATCAGCAAGATCATCAAAATAAGATTAGCTAGTAAATGGCAGCAAATCATTGTTGTATTGTGTTTAATTGTTGTATATAATAGTTAATATTTCATAAAAACTTTATTATAATATTTATATTTGAACATATTAATGTATTTGTATTGAAATTATCACAGTGGATAATATTGTCTTATAAAACTCATGCCTTATTATGCATGAGTTTGAAATATAACTAACTTTGTTTGCTTGGCAAATATATTTTAAGAATAGTGTTTTTTTTTCTGCTGCTAAAAATATTAAGATAATGGTATAACTTCCATACTATGAATAATAAATTGAGTAAATATCAATAATATCTTTAAAGTTTGATCAAATATCAAAAAAATCTCAAATTTGACAATAATATCATTAAATCCCATGACTTCAAAAAGAAACAAGCCCACGTCATTTCTTTATCATTTGTTTGTGTGAAGTTTATCGAAAACCAATATATTGAAAATAAAAAATAACATATGCACAATCAAAAGAAACAAACTCATCAAAATTTCAATTCTCCTAACAAAACAAAGATCTTTTATGAAGATCTGCTTGGCTAGTCAGCTAAAATTGTTAAAATGATATTAAAAAAGCTAATGTGCTGCCCTATTACTGGCACAGTAGTCAGTAACTAATGGACTTAAAATAATATGGCACATGATTAAACGGGTTGGGTTGGGCCTCAGGCGGACTGGGATGTGTCGGGTCTGGACCACCCGACCCAATTTACACCTCTAGAACGTACCTAATATTTATTCCGATAGTCTTCTTATACGAGTACCGTTGAATTCCCATTACCCAATATTCTTTTTAGCTTATATATTTTCTTTGTTGGAATTGAAATTTAATGGGTAATAAATGATATAATTTGTGTCTTCGGTCTGGGTACTGGTTTGAGTCTCTATTGGATTTTTATGTCTGAGTTAGATTCCATTGTTCTTTGTTAAAAATGGTCCAAACTATTAAAAACATAATAATGGGTCGACATACAAAGTAAACGGGGCGGTTTGATCCAGCTCACTTCTTAAATAGGTTGGGATGGGATGGGCCCCTAACACAATAGTCCTCTTGTTATTGTGCCAGGCCTTCTAAGTATCATTATCGATGACCCAACCCACCATCATATTAGCATCTATATGGGCTTTTCATTAACACCAGAAATGTCATCATTGTATGGGTTTTATTTGAGCTATAATCCCTCACAGAATTAGACCTTGTATGATTTAGACTGTTCTAGCTTTGAGTAATTTAGCCGCAAGCCCATATTTTTATTAGATCTCTTTGGAGCAATACGTTTTTCTGTTCTAGTTGGCTCGAATCAAAGATTTGAGTAGTTTAAACTTTGATTGGATTCATGTGTCTGTGATTTGGAGCTCTATAATATTCAAACCTGAAGCAAATTGGAGGAAAGGACTCATTTAGCTCACTTGTGATTTATTTGGTATCATTCTAAACTCTCTATATTTGAATTGTGTTTGCAAGTTATATTATAGTAATTAATTTTGATAAATTTACATTAGTTGTATGTTACTTTTATTTTTCTATTTAATGAAAAATGAATGCTAGGAATCTATTCGAATGCATTGATAATATTGAATTTTCATTTAAGTACTATGATTTCAATGAAACTTAGTGTATCGCTTATGCTCAAAAGAAATTAAATATGTATCACAAGAAATTTTAATTTCAAACTCAACGAGCTAGATTGTCTTTTTGTAAATAATTAATTAGAACCTGCCTTAAAATAAAACACATTGTTTTGTTCATTTTTATCTAAGTACACATGTAAAGTGTATCAATCTAAGCCTATTTCAAGATAACCCAAAAAATCAGCCCATTTATAGACTCTCTTGAACTTAATTATGTTTCAAAATCTGAGAAAAGTGTAAAAGGAGACGCATATTAGTGAATCATTTGTTAAGTTTATTGATGTTTGCAAATATACCAAAACTTTCACCTTAAAATTCCAAATAGCCTACCAATCGTCAAAGGATACTATAACTAAACATAAAAAAAAAGTCCAAACACGTCCTATTTTGAGGACTAGATGCATCATTATTAAAAAATATATATATAATATGAGCATTGATGTTGAGAATAATGACAACTTGGTTTTTAAAATATTTTTAAAAACCTTGTGTTTTTAAATAGAAAAAAAAAGACATTTCTTATTGAATTTTTTATGTTTTTACTTTTAATTGAAAAATTCTATTAAGATAAGACTAAATGTGAATTGATAAACATACACACCTCGTATGCTTATCATATTGTTCTTTGTAAGTCTTAAAGAGATGATGTACATGCAACCCATATGGTGAAATAAAACATTTTTATTTTCCCTTTTATAGATAAAAAGATTACTCTTATCCTTTTAGAAGAGAAACCATGTATCAAAGCTCCAATCAAGGAACCATTACTTGCTATATCTAAAATTATCAATGTTTCTTCCTTTTCTAATGGTATTCTAGTACCTTTCCTACCTAAACTCAAAGAACAAACCTTAGTTGAGGGAAACTTTTGTAACTTGTTGCTCTTGTTCTAAACCACCAAAGATTACCACAATTCTTTCTCCTTCTAAGAGTATTCTAAATAATCCACTAAACATCATTTCATAATTGTAAAGAGTGTTTCAAGACTTCCTCTTAAACTGATCTCTCTAGTACCACTAGGTCCAAGCATATTAAGCCCCTTTCAAAGAATAAAAGAAGTCACCACTTATTCTACCTAAACTTAATCATTATGTTTTATTGGAACCAAAACCATCGTATATTCAACATTTCATAACTATAATTGAAAACCTAATTAAGATATTTTCTCGTGATACCTCTTGTGTTTTGGTTAAGGTTATTGATCAAGCTTGACTCTTATTTTATTAACATTTATCTTTCATTTTTAAAACAAAAGGCTTGAATGATAAAACTTTTGTTACATCAATTAATAATGCTAATGTATATTTATTAGAATATTTACTTATATTACTATACATTTATATTTTAAGTGAGTGGTACGTTGTCTCAGATTCAAGGTCTCTTTTTTATCATTTTTTTTAATTCAATTAGATGGGATGTTCTTCTCATGCCTCTTCCAAAGAATTCAAGCTATACTTGCTTATTCAACTTTTATTTTATAAAATTCATTGAAGTTAATATGTTTTAAAGTGTAATAGAATGATGAGAAAATATGAAGTTAAATTAAAAATATTATTGTATTTATTGTATTTATTTTATTTAGTTTAATTTTATTGTGATTAATTAAAAATAATATTGTATTTGATAGTCAAAATAAAAAGTACTTAATTTAGAAAAAAATTCATAAAAGATGATTCTTATATTTTCAAAGATAAAGGTGTCTAATCTTTCTTGAATGAAGAATGTGAAAATTAAGTAGGTTAATTTTGATGAATGAAGAAATATTTGTTATATGAAATGGGAATTCGAAGACTATAAATATGATTTCATTTCTTCATTATTAATCATCCTAAAAATAAAGAAAAACTTGTATGAGAATTTTTTGAGTGAGAGAATTTTGTGGAAAAATTCTCTTAAACTTGTAATTATTTTTGTCTTTTGAGTATGAAAAATTAATGAGAGTGGTTATAACAATTTTTCACATAATAAATTTTTTTTAGTTGTCTTTTGACAACGAAAATAATTTTTCTTTAATTTAAAATTTTCACTATTATTTTTCTATTGTATATTTTCTATTTATATATTCTTTAATATTTTATCGAGAAGAATCTCGAGAAAGAAAATTTATAATTATACTATTTAATCTAAATTTTTTAATAATAAATTTATATTTAAAGATATACCAATTGTAAGTATTTTTTATGAAACTAGTAAGAATTGATTTTTTTAACGTTGGGAGAAGTAATATTTTTTTATAGATTTAACGATTTTTTTATTTTATTACATTTTTATTGCTAAATATTATAAGTTCTAATAATTTATAACTCATTAATTTATTATAAATATTCTTACTTTTTGTATTATAAGAAAGTTTTGATAAATATTTTATATAAAATGTTATTAAATGATAACATTAATTTTTAATTTTATCATCAATCCCTAACTACATCGTCTTAATTTTTTTATTTTTCAAATTTTTTTCTTGCTTCATTTGTAAAACCCACTGCATAATATTTCTTAAGGTGTTTTAGTGTTTTAGTCCCTATCAATGTATTAAAAATCAATTTTTCTTCAAATGAATAGTATCCTTCAAAGGTAGCAGTACCGTCTGCTGTTAAAAAAAATATAAGTCAACGATGAGTAAACATAGGAAATCATAGATTATATGATTATATCGAATGCAATATTAGGAAAAAAAACACACGTATATATATTATCGAATCTTATTTTATTGTTTTTTATAATATATTTATTATTAATTTTAGAATTATTAAAAATATTTTTCATAATTTTTTGTTAACATAAAATAAAAACAAAAATATATTATTAATAATTATTAAATTTAATAATAAATAAATTATAAAAGTAAAAAATAATACATTAATGATCAATAATTAAAATATCAATCCTTACAAAAAAAAAATTACAAAATCACAGAGACAAGAGTCGATCACCCAGCTGAGGATAAGACATCTTTCAGTAGAGGAGTTTTCAGCAACCCAAATGACAGAACAATAGTTTCTTATTTCGCCCAAGAAGAAATTTACAGAACAATAATTTTAATTGACAAAAACACCCTTCAAGCTCAATAATTTAGATTCTAGAGTAATATCCAACAACAACTGGATCATTTTGACAGGTTCTACCATTATATGATCTTCTTCCGGTAGCTGATACGGGATCATCAAGTTCAAACTTCAAAGACACAAAATACCAAATGTACCCATTCGTTTTTATTTTATTTTATCTTAGAAAGAGCAACCAAGAACAAATTACTAAAATAAATGAAAGATTGAAAAGCGAAGACTTTAGGCCAAAGACTCGACCTTTTTTCCACAATTAAATATTCGTGCATTTACTAATTATTTCTTCCCTTTGAACATTTCGCCAAAACGCTTAAGAGAATCAAGTCTCTGCAACTTTAACTGATTTTTAAACCTGTTTATGAAATCGTCAGCTTTAGCATCCACCTCTTCGTCTTCCCTGAACAACACCGTGTCTCTACCTCTGTTTCGGTCGATACTCTTCCTATACACCTTCGTTTTCGTATACGCCGGCACCACAATCTCATCGTCCTCTTTTAAGTTTCCCGCTTTCGCTTTCTCGCTTACCGATTTCTTAATTTTCTCCAGTTGACTCTTCTTTGAATCCCCACTACGAGTGTCCGATATACAACTCTTGACCAAATGGTCATTGCTCTGACTCGGATCTCCATATGGGTTTGACTCCATTTCTGCTTCTCGGTAATCGGCCTGTTCATGTTGGTAGAAAGAGGGGAACTTCAAAGTCTTAAGCCTGTCTAATAGTGAAGCTTGACGATGGAGTGGGGACGGGTTGTGGGTTTCAAGTTCGGGCTCTGTAGGTTGAAGATGCTCTGTTTCAGGGTTTGGTCGTTGTTCAAATTTGTAGCTAGAGAAGTTGATAGATTTAAACCGGTCTAAGAGAGAAGGTTGACGAACGAGTTGATTAGGATAGTAGGGGGTTTCACAGCCGGGTTCAGTGATTTGGAGATGCTCTGTTTGTAGGGCTGGTGGATTGAATTTGTAGAAAGAAAAATCGATGGACTTGACTCGTTCAAGTAGCGAAGGAGCTCGTTCCGGTGGGTTTGGTGAGTCGTAGTGACCGAGTTGGTCATGTTGGTGTTGATGTAAATTTTGGGGCATACTGTGAGCTGCTCCGAAACGGGAGATGACGACGATGGTGCCGATCATAAGGTTGAGGAAGATAAAAAGAGAGGTGGGTGTGAACCAACTGGCCAAGGACTCCCATATTGAAGCTATCATGGTTTGAAATCTTCTGATTGCAGTTTCAATTTTCACTTTTTTGGGCTATGTGTAATCGGAGAGACTGGGAAAGCAGAGTCATAGAGACAAGGAATTTAAGTTATTTATGTAATAAGTTTATTATATATTAAGATAATTGATTTAATTTTTTGATTTATAATAAAATATTATATTATTGGTTATTTTATAACAGGGGCGTTGTCTTCAAATGTTTTATTTTTTTAATAAGATATATACTTTAATTTATTAATTTATAAATAATATATTAAAAGTTAATTAAATTTATAAAATAAAATATTAAAATTCCTAATAAACTTGTATGCTTATATTTTTAAATCTAATAAACCTATAATATATCACAAATAATATAATAAATATTTATTAAATTTAAAAAATAATACATCAAAGTTATTAGGTTTAAAAATTATAACATTAAAAATATTTATAAATTTTTGATATCATATTTCTTGAATTTAATAAAATTAAATATCTAATTTATGTTATATTCTCTAACATTTTTCTCTCATAACAATTATATAAAAATAAAAATAAAAAGTTTCTTTTAAAGAAAAGTTAGGCATATATGTAAATTAGAACATGAGACATGTGAACTCAGGAAATATTATATATATATTATGTAATATAAAATAAATATTTTCTTTATGTTTAAAAATATTATATATATAACATAAAAAAATTTGTTAAAAAAATAGATGTTTTAAAGCTAAAAATTAAACTGCATAAATAACTGGTTATCGATGGTACTTTTTCCTTTTTTTTCTTCCTCTCATATCTACTCTTTATTTATTTATTTATTATTATATTTATCTTTTATTTTTTTCTTTGAACTAACATATTACGTTTTTAAAAAACTAAAATGTTAATGAACAAAAATGAATGACAAATTTAATGTAAAATTGAAACGGCCAATAATTATAGCCCACGTTGTTTATAGGCGTACGATGAGGAATAAGGACAAAGAAAACGTTACTGTATTTTATTGTTATTTTATTAAAGTAACGTTAATGTTACAATTTAAATTACAATTATTAAAAAAATAATTCATTGTAAATAACTTTATATAATAATAATAATAATAAAATTTTAATATTATAATATATAATTTATATATTATAATAATGATAAAAATAATTATAACAATATAAGTATTATTTTATTATTGCTTTTTACGGGATAAAGTAAGGTTTGGTAATATATATAATTCTAAGAAATTTGACTAACTTTACTTGCATCAAAATCGAAATGCTTTTCAATTTCAACTATTAGTTTATGTTTCTCTTTTATTTTTCTTCTCCTTTATCCTTTTATTCACTGAAAATAAAAAAATAAAAAAAACAAACCCTTAAAAATTTATAATGGACAAAAAAACTTAAAAATTCTCATAATTTTATTAAATAAACACAATAATTTTATAATTAATGGGTTGAATATTACAAATATTATAATTTTTAAAATAAATATTTTAATCTTATAATTTATAAATTAAACACTATTAATTATATTATTATAAAAATTAATCACATTTAATATTATAATTTATTAAAATAAATAATTATTGTCCATTGAATGTATCAAAAATGAGTACTTATAATATCTAACTTTTAAAAATAATAAAATTATAAGTATCTAACTTAAAATTAAAGAACTAAAATATTCATTTACATATAATAATAAAATTAGTGTGACTTTTTTTAAAAACTATGTAACAACTAATATCTAATAAAATAATAATGAGATTAAATCATTTAAATTAAATAATTATACTATACTTTGTGTGTGATTTCTAATTTATAATTGTTTAGTATAATTACTAAGGATTCAAGGTTATTTGGGACATGAAACTATAGCTTTTAAATATTTTAATCTTATAATTGTTAAAATAAGTTTATTAGTCGTAAACTTTTAGAAGAAAAATAAAAATTAAATATTTTATTAATATAAAAATATTAAAAATCCTCGAGCACTTTCCCTCCTTCCTTTTCACTTTCTCTCACTCTAAGTCTCTCTTTTCTTCTTTGTTTTTCTCTCTCTTTATTCACATCTCTCATATTTCATCACTATTTTATTAATAAAAAATTAAAATTAAGAGAAAAAATGCAAATATAAAGAAAATATGAGAGATTTATGGAGAGAGATAATAAAGTGAGAGTAAGAGATAGTAAGAGATTGAAGAGAGTAGAGGATAGGACGGGTTGAGATTTTAATTTTTAATGTTTTTTATTAAAAAAATTATATAATTTTTACTTATTAAAAAAATAATTTTAATTTTTAAAAAATTTAATTTAATTAATTGTACTTTTAAATTACATTATTAAATAAAATTGTAATAAAAATTATAGAACTAAAAGTTATAGTTACAAGACCTAAACAGTTAGATATTCTAATCGTGAAAGTATCAAGTAAAAGCATACACACAATGGAGACGAAGGGATTTGGGCAAGCATAAGGATGAAAAAGTCAACGATATCGTTGATATTGTTACGATAATATTTTTTTACACATTTTGATATTAAAATGTGATATCTATATCTTTTGATTAAATGATGGTAAAATTATCAAAAATGTTATTGAAATATCACTCAAGTGTCTTTTAAATATATTTTTTTGCTAAAATAACCTGGATATTATGGATATTATCGTTAAAATGTCGAACAAAATATCAATTATTGATTTATTTATCTCCTTTTTTTAAGCAATAATTCAATTCAATTTGTTTTCACTTTTCCATAAGAGAATATATTCTTTTTTTCTCTTGTTTGTAGCATATTTTATATACATATATATTGAATGGATAAAAAAAGAAAAAATCATATTATATATTACTCTATTTACTTGGATATTATGGATATTATCGTTAAAATTTCGAATATAATATTAAAAATATCTATTATTAATTTATTTATCTCTTTTTTTAAGCAATAATTCAATCCAATTTGTTTTCACTTTTGCATAAGAAAATATATTCTTTCTTTTCTTGTTTGTAACGTATTTTATATACATATATAATAAATAGGTAAAAAAAGAAAAAAATCATATTATATATTACTCTATTTATTGAGTAGTCGAGTAAAATAGTAACATTCAATACATTTTTAAGTACAAAGTTAGCATGCATATATTATTTTTTACTATTTTATATTAATATTATAACATGTCATTGCATTGAAGTGTAAATTTATATTATAACTACTTAATTATGAATATTTTTAAAAACAAATAATCAATGAATTGATAGAAAAAAATATATATATAATTAAATAGCTTACTTAATTGTTCCAAATCTTTTAATGATTATTCTACCATATTCAATAAAAAAATAATATATATTTTTAATTAATTAGTTAATTTATTGATTAATATAAATATTTTAAAATATATATATTAAATAAAAAATTAATTTAAAATATAAGTAATTAACTATTTTAATGTTTATAAAATTAAAAAAAATCATATTTTTGATAGTATTTTTATAATTTTCATGATTTTTTTTAAGTTTTCAATGATAACGATAATATCTTCAATATTTTCGTAAAAATTATATCTTAATATCTTTAATGATAATAATATTTTAAATTTCGTATATCAACTTCACCTCCACCGTAAATTTATATTTATATAAATATTACCCTAATTTTTAGTATTGAATGAGGATGAAAAATAGTCTTTCCGTTTATAACAATAAAATTATTTATTTAATATGTAATTCAACAAAAATATGTTTTTTTTGTCTTTTTAAAACACTTTAGGTACTTTCTTATTTCTCTTACCATTTTTATAATATATTATTGATTTTTTAAAAAAATTAATACTTTTAAAAATTATATTTTATGATTATAAATTTTAAATATTTTAATTATTTAAAAATTCTCTATATAATCAATTTAGTATTTTTTATTTTTTATTCGTGATATAATTTTATATTCAAAATTACAATTGAAATTTTTTTTTGCTATCTAATAATTAAAAAATACGTGTTTGTATATAAATTATTATACTTTTTTTTAAATTTTGTTTTAATTTTTACATAAATATTTGATACTTATATCATAAAAACTAATCATAAATTTTTTAATTATCAAAAACTCCATAGTCAAAAGTGATATGATAAATATTGATTCTTAAAATTTGAAATTCTTTTTAAGCATACTTATTTTTCTAATAAGTTTTTAAAAAATAAAAAATATATCAATAAAATTGGATTTTAAAAAATAACTTCTTTAATATTATATGAGTTTTTTATTTAATATATTTAGTTTTTAAATTTAAAATAAAATATATGTTATTATTTTAAAATATAATATAACTTTATTTTTATATATAATTTTATTTTTTATAAATAATATAAATATAAATTTACGTATATTACTTATTCACCCTAAATAATGATGATCTCGTAAACACATTTGTGATTTGTCTCGTATAACCATCACTGGTGTATATATATTATATTAGTGATTGTTTTACCAGACAAATGTATGTATATTAGTGATTGTTATACCAGACAAACGTGTTTACGAGATAATCATGACTCTATAACTATCCGAAGTTATATGTTTATCTAACTTAATTTAGTATACGAAATCATCAATATCCTGTAACTATCAGAAGTGAATATGTTTATCTATTTGTTTGTTTAGGAATGACTAATCAATTAAAAAAATAAACTTGTTAAGTTCCATACTTATCTTTATTTTTTTCAGCAGGCTTAAATAATTTGAATATTTTCACAATTTAAATTTTTAAATAGTTAATACACTTGTTGCATATAATTTATTAAAATATTAAAAATAATTATTGTTAAATTTAATTTTAATTAAAATTATAATAATATTATTATTTTTAAAAATATTAAACATATAATTAATTTTTTAAATAATTATCAATATTTTAAACAATAATAATTTATTATTTGATTGATAAAAAATAAGATCAATATAATTATTAATATTTTAAATAATAAATAAAAACATTACGGTTAATATTTTAATAAATTATATGAATAATTTTCTCTAAAATTTTATAAGTTTTGAATCGTAGTTTTATATATAACTAGTTAATTTCATTTGGTATGTAATTCATTATAAATAAAAATTCAAATAATTAACTAATTTTCTTTATGTTAATTAAGATAAATAACTGTATATGAAAAAGAAAAAATAAATAATATAATTTATAAAATTATTAATAATATATTATTATTTTTGTTGAATATATTAATAATTTATTATTTAATTAATAAAAATGGATTTAAGATAATTAGTACGAAAAAAATTATAATTATTTATGTTATTTAAGATAAATAAATTTGTATAAAAACATTATAATATAGATAATTTTTAATATTTTAGCTTCTAAAAGTTTTTTTCTTGAACAAATAAAATTTTTGTATGATTTGAACCTATAACTTGATATGAAAAAAGATTAATCATGTCGTGAGATATATGTTATTATTTTAAAATTTATAGTTAATTTTATCAAAAAATTATAAGATGTGATTTAAATTTTTATATATAACATGGATATAGATATATGTTATTGAAATAGAGATGCTCACAAGTTTTAAATTTTTCAATTTTAAATATAAATTATTGATATTTATAAACCAAATAACATTATATCAATCACTCTTGATATAAGAAGGTGAAAGTATTATAATTAAAATTGAAAATAGTATAACAAAATTATCATATTTTAAAAAAATTATTTTTTTAAAGTCATACATTTTTTTATATAAATTGTTGTTATGAACATAACTTTTATGATTTTTGGATCATTATTCATTAAATAGAAAAAATGTCACGGTATCTTTTTTTTTTAGTAAAAATATTGTTTAGTCATCTATTTTTTAAAAAAGTGATAATTAATCATTTTATTTATAAAAAAGAATCACAAAAATATTTTTATTAGTAAACAAATTTAAACAAATATTAGTGAGAATATTTTTATCATTTTTTCACATCCTATCAAAGCAAGAAAATATTACAAATAGAGCAAGATTAGGGGTATTTTGATCATTTTATATATTAAATAGTGAAATGATTAAGATATTCTTAATAACTTTATTTTTAAAAAGTAAATTTAAAATTACTAAGCGTAACTCTTTACATTTTATATGTAAAATGATTAAATTCACCTTCTCAATGTTAAAAAATTAAATAATACATTTTATATAAATAAAAATACCAAATTTACCTTCCATTCTATTAAATATTAAACTAATATTAACCATCTTGTAAAATGAAATGCACTAAATTCACACTAGATTAATAACATATAATACTAATGGATTTATTATTGAATAATTTGATAATATTATCTCAATTAATAATTATGAAGAATATTTTTTTAAAAAATAAAAATGATACGTGAATATGATAACAAGATTAATTACTTAATAATCTGCTTTTTATGATAATTTTTTATTTGTTATTAATTATTATTATCAAATAATAATTATTTTATAATTGAATTTTAAAAAATAAGTAAATAAAATAAATCATTATAATAAATGTAATTTTTATTTTTTTATACTTATCTACATAATTAAATATTAAACTAATAATAATAGTTTGCTAAAAAGAAACTAACAAACTTATAGAAATCAATAATATTAGATAATTATAATTTTTTTATTGAATAATTGAATAAAAATATCTTAAATAATTATTTATTTATATATATATATAATACTTATACATGAATGATAATATCATAAATATTTTCACTATATCGTTACTTTTGTTTTTTACTACATAAAAGAATAAAGGTAGGTTTGGTAAAAAAATTCTTAGAAGGTTTGCTAACTCTACTTTCATCAAAAACTAAAATGCTTTTTCCCTAAAGATAAATATACTTAAGAAACTATATTTATTATAAAAATAATAAATAAGTTTTATATTTATTTTTATGGTATTTTAGTCTTATTATAAAGTTAATTTTTATTATTTTTTTATATTTTAAATTAAATCAGATAAATATTGTTTTAATTTGAATAAAATGTAACAAAAATATAAAATGATAAAATTAAATAAAAACAAAAAATAATAATTTTTACTTATACAGATATTTTTTATAAAAATAAAGTTAAACTATCACAAAAATAAATATAAAATCTGAGTATTATTTTTAAAATAAATATACGAATTCGTATATTTATCTTTTAATTTTCTTCTCCTTCGTTTTTTTATTCAGCGTGAAAAATAAAGAAAACAAAAGAAACTCTCACAAATTTACAGTCGTTAAGTGGAATATTAATTGTATTGTTTTAATTTTTGTTTGTCTGATATCTAACTAGGAAATTGATATTTTAGAAATGATAGGATTTCAACACAAGCGAACGAAAAGTCACATCTGGGATTATCTGTTTTAATAATTTAGTTGCAGAATTTTAACTTTACATGATAAGAATGGATCTTGTTTTTGATTAAAAACCATCCCAAATGTGTTTGAAATTTGCCTAGGTCATGTTGACATCATTGTGATTTCTCGGGGAGAAGAGAACCATAATCTTGAAAGATAAAAAGGTAATCTAGTAATTTTTATTTAAGATCCTTAAAGAGAATATCATACGAATACAATTTTCTTCTTCTTCTTCTGTTGTTTTTGTTAAACGCAAAATAACTTCTCTTTAACAGTGATTTTTAATTAAACTAATTTATATCTACTCAGGCAATTTGAAAAGTTGTTTGATAGTAATTTCCAAATTTATCAAAACAACTATGAATACCCAAAAAAAAAAAATTTAGAATTTATAATAATAAAAATATTATTCATCAGTTTATAAATTTCACTAAATTTGAATAGTTTCAAATGTATGATTTATTTAGATTTGATGAAAAAATTTAAATTTATTAAAATCATATGATTAAAGAATTATATTGTTTATCATTCGTTTCCATCCTGTTAAAATGAATTAAAATTAAATAATATTTATATTTTATACATATATCATTATTTTAAGTTTTTTTATCATATTTTATATACAATTTTCTTTTCATTTACCTAATTTATAAAATCATTGAAAATTTATTAAATTGTATTTGTATTGTTATTGGGATATTTATTACTATATTATAAATCAAATATTTATACGTCGATTGTTAATAAAAAAATTAAGATAATTACAAAAAATAGCATCTTAAGACTTATAACAATAGAAACAACACATTAATATATTGAACGGATTTAAATGATCGTAGTTAATTTTAAATAACATCTAATTTAATAACATTCAAAATTAAATGATGTGTTATACTTTTTTAATAGTGAGAATGTATTAAGTAACATAAATAGTGTTATTTTTGTGATTATAAGTTTTAAGAATTTTATTTTTATTATTTTTTCCAAAATATTAGAGCATGTAGTATAAAATAGCACAAAAAATCATAAAAGACATTATAGATCATATTGTTTCAATCTGATCCGTTCAATTAATTGATTTGTTCAAATAAGATGAAAATATGTGATTGGATTAGATCAGATGAAAATTTTGTAATCCAATCACCTAATTGGATTGTCTCAAATTCAATAGTTTTGATCCAATAAATACCCCAAAATATGACACATCATTTCATTAACGTCGTTCAAATTAAACTAAATCCATTTAGCTTATTTAATATTAAACGTTATTTAAATTAAACTTCATCTATTTAAATCCGTTTAAATAATGAATAAAATACAATGAATTTGTTTAATATTATCAATATATTATTTTTGTTATTATATAATTTTAACACGTGTTATATATTTATTTATTTTATAATTTTAAAAAACAAAATTATGAAAGAAGAAAATATGTTTGAATTAGATAAGCTTGTAGTAGATATGATGTTATACATATCCACAATTATGTTTTCAGTAATTTAGATTATAATATATTTTATCTTAAACTTTTTTTCTATTACAGGATTATTGAATCATGATATACATATCAGATTTTATTAATAAAATCAAAATTAAAACAGATAAAAGCTCTTAAATTTGATTATATGCATATGCTCGTTGAACTATAGTACGTATAAAACTAGAAATGGAATGAGAACCAAAAAGGAGTAAGAGAAGTCCATCCTGTAATTATAATTTTCATATTATTTTATTAGAAAGTATTTCCTATTGGATATTATAACACTATTTTATTAGATTCCATCTAAGAAAATTTCTATTGGTACATAATTTTTGATTCGATTAATGTAACCATTTAATTTTTATTTATCAATAAATTGTTTTAGACTTTAGAATTTTCCAATTTATTAACACAAGATAGCAATTATCATTCTCCTATAAAATGGAATTGTCTCACATTTTAATTGTCTGTTTTTATTGAAAGATACAAATAATATATTACGAAGATAATTTATTATTTGATATGAACTTAAAGAATAAAATATATAAAGTCAAAATGGTTAAAATAAAATAATTAAGAGTAAAATCATACGATTTTTAAAATAAAAAAAATCTAAATTATATGATATTAAAATTCTATTATTTAAATTGTTAACATCGGATACCTTTTTTTTCTTTTCAAAATTCACTTGAACATTAGTGGACAATAAAAAAGAGCATAAAGTCTAAACAATGTGCATTTGTTTCGTTTCACCAGCACCATTTTTTTTTTCAAGAATGTCTATACAATAAGTTTGATAAATAGTATCATCTAAGGCAAATAGTTTATCAAATGTCTTAGATGTATACTCCCCACCCAAATCACACTAAAAACATCCGATGAGAATAAAATGTTAGTATTTTAACAAAGGTTTGAAAGCTATTATAAATAACAAAAATATCAAAACAATACAATAATACTCCTTTCGAAGTGACAGGAGAAGATCCCTACTTACCAGAATTAATGATATAAAAAGAGTAACAATAGAGGAAATAATATTATCAAAAGGTAAAATAAAAAATTCTCAATTTATAACTATTATAATAAAAAATATTATGAGTTTTTAAATCTCTTAATGCTCTTATGAAAGTAAAATATTTTAAACGAGATGTATGAACATAACCAATGCAAGAATGTCACAACTAAAAACTATAAAATGAAGTACTCAAATGAAAAGATAAAGGATCAACACTAAAAGCCTCAACATTTGGTACTTTGAGTTGATTCAAAATATAAAATCCTCCTGGTGTCACAACTAGCTTTTGAGATTGTAGATCTTGTTCATAACAATAAGTAGAAAAAGAAAAACTAAGTAAGTAGAATCACACAATTGATTAACAAACATAAGATTTAAAGTAAGATTAAGGATATAGTAAACATTTGGGAGAGACATACTAGTGTAACATCAGGACTAATACGTACTCAAGGCATGTGAGTACCATCATTAGTTATAACTAACACGTATGATTTGAGAGATAAAAATACAAATAATAAAAATCATGTGACATATGGTGAGACGCTCTAAAGTTTAAAACCGATAAGGAAAAAGAGATACATGAAGAACTAAAAAATGACAAACTTATATGAGAGAAGACAGATATGACATGTGATTGTGTTGCAAGGAAATAACATTTAACAATATTTAATCAGACGACGTTCAATATTAAACGAGTTTAACTGTCATTAGTTTGATTTAAACGGTTTTTCATTAGATGATATTTAATATAAAAGAATATGCTAAAATTATTTTTAATTGTGAAAATATATAACATGAACATAAGAATGTGCTATTTGATAGTTATAAATTTTAAAGGTATTATTATATTACTTTTAATTTTTTTTATAAAATATAGATAATTTATTAAATTTGAGATATGAAAATTTCAACAATAACATCATTTTCTTAGAAAAAAATTGTTAATACATAAACAAACACAAATTATATGTTGGGAGAATAATGGTTTTACTTACCAAGGGTACCATCAAAACATCTTGTTCATCTGAAGTTATCTTCGAATTCAATTATGATTATTTGAAAATTTTATATTAATGAAACTACATGTTGAACAAAATATCTATATTTTGAGAAAATTTTGCAAGTTTGATAGACATAAAAGTACATAAACATCTTCATAAGATTTGATTTGTCTTCATAAAATCATGTTTAACAAAATAAACTATTAAGATCAAACATAATAGATATTTATGGACAATTTATAGTGAAAGATATAGGAAAAAGTTCATAGATGAGAAAACTTCCCCTCTTATAAGTATAAATCCAAAATCAAGAAGAAAAAAAATAGGCACAAAAAAATTAGAGAAAGAAAGTTAGAAGTTAGGGAAAAAAAATTATAAATAGGATGAGTAACAACTCTCAATAGAACTCAACTTATAACCTTCTTGTATTGAAATATAAATTGAATCACAATACAATCTAATAACTTTGAACTTCGAATAAAATATTTAAGTCATATATTTAAAATTAATGTACATATTACTAGTGTCCTTCACTCCAAAAGAATTCACATTTGTTAAATTCCTATAATATTTTGAAAATGTTATATAAAATGATACTATTTATTTGTTTTTTTTTGGTTCCTTTATTATTTTTTAACATATTTTTAAAGAACGTTTTTTATATGCGTTTGAAAGTACAACATTTGTTGGAGCTCTAGTAACACTATGAACAGATGGCCACCAAAACACCATTAAATGATGATATGCTCTAAGAAAAGTTTGAAAACCGTTACTACTTTTGAACATATGGTTAAATGAATTTTGTTTTTAAATATACGTTTGATTTTAAATTTAAATTAACCAATGGTCAAAAATGAAAAATATTGTATAATAGAGTCAAAGAAAAAATTCCTCAAATATTTGGAGGTTTTAAGTTATTGTTGGGATTGAATTGAAAGTTACAATATGCTGGGTACATATTCGATGTTGAATGCAAGTGTCTATCATTTGTTAAGTACAAGCCAACTTTAAAAAAAATTATTTTGTTTGATACGTGAAAAAATATTATATTAATAATAAATTAAATATATAATTATAATAAATTATTTTTTTAATATATTAACATTTAGTTTGGAATCCTAAACTTAATGTGTGGTATCATAGTCAATGCTCAAATGGCCTTACATTGATGTTACCAAGGTTGATTTCAATGGTAAAAATGAACTCGTATATACTCATGTAAGAATAAATAATAAATATTTTATTAGATTGTGATAAAAAATTTATAATATTGTTATAGAATTATTTAGCTATTGAGATATAATTAAGTTGGATTGGATTTTTTCACTCTTTCATATCACGTTGGTATATTTGATGGATTATATATTATTTGATGGATTATATATTATTTGATTAAGAAAAATGTGACTAAAGGAATGATATTTGATAAATGATAAGATTTGAGTTTAATGGAGACAACATCTGTTCTCGTTTAATAAAACATTATTAAGTTTAAAAATGATTCTCATGTTAAAAAAGATAATAAAAAATTAAATATATAATTGAAATAGATTATCATTATTAATAAATTAATATTTTGAATTAAAAACTTAAACTTAACATGTATTTTTATGTATGTATTTTATTTTATTAGTTTATTTGATTATTATCTGTTAATATTAATTTAAAATTTTTATTTTGTTAAAAATTATATAGTTATTAAATTGTAATATAAATTCTAGAATTTTTAACTTATTGATATTATTATTAAAACAATGATATAAAAATAATTAAAAACTTAAAAATAATATTATAAAATATTTTGATTCTATTAAAATGTTTAGTTAATTTAAATTTATCACAAATAGAATCATATGATCGTGGATTAAAAGTTTTAAAATTGAGTGGATTAAAGGATTTTATCATATCGAGTAAAAACCTTTTTTTTTTACACATTAACATCCTTATTTCACTCTTAATTTTAAAATTGAGTGGATAAAAAGATTATATCAAGTAAAAATCTATTGTTTTGGCACATCTAAACTCCTTATTTAACTCTTAATCTTTTCCTTAATTAATCAAACATCTATTCAACAATATATAAATCTAAATTATATCGTACATATTTTTGAATAAAATTACTCACTTGTTTTAAAATAATGTTAATTTATATAATTCACTTAATATCAAATTAATTATTAATAGTTAAAGTATTTTTAATCTATCAATTGTTACTGTTTATTTAAGATGTGCATAATTTAATTCATAAGCATGCATAGACTTTTTGTAATTACATATAAATTCTTTTCTTATACAAAGTGATTTTAAAAAATAAGATCCGACCAAAAATTTATTTATTTAAAAGTATTTTTATTGCATAAATTAAAAAAATAATAATCAATGTACAAGATTTGTGTTTTTAACATTAAAAAAACTAATAAAATTAAAAATAGACATATGCTTTTTAAGTTTATCCCATTGAATAAATTGACGTATATAATCCAAATCATAATACGACACCCTGTGTATACTTATTGGCAAAGGAAGTGAGGAGACATCGAAAGAAGCTGCTGCGGAAGGAAAAGGAAAAGGAAATGAGCTATAATTGTAAATTGTTACAAAAGGACAAAAAGTACACTTAGAAATGGAAACAAAGAAATGTAGGGTTTGGCTACAGTCTATGGAAGGTGGGTAGGTCTGCTACGGCAACACAAAAGTGGCCGAAATTTCTAACTATACCCCTCACATTCCCGCCTTTTTCCAAGATCCTGCCTCGTCATCAATTCAGACGTGGCATATCTTTACTGCATAGGTGCCATCACCCGTTAAGATTGATCCAAAAAGAGAATTAAAGAATCCAACGTCCAAAATTTATTGAAATGCTGTTTCTACTAGTGGCCCCACAAAATCAAAATCGGTGCAGATAGTTCCCCCGTTTCCTTTCTCGAATTTGCTAGGAACCTAACAAATCGTACCTACTGTTCAAATCACATCTCTATTTCAGGGTTGTGTCTTGTGTAGTATTGTACTATCGTAGTGTGTATATATATATATATACTTATATCCCTTCGAGTCCTTCGACCTCAGAGCTCAGATAGAGGTCCGCTGGTTGAGATATGGAGGCTTCAAGGAAGAGACTCGGTTCCAATTCGGAAGACGAGTCCGTAAAGAGACAAAAAAAGGATTCCGATTCAGAGAGTAACGACAGACTCGGAGAGGACCTATCAGATTGGTTGTTAGTTGACGATGACAAAATGAGTGAACTCATGAAGCTTCTAGACGCAGAGATAAGCTCGCCTTCGACGACAAAAGTGAGGTTCATAGAGAATCCGTACACATCATCTTTTGTGTACGGGACAACGTCGTCTTCCTACGTGACAATCAATGGCAACGAGGAGAGCTGTGGATCGTCGTTCTCGGACTGCGAATCATCGGTGATGGCGAGCGTTGATACGTGTGGCTTCGGAAAAGGCTCGTTACAGATGCTAGGGATTGGATTCAGCGCGTGTGGTTCGGTTTATGGAGGAAATGAGGGAATGGACGGCTCTGATGGGTTGGAGTGGGTGGATGATGGTGATGATGAGCTGGCGAGGTTTCTCGGAAAAGAAGCTTTTCTGACTGAAGAGTAAATGGAAAATGGAAAATTAGTGTTAGTCTTTTTTTCTTTCTTTCTTTTTTTGTTGTTTGGGTGTGTCGAAATGTGGTTTATTTTGGAAAGAAATTAAGAAAGAGAAAGAAAAATGAGGAGTAATGGAATATGGAATTGACCGGAGGATTTTGACACTGTGAATAGGATGGAATTAGGATATGCTCGCAAGTCATGAGCGAAAAATATTGATTTTTTTTATTTTTTAACAAAATGGATTGTTTCGTCTGTTTTTGATGTATATACATGTAGCTTTTTTACCCTTCATTTTCAATGCGTTTTGCACAAGCGACTTGAATTTTCTTTTTTCCTTCCAAACAAAGGACAAAAGTTATAGTTATTCCGATTCACTAAATGCTCTAAATTACAAAAAGAAGAGTTCAAAATGACAAAATCAAGGGAAAGAAAATTACTACACCACTTTCATCAACAAATACTTAAAACATTATTCTAAGAAACAAATACTTTTAACATAAGAATTAAATGAAATCGGGTAAGAGAAATAATGTTATAGCTTATTGGGTACAATACTCAACATTACTTTTACAGTTCTATCCTATAAACATCAAACAAAATCAACAATCAAATTTATTGAAATTTAAATAAATATCCTTTAATTCTATTATTATTACGTTGGAAATTAGTGTGAAATCAATTCTGTACAAACTTAAAATTTTGAGTTAATTATCAATATTAGTTTTATATATTTATTAAAGAATCAATTTTTTTTTTATTTTAGTTTTTGCATTTGCTAGTTATAGGAGAATAAAAAAAATACTCAAGGATTTGGGATTTTTTTTTTTTGGAAAAATCACAAAAATAATAAATGTAAAATTGATAATAATAAAAATAATTTTATTTAATATTAAGTTACTAACTTATATTTATCTAAATTTAAGTTAAGGGTATTTTTTTTGGGCTAGTTTTATAAATTTTAAAATTGTTATTAAGAATCATTTATGGTTAAGGAGGACCGATTTAGTAAAAAATGTTAAAAATTAAGGTAAATAATCGAATTTATTAGAGTTTTTGTGATTGATTATTTACTAATTAATGCAACTTATCCTATTTCATCAAATGGATAGCACAAGACCCGTGAAATTTTGCGGAAACTTTTCTCCTGGGGTTGGGGATACGTAGGCTTGGGTGTATCAGGTTCTTACACGGGATAAATTATCAATTACTTTTTTTTATGTAATAATATTTTACTTCAATTTAAAATTTAAAATTAATTAAATTTTATTAAAAATATATTTAATACATAATAACGTGATTATTTAACTGATTTTACTTTTAATTCTTCGTAATAAAAAAATATATATTTTTACAATATTAAAAAAATACATTTATTTATATTATAAAAAACAAACATATATTTTTTTCTAAAAATATTAAATATATATATATATATATAATATAATTAAACTATAAAATATTCTATACTTAATAGAGAGAAAATAATATAATTTATATAAAATATATTATATATTATATAAATAATGAATAACTATGAGTCATCTGTATTTATAGTGATATTTTTACAACTTAAATGATTAATGTTACAAAAAAAAAATTAATAAGGATAATTTTATCTAAATATGAGAGTACTAATATATAATTAATATTAATATCATACACATAATATTTATAAAAATAATGTGAGTCCCTTGTTTATTGTAAAAATAATATTAAGTCATGTATTAAATTTTTTTATAATTTAATTATATTATTATTAAAAATTAAATACATAAAAGTAAAGTTAATTTATTTTTTAAATGTTTAGATGTAAATTATTTTAACTTAAATTGTATAGATAAAATGAAGAAAAATAAATAAATAAAACATAAAAACATTATGTAATTAATTTTTAATAATAATATAAATAAATAAAAAATATATTTTTTAGATTATATACATCAAAACTAATTTATAAATTTAAAAAATAATTTATTTTTCTAAGAATGACTTTAATTGTTTTCGGTGGGCGCAATAACCACTCCAAACATATCAATTATATGCGTATTTATAAATCATATATTTTATTTTTTAATGATATTGCGTTAGTGAATTTTTTTATTTATGAAAATGCATATAATTTTAAATAATAATATTGTTATAATAAAAGTATCTAAATTATTTATTTTATTTTAACATTAATTATATTTTAACATTATTATTATTAAATAAAATTATATTAATAAAATATTTTTGTAATAATAATTTATATTATCATAATATTACTATTTTAATTTTTTCCCTTTATAATACTGATACAAATAAAAAATTAAATTTTCTGAGAACAAAATTGTGTATACTTTTTTAGAATATTTTTATACATAGCAAGTGTCTATAATTTTAATTAATATAATTATAAATTTAGATTATACTAATATTATATTATTTTAAAACTATTTTTTTTCCTAATTTTATCATTAGAATTCAATCCCATGAGCTGCTCGTGGATACGGGAAAGGAGGAGACAAAGCTTTGACCATTGGGGCCAGAGGGTCCGTGAAAAGTGTAAGAAGTTGCGTTTCTTGATTAGTGAATAGTAAAATCTAAAAAGGGCTTTTCTAAAACAGGTTAGTCATTTAAAATTTCAAGAGTGACGACTTTGGGGGTAATTTGAAGTTGACTCACTCGGTGATCTTGGGTGTATTTAAAAATGATACATTTAATTAATATTTTTGAATTAAATTTTTTTAAAAATGATATAAAAGCTTTTTGATAGATTTTAAATTTTAAAAATTAATATATATTTTATTAAATTTTTAAAGAACCTCTCTTTTAATTTTTTACTATAATTTAATTATTTTAAAATTTCTTAGTAAACCCTTTAGAATTATAAAAAAATATTAAATATCTTATTTAAGTTACAAAAATATAGAGAATTTTCATAAAAAAAACAAATATAGGGTTTAATTTTTAGTAAAAATTATTATTATGTCATCCTTAGATTTTAATAACTATTTAAAAAATTATTCTCTTAAGATCATAATGTAATAATTATAAAAAATTTATTTTATTATAATTCTCTTTATTTTTTATATATTCTTAGTTTTCTTGATAATTTTATCTTATATTTAACATAATTTTATTTTTAATAATTTAATAAAAAAATATATATTTATTATTGTAAAATGTTAAAAAATATATTTCATTTACATTTTTTGAATATATGTTTTTTATTTTATGATCTTAAAAACAAAACTTTATATATAAAAAGATTATGACATAAAATTAAATCATAATTTTATATTATTCTATTAAAAATAGAAGAAGGAATCAAGAGTGATAAAAAAAGAAAAAAAATAAAACCAAATAAAATATTGAAAAAAACAAAAAGTAAAAACAGTTTTTTTTAAGTCTCAAAAAAACATACGAAAAAATATATTATTAGTCGTACTTTATTTATACATAAAAAAAATATTTAAAATCCTTAAAATTTATCATTAAGTAAATTTTTTAAAAATTATTCACATTTTAAATATCTTAATGCTTTTATAAAAATTTAAAAAATAGTAATTAAATACATCTAAACTTGTATAAATTTTTATAAATTTTTGATTAAATACAACTAAACTATTCTAATCTTAAAAGATCTTAAATTAATATACTTAATTTTTTTTAAAATTTTAAAATTCATTAAGATCTAATTTTTTTATTTAAATAAATCCTTATAAAAGAAAATTATAAATGTTTTGATACGGTCTCTTACACATTTCTTTCAAATTTAAAAACAAAATAAATAATTATATTAGTGGAAATAAGTACACAAAAAACTAAAAGTATTTAAATGATAAATGTTTATTGAAAAATTCTTTCATTTTCAATCATATATTTAGTATTTGTGTAAAAAAAAACTTCTTCTTTCTTCAACCTATAATTCTTATTACTCAAAAACCTTTAAAATTTCTTCTCTTCTTATTCAAAAATCTACACAAACATCTAATTTAATTTATATTATAAAATTTTATGGTATTTGAAATTTATATTTATTTTGTATATAAATAATCTAGTTATTTAATATTATTATTTTTTTAATTCTCTCAATAAAAAATATATTTTAATTTTTTGTATAATATTAAAAATTATATATTTATTTACATTATAAAAAGAAATAAATAAATATATATTTTTTAAAAGTTAATATATTTTCTATAGCAAGTAAGAAATTCTTCTCTACTTATCTGTCATTTGAATTTTTTTTTAAAATAACAATAAAAATATATATTCAATTATTAAAAATTTATGCCCCTTATATTCTATTAAAAGTTATTTATTTAGATGTTGTCTAATTAAAATTAAATTTTATATAATTAAATTTTATTTAATATTATTTTATAAAAAAGCTTAAAAAAATCAGTCTCAACGATAAAAGGCAAGATAAATATGTTGGATTTATTAGAGCATTCTTCTTATTATTATATTTTTGAGTACAAAATTATATTCTAAAGTTGTAACACCTAGACTTAAGTGTCAATGAGATGATTACGTATAATTATAATAACTTTAAATATATTCAGATAATAATTATCTATTATCAATAGATATTAATTTTTTTAAAATTTAATTATATTTTTTATTTTTAATATTTATTTTAAAATATATTTAATTAAAAAAATTATATTTTAATCTATTATATTATTTAAGATATAAATATTAATTTTTATTTTTAATTATTTTTTAATAAATTAAAAAATATAAAAATAAAAATAAATAAAATAAAATTTAATTATTTTAAATATTATATTTTATTACTAAAAATATTTTTTGTAAAAAATTATATATATAAAAAAATAATATTAATATATATTCAATTTCGATAGAATATAATTTTAATATCACGCGAAATTATCATAATCAATGTTTTATTAATTATTTATTATTTTTTAAAATAATTATCAAATTTTTATATTCTCTAAAAATAATTATCATTTTAATTATTATAAAAAATAATAATTTTAATTATCTATATTTAAAATCTCCGTCGTTACTGAGACCCGATGAAAGAGGAACAGGGAAAGCGAAAAAAAGAGCTGAAAAGTTGTTCAAATTCGTCACTATCTGCAATTAAATTCTGCTTTTGTTTCACATTTGATGCCAAGTTTTAGAACAGAAATGACTGATAATTTCAATATTATTAATATTTATAATTTGACTTGAAAATTAGCCTACAAGTTCGGTAAGACGATTGGTAATTTGATATTACCAACCATTTGTACCCCTTTGTTTTTTAGTTTAGATATAGACATATTAGGTTGGTATCTTTATATTATATTTATTTTTATTTTAATTTTAGATTAAGATACGTAAATTATTTTTATTTAAATTATTATTATTAAATTTTAATAAAAAATATACTAATAATTTAAATAAAAATATTTAGTATATCACAATTAATAATATAAATATAAATAATCTAAATATATCAATAATAGTGTGATATCTATAACTTCTTTTTTTTTTTTATCAAGAAGAAAAAAACACTTTTACAAGGTAATATATGGATCTTTAATTCCTTATGGATTTTAAGAGTCTTTGGCTTGATAAGAAAGGACTGTTCTCATGTATAAAATGTTAAAATATGTTAGGTAATCAAGTGTTCTCACAAAACTTAACGGGTTAGTGTTCTTTACTTCTATTGCCATTTGACAAACAATTTTTAGTAATGCCCAATTAAAGATTTTATTTTTTAAAATACTTGAATATCATTTTAGAAAAAAAATAACTTAAAATTATTTATGATAAATATATTTTTTCTCATTATTACAAATTAATTAATTAATTTTAAAAATGTTATATAAATGTCATATATGTTAGTTATGTTATAAAACTTAATGAATAGTGATCATTTTAATTATTAAAACATATAAATTTAATAAATAGGTAAAGAATTTATTAAATAAACTTAACTCAATTCAATAATAAAATAAGTAATAATTCAAAATAATACATCTAATATATCTCATATATATAAAAAAAATTATAATTTGTAATAAATAATTTATCTTTTTTTTTTCTTCCTCCTGATCTTCTCAAGTGTAGAAGAGTCTGCAATAATGAAAGAGAGGTACATACATCACTGTTTCGAAAGCTATCATAACCATTTGGGTAATTTTGTGATAATGGCTCAGACTTTTTAAGACTTAGAAACTTTAAGAGACAGATTGAAGAAGAAATGTAGAATTGAGGTTGAGACTAGGTGCAATTTATTTGGACCAAGAAAACTTTAGGGAACTAATTTACACGTATAGAGACGTAAAACAAGGAGAAAGAAGGAGCAAAATACAACATGGAGATTAGAGAGAGGGAATGCATTTATCTGGGACAATATTTTTTCTTTTTTATATTATATAAAATATTAATTTATTTTTATAAATTTAAAAATGTTAAGTTGTTTTGATATTATTTTCTATTTGTTAAATTTATATATTTTAATGATTAAATTGTTAAAGTGATGTTCAGTATTCACGTGATCATTTTCTGTTCAGGTAAGGAGTAAATGGAAATTACATTTGTACAATATTTATGAAATTTAATAGTATTTTTGTAATAAAATAAAATTAAATAATATATTTATAATAATTATAAAAATTTGATGTTAAAAAAAATTATTTAGTTATACATATGAATAGTTATAAAAATGATATTAGAATAAAAATAACAATATTAAAATTTATAACAATAAAAATAAGATATTAATAATATTAAACGGTATTTAATTATATAGTTTTTAACATCGAAAATATTTAAGTGATTGTAGCTTAATTTTAAAAGTTATTTAAATGATTTTCTAAATTTTATTGTAGCTTAATTTTAAAAGTTATTTAAATGATTTTCTAAATTTTGTTTTAATGTTAAAAATGTATTTTTTAGATATAAGAATAATATTTTTATAGTTTTAAGTTTTATATAGCTATTTTTTATTTTTTCACCAATTTTTTTATCTAATAAATTTTACTAAAGAATATTAATATTAAAAAATCTAGAGATTTAAAGTAAAAAAGTATGTATTTGACCGATAAAAAATATGTAACTTACATTATTTGTAAATAACAAAGATCTAGGCAAAATAAAATAACACTCCTCTTTTGTTAATGACTTAATGGTGTGTGTCTTCAGAGAGAAATGAGGGCGCAAATAGCATCTTTCGTTTTCCTACGCTGACTTAAATGCCTAATCAAGTATCAATGGGGCAAATTATTCCCAGGCCCTAAAAGTTTGTGAGGATTTTTGGTCAAAGACAATTACTTCAAAAAAAAATAACTATAAAAAGTATTTTTTTTATCAAAAAATGCATAATTTTATTTAAAAAATTGTTACATTATTTTATATTTAAATTTATATAATTAAGTTTCATTCGAATAAAATTATTAATAATTAAAATTATTAAATATAGAACGGATTTAATATAATTTTTTAATATATAAGTTGTGGAGTTTTGTTTTTAATTTCCACACTTTTATTTCTTGCTTAAATTCGCCAATTTGGCGCGAAACAGTATTCCTGTCGGCTCCGATTGTTCGTCCTCAGTTGTCAATAGCCAATGACCATAGTGCAGGAGGTAAACGATCTTTTCGCGAAGCTCGCTTCTCATATAAGCGGAGCGTCTTCGTTTAACAGTAATGGCGTCGAAGAAGACGATGAAGTTCTGAACCTGGCGATTTCAAACCTAAACAGGTCTCTCAACCCTGATGAGATTTCTGGGGTTAGGGTTTTGGACACCGCGCTTTCTCTAATGTGTTTCAAAGCACCACAAGTGAGCTTTCTCAAGTTACCATCTTTTTTTAATGTAATGTAATCTGGTTTAAGCTTCTTATTTACGCAGCTTTTTCTCGTTTGCTTAGGTTTACGATTCAGTTATTCAATATTTAGTCGGAACAATTGTCACCGCCTTATCGTCTTCGGCTAGCTGTAAGGTTGTGCGGTCTCCGAAAGATGAAGTTTTGCAGATCGGTAGCTCAATTTTGCGCCGTGATATTCCAAATCTGATCGAAGCGTGCTCTGATATTCTTGGGAAATTGGAGGGACATGGTGGTTTCTCCCTCTCCTTAAAACCCCTCGATGTTTATTGATTTTCTTTTACTTAAACTAACGTATCCTCTGTATTGCAGGCGCTCTTTATAATTCCCTATTATATGCTGTTGTAAGAGCTTCAACTTCATCATCTTGTTATCGTTCTCTTTGCCCATCAAAACTTATTCTTGATATGAGATCAATTAATGCAAAGATCACTGCAGTTTCAAAAATGCTTGTTAATTTACCCCAAGAACTCTCTTTTAACAACAACAAAGTACCAATCAGGTTTATTAGTTATTTCCCTAGATGATTTTCCAGTTTGCATATTCTGTTCAAAATGAGTTGATCTTATTTCTTGCAGGTTGCTACTCTGGTATCTGGACCCACAAATTTTAAAGAATGATATTACAACAATTTTGAAAGAATCCTTCGAGAGACCATTCCTTTGTTTGAGAACTGAATTTCATGAGAGGATGGATTGGCGTTCTATCATGACATGCATGGTTCTTTCTCCAATTATGTTCATTGAGACAAGAGCTTTGTTACACAGATGGTTTCTGCTGACGTGAGTTTCTTTCTTTATCATATGGATCTCAAAGATGCCTTGTGCATTATTTTCATTTTCTATTTTGCATGCTTGAACATATTGGTCTCTCTAATAATATTGCTTTGAAATACTGCACTTACTTTCTCCTTTTGATATAAGTATTTTTGTTTCCTTTTATATATGGTGTCTACCCCAATCAACACCCTAATCTACCGTACTGACCAACTGAATCATGTGTTCATATACATATTGTAAATTCCTACGAAAGTTTATACCGCATTTTACTTGCTAAATTCAACATTAAGTTTGCATGTTCGAACTAATATCAAGGACAGAGATGTTTTACTCATTGATTAACCCATGAAACAGGGGTCTTGCTTCTGTGCTAGAGCTTGCAACTGTATTCTGCTCAGTGATGCTAGATGTAGTTTCTGGATCAATGTTGTGGGGTATACCACTTGAATTGGGAGCAAAATTGCCATTCTCTAGTGCCTATTTTCCTTACAACCACCGCTTGTTGAGAATTTTGTCTGAAGCTCTATATCATGGCAATTTCATAAAATTGACTCAGCTTACAAGGGGATCATTTTCCTGCGTCAAGAAACCACATGATCCAACTATCAATCCACCTGCAGTGAATTTTTCTGCCGTAGATCAGAAATCTATCTGGTAAATTCTGACCCCAAACGTCTATGTGAAAAGAGATTGTCTTGACACCATCTCAATCCTCAAAACCATGACTTATCTTCAAATGGTGCATACCAGGGGTTTGGCAATCAGCTTCCCAGACTGGTTCTACTTTGCTTCTGCTTTGCTCTTCTCTCAGGATAATCATCAATCCAAAATTCCTTCTATATGTACACTGGAGGTATCAAACGATAGAAAAACACACGATGAGGAACTATCTTCGATTTCTGCAGCTAAGTACATTGCCTGGATTCTGAGCCCTCTTAGTAAATCTCATCAGGATTTGCTGGCTAATAATTTGATTAAGATGTCTAAGTCTTGGAGGTCTAAACAATTTGGCCCAGGCACACATGAGAAGAAAACAACCAGCAACCAGAAGGCGCTCAAGAAACCCAAATATTGTGAAGAAGATACTCCTCCAAGAGAATATAATTGTAAAACCATCACACTCTTCATCAATGAGTTCAAATACATGTATTCCTCGTGTTCGGACAGGAGTAGAGAAAACATCTATGGACCACACGATGGGAAATTATCGAATAGTACTCAGCAGAGAAATACACTTTTCAGGAGAATACCGTTAGGCATCTTGCTTGGATGCCTAGAGTATATAGATGAAAATGGATGTGAACTGCTGCTGCATTATGCTGCAACTGATAGAATCTTACAATCAAGGGAGGCCAGTACTTCTTGCTTGAATCATCTAAAATGGAAACCGGAATGGCAGCAAGATGCACTTATGCAGACTGATGAATGTAATGTGGAGGATGCCGTAGCGGGTGCTTGTCTTTTATTCAGCCTTACCGATATTGTAGAAAGAATGTCTGCTTCATTGTTTGACACAGAGGCGGCTGGAATAGAGTTTATTTCCCAGTTGAAAATGAAGAGTGGCAAATATTTAACTAAATGTGTTAAGAGGCTAATTCAACTCAAAGTTGACGAAGATGACCATTTATTAGTAATGGATCTCATCCGAAGACTGAAGCAGTGGAGGTATCAAGGACAAAAGTATCTTGAAGTTCCCAAAGATTTGGATGATATCATTAGTATCTTGAGTCATAAATTATCCTCTCTTTGAGTATTATTTTGAAGGAAAGTGTTGAGGCTTTTGTGATTAGCAAAGCTCAAACCTTTAAGGGCATGATCATCAGGCCAACGAGAATTGGTAGGAAAGTGTTGAGTTATTCTTTAAGTCATATGATGTGATTTTTCTGATACAGTTGTAACTATTTATATAAAAGGTGAATTAATATAAATATAGAAAAATATAATCAGGTTTTCTTATTTATTATTAAAATAACAACAATTTAGTCTTATTGTTATTAAAAAATGATCATATAAGAATAATTTTTTTCATTTTCTTTTCAACTGTATTTGATAGAGAATATTTAAACTTAAATAAACAAATAAAAATATAAAAATTATCATTTGTTTTTATGCAACTATCTTAATAATATAGTCAGTATGAGGCAATACAATCACTCTTCCTATAAATATATACTCTTGTTTCCTTCACATGCACATAAAGGTAAAGCTTATAAATAGAGGAAAATGAAAATTTTGTTATAAAAAATTAATTTATTTAATCTTTTTCAAAGGAAAAGCATTAATTTGCTTCACCACAATGTTACATGCAATCATACCTAGCAAGTATTGAATTGGTGTATGAAAAACTGGTAACATTTCTTGATCTAACGAACCTTAGGAACAATTAAGAAGCTATATGGACAAATATGACGTATATGTACACGTGCAAACATCTGCACTCTCTACATTTTGGCTTGTATTATATTTTATTTGTATCTTTGGTAAGGTACTCTGACATCATCAAATCGATATCGGCCACCTGGATTATGTCTGATCTAGATTGATGAACTAGTTTGTGACTTTATTTATTTGGTAAGCTCTCAGGTGTCGCTTCTCTTATTTGCAAACTGCTTCAATTGAAAGCTTCTTCTTCGTGTTACCGGGACATGGATCTCCTCCAAAAACTTCAGGAGCTATAGTTACTGAACAAGATTGCTTCCCAATGCAATTCTGCATAAGTATCATGCAAGATTGTATCATTAAAACTAAAGTCCAATTTGGACTGTCTAAAGGGAAATTCAGATAGAACAAAATCAGGCAAGAAGTGTGACTCAAAAATGTATTTCTAAGACCATGTAGTAAGTTTCACTTTTACCTCCTTTTAGAACCAAAAAGATATGAGTGTAAAGCCAAGAAAATCTATGGCACAAACAGGACCGAACACTAGACAATCATACTTGGTTTTGGTCTTCGATTCCTTAGAAAAGATAAAAATTGCCTTTCAGTTGTTAACCTCGATGCTTAAGAGAAATTGCAGAATTTTTTGTTCTATGGTAAAATAGTACCAACTACAGGGGCTTGTGTTTTTGAGAGAGAATCATGATATTCCAATTGGGCCTTAAATAGCCCATTTTTGGAGATTTGGCCGAAAATCTTCCAAAATTGAGGGTATAATGTGTCATGGAAGTACTCATGCATATCATTACTTAAGATGCGCGTACAGCCAGTATGCTTGTACATAGTTTGTACGTAGCAAAATCCCATGGTTTTGTGTCAATTTTTGCACAAATTCAAAATAACTGCGATTTTGGGGATCAATACATGATCTTCAGTGTGCTTACCATAGATGGTTGATTTAGTGTCATAACATTTATTTGCAATAGAAGAGGAATAAAAGGGAGGTGAGCATACCCTTTGAGGTGCATCATATGACTTGTGGGCATGGCAGTTTCCCTCTCGAAAACTTCCACACGTCCCTTCCGGTAAACCATAGCTAGCAAACTTAATTTCAGAGATTTTCTGCCCAGAAGGACACCACAAATGGGCTTTAGGTCTGTTGATCTTACCAGAGGTAAGCATTTCCCAGCTTTTCATTGTTGGTTGTTCTTCAGATATATCAGCACATACACTTCCTGTTGTTCTTTGTACTAAAGAAATCATAGTAGGATCACCACCCCATTCTTCAAATACTACCAATAAATTGCCACTCGGGTTTAGCCACGAGCGAGGCACATGATACCTAATAATAACAGCATTATATAAAAAAAAAATCAGAAAAACAAACTATAACAACATAAGAAGTTTTCTCACCATCTTTGAGAGGGTTCCCCACAATTGGTTCTGCATTTCTTGTCATCATAAGTTCCAGCATAATTACAAGAGCTGCAACTACCATGTGCTATGTAACCAGGCCAGTGGCGCCCAATGCTCTGACCATTTATCCATATTTGACCCTTTCCCATGCTGCTCATATCTAATGCTAATGGCGTATTACCTTCTGGTGCATTAAAAGTTGACTGCAAATTCCACAACATAAATTGAATCATTTTCTTTATGATGAGATTGCAAAATAGTAACTGGTAAAATTGGGTTCAAAGTTCAGATTTATTATCACCTTATACCAGGTAAGAGGTTGTTTTTGAGCCAATAAAGACCCTTCCACCCATTCAACAGAAGAACTCCCGGTAACGGTGTGGATGCTTAAGGCTTCCCCTTTCAGACCCACCTGGTAAGGAACATTTGAATCAGTCACTTTTTAGACTTGAAACTTTTCTCTACATAGTAAAAATTCATACTCAAGTTTTAAACTTTATCTTCTTTTAAATGTTTATTTCAAATCCAATGCTTTGCACTTGCAGGTGATAAATCCCAGTATAGTAGCAAAGGAAGAAACCTCGTAAGACCATTTCCAGCGTGACATGTCCCATATTCCTGAATTGACGCCGTTCAATGTCACAGGGCCTAAAACTCCAGTGTTCCATTTCTCAAAATGAAAACCAACATTCTGATATTTGTAGTCAAACAATAAAAGTGTTAATTTCATTTGATAAAAAAGACTTTATGTCATCAAAAACATAAACAAGCTTTTAAACATGAAAACTAACCGGCAAGCCCACAGCAACACTAAGTAAAGCAAGCTTGTTTATGCCAGCATTCAATTTCACTTTGTCACCGAATCTTAATTTAGGATTCTCAAGTCTACCGTATACACTTCCTGCAACGAAGAAATCGGATGATTAGTAAACTCAAAATGGAAAATTCCTAGAGAAGAATTACTTTTTTGTTTACAAGAGAATGTTATTTTGTCCACCTGATAGTTGACCATTGACGAAAACGTGCAGGGCATGACCGGCTGAATCAATTGTAAGAAGAGGCCATTCACCCTTCTTTATAAATCCTTCGTCGGGACTTATTTTGATACTGAGAGAGCATGTGACAATACCAGTTAAAAAATCAGTAGCAAGATCAAACGTAATGTTAAAAACTACTAAAATGATGAAAATAGAAGAAGTATATATCTCAAATTAGTCAAATGTGATTGCTAAAAAATACTTACTCTGTCAAGTACCACAAATAGTCTGAAGAATCCCTAGTGATATTAATCTGCTCCACTAAGCCATCTAAAGTAGTTGTATCAGAACCAGCAGAAGCAGTTTCTTCACTGTATGATTGCCAATAGAATGCACTGTTCACAGGTGTCATCTTCATTTGAGAGCTTTGAGAACCAAGCTGCGGTAAAACAACCCAAATATTTCAACTTTAATCCCTTGAAATCCTAATTATATCAGAAAATCTGGAATTGGCAATACCAATACATAAAGGAGACAAAAAAGCACATGCACTGTGTACTTTCAAAATGAAATGAGACATGGTAAAATTATGGGCTCATTTGGGTATGCTTCTCCTAGAAGTGCACTTCACTTAGAGATTACCATAGACCATTAAAAATGTTTTAGTCAATTTGAAAGCACTTTCAACCCAAAGAAAAAGCACTTTCAAATGGATCATATGTCCTCACCCTTGCAGTGTTGAAAACTTCGCTTTTACAATCGGGAAGAATGCTGATGGACCAAGGTGGTAGATAATATTGCTTGTTACCAAAGCTAACTTTTGCTGCAGAGCTTGTGTCATAATTTGCAAGAAATGCAGCACAAGCTCCAGACTCTATCTTGAATACATGGGCCTACAAATACAAAGATATTGATGATGAGTTAGAAGAGCCACACCAAGTCAAAAGTAACAATTTCTTCGTACAAGGTAAAAGAAAAGAAAAGCTTACCTTTTGATTAATTCCAAGTTTTGTCACCGTAGGATCAGTTGACACTAAGGTTGACTCGCATAACTTGATAGCTCTATGCAAATCCCTTAGATGTCCCCATTTTGGTTCTCTAGGTAGTCCTAGCATGTACAAGCCATTGAATTGAAATCAATATCAAATATTTTACACTTTCACACTAAGCATTTCTCAAACTAAGAGTTTGCCAAAAATCATTTTAAGATTTATAGTATAACTTATATACTCAAAAACTAAAAATAAAAAAGAATGACCCATTTTGTATACCATATTCATCTATAGGAGCGTCATAATCATAGCTAGTGGCAATGAAGGGTCCGCCAGCTGTTCGTCCGAAATTTGTACCACCATGGTACTGAAAAAAATTGAATAAATTAAAGTTATTAATGAAGTGTACAAAATATAGCATATATGAGCTTAGAGTGCATATAAGAGAATGTGGAAGGAACGAAGAGATTTAACTTACCATATAATAGTTCATAAAAGAACCACCATTTTGTATGAACCTTGCAACTGAAAATGCCAAGTCTTCTACAGGTCTATAAGGAACTGCACCACCAAACTCTGTGTACCTGGTTCAACAAATACAAAATTATCTTATTAAAACAAAGATCAAATCTTTAGAAATTTAAAAATATTAAAGGTAAAAGATCAGGTAAGGAATTTGGAAACAAATCACTTTGACCAATTTTGGTGTGTCAATTTATGTGCCACTAGTAGTTGTAAAGCATATGGACCACTATTGGTAAAGAAATTATGGCTTTACAAAGGGAAATGTTTGACTTACCAACCAGTCCAATTTTCTGTCCACATTTTGGGCTTATAATCCTTGTTTGGATTGAAGTTTTCACAGTAAAAACCATTACAGGCATTAATCTGTTAAAAAGCAAATGATATTGGACTTTAGAACCCAAAAAAAAATAACTGTTTGAAAATCCAACACATCATATTGTTGCATACGACAACTAGATAATATAGATGAGTTTGTTTTTCTTTAACTTCTTGTCCGTCACCTCAGTTGAAGATGCGCAACAATTTAAGGTTAAAAAAAAACTTTATTAAAGAAATTGGGGGTAAAGTTGCTTACAACTGGATCAGGGGCATCCATTTGCTTGCACATAACCCATGGGACTCCTGTTTTGAGATCCACAGCCATTTGAGCTGCCCATTTGCTGTAAGCTTTCCCAGCCGCACCCATTCCCGATTCGACTAGATCATATTCATTTTCTATCTGCATTTATTTACCATATAAAAAGGTAATTTCAAAGTTTTCATTTTGACTAACTACCCTTTCTTCTTAATAAAAAATTATTTTTAATAAATTACATAAAATAACTTTGTTAAAACATGAATAACACCATAATAATACGGAATAGTTTCAACATTAAAATGAGATAAATGATCAGAGTTTGTAATATTTTTTTTAATAGTAAAAATATATAAGCATTACAAAAGGAGTGATACTAATGTAATTACAAATTTTGAGGGTATTATAGATGTTATTTTCGAATATTTTTCATAGCATATCCTCTGCTTCTAGAAACAAAGCAAAGACTAATTTTGTTTTCTAACCTGAGAAAGAATTATAGGGCCTCCTTGAGTTTGAAATAACTCTTCTGATTTCATCATATTAACTATCTTCGTTGTAAAACTTTGCATTGCCTCCTTCATAATAGTTAAATTCAAATTACAAACTAGAACGAACAAATATAATAATAATAATAATCTCAGCACCTAACTAACCTTGAAAGGTCCGTTGTCAGTTCTAAACTGAATTCCTGGGACATATTTTAGCCAGACAGGGAATCCCCTGTTTCAGAAAAACAGAACGGAAACAGAGTAAATTATTAAAATTGGGAAGAAAAAAACAAAAAACAAAAAAGAACAGAACTTTGTATATGGTAATTATGATTAAAATTAATACCCAAAATTCCATTCAGCACAGACATAAGGACCAATACGGAGATGAACACAAAGGCCTGCTTGCTGTACCAGCTTGACGAACTTTACCAAATCATATCTATCTTCAAAGTAATACTGAAATTTCATAAAAAAAAAAACAAATGAGATAACTTAAAGCATACAATCCGAACAGAACTGAAATATATGAAGGAACATTACTTGTCCTGGTAAAGGTTCATGCCCATTCCAGAAAACATAAGTTTGAACAACGTCCAAGCCTCCATCTTTGGCCTTCTGTATTAGATCAGGCCACATCTACAACCACCCCAAATAAATAGTTACTAAAAACCCAAAATTGACCAATTGGCTGTACTGCAATAGTATATACAACACTATTAATCACCTAGCGTATATGTATATATGAGTGTGTAATGTCATTTAAAAAGAAGAAAAAAAAACAAAACTGAAACTGAAACAACTATGAACACAGAAGACAGAATAATATTGAAATAAATGTTGTTACCACAGGTGTGCTTCTGGGATAATGAATGGACCCAGAAATTAGAATCCTTCTCTTCCCATTTATCATTACAGCTCTGTGATCGTAAGTGACAGAGGCTGAAGCAGAACAAAGCCAAGAAGAAAACAATAGCAGTAGCATCAACATTTTGGCTTTCCACATTTTTTTAAAAAAAAAATTTCCCTCAAAATTGTAAAACCCAGAAATCAGAATAAGGAGCAATGGCCTTTTTTGTTTTATCTTATTTGAGATAAAGCTCTGTATTTTGAGAGAAAGAGAAAAAGGGGGGAAGGAGAGAGAGATTTGGTATTGGTTTAAGCAGTCAGTATTTCTTTTTTGATGCTTTTGATATTGAAAAAAGACAGAAAGAGTGGGGATTTTGATGGGTTAGACTTGGTTATGCAGAAAATGGGAACCTCCGCCAACTCCTTTATAAAATGAACATTTTGAAGATCGGAGGTTTATGGGACCCACAATTCGCGCTTTTTTTAAATTAATAATGTTATTAGCTTTTGGGAGTCTTAACCCTCTCTGACACGGAACTATACTTTTGTTTGTGTTTGGTGTTCTCGTTTAATTTAAAATTTAGATATATGGATTTAATTTTTAAAAGAGATTATAAATTTCATTACGATTAATATATCCATATGGCTATAATATAGTTTGTTATTATTATAAAAATAATGTATTAATAATATTATTATTTAATAGTATTAACATTAATATATAATTAATATTATAAATTAAATAAATATTTTATTTATTTTTATTATAACAAAATAAAAATTAATTAAGTAAATAAAATATAACTTAATTTTCATTTGTTATTTGTGCTGTGAAGAAATTCTACTATTTTTTTTATAGAGAATGGTATTATTATTGATATTGTTGTTGTTTGTTTTTTAAATTAATAAAACATAATTTAATTATATTTTTTTATAAAGTAAAACTTTAAAGTGATTCTTAATATTATTTTAATTAGATTTAATTACATCATATAATTTTTTTAATAAAGTAAATTTCATTTTTAACTCATTTAAAAAATATTTAAATTTTTTATAATATAAATTAACATATATTTTATATCATTATAAAATATATATATATATATATATATATATATATATATATATATATATATATATTATTAAATAATGTTAGTATATTTCGTAATTTGTAAAATTCATAAAATCAATTTTCTCATCGTTATTAATATTTGTGTAATTTTAATTATTGAATAAAATAAGTATAATTATATTAGAATTAATTATATTAAATTTTATTGTATTTAGTTTATACAATACTTAACATAAAATTAATTATAAATATTTTAATAAAATATTTTTTTATTATAATATATTTTTAAATTAATATTTAATTTATTTTTATTATATTTTAAAATAAAAAATTAATTTGAAAAGAAAAAAATCAAAATATATAATTGAAAATTTAAACATTAAGTTTCTATTAAGATTTAGAATTATATTTTTTATCATTTTAAATTTTTACATAATTATATTATTTTTATATTATATTAAATAGATTGATTTTATAAAAGAGTGAATATATAAAAATTATACAATTAAAATATTTAATAAATCTTACGAATATAATTTTATGCTAAGAAATCGGATGGTATTAATTTCTTAGCATACGAATACGATGGAGTTGGAGCTGATTTAGTCAGAATGGTAGACTTCAATAATTTTTGGTTCGTATTCATAATTTTTTTTAGTACTTTAACTTTTATAAAAGTTTATTTATATTATAATTAATACTAAATTTTGAAGGATAAACAAAGTCATTAACGGTACTCTAAAAAATAAAATACGATTTTGATGAACGAATTAATGACGATCAATGTCTAATCTATTTTAATTTAATAAGGTTGAATTGTAGATTATATATTAATAGTTTCATTTTTGCTAAATAATAATTGAATTTTAAATTTTACATAGTTAATTAATAGTTGAAGTGCTTGCTTTTATTCATTTTATTATTAATAAATAACGAGTTTTCTAGGATAAATAATTAACGCAAGTTAATACTAAGATAAATTAATTAACGTAAAAAATTAATAAAAAGAAATTAAATTCATACTTGTATATATATTTAAAAACATTATAACAGATTACAACTCGAGTAGCAATCTACATAGTATCCCATACGACTTTATGTTTCAAATCTTTTTTCTTAATTCTGACGCAAAACGCAATTTTAACCTTCTAGTTATAAGCATTTTAAACCTAATTGTACCTTATTCTTAGAGAACTTGTGAGGTACACCTTAATAATTAATTATGATACTTAAGTGTATTTTTCCTTTAAAGTTAAATTATTTTATGGTTTTTTTCCTATTAATAATATTCCATTCTTTACTTTGAAGTTATAACTTTTATTAATAACATGAAAAATTACATTAAGTCAAAAACATTTTCATCGTGAAAATTGCTAAACTAAAGTTTTGATGAAATGTTTAAATTCAATGAAACATGTAGTAATATCACAAAGTTACTGATCTAAAACTTGATGTTATTGTTCTACGTTTGACCTAACAAAAAATGATACGTTTTATGTAAAAAAAACAACATTTTGGTTAAAAAAATTCATAATCATCTTGAATGAGCTTAAATTTTAAACCTTTTCACACTATAATTTTAATTGTCAAAATTTTAAAATAAAAATTTGATAAAGTGTTGAAAACCAAATGTGGAGTGTGTGAAGAAAAAAACAAATTTACACAATCATGTAAAAAATTTACATGGGTATGCCCTTAATTGTGTGCGTAAAAAATTACACAGGAAATTTGAAAGGAAAAAATGTAAATAATACATCAAAATATATTATTAAATATAAATAAATTAAATTAGATTGTGATATAATTTTAACTATATATTATGAATTTTTTTCACACATATATAAAACATTTCCAAGCCGTAGAATTCGGTTGGGTAGAATTGTACATAAAGTACTGTATAAGAAAAATTATTATTTTTTGTTAAAAGGTTGATACATAAATAAATTAATTATATAAGATAATAAGTAGGAATATAAGAAAAAATATTATTTTTTCAAAAAGTGAATACATGTGTAATTAATTTTCTCTTTTACCCTTTTCACTTCTAAAAAAACAACATCAATTTCAACTTAAATGATCAAATTACCACACTTTTTGGGGTATTGGTGGATATGATTTAACACATTTTAATTACTTTTTGTGTTAAAAATGATTGATCAGAGATTAAGAAATCTAACATACCGGCTATCATTTATTTTTATAGATATAAATGATTAAGATAATTTTTTTTATCAAATAATCTCACCTTTTAAATAAACATAAACATAATATAACAGTATATATATTGTTAATTATAATTAAATATTTTTATTTATTTTAAAAATTAATCATTAATTTAAGTTTTTATATATTAATAATTTATTATTAAAATAAATTCCATTTATATTAATTATTTATTTTAGAAGTAAAAAGCCATAAAAATGAGACAGTTGGTTAAATTGTGTGCAAAAATTTGTGGTGCCCTTTACTCCACTATGTTGTTATAAAGACCTTTCACGTAAAGATTCCCACAATTCCTATTGAGTGAGTGTGACTCATTGATTGATGTAATAATAGATACTCTGTTATCCTTTTTATTTGTGGACACAATTCCAAGTGAATATGGTGGATCATGTTTTTCTTTTTTCTAGAAAAATTTTCTTTTTAGACACATTATTATTTGAATAGTATTAAACAATTCAAGTTGAGATCACTGTAAACAGTTATGTGACAAGTTAAGATTGACTGACAGCTTATGATGTGGGACAGAGTTATTTATTAATTAATTATGTGTGTGTTTAATAAAAAAATCAAAAATCACTTTTATTTTGAATGGTAAAAAAATTATTTTTGATTTTGTTTTAAAAAACTTATAAAATTAAGAAAAATATTCGGTTATTTTTTTTATAAATTATGTTTTTAATTATTTTCTTTCAATATTTTTTCAAAAAAAAAAAAGTAAAAAAAGTTGATTTACTTACTAAAAAATATTGATATGATAGCTCCAGAACTTCAGGTTGAAATTTGTATAAAAATTTAATTATATGTATATTTTTTATATTTTATTTATAATAATATATATTTATGTAATTATTTTGTTTACTTTTTGATATATTATTATATGTATCATAATATTTAAAAAATATATTAATAAAAATGATAATAATTGTGAGTAAATCGACTAAAAATAAATATTTTTATATAATATTTAATAAATATTAACTATCTTAACTTATAAGACAGTGCAATCTAAACATATAGTAAATATTTAACTTTTTTTCAATTAATAATAATAGAATATCATTATCAAATATAATAAAAAATAAAAATAAGAAAAAATAGCTTGATAATTAACTTCATATTTAAATTTTTGTCAATAAAATTGTTAAAGATTATTAAAATTTATTTTACTTTTATTTTAATTTTATCTAATATTATATTATTTGGTTTTGTATTTGAATATATGTATAATTTGTTTAATTTTTTTTATTATATAAAAATGTTAATATTTTTTTTTCATATATTTTCTTTAATTTTTAATCTTAAATTATATCTTATGTTTATACATGTTTGATATTTTTTATTAGTTTTAATTTTAACACTTATAAATTTGATGTGTTTGATTGCAATTTTCATTTATTTATATTAACTTTTTATCATTTATTTAATCAATACATATATTATTTTCATAATCTATTAACTTATTATTTTATATAACTTTTATTGTAAATTATAATGCAGCTCTATGTCTATATTCTAAGATGTGATAAAAAATTAGACTTAAATTAAAAATAATTCATTATAATTTTATTAATTTGAAATCAGGATCATATATTTTAACTTCTTAATATTTTAATAAAATCATCTAATTTTTTATCTTATATTTTAGACTTTAATATATTTATTTTAAATTAATTTGATATATTTATATATATATTTATTATATTTTATTTATTTAAATAATTTTCATAAAAAATTACAATAACATATTAACGTAAAAAAAAATAAGTACAAAATAAATAAATAAAGTAACTCCTGAATCAAAGAGTTAAATTAAAATAAATGGAATTTTAGTATAATTTTGTGTTACGCTTATTAAAAAAAAACATGCTTTATTTTGAACATAAAAAGGGATAATTACTATGATTGAGGAAATTAGCTACAAGTTTTTTTTTTCTTCTAAGAAATTAGATACAAATTTGTTAAAACTATTTAATCGTAAAACATTCATACACATATTGAATTTAAGACAAGGATCACACCATCTCTATCTTCTTTTATTTTTTATAAGAGAACATATGATATAGATATGCATGACTCTAGTATCTATTATAAGATAGGTGTTGTGTGCACGAATCAAACCTTAACCTTGTGAAGTTTCGTTTGAAATAAATATATGATTTTTTCCTACATTAAATGAAATTGAAATAAATATGAATTTTATTGCATTTTTATTTTTTAAAAAAATAAATGACTTTCATATAGTTTTATAAGACTAAAAAATATATATCGTCTTATAATTTTTATCAATTCTATATTTTGGTTTTTAAACTTTTTTCTTTCAATAGATTTAGTACATTAAATTTTTAATTTTTATAAATTTGATCAAAATATTAAATTTTATTATAATAATCAATTTTAACATGTTAAAATTATATTTTTCTTATGATTTAATTTCTTAATTTTTTAAGTTTAATAAATTTGGTCATTTTTGGACCAAATTTGAGAAAATTAAAAACTTAATGGACTAAATCTAACAAAAATTTGAGATTAATGTATAAAATTAAAAAAAATACTATTTTTTTAATATAAAAGATCATTGATATTGTTCTTTTTTTCTTTCTTTTTTTAATAGTTATAAACGTAACACATAAAAAGAGTTACCATTTTCCTATTTGTAGTGACAAACTTTGTCTTGTAAATACAAAAAATATCGTATATGTTTTTTTGAAAAGACCAAGTTTGAACATTCTTATAGTTTCTGAATGTGAGCCAAGAATGTAAATTTTCTTCGCATGAGGGCTTCTTAAAAGGCTTAGAGTCATTTCCTAACAACAAAAAGCAAGCTAGAAAGTCGAGAGGAGCTATAGTAGCTATATGAAACCAATTAATTCTTTCTAGAATACATGCTGGCATACGAGACGAGATCGAAATCGATAGGAACTCCACCAACAACTGTATTGCATCAAGGGCAAAGCATCTTATTTTAAATCCTAAGCTTTCTCATAGGACTCATTTTGAGTTGTGAGTCATAAAGTGAGCAACTTTATCTAATCGAAGGTCGAGGCACAAGGGTCCTGGTACTATCCAGGTGTGAATAACTCCAGAGGTGACTACAATGAGTAGAAAATCTCACTCATCGACCTAAACGATGAGCAAACACTCAAACATGAGCTAATTTAACCTATGGTTTGAAGTCATTTATTATTGTTAAATCAAAAACGAGAGAGTATCTATTTCAACAAGTGAAAACTTAAGGAGTCAACTATGGGTTAAATTTTTCTTCATACATGAAAGAATTTTAATAGGTTGATTTTAAAAATTTTGTTATTAATTTTTTTTTCTTTTTTTCAAGTTTAATATCTTATTTTTAGTTGGTAATTTTTCTCATTAATTTGAAAATTTCCTTTCAGATATGTAAAAATGAAAGAGAAGATGATACAGATGATAAAAACGGAACCTAATGAGGTTTATTTTCATTCAAGTATTATGATCCAATATTTTTAATACTGATTAAAAAATGTAGTTGACATTGATAACACTAACGTTGATAAAAATATTACAATTGATAATATTAAATTACATGAATATAATAAAATAATGATATTTATTTCAAATAAATGATTGAGATAGAAGATTTAAGTTTTATCATGTCAAATAGTTACAATATTTATTTAAACTTCATATTTTTTTTGAAGACTTTTAATGTCAATTGATACAACCAAGTACTAACACAAAAAAATAATATGGAGCAAAAAAAGAAGGTTCATGTTATTGTATTCCTTAGTAGATTACACACTATAAAGTTGATGACCTATCTTAACTTTTCAATTGAAGTTTATTTTATTTGAGTATTTAAACTTTCATTTTGTTGTACTCTCTTTTGATTTAATTGAATGAAAATGTTCCTTATTTCTATAAAAAAAATTATTTACTTTTTTTTCATGAAAAGAAGTAAAGAATTCATTTCATTAGGAGAAAGTTACAAAATAAAATAAATATGTAATTACATGAAATCAAGACTAACATTCACCAAGACACTCAAAAAATATGTGAAGAAATACACTTGAGTCATCTAAATACCTTAACTCATGATTTTAAAAAGTTAATTCAAGATGTAACTTCAGAAAGAATGAATTAATGCTTAGTTGAAACTTTAATCATGAACAGTTTGAAGTTCTTCAAACACTTGTAAAAAGTCAGTACGATAGGTAGTAAAATCTAACACTAAACAAAATAAAATATCAATAATAAGATACAATTCACATGCAATAGATTTTGAAAACTTCTTATTACGAGAGAGGGAAAAACACAAAAGAAAAATAGAAAAGAACTATAAGAGGTTATTTATTGAATCACAAAGTAAACATCAACCATTAAATTAGCCAAAAAGGTTCACAACTTTACTCTAATTAATATTAATTAGTTTAGTTATAGTTATTGTTATTCATTTGTTTTAATTAAATATAAAATCGATGTTAATAGACACACACAAACCAGTTATAAAAGGTATAACATAACTTTAATAAGTTATAGTAGTTTTTTGTTCAAGTAAAATAACAATACTAATATCATAAAAAATTTAAATAGTTCAAAAAAATTATATTTAGATGGTAAATATTATATTATATTTTATTTATTTTTTATAGATTGAAATGATAATGTGATTATATTATAATTAAATATTTTATTTACGTTAAATAAACTTAAATAATAAGTAAATTTATTAAAAAAAATTATTATTTATAATACCCATGAGATTATTTTAAATAAATAAGATAAGATAAGATAAGATAATATTTAAATAAAATGATATAATTTTAAATATATTATAATATATTTCAAAGAATTTATATACTACTGACAACAGTACTCTAATTTCAATTTATGCCGATAAATGATCGACCACAATTATTTTGTTACTAACTTCACACCCCTTTTTCCGAATAAACATAATTTCAATAAAAATGGCATTAAGTAGTAACATAATAAAAATATGATAGCGCAAAACTTATTAACCAAATTCCAAAGCTAGATGAAAGTGCTTTACAGGAATGATTAAAATATTTTCAGGTTCACACCTTTAACAATAAAACTTCCCGCTTAATTAATTATGTTTAGAAAATAATGGCAAAGAATTTAAGAAAAAAGATGTATTTTTTAGACTTTATGAATCTAAACTTCACCAACCTCCTTTTTTTTTTAAAAGATTCTTAATTTTTATTTTATTTTCTTATTTTTTGATTTTCTACTAAAACCATTAAAGCTTTGTAATTATTTTATCTATAAATAAAGGGTAATCTGTCTGATTTCTAATTAATCAATTGGAAAGGATTTAAAAGTGGGTTATGCTTATTCTTTAATAATTTCCTAAAAGAAAGTTGCTTGATATATTAAATTTTATAATATGATGTTCCACCAAATCGTAAACTGCTAAACAATTAACGAATTATAAAAAAAATTTAAAAAAAAACAAGTATCACTTTTATTTGAGTAAAAATTGTATTTAATCTTTCTATTTTAAAAAATTATTCATTAGTATTTTTATTTATAAAATATATAATTCTTAGGTTTTTTATTTATAAAAAAATATATCAATTAATTTTTTATTTATAAAAAATAAAATAAATAAAATAAAATTTATTGATAATTTTTTTTAAACATATATTGATGAGAGTATTTTTTTTCTCATTTTTTTTAATCTTATTAATTAAAAAAAATTATAAATAGTTAGAATGTTAACATCTTTTATCCCCTATTCTATCATTGATAATGTCTTTGATAAATTTATCAAAGACATTAAATATCTCTTTTCAATATCATTTCATAAATAAGGAAATAAAATATCAACTTTTTAAACTTAAAAAACTAAATTATAAATTATAAATTTTGTAAAAGTAAAAGTATCGAGATTTATTTTATTAAAAAATATAACAAATAAAAAGAGTTAATAAAAAAAAGTGGCTAGAAAAGGCCCGTCAGGTAACACTGACCAAAGGGTCCCAACACTAAGGATTCTCTCAGCATAGTCTAGGGACTCTTGTCCAAAACGAAACGAAACGAACTCACCTAGACAACAACAGTTTGGAGTAAGTTTCAAAACATCGCAGACCATCATGATCTCGTTCGTTGTATCAGAACCACTTTCTGTTTAAACCGTACCCGGATAGCAATTCGTTTGATTGGGTCACCTAAGATTTTAGATTCTAGTCGTTGATCATACTTTCTAAAAATAAATTAATGAAAAAAATCTAGCCAATGAACTTGTCACTAAATGAAATATAATTTTTTTTTTGCATATTAAATACTTAAAATTTAATTATAAATTATAATTATGTTAATAATATAATTATATAAATAAAATATAAAATTCAAAATCAGGTAGATTAAAAAAAACAGATAATTGTATGATATTTTTAAAGTTAAAACGTAACCAATATCCTTAAAAAGTGTTGGGTTTATTTCAGTCTTGTAACTATTAGTAACATTTAAGAAAAATATTGAGATGGTAAAAGATATTTTTCAACATGAAAAAATTTATCATTGATATTTAACATCGTAATAAATAAAACTTATCACTATAAGATAATATTTTATTGTAATATTAATAAACTTTATCTCGAAACAATTTTGATAAAAAATAGATATAAGATTTTTGTTTGATATAAAAAAACTTACTGTTTACATCTAATATTGTGGTAATATTTATCATAACAAGATAATATTTTATCATAATAGTGATAACTCTTATTTCATAAATAATTTTGATAAAAAATAAAATCTAACCTAAATGTATTATTAATTTAATAAATTATTTATCTAATTAAATATTATTTAATATTAAATGGATCTAAATAGTCATATTTTAACTTGAATGAGATATAATTGAATGATATTAAATACGAGATGATGTGTTGAATTTTTTTAAATAATAAATTATGAGTTATATATATATCTTTTTTTATATAGATATTATCTTTAATTTCATATATGTTTTCTCAAATTTTGTCACAAGCGTCTATATATTATCTATGTACATACTAAACAATATTATATATATATAATATTTTGTGCACTATCATTTAAAACATAATTTTTTTAATTAATAAAAAATGTATATTATAAAGTAAGATTTTTTTTCTTTTTATAAATAAAAAAAAGAATTTTTTTTTGTGTATCTTAAATTAAGATGAATTTTAAATAAGATAGTACGATATTATTAACACCTTATTTGTAATTATTTTATATATTAAACAAATTTTGTTTTATTTAATTAGAAGGAATAGAGTGGGCTCAAAAGATAACCTTCGAGTACGCCATTTATTTTTCCTCATCTTGGGCCATATCGTACTTCCATAGTTGTCGAGTTCGTGACCTAGTCCATTTTCATTAGGCTTTCATGTGACAATGACCGCAAATGTTTATCGTACAATAATGGCGTTTCATAATACCACATTTTGTGAACGGTTTAAATTAGAAATGGACACAATCAACTTATTTAGTTATTAGCTGATTTTATTTAAACCTACTTAAAAAAAAAATCAAAACTTGAGCTGGCCTATGACCCAAAAACCTAACTTGCATATTGCGAAGTGCATATCCAAATTTCTTGGTAAAACAAAGGTTCAAATTTTAGTGGACTTTGCCTTGCATTTGCAAGAAGTTACATGGGCCCATAGCTTTACTAAACAAAGATCAAGGCCAATTTTAGTTACATTTTATGTAACTTTTAAATACATATTTCAATGTCTAAAATTATTAGAAATATTGTAACTATAATTTTCCAAAGATCAATTGTTGTTTGAAAACAAAGATAAAGTTTAGTGAAATGTGAATCTTGCAGCTCATCAACTTATTTCCTTATAAAGAGGACGTGTACTTGTGATTTATCTTATTCTATAGTTTTTTTTTTTCTTTCTTTTTGGTTGTTGTCATTGTTTTTTCTTCTTCTTATTTTGAGGACAACAATGCCTATAGAAGGTAGAGTAATCGAGCAAGCAACAACATATTGATTGGGAAATGAAAAAAAAAAACAAAAAAGAGCAACCACCTATTTAGTAATGTTAATAATGAATATGGTGGTGTCATCAAGAGAATTTTTGACTTTGCCATGAATTGTTAGCAATTGTTAGATGTATAATATTTTTTTTTGTTATAATGGGTTTCTATTCCACTAACGTTTTTAAGGATGTTAATTTGCTTAATAAAAGGAAGAATTTATGGAGAAAATCTGATTTCAGTATTTGTGGGAATGGTTGTGTGGAGGTGGGGAACACTGATCACCCTCCTCATACCGTTCACTCCCAAACATGTTTTCTTATATATATATATATATATTTACATAAATTTATAATTTTATTACTGAGTTGTATTGAAAAAAATAATATTTCTATCATTAAATTGATACTAGTTCATAAAATTATTATTATTTTAATATTTTTTAGAATAATAGAATATTAAATTTAATTATAACTATTATTTATATTTTAAATTTTAAGCTTATTATATTTAATTACATAATAAACATTCAAATTTTAAGTTGATTTAGTTATTTAATATATAATTGATATTCAGTTTTTTTGTTAGTATAAAACACGATATCTTTAAAAAATTCAAAACTCCGTTGAAAAATCACCCCAATTGTCTATCCACCCACCCCGTTTTGTTGATATCTCAATCATTTTTTATTAATTATCATACCTGAGTTCAACTAACATATGATATGGATCACACAATAGTTAATAAAATATTTAATTCATTTTAAAATATGCATGAAAAAACAAAGGAGGTATAAATAATTTTTCTTTAATTATAACTTAAATTTTGATATATTTTATTTTTTAACAAAATGTAATATTATGTCATGTGTACAAATAAAAAAAAAATAACAAACTTATATCCAACAAATTAAGGGACAAATCAACCTTAATTAATAATTTAGTATTAGGTTAACTCATTAAAAAATAGTACTACTTTAAGCAAATGAAGGCTTAACGAACTACCTTGTTAGGTTTGACGTACACATCTATCATAGTGTGTTTAGCAATTAATACATTTCTTTTCCTTTTTAAAATTTAATTGAACTCACAAGTCACAATCTCCTTAATTTTAACACCCGCTTTGCCAACAAGCAGTGAGGTTCGATCGGGGCCAATATTGATATATCAACAATATATATTTATGGCAAGATTATTATTATTATTTTGAATAAAACTCTAGACCCATGACTGAAACACCGTTATGTAAAGGTTTAAAAAATGAAGTGAGTCATATTTATCAGTTCATCAACTACCGACCAGCCACTAGTTTTATTATTTTGACGACAAATAGATACAGTGCACTAGTACTTGTCCCGACGATATGTATATACCAACAACTTTCTCAGTTGTCACCATAACGAACATGATTTCCCTTATACTTGAAGAAGTTTCATAACCTCCACTTCATGCTGTGTTTCAGTATTTCATTGGATCATCCAAACCCATGTAACGTGTGATATATACTTTGTTGTGGGACCAAAAAGCCCACGAAACTTACTTCACAGGTTCTAGCCAACAAGTTGATTATGAAACCAAAATCCTCGAGCTAATTTTATGTATCAATTTTTGGGTCATAAATCTGCTAATGATAATGTAATAATGAAACCAAAAAAATATTAGTGTAATATAAATTTATAAAATAAATCAATAGTTCATGAAATTGAGTTGTTTACTCCTACCAATATCCAATCTACTTTCGTGTTTAGGTTGGTATCAAATTTGCCTAATTAATCATGTCAATCTTAATCCTTTGCGACTGTGGCGAATTCAAGTCGGGACAACACTTGTGCCTAGCTCTCTGGACCCCACCCACCTTTGACCCACCACTAGCACATGAAGAACAAAAATGTTTATTTTTCTCCATTTAAGAGTGGTTAGAAAATTAATCATATCGAAAATTTATTTTATTAAATGAATGATTAAACATTTGGTCTCTATATAAGTATTAAATCTATACATTTTATACATTAAATATTTAAAATTTCTTAAGCTATTAAAAAAACAACTAATATTAATTAATAGGTTAGGGGGAGAAAAAAAAAACCTTTGAATAGTTATAACTTTATCCATTGATGAAAAACATGGATATCCGGGGAAATAAAAACTCAGCTTTACATAAATATATAAATATCATGGATACATATTTTAAAAAAAATTGAGAATTTAATTTTTATAAATTGTATCAAAATTTTAGAAAATAATAAAATAATACATATTTAAATATTATATTAGAACCCAAATACAACATACAATATACATGTAACATTAGTATATCTTTAGCAACTATTTTTTCTAAATATATATATATATATTTAAAATTTACTATAATAAAATGTATTGTGATTGTGATGAATATCAATAAACATGGGTACAGATGATGGCAGTTATTGATAAAATTATCTTCTAATCGAATGATAAAATATGTACCTAAAATCGTCCGAAAATTGTTATATTTCGAAGACGGTTTTTTACCTGTGAGTAACAGTTTAAGACAGTTATTAAAAAATACATAAAAAAACCGTTTTTCTAAACTTTTAAATTTTTTTCTTAATAAACCCTAATTGTTAATTAATATATAATTTAATTTAATAAATATATAAATTAATTAAATAAATAAATATAATTAATTTTGGATATGAGTGGGTACAATTATTAATATAATTGTATTTGAACCGTATCCATCTCTAAAATTTATTGGATAAAAACCGAACCAATGGTGTAGATAATTACAAATAATTAAACTCGTAGTTTTTTTTGCCCTTTTTTAAGGATAAATAAAAAAATTGAATAATATAAATAAAAAATTGTATAATAAAATAAAATATTATATTATTAAAAAATAGGTAAATGGGTAAATGTTATATTACATTATATAAATTTTTCACCAAATTTTATATTATAACTATTAATTATAATATACTTTGATATAATTTAATTCAATTAACAAGAACCAAATGTATTGTAAATGGGTAAATGTTTGAAACTTCGGGTTTAGACTGGACTCAGATCGGGTTTATCAAACCATACATATTTTCATGTTGGTTTGTATTGAATTTTTTAAATTAAATGCAATTTCAAATCATAACCCTAAATTCATTGGATAGGTTTGGGTCTAATTATTTTTAAAATTGAATTAACTTAAATCCAGAGTTTAAATTATACAAAAATTATAAAATAATAATATACAATATTCAAATGAAGGTATATTGTATAGAATTTAAATTTAACTCACAGTTAAGCTAAACTCATAGTACAAACATTTGAACCTAAGCTTGACTTTAAAATTGTTTGTATTGGACTGGATTGAACTTAGTTACGGCTTAATCAAATTTCAAGCATGTTAAATCAAGTCAGAATATAGAGTTTTAATCGGGATAAATTTACATCCCTAATAAATTTATAGAGGCTAATGAGGAAGGGTTACATAAAAAAACCTAAGAGCTAACATTGCCTAATAGGATGAGTGTTTGTTAAATACAGAAAGGCTTACAAGGTTGGCCTTATTTAGAGGTGTGCAAAAATTACCCAAATTAAATCAACTTAATTAATTTAAATTAATCCAATAAATTAAATTAATACAACTCAATTTTATAGATTTTAAATTATTTTTAGGTTGATTAGATTTTAAACTTTAAAGAACCAATTAAATATGGGTTGGTTTGATTTTCAAATTTCAAAAGTCTATCAAAAATGAACCAACCCATATTATAATATTTAATTATTTAATTTATTTTTTAGATTATTTATCTTTTGTTCAATTTAAAACTTTGAAATATTAACATATAATCTTAATCATCTATAATGTTAAGTCTTTTTCTTGTAGTTATACTAATGTATATTGTACAGATAAAAATATTCAAATTAATATATGTGTATAGATTATATTAAAATATTAAAAATATCTAACTTATACAATAACAATTATAATATATATATATATATATAATACAAATTATAAAGTTTAATGTTTGTAGAAATAAATTTATTTTCAAGGAATATAAATTTATAGTTACAATCTACAAAGAAATATAAAATTTCAAAAACTAATAAAATCAAATTAAATATTTTGGTTTGGTTTGGATTGATTTTACACTTTTAATCGGTTTAATTTGAATTCTATTTTTTAAGAACAGATTAGATTGAGTTCGTTCATGTTTTAGTGCAAAATCGAACGAACCTAACTTTGCATACCCCTAGCCTTACATAGATAGAAAGCTTAATGGATGGGTGAAGGTATAAATTAAGATAAAATGTTAGTGAAATTCATGATACAATTTATTAATTTTCAAAACACATATCATATTGTCTCACTTAATTTTTAATGAGTTAAATTGATAATGAGATAGTAGTAATTGAGATATCTTATTTATCTCTAAGAGATCTAAATAATACAAATAAGAATAAAAATAATAAAAAATATAATACATAGTTATTTATATTATAAATTTAATAAGAAAATGATATAATATATGTTTAAAGTTGATCTATTAGAACGATAATATAAATGAGATGAGACGATATTTAAATAAAATGAAATAATATTATATTACAGATTCGTTATAGATACTAAATGAGATATAAGATGAAATAAGATAATTCATTTTATTCTTTAATACGACGTAGGTGATCTTCAACTCGTGATTAGCCCTTAACTAGGTGAGGGAGACTATTTTCATTTCTCATTTAAATATCGTGGGAGATGAGAACGATATTCTTTATTAAATATTTGAGATTTATGGAGATTAAGGTTTTCCACTCGTATATAAATTATGTCAATTAGATATATAATAGTTTAAATACTAATAAAATCTCAATTATATTTATTTTATGTAATTAAATATAATAAATTTAATCTAAAATATACATTGTAGTTAAATTAAATTTTTATTTTGTTACTTTAACATCTATTATAAAAATTATTATCTCATATATCATAATATAAAATTTTAATAATAAAATTCTTAATTATTTAAAAAATATTATTTTTAATCAAAATTTATTTATTTTCACTCTAAAATTTTACACACATATAATATATTTTAAAAGAAACTATAAAAAATTGAAGATTGAGAAATAAGGGAAACATGGAGAGTAATTCCCAATACTATCCTCTCCACCACATTAGCATTCCACAGCAGGGTAAAAATGGAAATTCTTCGGAGATTTCTGTTCCTATATTAGAACAAATTAACATTCCTACTTTCTCATGCCAAGGACCGATTCAATTTTTTGGAGGGATCAAATTTCGGTTTATAAACCTTCTATGTATGATTCAATTTTTACAAATTTATTTTCTTATCTAAATATGTTTTTTTTTAAATATAAAAATATAAAATATTCATACTTTTAACATATTTTCATAATATTATAAAAATTATTAAAACAAAAACATTATAATTTTTTTTACCTCATCGACACTTAAAAGTAATTTAAAAATAAACCTTCAATTATGAAAGCACTTATTAAGTGATTAATATATATTTTTTATTTGCTTAACTCAATAATGAAAGGAGTAATACTCTTGACTCTTAAAGGTTAAAAAATAGTATACGTATTTTAAGGTATTAATGAAAATGCGTGAATATATATATGTTCATAAAATTATAAAAAAAATATTAAAAAATTTGAACATACATTCGGTGCCTAAAATAATACAAGAAATAAAACTCTAAAAGAAATTATTTTTTATAGACTCAAACTTTTTGCCAAATAAATAACAATTTTCTTTAAAGAAATGAAAGCCTAAATAGAAAAACGAGCACTAAACAACTTGGGTAATCTATTAAAAAGAGAGAGGGTAATATAGATAAATAAATAAAAAAGTTGGGTAATCATTTGATATACTAAAACAAAGATAAGATATTATGAAGAATAGAGACAAATTCATATCCCAACAGACCCAAATGATAAGATCTTCATATTATGTGTGCTTTCCTAATTAATGATTGTTCATATGGTTTTCCATTTCTCTTATTTTTTCTTTCTAAATATCTCTCGAAGCACTTGAGTGGTAAATTTTATAATCACATGTACGTTATAAGAATTCCTAAACTAATTAATTATATCACCCCACAGAGAATGGGAGAATTTTTTTTTGAAAAATTATAAAAAATAATACTATTAAAACTTATATCAATAAAAATATTTACTTAATAATATTGAACATAATTAAATAATAATATTTTTATTTTAATAACTTTTAATTAGATCGTGTTAAAATGAAATGATATGTCAAATTTATTTTGAATAAAAAATATACGAGATAAATACAAAAAATGTTATTTTCATGATTATAAATTTTAATGATATATTTTTTTAAACTTTAAGTTTACAAATTCTACATACAATTAAGTCAATTAACTAAGATAGTATATTAAAAAGACGAGCAATCCAACTAATTTTCAACTATATTAGGAAAAAATAGAAAAGAAAAACTAAAATTCAACTAACTAATCTTAAAATTTAAAATAATTTTATATATCATAAATATATTATAATTATAACTGATATAATAATTTTTGTTAGATATAATTATATGAGTATAATTATATTTATTAATAATATTATGATATATAGTTTATAATTTATTATAAAATTTTAATAAATAATTTTTTCTTAAAATTTATAAGAGATATTTTTACGCTTATGTGTCCTTCGTAAGATGAACACCGATATTATAAAATTACTAATTATATTCACTAGATCTGAATTCTGAAGGAGATATGTATAGCCCACAGCCATACATATGCAGCATTCTCAAGGCTTGATAGTCTCCAAATTATACGTTTATTGATAATAAGATTTTCATACTTGAAAAAAAATAAAAAAATAATGTTAATATAAATAATAAGTATTTGAAATTTAAGTATTACATTCAATAATTTTAAAAATAAAGTGTTAATATTTTTAATTTAAACAACTTTCTATCAACGAAGGCACAATTTGAAACTAACATATTAGTGTATATATAAAAGAATGATAAAAAAATAATATTTATAAATAATATAAAATAAATTATATATATTACTTATACATTATCTAAAATATACTAACGCAATCACAATATATATTTTCTGCCCGTACACAGGCCATAACTAACGGAGAGAGACATTTAGAGAGAGAAATAATAAAATGGGACCTTTTGTAATAAAAGATACTGTCATGTTCCTCAGTAGGAGTGGCCCCTAAGATTTTGAAGAACCAATTTGAAAAGTAATCTCTAAATTTGGGTTTGGACATACTCTCTATTCCTGACAAATTACTTAGTTGATAATTTCTTAGCGTCCACATCCATGTCCCTAGCCCCAGTAGTGAATCCTATACCGCCTACGTAGCCTTCTTTCTCATCGTAGAAATTCCTTATATTTTCTTCTTTCTTTCTTTAAAATATTATTAAAAAAAATAATACTTTTAAAATTTATAATCATAAAAATAACAATTTTTACATTTACTTCGAATATTTTTATTAACAAAAATAATTTGACACATTATTTTATATAAAACGCTATCCAAATATATGTTATTCAAATTAAATTATAATCATTTATATCAATTTAATATTTAATATCATCTAATAAAATAACATTTAATATTAATATGTTGTTATTTTTATTATTATAAATTTTAAGATATATTTTTAATTTCACAAAAATATTTCATAATTTCATCAACTCTAGCTAACTAAATGGATATTATCATGTTGCAACATGCAGACAAACTACGTATTTCCTATGTTCCATATTGTTCTTTGAACGCCTTTGCTGCTGAATGCTGAATTTAATTACCCAAAAATAAAACAAAAAATTGCCGCATGCTGAATTTACCCAAAAAATAATAATTATTTTTTTGTTGCTGAATGCTGATCATGTTCTTGGTCATTTCATCAGTTAGATCTTTAATGTGCCTCATGGTTTATGATAAGAAAAAAAAATTGTAACTAAAATGTAAATTTGATAAAATAAATAAAACAATTATAAATATCATAAATTTGTGATATATATTAAATAATGTTTCATAATATATGATTGAATATTACCTAGGTTGCGTTTACTGATATGCAAGGAGAATATTGAAATATGAATAAACATGAATAAATTCATTTACTTTTTTTTTGTTTTTACTAAAAAAACATAAAAAAATAAGAATAAAAATATTAATTTACTTAAATGTAATTTAAATTTATAGTAAAATAAAATAAAATATTAAAATAATTGATAATTTTGTAACTGAATATTGTAAATTTGAAAAATTAAATTAATATAAAAGAGAGTACGAAAACAATTATAGAGAAAATGACTCTCAAATTTATAAGTCTCTTATAACATGTTTTAAAGAAATAAATAATGAAAAGGGAATAACCTCATTCCCTTTCCTATACACCTTTTAAAATTTGATAGAAAAAATTGTTTCTAATTAATGAGATTATATTTGTGTTAATTTGTAATATATATAAATTTGTTTTTTTTTAAATAAAAATCACATAAAGTGACACCCTATATCTCATAGATTATTGACGATTTTAATATATTAACAACCATAAATTAATAGGAGAATTGGTACATACTCGTTTGATATATACATAAACACATAATAGATGAAATTCAAACCGCATACTTCGATCATAATCCTATAAAATAGTATCGTCTTTTGCATTCAACCCATTCCAAACGTACTTCAATCGGTAATGCTATTCTTTAATTTGTAGTGTTCTTTTACTTTTTCTATGAATTATTAATTATGCTTTTGTTTGAAAAATCATTACTCTACTTATTGTGTCGTTAATGATGTGTACTTTTATCTTACTTCAACATCCAAAAGGACCAGACAGGGAACAATTCAAAGACATTAAATTATATAGACGTAATTAATATTTTGAATAAAAAATAGAGAAACTATATATGACAGAAAGGATTCTACAAGATCAGTGACGACACCCACATTACACCTCATTTATATAAATAAATAAAGGAGTATTGTGTTGGACATGCTTTTCATAAGGTGATGAGTTAGTTCTAAGAGCCCTAAAAATATGAAAAAATTAACCTATTACAACATAAAATAAAAGGTAAACAATGTAAATAATAATATAAATCTTAATTAATTTGTGAAAATTAATAAACCTTAAATTTATTATAGTATAAGATAACCTATTTTATTAATATTGTTTTAATATAGACACCTTATTTGTAATTTTCTTTATATATGTAAGGTTCACTTTAGAATAAAAATAGTAAAAAAAAAAAAATTATATTAGGGTATTATCTAATTTATTTTGAACCTGCTGTTCATAATATGAGCACCAATGCTTATCATAAAAATACTCATGTCGACATGGGATTGATTCTAGCTAGGCTTGTAATATTGGTGTAGTCTGTACACAATTCTAAGATGTATGGAAGCAACAATGTATTATGTTTGTTATTCAATTGGTCTTAATGAGTTATCTGTTCTAGTAAAAAAGCAAACCAAAAATCACTTTCAGAAGATACTAATGAAAAAACATTGCCTTATAAATACATAAATCATATTCAATTAAGGGGGTAGTACTTTGATTCACAATTAATTATTTCGTTGATTTTTAAGTAGATGTGGTAATTATACTCTTGATTTAAAAAGTCTGTAAAAATTGAAACTTTATTTTTAAGTTTAAATTTAGGAGCACAGTTGGTTTGTTCATGTGACTGTTAGTTTGGCTCCTGCAATTCTTAAGTTTTTGAACTTTATAGATAAGATTCCTTATGTGTTTAGGGAAATTTTATTTTTGGATGTAAATGATGTGAATATGACTGTTATGGATATAACTATTCAGATTGAAATAGAATCGATGTATTTTAATAAAAGAAGAAAGTTAATATTTTAGGACGAGAGTTTATCACCTCGTGAAAACATTTGGGACCGTTAAAATGGTGTAAAAATATATAATTGTAGTCTTAGATCAATTAATAAAATGTGAGTTTGATGGAATTAATAGAAATGATATTTATCATTTTGATGGGCTCCATTAGACAAATTTTATTGACTAGAGCATCTAATGAAGTTAAGTGGTATTGTTTGAAGGGAAATTATTGAAAATGAAAAAAATAAATATAATAGGTTAGGATTTTAACTTAAAATGTTGATCTATTAAGAGGAGTTTATTTCAATTATATATCCAATTTATTATTCATATTTTTTCAATATAAGATTTATTCGTACACCTAATAACCCTCTTCAAATGAGAACACATTGTTTCTTTTAAATTCTAACCATAACTCAATACCAAAGATCAATTATCTAGCTACATCTTCTAAATGAACATCTATGTTCCATTGGTAAAAAAACTCCTACAAATTTAATCAAACATCAAAAATTTAAACAAATTTAAACAATGTCGCAAAATTCTTATTATAATCAAATAGGGGGTCACAATTCTTTAGGATATAGGTCATATGCGTCACATACACAAGTTTATGTTCACCTTGTGCGTTCATACAATACAAATTAAGTTTGAACTCTGATATCACTTATTGGTCGAGATTGAAGTTCTAATTCAAATTGTTAACGTATTAAAAAAATATTTAATTTTAATTATATATTTAATTTATTACTTATATTTTTTAAATCATTCTTATACGTAACAAAATAAATTCCGATGAAACTTTTAAGTTCTTAAGTTGATGAGTCAACCACGAGTTAATTTTTAAGATGAATATCTTTCCCTTTATAAGTTGGTTAATTGATCATTGGATATAATTTTTCAATGGAATTAACAGTAACTATCCTATCATAGTCAATTGTATAAAATAATATACAGAGATATTGTTATAAATATTGAATTGGATCGATGTTTAATTAGGTGGATAAAATATGGAAATACTAGCATGAATAATATAGTAACATCTGAACTCATCCATCTATTAAATAATTTTTAATTAATAAAAATTCATTCATTATAAATTTGTGATAAATCATAATTAATATATATAATATAATATTATTAATAAATATAATCAAATTTATTAAAATATTTTTAATAAAAATTTGTAATATACTTATAATATATACAATTTATTTTTTCCTTATGAATACATGTGTAGAGAGATGGAAGAAAAGTAATAATTAATTATTACTCTGCAGAAACTAGAAAATTAATTGTGAATTGTAATATACTGATCATGCATGTGAACTAGTTGCTCACTTGGGTTAGAAGTGGAGTTGACTTCATGAGACTAGCAGTATATCTAACTGAGAGAAATGGTAAAATTGCACGAGAGTCGTTTGAAAATTTGTAAGAAAGAAAACCTTTCCATGTATTCAAATCATTAAATACACACAAATTATTATATATTACGAGATAGGATTTTCTTAAAAAGTAAATAAATTGTTTGTTTTCAAAGTTATTTTAACCATAAATATATTTATGAGTCTTATTAATTAGCATTCCTCATCTCACAAAGTACATTAATTAATGTTTGGCTTCTTTCGTTGATTTTTCACTGTTAATTATTTTGGATAGAATAATTCATTTATTTAGTTTTAATTAGTCTTGAGAAAACTTGTCCTCTGAATTATTAACTCCACCTCAAAACTTAAGTTATAAGATAAAATATTGTCCAAACTTATATGTGCAGCGAAAGAAGTGTCTTTAGTCAATATGAGACTTAACATCCCTCCTCCACATCGATTAAAGTTCGAATTTATGGTACGAGGGTCGATGGGAGGCTAAGGAATCAGCTCTAATACTATGTTAGAAATACTTAATGATTGTATTCTAAGATCTTATTAAGTTAAGGGTTAACTAAACTTATAGACAGCATTGCTATTTTATTCCTAGTTAATGTGGGATAAAGATACTTGACAGCCTTCCTCCACATGACGAATAAATGTAAACATTAGTGCCACTGTGAGACTGTGATAGAGCCCAAGGTCCAAACATATAGAGACCATGCCCAATTTTGATACCATGTTAGAGGCTTATAAAATATATTCCGTCATTTATATTTGAATAAAAAATTAATATGTGGTTCATAAACTCATATTTTGGGATATTTTAATTTTTAAAGTATACCATATATACTTTAAATATTTAGGATATCATCTATCAATTTTATTTTAAAAAAATATTAAACTTATGTATTTAAGATGATTTAATCTTTAAACTTTATTAAGATGGATCATTTTAGTTTAGAGTTATGGACTAAAATAAATTAATTAAAATTAATGAACTAAAATATCTTAAAGATACAAATTTAATGGATTTAGTATCAATCTCATGTTATATTTAAATCATATGTTGCTTCAGTTAGATGAAAAAAATAATATATATATTGTAGTTTGTAAGTCGGTGTTTAAGTAAAAATCTTAAAGATAGTTGGATGCTCATGAATATATATATATATTAACCAAGAGGGCAAAGGCTGTCCCGTTGCCTGCACGAGCATTCATTACATATTGGCAATATTAAGGTGGGGAGTTGTACCCATGCAATAATACTTTTTACTTATCTTGTTCTTGTCTTTATAATTCTTGATCAAATTATTTTTTCATTTACAATGCTTCAAAATTTTGTTTCCTCATATAATATGGGGACCATCTCAAAATATTTTTGAAAATTATTTAAAATAATACCTCAAAACTCAAGATAATAAAAAAAACACCCTTAATTTAAATCGAAAAATGTATAAATTAGTATTAGATGTGTTATTTTTATTTTTATATGTTTTAAGGGTGTTAGTTTAGTGATTTTTTGAAGTGTTTTATACACCGGACTAACTAGCTAGACTAGTAGACAGATGTAGTGGCTCCTAAAAGCTAGTCTGCAGCCATTTCATTTTTAACAACAAACCCAGACAATTATATTCTTACTTTATATAAAATTTGTATATATTCTGCTGCCTCAGAATGAGGAATATTGCCCACTTTGCTGTTTGATCTTCTACTACACTTGACCTTATTGCAAGAGGCAGCCCAGTTTTCGTTCGGTGTAATTTGTTTCATATTAAATGCATCGTTTGTCTAATCAGATGAATTTTGTTAATTAATAAAGTGTGTTATTACCAATCCTCTCAATAGAAGCGGAGTTAGGAAGTCCTTAGTCTCAATTGAACTAGTGAACGGTTGCTGTTTGTACATTTGAAGCTTAAAAATATATTGAACCCAAAATAACACGTTAATTTTATAGGCAACGAGTGCATATATATATATATATATATATATATAAATGAATGTACAGTTTATACATATAATATATATACGTTGTATATAATTAATTTATTATTTTTAAGATTAATTTAATTATATATACAATATATAATATATACATATGAGACGCACTTAAGTTTATTATTAACTTTACAATGGCTTACTGTAGAACGCTTTACAAAAGATGTTTTTAAGACTCCCTTTAAAAAAACAAAAAAAAAAAAAACACTTTTTGTATCTCATTTGTCAATATTTTTGGACTAAACTATTAATTGCATATGTTATTATTATGTACATAACTAAAAGACTAAGCTACACATGGTTCACTTAGTTACATACTTTAATTAAACTAATACAAGGATATGAAGCCTTAATTGTGTGACCAATTTTAATTCATTTATCATATAATCTGAAGAAGAGATAATGTACATGTAGTTGAGATGAGATGAGTAGAAAAAAATGTATTAATTATTTTGTAACATATGTAATAGCAAGTGAAAATCTATCAATTAATTAAATCAAAGTAACATTTCATTTTCAAAAAAACAAGCTAGTGTATATTAATTATTTGATTAATGTAGATACTTAGAAAGGAAAAAAAAGAAGAAGATAAAAAAAAAAACAAGCTAGGATAAATGTTTATTTGATTGGTGATGATGAAGTGGATTTGGCATTAGAGATTGAAGTTCATTTGATTGATTATTGCATCCTAATAAAAATGATTGGCTTAGGTTGGGTGGGATAATATATATGTGATCCTATATATTGTGTGGCTACTATCAAAACTTTAAAGTGTACTATTACATTTGTAGTTGTGTTTGTGTCCTGTGTCTAGGGTTTGCCGCAAGGATGGATGAAAAGCCTTTTACTTACTCAGGGGTCAAGTTGGTTTAAGTCATGATTTTTTTTTATAAGTTAACCTGATAAATCAAATTTTATAATATAAATTATTTAATAGTAAATAAAATTACATTTTATACGTAGATAAATGTAAGAATTTTTTTTTAAAAAATAAAAGGTTATATTAATTGTTTTATTTTTATTTACTTTTATATATAATAACAACAATTTTATTACAATAGGATGATTCAACGTCTTATTTTATCATTAAAAATATTAAAAATTATATATTAATAATGGATAAAAATTATCGAATCAATAGCTAGCCAGTGGCTCATCCCAATCGGAGAGAATTTTATACGAGTTATTCTCATAAATGATATAAATAATCACTTAATTAGTTGTTTCACCATGAATGAATTTATTTATTTATTTATTTATAAAAACATAAATATTAATAATATCTAATTAAAATTATCAAGTCAAAAAAATTCATCTCTTTTTCTTTTAAATGGGCTCTGCGTTGTAGCATTCGACACATCTGCTTTTTTTGTTTGTATTTTTAACTCTTATTTGTTTTGGTCTCATCCACTCACGTGAACCTCCCTTACAGGCTACAGCTATTACTCTCTAGCTTTCTCTCTCTTACATCCTTTGTGTTTCCTTGTTGATCTTCTCTTTAAAATACTTCCGTCATTCTTTAACTCGGACCTCTTTTGCCTAGCTAGCTTCTCTTTCTCAAACATTTCCATCTTTAGTGGACATGAAACTATACAATTAAGATTGCTTAGTTCCCATTCTCTCTCTCTCTCTCTCTCTCACACACACACACACATATGCCCTATGGCTCAACCTAATTATCATAATTCAAATTGTTTCCAAGAGCTTAATCATATTGAAGATCAACAACACTACCACCTATTCAATTTTAAACCTCATCATCATCATCAAACTTCTTCATCTAATTTATCTCTCTCATCATGTCCTGTTTTTGTTAATGATCATAGTGATCAAGTTCAAGGCACAGAGTCTTATTTTAGAGAGCCACCACAACACTTTCAAATTCAACTACAGGTATGTATGTATGTATATATATACACTTCAAAATTATTCAAATTTTTCCAATTCTATAACGAGCTATTTAATTAATTAATTACTTATTAATTTTGTTGATTTATTTAAAATATATATTTCAGGGTGATCAAATGGTCCCACGTGAAGGATCATATGATCTACTCAGTACTGCTACTGTTCATGATAGACTCAAATTGAATATTTGGAAGAGTAGTGATGAATTAGATCAGATCACAAATGATGGTATTCATGAAAATATGATAAATTCTACGAAGTGGATGTCTTCAAAGATGAGGATCATGAGGAAGATGATGAACGGACAGGATCAAACAATTTCGGATATGTCGGTTAACTACACTCACAAGTTTGAAGATCATAACAAGCAATATCCAAACTCACCACCCTTATTAGCTGCTGATCAAAGTTACAATTCATCATCCACCGCCATCAGCAACAATAATCACACTCCAATTAGGGTTTGTTCTGATTGCAATACTACTAAGACTCCTCTTTGGAGGAGTGGACCTAGAGGTCCCAAGGTAATTCTAATTTCTCTGGTCTTAAATTTACATATACACTTCTTCCTACTAAAATCAACTATATATATTAGCAAACTCATAACCAATTAAAATATACAATAATAAAATATGTTAATATGAATTAAGAAAAATTGATACCATGTTATAACTTACTTTATAAATTTTTTTTTGTTTGATTACTTTGTGGCCTGATATATAAGACATAATCGTGCTCTCATTTCAAGTTATGTAAAATAATTATTAATTATTCTTCTACTAGGTTAAATTTCTAGGAGAATTAATTAGTTTTTACCCTATTTTCAACATGTTATCAAAATTGAAAGTTTATTGTTTAAAATCTAGTAACTATTCTAATTGTTAAATTGTTAGTATTTACTTGTATAGTACACAGAGTTAACATTTGTGCAGAGTGATATATGTATAAAATAATTATTGATCATTCTTATAATAGTTTCATTTTTTATAAGAGTTAATTTATCAATAATTTCAAACATCATGTTTATTGTTTGTCTAAAAAAATATTTTATTCTTGTCGAATTAATTTTTTTTTATTGTTTTGCTCTTTCTCTAGCTAAAAACTTTGTGTTTTAATTTTTTTCCGTACAGTCCCTTTGCAATGCCTGTGGGATAAGACAAAGGAAAGCAAGAAGAGCAACGGCAGCAGCAGCAAGTGGTACAGTTCTTGAAGTTAATAAACCATCTAAGAAGGGAAGATCATCTGTGCAAAAGAAAGAGAAGAAGAAAACAAAGAACAACATTAATAACAATACAAGTTGTCTTCCATTTAAGAAGAGGCGCAAACTCAACTCTCCTTCTACAGGAAGAAAGAAAAAGCAAGTTGGGAGTAATTTTGATGAGGTATCTATAAGGATTAACAAGAATATTTCAGCCTACCAACTAAGTGTTTTCCCTCAAGATGAGAAAGAGGCTGCAATTCTTCTCATGACCTTATCTTATGGACTTGTTAATGGTTGAACTTCAACATTTGTTTATCGATGGATCGACCTAGCTTTTGCATGCGATATTTTAATTTCATCTATTAATTGTTTTTTAATTTCTATATATGGATTAATATCTGAGTGTTGTGAGTGATGTTAAGGAGATATTAGCAGTTAGGAGATCATTATAATCTTGCAGGAATTTTCAATTTAATAGTAATTTTTTTTTTAAAATAAAAGTAGGTCTAGTAATGTTGTTATGATCTTATATGAGCTTATGTATCAAGGATTCGGACAACTTGATAACCAAATAATGGATCAACTTGTTCATTGCTGAAGTATCTTGTTATGTTATCATACTTTGTATTAATAAATTCTTATATAAAGGTTTTTTGATGTGCCTTATTTTTATATTCACACATCTTTTCTTTAATTATTGGTAAGTTAAAGTTTCTTATTTGAATTGTATGATGAATGATGAATGATGAATGATGAATGATTGTTTGAAGCCATAGTTAACATAGTTAACAAAATACAGTGTATTATTCGAATAAACATATATATAAAAATAATCTTTTTTTTTATAAAAATGTCAAGAATTTGGTTTTTTTTTGGTATAAATTATGAATACCACAAAATAAATTATTTTTTAATAGGAGTATATATAGATCGTTTAATTTTGAAATTTAATTAGTAAAAATAGGGAAACAGCAAGTATATTGCTTTATAAAAATATTAAGTTATTTTTTGAGTTATAATACCATAAGATATGAATGATAGATAAATATATACTGTTTATATCAATATAAACTAACATTTAAGTCTGATTCTGTTAATAATTTGGTAATAAAACTCAATTCAAGTTATAAATTTAAATCATATTAAATTATTATTTGATTAAAAAAAATATAACTGAACGATGAATAATCTCATAATTAGACTATTAAAGTCGTGGAAATAAATTGAAGCAGTACTTCAAGAAATGTTTTAGGCTCTTATAACACAGAATGAAAAGTAAATTGTGAAGAATTTGAGATTGTTGTTCTTAAATTCGATAGTGTGCTGAGTACAACACTTTTAGCAAAACTATAGTGCTCAGTAGTAACTGATTAAACAACTTTCTAATCTGTTAATCAATTCAATTACAACTGAGGTGCACACAATCAGCTATAGGCAGGTGCATGGTATCTAATATGTAGCTTATGTGACATCGAAAAATTAGATTTCATACTTTTATAGTTATAATTAATAATTTATATTAATATAGATAAACTATATATAGGGTAAATGTTAATGAAAATTACTTTATTTTATTTGTTCGGGTGTATACATAAAGGGTGAAGGATTTCATTTGTCCCTAAAATATATATTCAATGACATAAAGATCCTTAAATTAAAAAAATTAATATTTTTTAGTCATAAAGGTTATTGAATATTACTCTAGCTAGATATCAAAAAATAACAAGTTTTTCATAAAGTGTGATATGTTAGTCACAATTTAGTATCAAAACTTTTAATTTAAGACTTATATGTTAAAATATAAAAAATTGAAGATAAAAATGTTTGGCTTTTTTAATTTGGGGACTTCTTGTTAACGAAGACAGTTGGAGGATAAAAAATTGAAGATGAAAATGTTTGGTTTTTTAATTTGGGGACTTCTTGTTAACGAAGACAGTTGAAGGACCTAGATTTATCAGTGGTAGAGAGAAAATTTTCTATTTAAATCCTATCTTTTGATATACAAAAGTATAAAAAATTACATAATATTTTATAAGCAATAAATTTATTCCATATATATAATATCAATCCTCCAACTTTATAATAATTAGTTTAACTAATTAAGATAATATAATTGATCATGGATTATGTTAAAGTTTTTACATTGTAAAAATAATAATATATGCTAAAAGCATTTTGAAACTAAAAATTAATTGGTAGATTAATAATTTTTTCATTATTTATTATAAGAAAAAAGTATTTATCAAATGATACTTTTTTCATTAATAAGTAGAAGTATGTTTTAATAGGTTTAATTTTTTTTTTAAAATAAATTATATATTTTTTAATATTTTCTACGTATAAAAGTCTTATGGGTAGGAATTGATATTGAACCAATATTTATAAATAGATGTGTTGTTATCGATTATTATTAGAGTTAGTTATCTTTATTAATATTATTACTTATTTTTTTAAATAAAGTATTGAGTATTTATATATTTTAATAAAATTATTATACTAGTTTTTATATTTATTTGTCTATATTAGAGATATTGTCCATATTTATTAAGCTTGATACGAGGTTGTGTGATCTTTTTAGTAATGATGTGTTTTATAAATTTTAATTACCTAATTTTTTGAGTGAACTTTATTAGTAATATAATTTAAAAGTATGATAAATTTAGAGGTAAAAAGATAATTATATATTTTATCAATAAAAATATTAAAAAAAAATTTCTCCTCCTCTTTCTATTTATTTCTTTCTCTTATTGTTATTTTATTAAAAATTAAAATTGAGAAATAAAAAGAGTGAGTAAGGGAAAGAGAAACATAAGGGATGGAGAGAGAGGGGGGCAAAGGAAGAGAAAGAAATGGAAAAATAGAGGAAGATGTGGTCATTGTTTTTTTTCCTTCTTTTTTAAATGTTTATTTATTAATAAATATATAATTTTTATTTTACTCGTTAAAATTTTTAATATTTCAAAACTTTGATTTAATTAAACATATTTTTAAATTATAAGACTAATATAACTCACTTAAAAAATTATAGGATTAAAATATATAAATTATATTGCTATCAAGAATTTAATATTTTTGATATTAATATAAAGTTTATAATTTAGTATGATTATTATTTGTATTAATATCTTAGGATTAATTTTTTGGGTTTGAAGACTTATGATTCTCGTGGATTTTCACGTGGTATTAAAGATTCATTAGATTTGGTAAAAAAACATAAAAATTAGGCATTTTTTCGTTAAAAAAATGAAATGAATTTTATTAAAAAAAATATAGAATAGATTATAAAAAAAGTTAAACATAAAAAAATAAGGTTATTTGTAAGAAACAATGTTATATAGTTTGAGAGAAATTTTAGACGTAAGTATTATTTAAGTATGGTATTTATAAGGTTTGTATAAAAAGATATAAATATTATTATTTTTATATTAATTTTTTAAAGATGGAAAGATATATAATTATTGTATATTTTCAATATTACATTATTACTTATTCAATATAAATGAATAATTTTGTACGAACAGGATATTATTACTTTTATTAGTTAAAGAGAATGTTTGATTTTTATTGCATTTTTGTGTGAGATTACTGTTTAGAAAAGAAAGCAGCCTAACCATGATAGTGATGACTCATGCACGAAATTAAAGTTACAGCTTTATAGCCGATGATGAAAAAGATCACTTGAAGGCCTCTGCTTCTGGTCTCAGACAATATTGTCTTCATTCTAACCCTTTTAGAAAGATTTATATATAAATGTTATTAATATATTACAACACTAGAGAACGACCAGACTTGGCCTAATTATTGCCCTTTGTTGCTAGTGGTTTACACTTTTAGTTTTCATTAGAGATGTAAATTTAACTTTGTTTAATTGATGAAAGTTTATGTTGGGAAAATCGGGTATATTTTTCCTATTCTAAGTAGTAACTATTCATTTATGATTTAAATGAATAGAACTCAAACTAACATGACAAAATAATGCTATTGGAAATATAATGCTAAAATAAACTAAAACAGATATTAAAACAAAAATATTAAAGCAGAAAAATAATAACATCAGAAATTTAACGAGGTTCGGTACAAATGTTACCTAGGTCTTCGGGCGTCGTTGACCACTTCCACTATCTCCAAATGGATGAACTCCAAAATTACAACTAATTGGGCAAAATTGAGCTAATCAATTACCCTTACAAAAGAGAGGAAGATTTACAAATTTTGGGATGTTTACAAATGGTGAAGGAAGGCTTTATTTATATCACTGAATCAGCATCTTGTTACCAACAAATGTGGGACTTTTCTAATTTGCTTTAAGAGTTATATAACAAATCTCACGCCTTAGCGACTTAGTAATATTAAATGATTTCTTGATTACTAGATCAATGACGCGGTGCCAATTTAGATTTGCCAGGATGTTAATCAAGTCCAGGAACCAATGTTTGAATTTGATTCTTGTTACCCTTAGTCAATATCTGCGGGATTCTCTGTCGTACTAATCTTGAACTAGTACTCACCTTCTTCAATAATCTCTCGCACGAAATGATATGACGCGTCAATGTGCTTTATGCGTGCATGGTAGACTTAGTTCTTTGCTAAATGAATAACTGACTATCGTAAAAACACACTTAATATGTTTTGATCAACTCCCAGTCTTCAAGCAAACCTCGTAACCAAATAAGCTTAAGCCCATGACCTATATTTGCCGTATACTCTGCCTACGTATGTAGACAAAGCAAGCGTGGTACATAAGGTAGACTTCAATGGTGGTCTTTCTAGTAGGTAAACACATTGATGGTTGATCGACGTTTATCTAAATCTCTGCGTAGTCGGAATCGCGATATCCATTCGCGCACGTTGACAACGAATATTATCCTGTGAAATACTAAACCAACATCATAGTATTTATAATATCATAGTAGAATCCATTTCTGACCAACAATGTCTTTACCAGGATCATTGCATGTACTACGTATGTAGCATGTGAAATGTCGGGTCTTGTACACGCATTGCATACATCGAGCTGTAGCGTTTGCGTATGGTACCTTTGCCATATATTCTCGTTCTGCATCATTTTTAGGAGATAATTGAGCAGCTTGAATTGAGGAAGCTAGCGGAGTACTTACGGGTTTGTCTGTTCATTCGTACAAAACGTTGTAGTACCCTCTTGAAAATATTGACTCCGGGTCAATGGCTAAACCTCGCAACTTCTACATGCTGCATCTGTCTGAGAATCTTCTTAGCAGCTTCTCCCAAATCTTTCATTTCAAACTCGACTTAGTTGAGCCTTGACTTCTCAATTTACAGCAGCTCTTGATCACGATCAACGTATCATCGGCGTCTGATAGAAGGTAAATGAAAGACTTCGTTTTGTAGCTTGCAAAAATACACCACATTGATCGTGTGTGCCGGGTAATATACATTTGCAACGTAAAGTGATCAAATCGTTTGTACCACTTGCGCTGGAGATTGCTTCAATCCATACAATGATTTGTTGACTTCTGAGACGATTCTCTTTACAGCAATGACATTAAACCCTTACGGTTGAGACATATAGATTTCCTTTATTCTAAATCCGCAGTGTAGAAACGCGGTTTTCACGTCAAGTTGAACTAGTTCCAAATCAAATTGTCTTTGCTACGAGGCTAACAAAATTCTAATGGAGGAATGTTTTACAAGCGGAGAAAATACCTCGTTATAATCGATTCTCCTTACGAGCGTAGCCAGCTACCAACCTTGCCTTGTAGCGAATACCATCTTTGTTAGGAAATATATCTTTCTTTGCATACAACTCGTTTTACATCCAATTGCCTTGCGCCGCAGGTGGTTGTGTCGACTTCCATGTTTTTATTCTTACGAAGAGGCAGTTCTTCATCACGTAGCTTACTTCCATCTTTCAAGCTTGGGGCTTCGATTGCTTCTTTATATATGGAAGGAATATCATCGTACCTGTTGAAAGTGCACGGGCAGCTGTGTATTCTTAAGCGAAGCGAGGTAGAGTCTTCAAAATCCTTGTATCGGCAGTACTACCTTGACATTTTGTCGTCGTGGCTTTATCATCTGCGGTTTCTTCTTGTTCTTTGTGGAGGTTCTTGGGTTAAAACCTCTTCATACGATTCATCTTTTGTCAATGAAGGATCAAACACGTCTTATCTTCGCTAAGCTTTGGATTAACAATTTTGCTTTCAAACTACTTGTTTTGGAGTTTGCTCTACTCTTCCCAAGTGCCATCGAATCTTCTTAGTTACCTTTTGCAACAAGTGATTAAATGTAAGGTAACATCTCTGCTAAAGATTATTTTTTGTTTCAAGACACACATAGTCGATATCCTTTAGAACCGAAGGGATCCCCCGAAAAAATGGCTTTCTTGGCTCTTGGGTCCAACTTTGATTCCATTACATGGTAGTATGCAATTGAACGAAACCATGTAAGAAATCGTAATCTACAGCGAGGTTTTCAGACCACGTATTACCTCATGGCGTTTGCCTTGAAGGCGACGATGGTAAGCGGTTGATGAGATGACATGCATCGTCACGGCTCGGCCAATCTTGCTTGCCTAAACCAACGTTGTGTGTCACATCGTGAGACCTTCTAAAGTCCGGTTCGTACGTTCTATGACTCCATTTTGTTGTGGTGTTTTCGAATAGTGAAGTGTCGCGCTATCCTACTTCTTCACAAACTTTTATAAATGGATCGTTTGTGTACTAGGTGCCATTATCGGACCTCGGACGCTTGATCTTTTTGCGATGCGAGTCTCGATCATCTTTTTCCATTTGAGAAAAATTCCCAACATTTCATCCTTGCCCCATGAGATACTGAGCTTTTACGGAAAAATCATCAGCGAAAGTGACATAATAATGTTTGCCCAATGAATGGAGTTCTTGTTGGCCCATACATCGGTATGGATGTAATCCAAAATGCTCTTTGTATTATGGAGAGCGGTGCCAAAAGCTTACTCTTTTACGCTTTCCCGATACCTGATGCTCATGAGAATTCTAACTCTTAGGTTCTGCATTGCCTTTTAACAAACCTTGCTTTACTAGAATGCAATAAGCTTTTTCTGACGTAATGTCGAAACACATATGCCACGTCTTGGTAGTTTCTAAATCTCTTTCTTCCTCTGACAGCTATTCTTGATGTTGTCCAATGTAGTACTACCAAGGTAGTAGTACAAGTTATTCTTCAGAACACCTTTCATGTATGAAGTGCTCAGAAGTAACCTTGATACCCAATTTTGTATGGTTATAGTGAAGCCTTTTGATTAAGACTCCGCGGCAATGAGATTCTTCTTTATATCTGGAACATAATGAACATCTGTCAAGACCCTGGTTGAGCCATCTTGATTCTTTAAACGAATTGTATCGATTCCCAAAATTTTGCATGGATAATCATTACCCATGAAAACAACTCCACCATCTAATTCTTCAAAGTTAAAGAACCACTCCTTATTAGGAGACATATGGAAAGTACATCTTGAATCAAAAATCCAATCACCAGGATGAGATCGTTGTGAACCAACGATGCAAAATCTGAATTTGAATTGCTGACTACGTGCATCGTGATTGCACAACTTTTCCTTTCTTCTGCAACTTCGGACAATTTTTCTTCCAATGGCCTTTCTCATGACAAAAGGCACATTCATCTTTACCAAGCCTTCCTTTTGATAGAGATCTACCTCTCCTTCCTTTCTATTGTGTTTGCGGACGTCTTCTTCTGACAATGCCTCTGCTTCATTCCTGCTTTCTTTTTTATCTTTCTTTCTAATTTCATAACTATACAAAGCAGTACAAACTTCCACAAAAGACACTTTATCCTTCCCAATGAGTAAGCTCGTAATAAGGTGATCAAACTCACAGGAAGGGAGGATAACAACATCAAGGCTAAATCTTCATCTTTAAAAGTTTCATCCATATTTAACAAATCTGCTACTAATTGATTAAAAGCGAATGTGGTCGTTTATTGTAGTACTGGAAGGTATTCAAACCGGAACAACTTCTTCTTCAAATAGAGCCGATTCTGTCCACTCTTCTTCATGAACTTGTTCTCCAACGCCTTCCACAACTTACTTGCGGATGTCTCCTTCATGAACGTATACTTTTGTTCTCTTGAGAGACACGAACGGATTGTACCACATGCCAATCGGTTGATATTTTTCTACTCTATTTCATCTGCTCCATTTGGTTTCTCTTCTTCAATAGCGATGTCTAGACCTTGTTGAAACAGAGTATCTAGAACTTCGCCTTGCCACATGCCGAAATGACCGGTTCCATCAAACTTCTCCACCTCGAACCTTGCATTCATCACCATAGTTCTGCTTGACGTGGATGACTGGCCTTTGTTTGAAAGAAATTTTTCTTCCGCCATTTCTTCAAATTACAACAACTAGCAACTATATTCCAATAGCAAACAAACGGAATACAAACAAATGCCTAGGTAGAAAACCTTCGGCTTTGATACCAATTGTTGGGAAAATCGGATATATTTTTCCTATTCTAAGTAGTAACTATTCACTTATGATTTAAATGAATAGAACTCAAACTAACACGACAAAATAATGCTATTGGAAATATAATGCTAAAATAAACTAAAACAGATATTGAAACAAAGATATTAAAGCAGAAAAATAATAACACTAGAAATTTAACGAGGTTCGATACAAATGTTATCTAGGTCCTCGGGCGTCGTTGACCACTTCCACTATCTCCAAATGGATGAACTCCAAAATTACAACTAATTGGACAAAATTGAGCTAATCAATTACCCTTACAAAAGAGAGGAAGATTTACAAATTTTGGGATGTTTACAAATGGTGAAGGAAGGCTTTATTTATAGCCTCAAATCCAACACCCATCTTCATTCCTAACAAATGTGAGACTTTTCTAATTTGCTCACTAAGGAGCTATATAACAGTTTAAATAACCAAATTGATAAAAAGGTAAAAATTACACTCCAACCATATATATAACTAATACAATTAACTAAAGTATTCCACTGCACACTAGCCCACGTTAACTCAACCACCCAAGATAATTAACTGGGTTGATCGAATTGGTGCTCTGTATCGGCTTCTCCGAGACTTGAAACTGAAAATTTGAGTCAAAAGATTGATTAATTCCAAAAATATGAAAGATCCATTATTGTAAATCTGTGATTCATTAACAGTAAACTTGTTAATAGGGATTTGGGATTCAGATTTAGCAGTAGTGACATGTAGAGTATGGTTTGCGAGTTCGAGAGTCTGAGCTATGGAGATGAAACCCGAGTCTGATAGAATCTCAACAATGACAATCAAAGTGTCGGTTGATAGGGTGAATAAAGTGAAATAGAAGAGAGGAGAATGAGAGAGAATATGAGAATCTATGACGCCATTGTTGGAGTTCTTGAATGAGATTTTATATTTGGAGCTCTTTTTGAGTTTGGGAAATCACCATGTAAGCAACGAGTATACAGAGTAATCACCAAATGAGATATTTGGTGGATTAGTCGGAAGTACAAGCATAATTTACTATCCAAAAGCGAAATAATTAAATAAACTAAAGTATCAAAATTCTTAAAATCAAAGATGTTATCTTTTAACTATTGAAATTGTTCTCAAAGCTATAAAATAAACAAATTTTTATATGTTCTCTATGTTTGGTTTTTCTAACTTCTCAACAACACACTCATATTATATGATGTATTTTCGATGAAAAATATATATTGAGTTTAGGAATCATAATAGTTTTTTATAACCGTGTTTCTTATTAAAGCTTCAATAATATTATCAACCTTCAGCCATTGAACGAATAAGTTATAGCTCTTCAATGGCCAAAATATATGGATCATACTAAATGATCCATTAAATAAAAATATATTAAAAATAAAATTGGAGAATAAACAACGGATCAATTGCATTCTTTCACTTGGTCCAAATGTTCAACTTAATCTCATCGATCGTCTTGCTTAAGAAATAAACACATGAATCATGACGATAGATTCTTTAAGAGCGAGTATTATCTTATATGTATTACAATGTATTTAGTTTTTTAAGTATTACAATTTATGTGGTAACAAAATTTAATGAATAAATTCTATATTTATTCTTGGTTCTATACAAATATATTTTCTCAAATAAATTAAGGTATACATGAATATGAGACAATATCACAATATATAAGAGTTTCATTAATAAACTATATATGTATATTTACAAAATGGAACCAAGTTTCATTTTCTATACATATCCTTAAATTTCAGTGGTGACATGCCCTTAATCAAAGGATCAACAATCATCAAATCAGTGCTAGCATACTTAATGACCATTTTTTTTCTTTAACACGTTCTCTTATGGCAAAGTATTTGATGTCTATGTTTTTACTACAATTACCACTCTTGTTGTTCTTAGCCATAAACAAGCAGCTGAATTGTCATAGTACAATCTCAATGGTCTAGAAATAGAGTCAATTACTCTAAGCCTAAAAAAGAATATCTTCAAGTATACGTCATGTGATGTAGCCTCAAAGTATGACACGAACTCGGCCTCCATAGTGGAAGTAGTAGTCAAGGTCTACTTTGCACTTCTACAAGACACGACTCCACCGAAAATCATGAAAATGTAACCAGATGTTGATTTGCATGAATCAACACAACTAGCAAAGTCTACATCAGAGTAGTCAATCACTTCTAGATCATCAATTCGTCTATACATGAGCATATAGTCCTTGGTTCCTTGAAGGTACCTCATCACTTTCTTTATAGTTCTATAGTTGTTCAAACCTGGATTACTCTGATATTGTCCCAACATTCCAACAACAAATGCAAAGTCAGGCCTCGTGCAAACCTAAGTATACATCAGGCTTCTGACAACAGAAACATATGGAATATTCTTCATTTGTTATCTTTCAAAATCATTCTTTGGGCATTGGTCCAACTTGAACTTATCATCCTTCACAATGAGAGCAACATTTGGTGAACAATCTTTCATTCAAAATTTCTCTAAAACTTTATTAATATAGGTTTTCTGAGACAAACTCAAGATGCCTTGAAGTCTGTCTCTATGGATCTTAATTCCAATGACATAAGATGTCTCACCTGCATCTTTTATATCGAAATTTTTAGAGAGAAATTATTTTACCTCGTGTAGTAAGCCCTTATCATTGGTTGCAAGTGAAATGTCATTCATGTATAAAATCAGAAAGCATATATTACTCCCACTTACCTTCTGGTATATACATTGATCCATAGGGTTTTCAACAAATCTGAATGAAGAAATAACTCTATGGAATTTAAAATAACATTGGCGAGATGCTTCTTTTAGTCCGTATATGGACTTATTAAGCTTACAAACTAAATGCCTACCATCGCTAGAAAGAAATCTTTGAGGTTGTTTCATATAAACCTCTTCTTTTAAATCTCGATCCGTTGAGAAATGTTGTTTTCACATTCATTTGTTGCCTCTCAAGATCAAAATGGGCTACTAATTCCAATGTAGTAAGCGATGAATTTTTCTTAGATACAAGGGGGAAAGTCTCTGTATATATATATGTTAGTCTTTTTTGCTACATAGTTGAAATAGAGTGTTTCGTGTTGATCATTTGAATAATTTTAAAGTTAAAAATATCTAAAAATAATAAAATATATTCATAATTTTGAAAAAATAGATTTGTTAAAAAGATGATAAAATTTATATAAATATAAATATATTTTGACATTTATAATGTATAAAATCATGTTTTATTTAATATTTTTAAGTACACATTAATTATAAAAAGGATGAGGTATCTCTTTTATGTTCTCTATTCATAATTTATAATTTGTTTATCATTATTATTTAAAACCCTTACAGGAACATATCAGAGATCTCCAGGGATCTTCAAATGGAAATGAAAATCCATGTAATATTTTAAATATTTTTTTTTATTTTTTAATAATTTTTTATTTTATTAAAATAAAAATTAAAAAATAATAAATCAATAATAAATATTTTATAATTAAAAATAAAATTTTGAGTTAATAAATAATAAATAATAAATAAATTTATGTAAAAAGGAGAAAAATAAAGTATATATAACAATAAATAAATAATCATTTTATATTAAACAATTTTGATAGAATTTTGTTACAAACTCTTTTGAAATAATAACAATAAACTATAAAATATATTTTTTTAGATTTTTAGAATTTAAATAGATAGTTTTAAAAAATTTATGAGAAAAATTATTGATGTTTTACGAGAAGAAAAAAAAACTTAAAAATGAAACATAAAATAGTTTGACTTTAAATATAATTAAATCAATAAAATAAATTTAAAAATATTAAATTTTTATATATTTATTAAAATAGAGTATATAATTTTAAGAAACGAGATAAAAAATAAATTTATGTCATTTTTTTTTCTCATATTATAAAATATTTATCTCTTTTTTATTTACTTTGTTTTTACCTCTAATAAGATAATATTAGCATGAGTTCGCTCCATGAAAAGAAATTGAACACACTAATCTTAACTTGGGGCAACCAAAATGGTCACTATTACTCGTGTACGTTACGTTCAATCAAACCCATTTGTTCGACATCCTCTAAATTCGTCTTGTTTGATTTGCGACATGTGATCTCATAACAATGAAACTTAAGCTTCTTAAATCCAAAAATCAACTAAATCAAATTTTTGTTGTTATTTATGTTAGCACTAGATCCCCTCAATGTGGTTGTGAAACAAACATGAATGTGTAACATAATTGGAAATGAGAACCGAATCCTTAATTATAGATTTTATACACTTTTATTTTATAATTATTAAGTGAGTTAATTTGTTCATAAAATTTAAAAATATAACTAATTAGGTAAAAAAAAATCAAAAATTAAGATTTTTTCAAAATAAAATGAGATTTATATATCATATTAACTAAAAAATTTGAAAAACCACCCCTTTCACTTTTTTCTCTATTTTCCTCTCACTCGTTTTCTAGATCTCTTGCTCACTTTTTATCTCTTTGAATTTTTTTTTTATTAATAAAATATAAAAACAGAGGAAAATGAGAGGCATTGCGAAAAAGAGAGAATATAAAAAGAACGATATATATATATATATATTGATTTTTGATTAATAAAAAATATATATTTCATTTTATTTTTTAAAAATCTAAATTTTTAATTTTTTTATTTAATTAACTATATTTTTAAATTATAAAACTAAATAAACTTGTTGGGATAATCATAAGATGAAGTGCATGAAAACATGATTACATGATCTAAATAACTGCAAATCAACTGAAAATTAAAATAATTTTCTTCATAGTTTTTTTAATGTAGATCATAATTTGAGTCCAATATTTATTAGTTAATTGATTAATATTATAAATATTATTTTATTTTATAATTTAATTAATTAATAATTTTATTATTATAATTGATTAATTATTATAAATTTAATTTATAATATGTTATATACTCTTAACAATTAACATGCATTTAATATATTTTCATAAACTTGATACGAAACAAATTTTATTATTTAATAGTAATTATATTTAAAGTATATTTTATAATAATTTATATTTATTTATATATATATATCTATGTACAGACAACATACATCCAAAATATTATGATAATGTGATATGATTTTTATTTAATATTGATTATATTTAAAGTAATTTAATGAATATTTATATAAATTAATAAAAGTTTATATAATAAACATCTTTTATGTTTATAATGTAACGAAATATATAAGAAATGATAAAGGACACTAATATTCTACTAACTTCAATTAAAATATATAAAATTTTATTAATTTTTTGGATTCATTATAAGTAAATTAATTATTAAAAATTGTATTTTAAAATATATAACAAATATGCATATTTTTATGGGTTATTATGTATTTAAACTTATCCAAATTTACATTTTGAAGTTAGAATTGATTTATAGAATAAATAAGTCTTTTAAAAAAAATGCATACATATATATATATATATATATTTACGTGTTCTATTTTTTATATTTTTTAAAACTTTGAATTTTTGATGTATTTTTTAATAATTAGTAAATTTATAGTTATATATTTAAAAGATATTAAATTTTTGTAAATTCATCTATTAATGATGTGATATGTAAATCATACTTTTATATTTATAATTTTTTTTATATTATGTTAAAAAATTTAATATATATATACTATTTTGTTAATCTTTTACGGCTTCAAAATAATATGGCATAAATCCAAGCAAAAATTATTTTTGCAACCTAACTAGAGTGTATCACGTTATATAATGTTGAAATGTATATAAATTTTTTAATTTAGGATATTTAAATTAATATTTATTAATTCAATATTTTGAAAAATTGGCAAAAATTATTAAAGAATTGGTTAAAGATATTTTTCACCCGTTCGTGAAAAATAGCAAAAAAAAATAACGTGGACCGGTTCTTTTATAATTTTCTCTTTTTTTAATAAACTAGCAAAAAACTAAAGCCAGTTTTAAAAATCTACAAAAAAGTTTTCATATGCATTTATTTTAATGGTTTTCATGAACAGACGAAAATATTTATTTTCATCGTTTAAAAATCAACAAAAGTAATTAAATTTCCATCAAATTTACTATCTAAAATGTTTGAAATTTTAATTTTAATTACTATGTGTGGGTATTATAATTATTTAAAAAAACAAATTAAATAGAAATAAAGTTAATAATAATGACGAGTATAATCGTGACTCGTGATGCAGCTATAGTTGGAAAAGTCGGTTTAAATATAATTATTTTAATGAAGCGTAATTCTATAGTATAATCTTATTTTATTGGTGAAGTTTTATTTTTGAGAAAAAAATATCGTAAATAATTTGTAATCGAAAGAATTAAAGAAAAATAAATAAAAATATAAAAATAGGATTAAACTATTAAAAAAATTAATAAATAACAAGTTTATATTTAAAAAAAGTATGAAATTTGTGTCATCATATTTCATATTTTTAGAGAGGATGAATGTATAAATCTCATATTATTCTAAAAATAATATTTAAATCATGTATTTATTTTGTGATAATTTAATCCTATTAATATTAAGAGAGTGTGATCTTACAAATGTTATACTCATACTAAAAATAACACTTAATTTTTATATTTATTTTATTTTTTCTTTAATTCTTTTAATTATAGTTTATTTAAATTAAAAGAATAACTGTATAATCCATCATTAAAATCAAAAAAACAAATTAAAAATTTATTTTATCATTATGTAATTACCTATTAGTAATAATAAAATTAAACCGTCATAAGTAACCACAAAAACATAAATGATTATTTTTTATATTTTTATTTATTTATTTTAATTTTTTTAATTATAGTTTCTTTAAATTAAAATAATCTCTATCTATCGCAATTAAAAAAATAAAATAAAATAATAATTTTATTTTTATGTAGTAAAACCTTTTAATAACAATAGTATTAAAAGATTACAAAAAATAATATAAATTTTAAATATCATTTTTACAATAACTAATATCCCTATCCAATTAAATCTTAATACATGATAAAGAACTCCATTTTTTTTAATTACAACGTATTAGTGATAATAGTGAAAATAGTTCCCTTTGGACCTTTGTCCTCTCTTTTGTAAGTAAGAATAGCATCGTATTAGTGCTTAAACTCACGATATTTTACCTTGTATCAAATGGCAAAGTCATCGAGCTAACATAACACCAGTCTCCTTTGCAGGAGTATCAACTGTCGGTTTAAAATAGAAATAGTTCATGCGTGATCGGTATGCCGCAACCTGATCTCTGCAAAGTTAAATAAACGGGAGAAGAGGGGCCAAAAATTGCGACAGTTTACACAATAAAATTGGAAAAAGGAAAGAGAGTTTATCTTCTAAAAACCCTTTCACGAAACAAATTACGCTTGTTTATTTATTTCTTTATTATTGTTATTAATAATGTTTTTTAATGTTTGAGGATAAATCAAATATACATGATTGCTTTAGTCTATGTTTGACAAGTGTTACATACGATGTCGTACAATACCAAAATAAAATGACTTGCTATAATTGTCTAAGTTCCTACTTCATTGACTCGGAGATTACTTACATGTGGTTTTGATAAATTTAGGCCAAAAAACTTTCTATGTTGCTTTAATTGCTGATATGGAAATGTCTTAACGTGGAACATTTATCAATTTTCTTAATTAGTCATGACTCATGAGTTCCTGGAATAACCAATATTGATAATTTCTAGGAATTAAAAAACTACCCATCACTTGCACATTGATGTTATGAGTTAACCAAATGGTGCAGAATACATAGCTAATTCTAGCCAGTTTGCTAACATTTTTCAATATATTTGTATGCTATTATGTATGTGTGTGTACAATTTGTTCACCTCTTTGCAGCTTATATATCTTTTACGTGGCTAGAAAGAATGGGACAGAACCAGTTAACAAAAAGTCATCAAAATCAGACTCCAAAGAGAGTTGAGCTAGGAGGGGAGGGGGGGGGGGGGCCTCTTCTATTGTAACGGCTCTGATTTCTTAAGTCATAGCATTCCCACCTCAAGTTATATATATCTTCCAAAGAACCGGGTTTGACAGTCTGTTACAGAAGATCAGCACGTGAACTCTTCTCCTATTGGATGTTGGATGAGAAAATAATAATAAAAACCAAAGATTCAGAAGAGAAGCAACGAATCGATCCAGAAAAAGCCATACACAAACAGTTCATACGAGCAAAACCGGTGGCACATTTGTAATTGAGACCATACGACTCTTCCCCCCCCCCCCCCACACACACACTTTTTTTGTCAGTTACATGATGGAAAAGAGAAGCTCTCTCCCTTTAAGGGAAAGTCATTTTCAAGAAAAGGAAGCCAGTACTTGGGCATTGCTTCTGTACTGAGTGAAGAGGGGATCCATACATTCAATCCTTCATAACTGAGTTCATTAAAAAAATAACATAATTGAGGATAAATCGTTTCAATAGAGTGGATGATTTCGGTACATAGATCCTCTACTTATGATAAACAAATAATTCTATGAATTGACAGGCTTCCCATTTAATTTAGGGAAAGGATCTTGCTTGCTTAAAACTACCACTTTACTCTTGTGAGCAAAGTATCCTTTTACAAGATTCTTGAATATAAGTATGGCCACTATACACTCCACCTGCAAATTGCAAAACATTTTATAAGATAACCTCGAGAAGCATCAATCAAGCCATATCCAGAGAGAATCCAAGAGCCATGTATAGATTGTGAGGAAGGGTACAGTGAAAGGAGTGAATTCAAGGGCTCACTTTATCATAACTAAACTAATTCTTTCGATATCACTCATTTTGAAACCACTTCTAGAAGAAGTACATCTAAAGTGACCCTGAGTTGTTTCCACAAATCAAAGATAAAGACAAAGTTGGCAAGAGAAAATAAATACCTCATCCACGTCCATGTCCATCTCAAGCCATCTTAATGCTTTCACAATTATTTCCAGCTTCAGTTGGTGAGCTTTGCTTGGATCCTTTTGCTTCTGAATTAGGTAACTGCAAAGTAAGAATAAAGCAATCAGGAAGAGTCCCTCTTTAGTGGACCTGTCAATCGAGACAGGAACTTACATTTTCTTAAGCAATCTTTGGTACACTTGGAGTTCAAGCTTCTCCAGGACAAGATAGACGCCTGATCTTAAGAACCTGATAATCAAAAGAACTGAGTTATAAAAATTGCAAATTTCAAACTCACTACATCTAATGGATTTAGAAAGAATAAAACAGAACAAACCGGTCTTCATGCTCTTGAAGAGCATGTCGAAGAAGTCGGAGATCACCTCTTTTTAGAGCTTGGATTATGTTCCCATACTGCGAAACAAGAACATTCTATTATCAGACAGCTGCAGGTAATTGAAAATGTATAGGTAATTAAATTAATGCAGACTAGAACATGCATAATTTTCTAAACACTATTTTTCCTGTCGATTTCTATAAATCAGATCGGTTATCATCTGAAGCTAAAAAGAAAAAGAAAAAGAAAGTGAATAAAGTAATCCAGCAGACAAAAAGCAGCAGCACCAGAATACATGGTATCCTCTGGAGATCACAATTATAAAGCGCAAAAATTTACTGAATCAAAAGAATATGAAAGCCATACCTCAACCAAGTTATACGTCTTCAAAAGATAATCAGTCGGTAAGATGCCTATTGACAGCTTCACAGGTATGAGATATTTCAATATCATCCTATTCCAGGGAAAGGAACAGAAAAGGTGAGTTGTACAATTACAGTGCCAATAACAATATTTTCTAGTTCTCGGTCACTTATGTTCTATCTCAAACTCCTAAATGAAAGGAACATAAACATTACTGTAGAAACACTTTTAAGCAGGAAGAAACAATACATTATTAATGTTAAGCAATGATCTTGCAAATTGAAAATATACTAAGAAATCTTGAAACATATCCATCAATGATACAACAAGACACAATCATTTTCGATAAAAAGTACAACAAACACACATGCCTTTCAGCAATCAGCTAACTTTTGAATACTTGTTGCTGCTTGTCTGGAAAAGAGTGGGAAAACATAGCAATTAAACACTGTTTATGATATTGCTTGAGTTTAAATCTACTTGAACTTTAAAAGTTAAGCAACACAACAGCATTTCTCACAAACCCTGAATTTAGTGCCATGCATGAAGATCTTAAAAAATATGCCTCAAGCACACCTGAACCAAACCTTATATTTGCTTCACTCTGAGGGTTGCAATGCTTCAGGGCATATGATAATTTGTGATCAGCCTGCCAGTGTAGGCAAATTTGGTGAGCAAGACAAGTTTGGATAAACCTAATAAAGGGTGGCAATTCTGAAGGCACATAAACATAAACTTTTTGAGCCAGAATTGATTACTAAATGTCTACTCAAATCCATGTTGTTGCTTACTATTATAGATAAGTGAGGAAAAAAAATCAAATTCTTTTAATTTGTCCACACATGTGAACAAATTGACACAACACTACCACCAACCCTAATCCAATTTCAATTGTTTTCAAGCATTCATATGAAACTTACAAGATAATACGTCAAACTAGATCAATGGCATTAACAGCATGTGATCTCTCCCCATCCCCGCACCCCAAAAGAAAAAAGAAAAAGCAAAAAATAAACTTTTACATGGGGAGATTAGTTAGGAAATTTTGAATGCTAGAGATGAACTGGAGTGCTCTTATACACTCTCTCACCACCCAAAGTCTCAAGGTTTTGAACATAGGTCCCATGAGGTACATGAACAGAGCTTGGGAAACAACTGACTGAAAAATCAAACACTTAAGATATAAACTTCAGTTAAATCATCTATAAATTACTTACAGCGGGAAAATTTTCGTTGAAAACTTCAAGACGACCAGTATAGTACATATAAGTGACCTGTATAACATCTCATGATATTAAACATCCTTTTAAGAGAAAAAGAACTAGTTTAAGAACAAAAAAACCTTAGTCGAAGCAAACCTTATCTCTTTTGGGAAATTCTTCAAAATCAAATATACGAGCAGTCTCAATGCTTCTAATGACACTGCGACAAAGGTTGACTGTACCCAGCTGCACGGTATAAGAGGTTTACGTCATGATTAAACTACTACAGAAGCTACTTCAGCACTCCAAAAAAGACATATTAAAAGCTTAGACACATTTTTGTGTGATTAAGTTCTTTTTTCTTTATACAGCACCATAAACTGCTGAATATTTATGACCAAACAAGAAAACCTTGTTCACTCAATCTCAAATGACACATCCAAATATCAAATATGTCAGATATTGCATAACAGGAATAAAAATGCCTTAATGTAAATCTTAAACAACTGGCAATAGGAACCAAAAATACATTACCTTAAAGTAAATCTTAAACAACTGGCAAGTTACATGCAATGCTCCAACACGTTTTGCGCCTTTTCCCTAGAAGGTAAAACACCCAAAATAAGTCATTACCAGTATTCATTGATGAATTCAGAAATGCTAGCTGCACCAATATTTGTATTCAATTTTGCATACACTCCCCTCTTGCATGCCATGTTGCACTTAAATTTCACCAAATCTTAATTTCTTAGAATATGATGTCATGTGGCATGCATAGATTGGTGCGAGTGCAAAAATAAGAAGAAAAAAATGTTTGCAACTAGAATTCCTATTTTTGAAATTACACTACTGAATGACATATAACATCAGCTGAATATATTGAAGAGTGAAGCTTACAGCGAGAACCCCAAACACTTTCATAAGGAAAGAACCAGCAGCCTGTAACTTATCCCTGGATTTCCCATTTGCAACCAGTTCCCTATCAGCCTACAAGTTCAACTCAGATTTCTCACATACAAGACAGGTCTATATTAGTGTGTGGGAAAAAAAACAAAATATTCGATACTCACCCTCTCAGCAAGAACCCTAATCTCATAAACAACGACATAAAGGGCTTCCAAAGCCCAAGCGGAATCCCAATTCCTAAACTCCTGGATGAAAGCACTGAAATTTTCGCAATTAGCAACCGTATATACCATAATACACATCCACATATTTATAGAATTGAAACCTTTCGATGAATTAAGGGACATACTTGGCAGATTTTTCAAATGCTTGATAAGCATCACTCAAGTGCCCAACTCGATAACTTTGAAGAGCGCGAAATAAAGGAAGAAAAATCTCCCCAAACTGAGAGTACTTATCTGACTGTTTGATCAATCTATTAGCATCCTGGAATATATTGAGCGCATCGGCGAGAGAAAGCAAAGTAGGTGAGTTGGAAGAAAGCGAAAGAAGAAATTTGAGGGTTGCTCCATCTTGGTCCGAAACGGCGTCTGAAAACCGATTCAAGTAGTCCGAGATTCTTCTATGAGCCTCCCCCATGCTCATGAACGCCATTGTTTGAGTTATCGCCCAGCTAGTATTTCTCTCCGTGAGTGTGAAAAAGCCAAACACCCACCCAGTTTTTCCAGTTCTCTCTACTTTTCTTCAGCAGAACTAGAGCCTGCTCGTCGTATATATGCTAGTCTACACTACAGAAAATTATTATTACACTAAAAATACGTAAGGTCGTTACATTTGCTTCATACGATATCGTTTTATACGTCCCTGAGTTCCTGTTAAATTACAAAAGAAACCCGAACCTACCAGACTTCTATATTTCCATCCAACCCAACCAGTCCACTCTCCACTACCAACTAAGTCCTCTTTTGAGAGTTGAGAGTGAACTGATCTTACCTTGAGCTGTGTCCGAAGCTTTGAACCAAACTCTTCAAATTTGCTGATTTCCCGAATTGTTGAGTTTTCTGAAATTTACGGCTAATTTTCCGACATGGGTTCGGATTCTTTATCAATCTTAAACGCAAAAAAACCTGAACTTGTTCCAACCAAAGAAGAAGACCCGGTAAACCCATCAACTGCTCTGCTCTCTTTTAACACAGATTCTTCTTCTTCTACAGCGTCGAATTTCGATCCTCCTCATAATTCCACTACAACTATCATCCTCATCTCCCTTCTTCTCATCTCTTGCATTGCTCTATCATCCGCTGGGGCTTTTGCCTTTCTCTTTTTCTCGAACCCATCAAAGACTACTCATTTGTCCTCTTCCTTTGAGACTAAAGCTCGTGCTTTGAAAAAGCTCGATCATCCAGTAGTTATGTTGATTTCCTCAGACGGGTTTAGATTCGGTTACCAATACAAGACCTCGACGCCGAATATCGACCGTCTTATAGCTAATGGGACTGAGGCTGAGTTGGGTTTGATTCCGGTATTTCCAACTTTAACTTTCCCAAATCATTATTCTATCGTTACTGGTCTTTATCCTTCTTATCATGGTATAATCAATAACTATTTTGTGGATCCGAAAACTGGTGATTATTTCACTATGAAAAGCCACGAACCTAAGTGGTGGTTCGGTGAGCCGTTGTGGGAGACTGTGGTCAATCATGGGTTGAAGGCTGCTACCTATTTCTGGCCTGGTTCTGAGGTAAATAAGGGTTCTTGGACTTGCCCAGAAAAATTTTGTAAGCAGTACAATGGTTCTGTTCCTTTTGAGGAAAGAGTTGATTCTGTTTTACAATACTTTGATCTCCCTAGTAGTGAAATTCCTGTTTTCATGACTCTTTATTTTGAAGATCCTGATCATCAGGGTCACCAGGTTGGACCTGATGATCCTGAGATTACTGAAGCTGTTGCTAGAATTGATAGTATGATAGGTAGGTTGATTGAAGGTCTTGAAAAAAGAGGGGTTTTTGAGGATGTGAGTATAATAATGGTGGGAGATCATGGCATGGTAGGCACATGCGATAAAAAGTTGATTTTTCTAGATGATTTGGCTTCATGGATTGAAATTCCAAAGAATTGGGTGCAGTCTTATACTCCAGTTCTTGCAATTCGTCCCCCTACTGATGTGAAACCATCAGATGTTATCACAAAGATGAATGAAGGATTGCAATCGGGGCAGGTCGAGAACGGAAAGAAATTAAGGGTATATCTGAAGGAAGATCTGCCGAGTCGACTGCACTATGCTGCTAGTGATCGAATTCAGCCAATTATAGGAATGATTGAAGAAGGATTTAAGGTAGAACAGAAGAGAACCAAAAGAAAAGAATGTGGAGGAGCACATGGTTATGACAATGCTATATTTTCAATGAGAACCATTTTCATTGGCCATGGTCCTCGGTTTGCAAGAGGGAGAAAAGTTCCTTCATTTGAAAACATTCAGATATACAACTTGGTGACTTCAATTCTCAATATCCAGGGTGTTTCCAATAATGGATCTCTATCGTTTCCAGAGTCCGTTCTCCTACCAAGCCCTTAGTAGCCATCTCTAGGCATTGCTTAAATTGGATCAGATCAGCCGTCCAACGTTCAAGTGTGTAATGGTGAATGTAACCATATAGTTGGTCTTAGAATTATGTTATCCTATACATTGAGCAGGCATAGCTACTTACAAATTCCGTCATAATAGTATTCCATATATTTGCCTGGGTCCGAATTTCATTATAGATTCACAGTTAGGAGTGAAACCTGATGTAAAACTAATGACATTGTAATCAATGTGCTCTCTATATTCCTATATCCGTTATGTGAGCATCTTTGTAAGCCTAGTTGTTAGCTGATATGGTGCAACAAGATCTTCTTAGCGTTCTACCTTCATCTGATTATTGGGCACTGGGAAGTAGTCATTTTTCTTTGTTGGTATGTCTTCTTTTCTTTGCTCGGTCACTCCTTGTCATTACCATGCCAAGTAGTTGTCATTCAGAAATTTCCATCTTTGTAACTTTTTAACCACTAAATTGTGCTTGTTTTGCTAGCCTTATTGAGCAGATTGGATCTTCAGGGACATTATTATTTTTGAATATGTTGCTTTGAGCAGTTTATGAAGTATAGTAAATCTTTTTATTGGCATAGGCACGTAACTGGCATGAATGTAAATTTGTATGCATTTGCCATTCTTCTTGTTCATAAAACTAACAGTAACAATATTCAGAGGATTGTCATTCATTATAAATTTTAAAGGGCTAAGTAGTTTTTGAGAAATGATCATTTTAGTCCCATGCATATACTTTTAACAATGCGGACTTTAGAAATTTTTAAATAACTGTCCTCGTTACTGATTGGGGAGGTAGCAGTATGATTGCCACATCTTCCCCCTTTTTGTGGTTCTCCCGATTGCAAGCGTTCGTTCCTTATGGATTGTTGTGGAGTCTATACAAAGAAACACAAACAGCAGATAGTAGAAACTCCCATATTCTAAAAAATAAAAATTACTTTATACCAATCGTAGAACTGTAAAATTATTGTATATTATTTATTAACATGTACATAACAGGGTTATAATCTCTAATTCGATATGATAAGACTATATCAATAAGATAATAATTTATTAATAATTTTTTTATATCTTTAAAGATATTATTAATTCTTATTATATAAATAAATAAAACGAAAAAGAATTAAATAATTTTTTTATATATCATTTAACAGGCTAATATAATATAATTAAAATGGAAATACTATGAAATATGGTTAACATTGTTCGTAGTATATACATATTTGTGTTATTTGTTTATAGTAAAACTCTAAATTTGCAAATTTTGATAAGTAAATTTATACTTGTTGGGTGATTATTTAAAAAAATTGTTAAAATTAATTTAATTAAATTTAAAAAAATTAATTAATATTTTCTTTATTTTCTTTTCCGTAAAAAATCGATATAAAAAATAAAGGGCATCCAAAGAAAACCGTATTTGTTAATTAACCGGTAAACCAGACTAAACCAACCGCATAAAACCGTGAAGTAACTTCGAAAAGGATCCTCTTAATCTTTGCCATCTTTATTGGTGGGGGATTTGGCTGTCGTTCGTATTCGTACAGGCGCATACTAGAGGAGCCCAAAGATACTACTTGCTTCCTCTACTATTCGTGACGACTGGACCTTTCCCTTTTTCGCGGGTGCCTCTAACCCATATGCAATTCATCTTTTGTCAAAAAGTTTGGATTTTTAACATTAACCAGCAGTTTCTCTATATTTTTTTCTCTTTAAATGGCAGATATTATTCGATTACCATTTAATTCACTTCGCTTCTCTTCCTCTCTTCTCACCTCCTTTTCTACCTCTTCGAATTCTCTCCAACCTGGTGTTCCACCAAGGCTCACCTCCGATAAAAAGGTTTATCCTCTTTCGAATAGCTCAATTGCTGGCCTTGCTTTTAGACACAGAGAACAGTTACTCTCTTTCAAGGTAAGATTGACCAATCCTTTTGTCTAAATTCGTCCTATCCACTTTTAATTCTGGTTTAGTGAAATTGAGGTGAATTTGAGGATTACCCATTTGTTATAATTCTGTGATTGTGCGATATCAGTTGGCAATTAAGGTAGCCGAAGCTGACAAGTTGTTTATGGATTGAAAAAGTTTCTCTTTCTTTTAAAATAGTTTTAATTGGTACCGAATACTTAAAATATTATTGTGATATTATATGATAGTGCACTATTGACTTAATTCACACTAGAGAATATAGAGACTGAGAATGAAAAAGAACTAATTGTTAACTCTCTTTTACAGTCTTTTGTATCGATGCTTTACTCTGGTTTTATTTTTCCCTATGAGTTTTCTGTTGTGGATACTTGGGTTAGTACACTTTCATACTGCATCTATGATATGATTTCCCATTATTTCTATTTTTGTGATTTCTATCCGTTCCTTTTGGGTGCTTTGGAAGATGTTGCTTTTAGCTTCCGGTGATGCGCATTCATCTGTTTCATCTTCATGAGGTGGGTTACATTGTTTGAATGTATCTGAACATATTTATTTTGTTGTAGGCACTTACGAGGCAAGTGTACATATGACACATTGCTTAGGAAGCTAAGTGGTGAGAAGTGCTTATAAGGGGTGAATACTCTCTAAATGGCATGACACGTTTTAGGGTTGCAGGCAACTGCACTCTAGAAACAAAGTTGTGACGTCTCCTTGAACTGTCAAGTCATAGTCGTGGGATCTGCTAAACTTGCAGTTATGGACTAAAGCAGATAATATCGTGTCATGTAGAGTAGGTCCCATCTTGTTGTCCGTAGGAATGGGCAACCTTCCTACATCACTTGGTATCAAAGTCATGATCTTATTGGGCCATGTGGGCTTTGTGGGCTTGCATTCTTATAAGGACGTAAGACTCCCTTAGTGTGGGTGTATGATGCAAGCAACTGTACATGTCCCACATTGCTTAGAAAGTTAAGTATTGAAATACTTATAAGGGGTGAGCACTCTCTAAATGGCATGACGCGTTTTAAGGCTGCAGGCAATTGCATCCCAAAAACAAAGTCGTGGGTCCACTGAACTTGCACTTATGAACCAAAGCGAACAATATTGTACCACGTAGAGTAGGTCCCGCCCCGTTGTCCTCAAGAATGGGCAACCTTCCTGCATCAACACTAGGCATTGTGGTTGATTATGTAAATTACCCTTATTTCAGTTTCATGAAAATGTCTCTCTTTTCTTCCCTATCGTATTCAAGGGCATACTAGACCTATACTTGTTGAAAGTGTTGTTTGATAATCAAACTTGTGTGGATCTCTGAGTATAAGTTAATATATCTATTATGGCTTATCTGGTCCTAAAGGTGTTAATTGGATGGGATGTCTCGTTAGTCCATGGTACAATCTATTAATTTTGTGAATTCATTTCATCTTATCCCACTTATTTTTTGATGGGTTGGGATAGTAATGAGATGGGATATCCCATTTATCCCTAACAGGCTAAAATGATGAGTAAAATTACAAAAAAACATTGAGAAAAAGAAATATATTTATCTATAATAACCACGATTATTTATAATAATTATAAACCCAGTAGGGACAACTTTAAATGTGAGATGATTCAAATGGAATGAGACAATTTTAGCTCACGAATTCATTAGAGACATTAAATAAGACATGGGATAGTGTAATCCATTTGATATCTTTATTGGGTCCATAACGTTTTAATTTACACAATAGTTCTTAATGTTTTTAAATTTGAAAAATTTAATCCAAAATTTTAATTTTCGTCAAATTGATTTGACGTTATTATACTTAACTATCACATGATTCAAAATGATTCAAAAGGTTGAGGATTAAATTATAAATTTTATCATATGCTGGACCAAATTATGTATTTTGAAATAGATTGAGAACCAAATGAATTAAAAATCTAAGTCCTATCGTAATCAAGTATAACACCGTTAAATCAATTTAACGGAAATTGAAAGTTAGGATCAAATTTTTCAAATTCAGAAACATTAGGGATTAAATTGTGGAAATTGAAAGGTTAAGAACTAAATTGTAATATATTAAATAAGTTAGGGTACAAATATATATTAGTAAGTGTTCCTACATTCTTTTGTATTCTTTATTGAAAAGAAACATGTTAATGTATTTTCTGTGCTCCTTAGCCACATTTGACATAGTCAAAATATACCTTGATACTCCTTAATTATAAATCTGCACGGTTGTTTTTGTTAAAATTGTAGCAAAGGGGTTACTTACTGTGAGATTTTATATTCTTTGTTGTATGCTTACAGGTACAAGCAACTATTGCTGAAACAGACCAACCAAAATGGTGGGAAAAGAATGCACCAAATATGATTGATATTCATTCTACTCAAGAGTTTTTGGGGGCTTTAAGTCAAGCTGGAGACCGATTAGTTATTGTTGATTTTTATGGGACCTGGTGTGCATCATGTAGGGCATTATTTCCCAAGGTAACGCCACTTAATACTTGACTCTCTATCGCTGCAGTAACAACTTAGTTAGGGGAAAACTCTATATATCTCAAATTTGAGATTAATTTCGAGTAGAATATTATTGATAAGTATAATCGGATCTACTAACTATATGCAATGCAAAAATACCACATAAATTGTGATTGTAATATATTTGTATTATATAGTAGTGCTCTAGTTTTCATTACATGAGGTCAGTGTAACCATGCTTCTTATTCCTTTAAAGGCACAGTGAATAATAGAGAGTTTGTCTTCAGCAAGTTAGGATTATGCAGGATTTGACAGTAAGTTTTGATCAGAACAAACCTATGTGCAAAATAGGCTTCATATTTAGAATTTAGAAGATAATAGACAAATTCTCAGACATTCGAATTTAGAATTTACCTTTTTAATATATCAGTCAAGCTTCAGTTTCTACAAGTTTCTGATTTTGCATGTAATGTTTCCTTTAGCTCTGCAGAACAGCTGAAGAGCACCCTGAGATTTTATTCCTCAAAGTAAATTTTGATGATAACAAACCAATGTGCAAAAATTTGAATGTGAAGGTGCTTCCTTATTTCCACTTCTATAGAGGAGCTGATGGTCAGCTAGAATCCTTTTCATGTTCACTTGCTAAGGTAGGCTCAAATCAAATCATATATATTTTCCTTCACCTATGAAGTTATCATTCTTTGATGGGTTATAATCGACATAGCTAAACTTATCGTACTCGATAACTCGGGTAATATGGAAGACAAACTATGAATCATCTCTTACGTAGCTTCCTGTTGTACGTTTTGGCTGGCTCTAATTCTTGTAGAAATCTTTTGCAGTTCCAGAAAATAAAGGACGCAATTCAAATGCACAACACGGCACGATGCAGCATAGGGCCACCAAAGGGAATTGGTGATCTGCAACTATGACCTTCTTTGGCTTCTGAAGACAAATCAACAAATCTCCATCAGAGTATATCCTCAAGAAAAACACTTGTATTAATGTTTATTGGTATTTATCTACATCATGTTTGCGGTATATTTGCATTTCTGTGTGTAAAAGAATGCGTAGATGAGGTCATAAGGATTTCGTTTTTCCCCATTCTTTGGAATTATTCTTCTAGCTGGATGTATGTAGTCAGTAGTACTCTTTAACTGACTTTATTCCACATCTCAGTATTGTTTAGAATTTTAGTTATTATATTATAAATCGATAAACTTTATTTTTAGCCCGTTATATATCCACTTAATAAGCCAAAAGAAAGGAAGTTTTCCTGTTATTGAAATTTAGTTGTTGAAATAGTATTGAATTCGAATGTTAATAAAATAAAGTGGAAGGTTTTTTTTCTTTATTACAAGTGAAAGTTTTTTTTTAATGGGAGTGTAAACTTTAATTTTTGTTGTATCTTATTAGAATTGTTTCAACTACGCAATAATCTTTATACTTTTTTTTAATTAAAAATAATCTTTATACCTTAACTAAATAGATTAGTTAGTATGATTAGCTTAATTAAATTAAATAAATTTTATAATTGAAAATATTAGACATTAATTTTGCCCAACGAAAAGGCTGAAAGGAAACATATGTTATATAACTTTTCACAACAATATCTTATATTAAAGTGAGTATTTAAATTTATAAAATCAATTCTCATAAAACAAATTTTAATGAAGAAAAGAAATTATAATTCATGTAAATATCAAGTTATATTTATTGTGTAAATAACTGTCAGATATCATTAGATTTTTGACATTTTCATTTCATTTTTTACGTAATTTACTTCTGTTTAGTGTTTGCAGAGAGTTTTTTTTTCTATAGATAAACAAACTAAAAAAAATTTAGAAAAAAAAAATAGCAAAGGTTTCATAACTTTTGTAAAAGTTTAATTAAAAAAAAAAAGAAGAAAAAAACTTTTGTAAAAGTTGCAATTATGTCTAATGTTTTTTAAGAATTAAAAAAATAGTTAAAAAAAAAAAAGAATCATAGGAGTTTTAAGAATAAATAAATATATAAAAGAAAATTTTTTCCGTATCCCATTCTAGCCTCCGCCCCCAATTCTATGTATCTGTCCTTCCTTCCTTGGAATTGAAACTGAAATCTCATGTATGTGAAAGCCCTACTAATTTTAACAGACCTGTTCGCCAGTTAGCGATTCTATGATGGTGTTATTGGCATATGGTTTGAAGGAGTAGATTGCTATAGTTGTTTGGCACTTAGCATTCTGACTCTTCCCCACTTCATCTGCTTCGCAAAACCATACTCTTGATTGAAATCTTTAACTTTTTGAATTTACGCATTCTTGACTGGTGGAAAGAAATCAGTAAATTAGGTGGAAATGACGAGCTATCTATGGAGGAAATACGCAGACTATGTATACACAAAATGGGAAAGAATGATAGTTTGGAATTTTGTCGAGCCCTACATGAGACCCAAGTCCTTCACTCCTTTGGTTACCATCTATATTGCTGGTTTCTACACTGGGGTCATCGGGGCTGCTATCTCTGAGCAACAATACAAGGTATATCATTTTATCATATGTGTATATATGCACACTAGGTCCGTTGTTTGGTATTCTTTGTTTTTCCCTGGATCAACATTTATGATTGCTGTGTTTTTGAATTTATTAGGCTCGGTTTCGATGATAAATGGTCTGTGTTTCCTTGATTTGGTAGTGCACACATAGTGTTTGAGTATATGTTTCTGAGAGTAGAGTATGATAAGAAATTAAGTGCATTGCTATCAAATAATGCAATAAGATTATTTTATGATCAAAGTTGGGATTCTCTTGTTTTATGTCTTAGATCAACTAAGTTGATGCCTGAGCCTTGGGGGTGCAATACTATAGTTCATATGATTTACTCCCATTGGCTACTATAGTTCATATTCATATGTCATTTACCTCTAACAAGTATCGTTTGATCTAAAAATTATAGTTATATGGCATTGTTGTTCTTGCATAATATTTGTAATCCATTATCTCAATGATTGGAAGTAGGTTTCTAAATGTAGATCATGGCACTCAATAACTACTCAAATAAAAATTTGTTGGAAAATTACATAAAATAATCCCTAAAATTTATAATAAAAAAAAATATCTAAATAATATTGAAGGGGTTTAATTTGATGGTGTTCAACATTGAATCGATCTAAATGACCATAATTCAACTTGAACGGCATTAAGTTTAAAATGATGGGTTGAAGATTTTCTAATAGAAAATGTATGAGTTGGATATAAGGGGTGTTATTTTTATGGTTACAAGTTTTAAATGTGTTATTTTTGTTGTTTTTTAAATTCGAAATATTTATTTGGTGTTGCATATCTAAAGACCTTCTCGTTTGATGAGACATTTTTTATTTTAGTAATACTCAAATTCCAATATAAGAACCAATTCTCTGTAATGTACAGGAGAAATACTGGGAAGAGCACCCTGGGCAAATGGTGCCTCTTATGAAACCAATATTCTATGGAGGACCTTGGAGAATAATGAGAGGTGAAGTCCCTTTTAGCAAGGAGTAATGCTATTCATTCCAATTTGGATTGTGTTCCCAACTCTTTAGCAAGTGAAAGCAGTGGGTGAATTTTTCTATTGATTAGTATGAACTTCAATCCTAGTTCGAACCTTGAAATAGTTCGTCTATTATTAGATGATTACGTATTCTATTTTAGAGTAATTATGTAACAAGTCTCCAAAAATGATGCTAAGAATAACTTATTCCTCCCTCTAAAATTAGACCTCAAGTGGCCTACACGTTATGTATAATCCTCATACTTAACTTTGATTCTCCCCATCCTCCTCTCATTCCTTTGACTACCAAAAAATGACAACATATGGAACTATTCCAACAGTAATACCGCCACCATCAAACCTACAACTCAACATTTCAAGAGCAGAAGATAGGATCAAAAATGGCCTTGGCATCAGAAGATCATGGAAAGAAATGATCAAACCGCACAGTCTCACGCTTCCTATCTCCATTGGCCAAACAAATCAAAGGATTAAAACAAACATGGCTTTTTTTCGTGTAAATTATGATGATGGTATTGTTCATCCTCTTTCTAAGCTTGCTTTGGCATCCCACTTCATTGATCGTCTTCATTATTATGATTGTAGCATGGTTGTTCTTATATGTCCTACGTGATGAGCCCTTGATGATATTCGGTCGTTTGATTGATGATAGAGCAGTGTTAGTGGCCTTGTCATCATTAACAATTTTTGCTTTGTATTTAACAGACGTGAGATATAATCTTATAGTTGCACTCTCAATTGGCCTTGTGGCTGTAATTGTTCATGGTGCATTTAGGGAAACAGAAGATCTGTTTATAATGAATATTGAAGAAGGTACAGGATCAGGTGGTGGAAATGTTAAAGTGCCTCTAAAAACAGCAGCTTCATCTTCTTATTCATTGTCATAGTAATGGATTTGCCTTGTTTCTCTTGTTTTTATCTTGTATTATATCAAATAACATAGTAAGGATTTTACCCTCGCTTTCTCTTTAATGCATCGGTATGTCATTTTGCATCGTGGTGACATGACATTAAGATCTGTAAAAATCGAGTTCATCTAATATATGAGTTAAGTTATCGAATTATTTGAGTTCATTTAATAAAATATATTTTATCAAAAAATAATTATTAAAATATCACTTAAAAAAAACTTAAAATAGTGTTTTTTTTTTATTATTGTAAAAGTCCAATTTACTGAACAATACATGAGTAAGATGATCTAGCCCACCTGGGTCACTCCACTTATAACAATCTACCAGCCCATTCAAAAAATATCAGTAAACAGTTGTCAAAATGTTACTTAAAAAAACACTTCTTTTATCTTTCTTTTTTTATAGTTTGTTAGTTGTTAAGTCTAATTTATTTAAAATTGAGCTAAGTTCATATACAATTGAAATGAATAAAATTAAATGCGACTCATTTTAAATATACAGCAATCAGACCAAGCAAAAATATGAAGAGGATTATGAACGAAATGAAATGTTTAAATGAAAATTATCCACTAACCATTATTTTGTACATCCAAAGCTCATACTATTACTTACACAAGTTATACCATCTTTTCTATTGTTTAAAAAACACTGGTATGACATTATTGTCCTCCATATTTGTGCATTTATCCGTATTTTTTGTTTTAATTTTTTTATTATATTTATGAATGGACTGATAATTTTAATTCGAGCATGGTCCTTTTCTTCCTAATTTTAGTGTTAAGAAATTATGTATTTAAAAAATCCATTGTTTTAAAAGAGAATTGATTTTAAACTTAATTTATGTATTATAATTTTATAAATATTTAAAAATCATGCATCGGTAACTTCATATAAATTTTAATAAGATAATAATAAAAATAAAAAATATGTAAATTATTTAATATATTTTTATAATTAATTATTTTTACTATTAAATAAAATTATTATTAATTAAAAATGATTATGATAATAAGAATGTGAGTAACCATAATTTCTGGACCATATTCATTACTTCATATAATTGTATGTGTTTACTTTATTCTAAAATGAGTAGAAGTGAATTAATTGGGAAAAAAAAAGTGACAATGACTAAATGAAAAGACATGGGTATTTCTCAGCCTTAGATACAAATTCATGTTCAATGGAATCTTCCCTTTTAGTGGACTGTAAAACTTTAGTTGACAAGATGTTTGCACTGTTTATTTATAAAATATTTTAAAAAATTATTTATATATCATATAATTAAAATAATAAAATATATTTTTTCTAACTTATAATTAACTATAAATTATATTAAAATTATAATTTATGATAAATAAATTTTTTTAAGATAAATATCACTAGACTCCATGAGTTTTACATGTTTTTCAATCCACTCCTAAAATTAAAATTAATACTCCCAAATGAAAAAATACAATAGTGTTAACCTTATTTTCATTATCATATCTATACAAATTTGAATCTTTAACATGTAATATTTTTTATTTAATAAAAAATAAAACTTTAATGATAGTTTTAAAAAAAGACAAAAAAAAAAGGTTAATACTATACTTGCACATTCTAATTTATTGTGACAAGGAAACATTTCATCTTTGAAAGAAATTTAAATATAATTTTTATATATTTATCATTTTTACATAAATATTTTTTTATGACTTATATAAATTAAACAATTATAATTTAATAATTAATATTAATAAGATTTAAACATAAGATACTCAAATTCTAATACAATATTAAAAATTGTTAAAAAAAACTCTACATAATACTTTTGATCCGTAATATCATATTAAAAATTATTATGAAAATAACTCTCTTAAATATTTAAAATATTGAAAGAATAATTAATAATATTTTTATACATACATCGAGGTTCTAAAAATATTGAATTTATATAACATTGATATTAATTATTTATAATTTAATAATTTAAATTGATTTTAATATAAGAATTATAATACCTCAATTTATTTTAATATGATGTTAAATATTATTAATAAACAAATTCTTTAGAAAGTATAAATTATTTTTAAAAAATATAAATGTTGTTTTTATATATTTACGAGTTAGATACAAGTATACAACAATGATTGGATAAGACGTACATAGATTTTATGTTGGCCAATAATGCTCTATCTGTAATAATCACAATTTTGTGGTAGACAGCATTTTCTAGAATAAAAATGAAACGCAAAATTAATGTCTACCATCCAATGCTTAAGCTGAAAGCAGAGTAGCCCAGATAACTCTGACTCTTTGACATGATGCTATACTTCTAATACGACCAATCTTACCCATATATTTTCACCTCAGAAAACACGTTATTTCAAGTTAGACAATCCCAGATCAAATAAGAAAATATAACTAACATGATATCTCATGCTTTCTATACGGTCTTACTTAGTAAACATAAACATGAACAACTAATTAAACATGAACATGAACATGAACATGAACATGAACATGAACATGAACATGAACAACTAGTTAGATGATTAGACAAAAAGTAAAGGTGTGACAAAGGTGGTCTAGTGTTGGAACTCCACTACAGATATAACTTCATCAGCCCAATGAATTTGCAATATAGTGTGGACCATAACACTTTAACATTCTGCTACTTGTATTGGTATTATCCATTATAATCTTTTAATTTTGGATCACTTTATTCATCAAGTTGTTATGAGATTCTCAACTTTGTTGGCAAATATAATTGTATCATATGTGGACCCATCTCAATTGAAAATACTATTTTAACTTGAAACACAAAAAGCTTTTTCTTTTAATGTGAGGTCACTGTAGTGTATACTTTTGTTCATCTCAGCTATCTCAATTATTGAGATACAGAACATAACTAGATGACAAAACATCTAGTTCATCAACTTATCAATCTTCATCTCAGTTTAGATCTTTATCTTATATTGACGTTAACACTTTAAAGGCCAGCTTCAAGCCAAATACCTATTTTTCATGTTTTAAGTTCACATCAAAGTTCATGGTTCAGTGATGATATCATTTAAAATCAAAGCACAAAATATGACCATAACTACTTAATCCAAAACATCAAAGTTCATTTCTTTCTGCCTTTTTAGTCGGATCAATTGAATAAAAGAAGGGTGGAGATAGGAGATATCACAGCTTTCAAAAATAAAAACAAAAACTTTTTATTCCACATGTTTTCAATTATAATGATTAATCCCTGTACAATTTAGTAATAAAAATTTAGATCTACAGAACTTAGGTTCACTTATTTTTAAGACAAAATACACCCTTCTAAATTAGTTTCATAACATTGAAAAAATGTTATCTTTGTTCTTACAAGTACATACTTAAGAGATTTATTTGCACATTTGGGACAAAACGCAGCCCTCTTGATTTGAATTAAATTTTATTGAGATTAAAATACACATTTTTTTTAAATTATAGAATTAAAATATTTCAATTAAAAATTACCGGAATAAAATGATTAATTTACAAAATTACCGGACTACATACACTCTTCTCCATAGAAGAAGAATAGAGAAGATCCAGAAGTTCTGTGTTATTAGAAACTAAACAATTAAGTAGAGAAAAGAGATCAATTTCACTCAACGATATATCCAAAGGAAATCTTCTGTAGGAAACTATGGTCAAAACAAATTCCAACAAAGACCATAATCATGTAAATAAATAACATCAAGAACAAGGCTTTTTACAAGAATCAGAAGCAGAGGAACAACGAAAAACCTTAAACTCACACCTTGGTGAAATGGACTGCAACAGAAGCTTTGCCGTGTGCTCTTGTTTAACCAAAGCATCTTCCTTTTCTACCAAAATTGCTGCAACAATTTTCTCATACCCATCACCACCAGCAGCAATATAAACCACCAAAGCCGCTTGAACAGGACCCAAACTCGGATTATAAGCAGCTGATTCCATATAAGATCCTTTGTATATGTTCCCATCAGAATCCAAAATCGATAATCCAGATGGGCATCTACTATAAGGGGCATGAGATTTATTAGCAGCCTCAAGAGCTGCGTGTTTCAATTCATTCATTTTATAGTGGTTATGACCTTCGATAGCTTTTCCATCACAATCACCATTGCACAAATTATCAGCTTCGCTCAAAATTGATAAGCCATTGTGGTGTGGTTCTAAAAGTAAAGGTACGTCCTTACCCAGAAGATCATCGGGTCCGAATCTATGAGGCAAAAGTTGCGAAAGTGGGTTGAATTGATCGCATTTGGGTTGATGGGTTTCTTTGCTATCATCATTTTCTTCGTCATATTCTGCCGAAGTGATTAGAATCTTGATATTGGGAGCCCCACGAATTTCTTGAAGGAATTGACGACAATGCCCACATGGTGCTGAAGAAACGGCGATGTATTCAAGTTGGGTCTCGGCATTAATGCATAGATTGGTGACGAGGAATTGCTCGGCGTGGACGGAGTGGTGTAGAGGAAGACCTGGGAATTCGAGATTGACCCCGATGAAAATTCGACCTGAGGATCCGTACCCGACTGCGCCAACGTGGAATTTGGAGATAGGTGGACGAGCGAGAGTCTGAGCTGGCTTGACGAGGGAGGCTAAGAGTTGGAGAGTGGTGAGACCGGATTGGTTGGCCATGGATTTGGCTTCTGAAGCTTCGATTACGAATTTGGGTCGGTCCATTTTGACCCGGTCGCTGGATTTTGGATATTGTTTTAATTCAGATGAGAGGAAGAGTTCCTCAAAATGAGAAAGAGGAGTAGCGAAGGAGGGGGAAGGAGAAGGGAGAGACATTGGTGAATTTATAGAAATCATGTGCACGTTATTTTATTTATAAATTATTTTTTAAAATAATAAATATGTATATTTTTTTAACGTGTTAAATTTTGTAACTAATATGTCTACCTAATCTTCACACCACTTTTTTTTCTTCCTTTTTTTCCTATTTTTTATTTTAAATGAATGTATTTCTATCTATTTTATTTTACATATATTTCTCTTTTTAATTAATTTAAATAAAACATATATTTATATTTTTTTTCTTATATCTTATTTTAAGATAAATTTATGTTACTTAAATATTTTTCTAAGATGATTTATATTATTTTTATACTCATTAAATTTATATTTTATTATCAAAATATATATATATTTTAATATGTTAAAAATTAAAATTAAATTATAATATGGAACAAAATATAGAAGATCACATTTTTCACAATTTATTAAAAAAATATTTTTAGCTTAATAATTTTTATTATTAATATTTTCACATTGCTCTATTTTAATCTTAATTGTATATTTTTATATTTAATTAATAAAATTTTATTTTTTAATAAAAAATGTCTACCTAACAAATTTCAAAACAATAGAGTTAAATTTTGCTCACAAGTAAATAAAATATAATTAGTAAGATGTTCAAAGTTCATCTAAAAATAATTACACCTACCTGTACATAGATAATTAGAATTTAAACTCTATATTTTTTTTATATGTTCAAGGTGGCTTCATGCTTCTAAGTCACAACTTAATTTAAAAAGCTCGTCTTTTAAAAAAAATACTAAAGATTATTATTTTATTAAATAAAAAATATTACATAGGGTGTAGAATTTTGCAAACTGAATCACAAACTAATTTAAATTTAAAAATTTCATCTTGCAATAAATTTATACAAAAATTTGTATTAAAAAAATAAAAAATAATAATATAAATAATTTTTGGAAACCCAATAAATCAATGTGACTCTTATAAATACAGTAAAATTTTAACTCAAAAGATCAATCCTATTAAGAGGAGTAATCTAAATACTTATATATCCTTTTAAATTATTTTGTTTTTGTTTTTAATATAAGATTCATATTTGTCTTTACTCTAACAATTTTTTCCTTAAATAAGTTAGACATAACTCTTCCTTGAACTCAATATGTGGTCGACCTTGCTATTATCGATATGAAAAGATTGAGATACTACATTTCCTCACACAACGCTTGAACCTACATTTTAAGATTACTATATGGTATATGATAGCTATGTTTCCAACATCTTGAGAATTGTTTTAAATTCATCTGTAAACTTTATTCAATCCACTTAATCGTCCTTCTGCAAACTCCTTGTCTTGTTCATTTGTGCTCACTTCATTAAGCATGTTACCCATACATAAAGACCTACTTAAGAATTATCGAATAAAGTTCATCTCCAAACACAAACCCTCACATGAGCTCGCGTGTATATGTTAACAATCATTTTAACCTTGTTTTGATACTAATTTGTGAAATCTTAATAGGTTAATTTGTGAAATCTTAATAGGTTAACGGACTCATGAATGTTTTATATGTAAATTTCTTACTTAATTCACTTAGGTTCATTTTATTTGATTTGGTCCATCGCTAACATATATGTTTTCTTCATAATAACCAAACAAAGTCCATCCTCAAATACATACCCCACATGAACCGTCGTGCATATGTAAACAATTCTTTCAACATTACTTTGAAATTAATTTATGTGAAAGTTCATCCGGTCAATAGTTCTCGTATAAATGTCCTAAGATTTAATTCAAAATATCAATTTCATTAAACACTTATATCACTTTATATTTTCTTATGTTTTCGGTTTACTTTTATTTGCCTTTATTTTAATATAAATAAACAAAATAAGTTGGCTCATATGATATATTATTTCACAACCATTAATAGGGGAAAATAATTTTTTATATATAAATTATACTAATCTTTTAAGACAACTTAATCTATTAATGTGAAATTTTCCTTTAGGTATACACTTTTTATATATGTTCCCTGCTATGTTGTATCATTGAATTAACTTTAATTTTTTCAAAATATTATTGGAATAATTGACAGGTTAATGTACCAATTAATTTTAATTTTTTGCTCGGATAATTCTCATGAAAAAATTTTTTCTATGAAAAGAACAACAGCCGTAGTTGTTAACACATTAACAATCAGCCTCTAACAAATGAAGAGGAAGCCTAGTAATGAATATATCACCATGATTTCTCATGTACATAATTTTACTGCGTAAACACTCTGACTTACTTTCTTTAAAAAAAAATTTTGACGTACTTCATCAAGATAGTGTATATAATAAAACATAATAGACTTTATACAGGGAAATCATTTTAAATCTTTTCTGTGCTTTAGTAAGGTATAATAAAACCTAGTAGACTTATACAGGGAAATCATTTTAAATCCATTCGGTGCTTTAGTGAGGTAAATAAATATGAGGAAAAATGGTGATAGGGATTCATTTATTTAGGGATTAGGGGTTGCTTAAGCTCTTTGTTTAAAATATATATATGTGTGCGTTTTTTAAGTTTTTTTGTTTATCAAATAAAGATAAAATTAAATTTTGGTTATTTGAATATCACATATAATACATGTTGAATATCAATGTCAACTCAATAAATAGAGTGGTCGAGAAAGTTGTTGAAAAGTAATACTAACCTAATAAATGAAATGGTTGAATAAAATTGTTGAAAATCAATACAAACTCAATAAACGAAGTAGTTGAATAAACTTTTTAAAAAAAAAATCTAAAAGGATGTAGAGAAAAAAAAGTATGTAGAATGTGATAATATTTGTGTGATTAGAATTATTTATTAGTTTTTATATTTGTGTGGTATAGATTGTATTGGGAAGACTATAAATAACATACCTTATATTTGGTTTAATTTTTTAATTAAAAATAAATAAGTTTTTATATTCTTAGTTTGAATGTGACTTGAGAGTTTTCTCTTTAAGTGTTTGTATTTCTCTTCAATTTGTGAATTACTTTTGAAATATGTTATAATGTCTTTTATTGTGGGTATAATACAAATAGTTTGTTTATTTATTTGGATTTATTATTAGTAAATTTAGAATTATGTATTCTAAATTTAGTCAACAATACATACATATTTTTATTTTTCAATAAATATATATCTAGTGAATTAATTTTTATTGAAAAATTAATCAAATTTTTAATAAATATTTCGATAAAAATCAAATTAAATTTTAATTATCTAATATTTGACTTTAGATATTAGATAATAAAAAAATTGTTTAATTTTAAAAGAAAAATAATTTTTTAATTAAATATTAATTTTTTACGTATATATCCATCGAAAAATATAAACATATATATGATATATGTGTTATTTTATTATATTTAACAAAAAATGATATGTAAAATTAATTTTATCTTTACTTGGTATCTTTTACACAAACAAATGGACTAAAATGACATATTTTTTACAAATAACGAGATTTAAAAATATTTTTTAAAACAAAAAAATTAAATAACATATTTAACTTAAAAGAAAATCACCATTTAAAGAAATTCTGCTAGTTTCAAGTTGCTATGTAAGAATATGCGATAAAATCTGATTGAAAGTTTAAAATAACCATTTTTTTTCCTATTGAAAATGGTCATATGTATGTTATATTCAATAATATTGCCATCAAACCCTTACGGATGGACTAGGATGATCTATGAAGTACTCTAAAGGGTCATTTATCTTTTTATCATTGCAGAGATTAATTGTTACATTAGATTAAAAAACATATGTATCAATAATTGGCTCTTCGTTAAGTAACGACACAATTGATGTTAAAAAAACACAATGATGGCTGTGAGCAAATAAGAGTTCTTTAAGTCAACCTCAAACACAAAACAACAATTATTTAAACGACATTATATAGAAAAAAAATATACATATAAAATACGACTTTGCAATTGGAGGTATAAAGTAAATTATATTTAATGATATTATAAGTTTATTAATTAAAATTATTTCATTTAATTTAAATCTAATTTCATACTATCTCATACGATTTAAATCTTATATCATCTATTCTTATTTTATTTAAAATTATATATATTTATGATTAATATAAATAATCATACTTTATTTATTTATTATTTTACTTATAACATTTAAATAAATAAAATATTTCATTATTTAGTATCCCCTGCATCACCTCTACTTACAGCAAATTGTTGCTATATGAGATGACATCGGGTTCACACTTTAGCCATTTGGAATTTTCTGTGTAGTTGCTGCAAGCTAGCAATCAAATGAAATATGCTTTATTAAGAAAAACAAATTATGAAATATGATATATAATATATAGTTTCCTAATTAATTTTACTATCACTTAAATACTAATTTTTTTTATTTTTATGAAAAATACTAATTTTCTTGAGATAGTAAAAAAAATTAATAGATAAAGGATTGTAATGAATAATGATCCATTAACTATAATTATAATATACAAAAATATATTAGTTTTTAGATCATACATTACAAATTCATTAACAATTAAAAATATATAAAAATTTTAAAACTTAAAAAATATGATAAATAAAACACATAAATATAAATATGAGTATTTTTTGAGTTATTATATGTTTTTAAAGTGATTAAAATTATTAAAATTTATATTTTTAAATTATAATTAATTTATAAAATACATAAATCTTCAAATAAATACTCATGCATATTCATGTATTTTATTTATGACATTTTTTTTAAGTTTTAAACTTTTAATACAATTTTTTTAATAATTAATAGATTTATAATATAAAAACAACTATCAATTTTTTACATATTTTAAAGCATTATTACCTTTTTCTATTTTTTATTATAAATAAATAAATTAACTGTACATATGCATAATAGGATACAATTTACGACACGCGTTGAGTACAAAACAATCTAGTCAGAGCAACCATTTGTATATATTTGGGGTTTGAGTCATTCTGGAACTTCCTTGTCCAGACGTCACCTACCCTTATACGTTCAATACATATTTAACTGCATTACCATTAAATCCAAGTTCCGTGACTCACAATAGTTTTTTTTTTTTTTCAAACTAAGAAGGTTCCAGGAAGCCATATCCAAGTATACATTTAATTAAAAACAATAATTTGTACATTAATATTTAACGTGCATTGAATTTTCTAATGAGGGAAAAGGAAAAAAAAAATATTTTTTCCTTTTCTGGAACATTATTAAATTCAAGCATATATTATCTTCAAAGAATCATATTCATGTTCACATTTCCCCCTCACTATATTCGCGAATTCATTATAATTAAGTCGCATGCATCTGGTTCTCTAGGTTGTTTATAATATATAAATAAATAAAGTTATCTCGGTTGCTTTAGTCAAGGGGAAAAAAGAAAGGAAAAATAAGATAATTATATAATACAAATCCATAAAAATTTGTATTTTTTTTTTGTTTTAAAGGAATTTAAAAATAAAAAATATTAATATATAGCATCGATTAACGTGTATAATCGATGTTACTTATGTTAAATAACATTAATTATACATATTAATCGATGTAAATTTACGTGTAATTTCGATTATACATGTCAACCTATGTATCACTTAACGTTGATCTTATATATCAACCAATACTACACATTGATTTATATTAGTTGTGTATATCAACTAACGTGGTATCACGTGTTGTATTAATTGACACATAAAATCAATGAGTCGTGTGTAGTGTTGATCTTACGTATCAACCGATGTTACATGTGATATGTGGCGTTAATTGATACATAAGACTAACACTAACTAGCTTTTTTTCTTTTTTTTTCCTAGTTTTTCTCACTGATATTCCATATTTTCTCTCTCTATCTCTCATTGCACGATATTTATTTACTAAACATTTTTTTTTTCATTTTCTCATTGTTTGATTCTTATAAGTATTTTTATGAATTTTTTACACTTATTGTTAATATTCTTATATTTTTATTTTATTTTTGTGAATTTAAAGTTTATTTTTTATAATTTTAATCATGTAAATTATGTATTATTGACTATTTATATATATATATATATATATATTGTGTTACACATTTTTACCTAAACTTAAACAATATAATGTATTTTTTATTTATTTACTTTAATTAATTTCATGTATTATATGTGTGTATATATAATTTATTTTAAATTTAAAATGTATTTTTTAAACTTATTCTTACATGTATTAAATAATATATAGATGTTTATAATAATAATAATAATTATTATTATTATTATTAAATTATTTATATATGAAAAGAACATTATAATTGTTAAAGTTACAATGAATTTATTTTAAATTTTGTATATTTATTTTTATATGATGTTTTGATTAATATTTTAATAATTTATAAATTTTATATAATAAATTCTGAAATATATTATTGATTAATATATGTATTGTACATATTTAATGTGTTTAATGTTTTTAATAAGAAGTGGATAAATCTTCGATATCAAAGTATTGAATTGAATACGATTATATTTCTAGAGTAGAGACTTTCTTGAAATTCAATCGTAGATATAATAATAATGAAAAAATTGATGATACTCAAAAGATAAATAAAGATGATAGTGGATTAGATACATCATAGTAGGATAGACACTCTAGACATAATGTACAAATGAAAAATATGTTTCATGATGTGGAAAATAAGTTACATGATGATGATCCCAAAACTTTTAAAAGATGTCGAAAAGATGTTGTATCAATGAAAATGTATTCTTTTATGATTGAGTCGAATATACTATAAATGTTAGATATAAAATAGATGATTTTATATTTGTCTTTGTAAACTTATCCAAGATAGGAGACACACATGATTCTTTAATATTAACACTTCATACAAAATAAGTATTTTATAACTAATTATTTTTCTTATATTGTTTATTGTAATATTAAATAAAGATGAAAATAATAACTATTTTAAATTTTGATAAGACATAAAAGATATGAAATAAGATTAAGGGCATCCTCCTTAAAAAAACATAAATTTACATGACAAGAAGATTAAATTATGTATGTTATTTTGTTACAATGTTTACGAGCGAGATCATCTCAAATATCAACATATTAATTAAAGATGTATTAATCTCTTTAACTAATATACTTTATTAACGTATAAGTTATTTTTAATGAATTTATGATGTTAAATAATAATTTGAATTTAAATACATGTAATTCTTTTGTTAATATGTTCAACATTCAAAATAATTAAGAAACAAGTTTTTTGTTTATTTACGTTTCTAGAATCATAATACTTGTTAGGTACTATTTGATATGCTTACATGTTTCATAATCACACTTTAAACTTATTAACCTCAAAGATTTCAGATCCAAGATTTCACGTACTTATGTCAGTTTTTTAAGTCTGTTCATTTGTGACCACGAGAACACTGAGATACATTATGCATGTATACTTGTTAAACATATGGTATATTGATCTTTTAACATATAAATTATTTTTTAATGAATTCATGATGTTAAATTATTATTTTGAATTTAAATATATGTAGTTATTTACTTAGAGTAAAATAAACTACAATAGATAAATTTTGAAGATTTACTAGAAAAATTTGCATGACACATACTCCATATTATAATGTCACAAGAAAAATCAAAAGAAGTATATGATAATATAGAATAACATACACACACACACATATATATATATATATATTATTGTTATATCCTTATATCTTATTATTATATGCTTATTTTATAAATAATAAGACATATACATATTATTATTATTATATATTATAATTTTATATTTAATACACTATACATATATATATTTCTTATATTTAATGATATTATAATTAAGTTAAATTTGTATATATGCATTATATGTAAATTATTTATTATTATAAGTTGATTCTTAAGTAATTAATATATAATTTTAAATAAATAAAAGATTTTAAAAATTCTTTTAAATATATTATGGTTATTTTTTGTTACTACGTGATTTAAAACATAAAGAAGGTTAAAAAAACCCAAAAATATGCTAGGATTATATCATTTAAGTCGATTATAGGGTAGAATCGATTTAAAATAAGTTATATCACTTAAAATTTTAAGTCAGTTGATACGTAAGATCGGTTTAAAATTTCAAGTCGATTGACACGTAAAATTGAATTAAAATTTATAATTGATTAATATGTAAGATCTATCTAGAATTTTAATTTGATTCTATCGTATAACTAACTGAAAATTTTAAGTCGATAATAAAGTTGAATCAACTTAAAATTTAAAGATAATATATTTTAAGTCGCTTTAGAAAGCTTTTTGTTATAACAGTGTAAAATGAAATTCATCCATTTTTAAATTATTTAATATTAAAGAGTAATTTGTTGAGGAGTCCCACATCGACCAAGGACCAGCATAAGAGCTGGTTTATAAGCCTGGGCAGTCCTCATCCTTGCAAGCGCGTTTTCATTGGTAGAGTTAGGCCCAGGTAAATCAACATGGTATCAGAGCAGGACCCTTGGCGGTGGAGGAGAGCTACCCTGCACTTACACACGTGGCAACCATAAGACCACCACCGTCCGTCGACACAGTCGATGTGAGAGGGAGTGTTGAGGAGTCCCACATTGACCAAGGATCAGCATAAGAGCTGGTTTATAAGCCTGGGCAGTCCTCATCCTTGCAAGCGCGTTTTCAGGGGTAGAGTTAGGCCCAGGTAAATCAACATGGTATCAGAGCAGGACCCTTGGCGGTGGAGGAGAGCTACCCTGCACTTACACCCGTGGCAACCATAAGACCACCACCGTCCGTCGACACAGTCGATGTGAGGGGGAGTGTTGAGGAGTCCGACATCGACCAAGGACCAAAGATAAGAGGCGGTTTATAAGCCTGGGCGGTCCTCATCCTTGCAAGCGCGTTTTCGGGGGGCAGAGTTAGGTACAGGTAAATCAACATGGTATCAGAGCAGGACCCTTGGCGGTGGAGGAGAGCTACCCTGCACTTACACCCGTGGCAACCATAAGACCACCACCGTCCGTCGACACAGTCGATGTGAGGGGGAGTGTTGAGGAGTCCCACATCGACCAAGGACCAGCATAACAAGCGCGTTTTCAGGGGTAGAGTTAGGCCCAGGTAAATCAACATGGTATCAGAGCAGGACTCTTGGCGGTGGAGGAGAGCTACCCTGCACTTACACCCGTGGCAACCATAAGACCACTACCGTCCGTCGACACAATCGATGTGAGGGGGAGTGTTGAGGAGTCCCACATCGACCAAGGACCAGCATAAGAGCTGGTTTATAAGCCTGGGCAGTCCTCATCCTTGCAAGCGCGTTTTCAGGGATAGAGTTAGGTCCAGGTAAATCAACATAATTTAAATATGTAACTTAGAATAAAAATATATATGAATATTAATTAAGCCTGGGACGTTGGAGCAAATAATCAACTTTTGTTTTAAGAAATAAACCTTACTATTTTCAATGAAATATTAACATTCACATCAAAACAGGTCTATATGTTTAGTAAATGCGTAAATATATAACATCACGAGAGTTTGTCCAATTTACTATCACGACTCCAGTTCATATAAAATGTTTCCCTTCATTATTTTCAATTTATTTTTATTTTTTTTAATTCTAACAATATTATGTAGCATGTTATATTAGCCAACTATGTCTGCATGTAATAAAGTCTACACATAAGTTTCGTGTAAGGATGTATACAATTATTGATATAACTGTCTTCAAATCAAATTATAAAATCTATATCTGATATTATCCAAAAATCGTTACGATTTGAAAATGATATTTTATTCGTGGGTAACGATTCAGAACGGTTATTAAAAAACATCCCAAAAAAACCAATTTTTAAATTTTTTTATACATATACAAAAAATCAATAAATCTTAATTATTAATTAATAAATATAATTAATTTTGGATATGGATGAATATAGTTATCAATATAATCGTACTCGAATCATACACGTTACTTCATATTCGATTTTTATTTAAAATTTATTAGATAAAAACTAAATCGATAGTATGAATAATTAAATCCGTAGCTTTCTTGTCTATTCCTACACGTAACAAATTCAACGAACATGTGTATTTTAATAAAATAATTTTATATATTAGAATTAGAAAATAAAATCAATGAATTTGATAATTTTGCTGAATATTGAATATATTTTATTAAAATTTAAAGAGCCCTGACAATTTATGACATGCATCTTGTTTCAATGTTAATAATAAATAGATTAAATTTAGACTTCTCTTCTATATTTAATTTTTTTTTGTTTATTATTCCTCAGCTTAAAAGTCTTCTGTATTGACTCAACGTTCACTTAAGAAATTAATTATTTTGTGTTGGAGGAAGGTCATGGTCATAGATCCGTTCCGTTTAGCAAAAACAAAAGCTTCACGTGAACCAATGAATGTGTACTCTATGAAAATTAAATATAAATGTTATGAATATATTATTATTAATTTATTATTGATGAAAATTCATGTAAAATAAAAGTATTACGAAAATCTTATTTAAAATTCTTCAAAGTTAATACTATAGAACAAGTTGCCACAGCAGATGGCAGCAAAAAATAATTTTACCTCTACAAGGCTCAAGGCTAAGGGAACTACTTATTTTCAAGAGATTACCTACTGAAAGTTTTGTATGATCTATTTGGAAATATTTAGTTGATAGTGGTATCTGGGATTTGGCTCATTGGTTTTGTATCTGGAAAATAAGTTTCAAAATGGGCTCTGTTATGTTATGATGGTGTAATATTTTCTAATGTGAGTATTTTCAAAATGGTTTTTGGGAATATTTTCCAATATATTTTGTCGTAATTCTGGTTTTGATTAAAAAAAAAAACCATTTACAACTTTTCTTGCTTCGTGTTGTTATCATTTAATTTCCAATTTGGGTAAATCCATTCAAGCAATTTTATTGACTAAGAAAATACATAAAAATAAGATATTAGTTTTTTTTAATAAATTTAAAGTTCATATTTTTGGTCAAATATATAAATAAATTTAAAGTTTATAGGCGGATAAGAATCAATTAATGATATTTGATTTTTTTTTATGAAATATGAATAATGTTTTAAAAAATGATTAATAAAGAGGTAAATGAAATTTATTTTTCTCGTGGATTAATCTGATTTCTAAATTAAAACTTTGTTTTGAAGATGATAAAATTGAAATATTTTTTATAAAACTTTGAAATAGAATAAAAAGTTTGAAAATGCAACTATGGAATTTGAATAAAACAAATACATGAATAATATAAGTTTGAGTAAATAGATTTTTTTACCACCTATCTTTCAAGATTGTTACAAAAATACTATTAAACATTGATTTATTATATTTATACTATTAAATTTTACAATTGTTACAAAAATATTATCAAATTTTTATTTTTTATTTTTATACAATTAAATTTTATAAAAATGTTACAAAATATCATCCACGTCAATTAATTAACGGGAGTTAATTAATGACAAGTTATTTATATATCGATATTATTTTTGTTACATTTGTAAAATTTAATAATATGAAAGTAATAAAAAAATAAATAATATATTTTTATAATATTTATAAAGTTTAAAATGATAAGGAAATAAAAAATCAAAATTTGATAATATTTTTTAATAACCCCAAAGTTTGGTAGTAAAAAAAATCTATTTACTCTATAAACTTTGAACTTTAACAAGAGTAAGATGCACCTATAAGAAAAAAAAATAAGATTACGACTATAACTAGCTTAAACATTTTTACTATGTTTAGTTGTCATTGTGGAAGAAAATAAAAATTGTTAAAAAATTAAAATATGTATAATTATTTAAAAAATATAAGAGATTTTTTTTCTTCATATAAACAATTTTTCATCTTTCTTATTAATACTTCATAACATATAAATTTTTATTTTTATAACTAATATTCATTAATGAAAAATTTATCCAATAATAATAATACTAAAGTATAATTATTTATAAGTATAAAATAAATAATTTATGCATTTTTATAGCAAAAAAAATTTGTGAACCATAATAATATTAAATTAAATATATAATAATTTGTAAAATTAATATATTTTTAAATAAATTTTTAATAAATTTTTTATTTTTAAAAATTATAAAATAATTATTACCTATAAAATGAAGTTTTTGTATAGTTTACATTAATCTCTCCAAGGCCATGTTTGTTATATAATGTTAAAGATATTTATTCTATAATTTTTGTATAATTATTTATTTAGTTGTGAATCGAAATATATTCTACCTAATAAAAATTATATAATTATATAAAAATTTAATACTATTAATGGGTATGAGTCTAGATTTTATTAGATATTTACTTAGTTTGTCTAAAATTTAATTTTAACATCACATGTTTTGATTTTTTTTTTATCTCAAATCAAAAATATTTTTTATTTTAAAATATTAAAAAATTATAAAAATAAAATAAATATTAATTTAAATAAATTTTAATAATTAAATTATTTTTATATGTAAGAAAATTACATAAAATAAATTAAATATTATTTTAAGTACATATTATTATACTAAAATATTTATTATTAATTCTATTAAATTATATTATAAGATTATCATAGAATATTACATAAAATAATCATAATATAATTCAATTAAATATAAATATATTTAATTTATTAAATACATTGGGTCGTACGTTCATAGATCCGACTCACAATTACATAGACTTTACTTGGATTAACGTACCTATTTACAGACATTTTTCATTGAAAGACTATACTGTTAGAAGAAAAATTACCACAGGTGATAAATTTTAAATAATGTGTGTATTATTATTATTATTTTGGTTATTTTTTTATCATTGTGATAAGCAACTATCGTGCTATCCTAAATTATGTACATTATGATATAATTTTTTACTCGTTGAGGTTTCCTATAACAGAACCCAAGCATGGCTTGAGGGGATCCCGACCAACCCATATTTCCCCCCTAATTATAACCACCTTTATTTAAAAAAGAAGAAGAGTATTTGGATTTGGATTAATAATTACGTATTGGGTATATCTTTATTTGATATTTCTAAAAAAAAAAGATCGTTAGTTGGTATGGAAACACGTTGGAATTCTCATTCTAGGTATATATGTTTTTGGTTTGTTAAAGATGTTTGATACAGCATGTTCATTTCTTATTAATATTATTATGATGGGCCAACTTTTTCTCAAATAGCATTACCAATTGCAAAAGCGAGATATTAATATCATTTGAAAAGAGATTTAGGGAGATTATAGATAAATTTTATCTTTTTCAATGAACATATCAAGATATTATGAATCTTCTTGATTCATTAAAAGATCTTATACAAATTTTATGAAATGATAGATGGCATCATTTACTTTGTAAAGTGAATTCATTTTGTGAGGGACACAATATAAATTATGTCGTTATGTTTCAAAAAAAAATTAAAACTCGCCCTAAAAAAAGATAACTTCATAATTGAATAATTTTATCTTACCTTATAAATATTTTTTGTACAATAATAAACTATCAATTGAAAGAATTAGACAATAAATTTAGTGAGTAAACTACATAATTATTTATATTTAGTTTAACTTTGTATTCTTATGAATGATATATTTCTTTTAGAATTGATAAAATACGTGAATTGGTAGAAAAAATTTATCTATAAGACTTTATAAAATTTGAGAGAGTACATTTAAAAGTAGAACTTTTAACTTTTTGAGAAATACATAGTTTATGATTCAAAGAGTTAGAAACCATTTATAGTCTAAGTTATATACTACTCAATAAAACAAAATCAATAATGCACCTACTCGTGTACAAAGTAATTGTACAGAGTTCCCTTTATGGTAGCACGTAGAAGTAGGATAGAAGTGTTGGAGGCTTCCCCTTTATGGTATCACGAAGAAGTAGGATACAAGTGTTATCACATAGTACAGAGTTTAATTTCATATCACGCCCAACGCAACATTCACACCTACACTAACATTTATCAACTAAACTGGTGTACCAACTTTACTACTTAAACCTATATATACTCACATCTATCAGCTAAAGTTGCATTAATTGTAAATTTGACTGGTCTATGTTGGTCTATGGATTGATAGTGTTATTGATAAATGTAAACAAAAATAAATAATTATATTTAATAAAAATTTATATATTTGTAATATTGATTTATAATAAAAGAATACTGATATGTCATAGAAGCCAAAAATGACCACTGAAATAGAAGAATCTAATTCTCAGAAGAAAAATAAAAGCAGATATCCGAGATTCCTATTCTCATTTTTACAAAAAGTTAGAAGCAATCACTTGAAAACAGAATTCCCCAACTTTTTATCACTGGCTGTCCGTTCACAAACCAATTTCAAACGTTCTAAAACAGAGGAACAATTAACATTTTTTCTTTTTTACAGGAACAAAATAAAATCAGGTATCCAAACCCAGAGACCTATTTCTGACGGCGGATCTCAGTTTGGGCATTCTTGAAAGCACTACAAGCAATAAGATAGACTGAAGTAAGAACCACCACAGCTACTATGAGAATCACATTAGCTTTCCTCCATTCTTTTCTTAAATTTCCCAAAAGACCAGCCTTGCAAGACTCACAATTGTAGCATAGTTGACTTTGGTCATTGCTCCACAATAAGCAATCTGGATCAACCATTGGGTTTGTTGGGTTTATCCACAATGTTGGATTTACATAATTATATCCACAAGCTGTCGGAGGTTTACAACATCCAGACTGCAATTATATATAAGAATAACATAAACTTAATCCAACATAACATGTTATTGAAACAACAACAATGAATAAATAAGAGGACAAAATTGGAAACCCCACTAAGTTGGCAGCCTGGCAACCATAATGTGCTTTTTAACCTTATGCTATGAAGACAAATCAAGACCTTAAATTTAAATACTATACTTTAAGTCGGTCTAATCTAATATCAATAATTTATCTTAATTGGGTTGTCAGTGCTACTTTTCATTCCTTAAAAGCATACATATTTCAAACATGCGGTGATCTCTATGTTAAACAAAATCTTCATTTTTCATTAAATACCTGTATTCAACTTAAGCAACATGATAAGAACGTACTTGACAACTTAATTTTGTGAAAATTTTCATAAAATTGAAAAAATTAACATGTCTACACTCTTATACGTATCAAAAAATTTACGATATATATAAAAGCATACAGATTCATTTTGTGCACAACACTGCTCTTTGGCTCTTTGCAGGAAAATTCAGAAACTTCTTTGATCATATAGAACTGTCCTGTCAATTGCAGTATCTTCTAGGCCAAAGAAGGTTAACTTAAACTTCAAAGACACATTTTTTTTCCGTTCTAAAATGCAGATTGTGTGAACTCGAGCCACAGACAAGAGATTAAAAAAGTGAAAAAGACACTAAATTTGCCACAAAAAGTCAGAAACATATAGATTGAAGAGAGAGAGAGAAAAAATCCCAAGCACTTGTTTTCCAGATTAAACTAATGGCTGGTTGGTAATTGCACTGATTATAACGTCTCCCTGTGCCTGTTGTATTAGAAAACGTCAATGTAAATAACCTTGTAGCTATTGACTACTGAAAAAGCATTTAGGACAAAAGAAACGCGGAGAAACTTAATTGAATATATAAGTTGATGTCGCTCTGTTCTGTCTTCTTTCATTTGTTTATTTTTTTATTCTTCAGATCTTTGAAATAACGAGTACAATTAGCTAGTTTTCGTAACGAAACATCAATTGAAAATAACAATCACAAAAATATGCAGCCAGCCAGCCCCTGAGAGAAACAGAGCAAACAAGGACACTAAGAAGAGGACTTGCCTGAAGAGGAGAGATATGAGCAGCAAAAAACTGGTCAGCAGAGATGTAATTCCGGGTGAGCTTCGAACAAACACTAGAATCAGCCAAACAAGTTTTTATCTTTCCCCAATTTTCAGGATCAGTGATATGTTCTCTGAGCCATTCAGAGAACCCATAAAGTCTATACTCGTCGTAACCTCTACCAGGGACGTCATAGCTACCATCACGTCTAGTTACAACGAAAGCGAAGATAAGAAGAATGAGAAGAAGGGCTATGAGAATGGCCATACAAACAAGGTAGAGAGCAAGAAGACCTTGTTTGTTATAATAAGCACCAGCAAAGCCAGAAAGTGAGAATAACAAAACAAGAGCTCCTAAAAGAATAACAGGCCATTTGAAGGAGTGGATACATTCGTTGTCAGGCTGATCAGCTAGCCATATGCCAGCAGTTATTATGGGTATTGAACAGAGGAAGGCTATGAAGTTGAGAGTTGCTGTTAGGTTGTTGCTCAATCCCATGATGAACTATTTTTTTCTTTCTTTCTTTCTGGGTTTTTGGGAATTTGGAGGATAAAGGATTTGAGAGTATTTGAATTAAAAGAGTAAAGGTGACTGAAGGACTGTTACAGAGGTATGGTTGGTAGGGAAAGGGTTTGGAGACTGTCTACTCTTTTTGAACGAGTTATATACTCAGTTTCATTGTGGAATTGTGCTTATGCAGGTGCAAGGGTGGGAGTGATTGGGATTCGGATATTTTAGTTTTTTTGGCATTAATGCTTACTTTTTTTTTTGGCAATAATTTTGGTTTTTTTATTAGTTTAGTTAGATATTTTTTTAAAAGATATATTAAAGTTTTTTATTAAAAAAAATAAAATTATATAAATGAGATTTAACTTTGAATTTAAAATGATAGTAACGAAAGTTATATTAAACTACACTATAAATCAATAGATAGTTTAATTTATTTACAACTGTAGTTTTATTCTTGTATTTTTTACAATAAATTTAAGTTTTTTTAACCACGTATAAATTTTATTTTTTTACGTTTAAAATATAATATGTTAAATTATAAAAAATATTTTAAAAATTAAAAATTAAAAATTAAATTATTTTAAAAATGGTATCATAATTGAGTTCATGACAGTGAATAAGCATACAAATTGTTGTATTATAAATTTTTCACCACCAAAATCCACGAGACAATGTAAGTGTACAACTTATCACATTGAATGACTTGGATTGGTGCTCGAAACTATCGAAATTTCCAAACACGATGTTGACTTGTATCTTACAATTTTAATTCGAAGGCTAAATTCCCGTTTGGTAACACCCATAAACTTAAACCCGAAAATTACAATCAATTGATAGTTAGCAAACGCCACCTTCCTAAATTTTCACGATTATTCGTATGATTTATATCTAATAAATTTTAAAAATTAATATAATTTTAAATAAAAATCGAATAAGAATTAATAAATCGTTCTCAAAATTAATTATATTATTTAATTAATTTATATATTAATTAATAGTTATTATTTATTAATTTTTTATGTAATTATATAAAAAAAAATTAAATTTTTAGAAAAATAATTTTTTTTAATAATAAATCTTAACGGTTTTAAAGAAGATTTAAAATACAGATTTTATAATTACATTCAAGAATAATTATATCAATAATTGTTAACTGTTCCGTTAATACTATTATTTCGATAAAGATGAAGAAAAAAAAATATAAAACGGTGGCAATCGATGTTACTCTCTTTGAAATCTTTACGAATTCCCATACACCCGAATCTGAAGCCTCTTTTTGGTTACGTCAGCCTTTAACTGCTACGTCATCAGTCATAGCTCTTCCCATTACCACAGCTTCTTGCCCTCTTTCGTTTCGTTCCTTATGAGAAAGGACCCATCCAAGCCATTGTTGTAAGTGATTCTTCTTCTTCTATTCTTTGTTTCTTTCCCATTTTATCTATGAAGCAACAAAGGTTGTTTTGGCAGGACATAAATAGGTTGGGCCCGTATGTTTTGAGCTGCAAGTAAGGATTGAAATTTTGGACTGAGAGAGCTGCACGCCACCTGTTTGGTGTTTTGTCTGCCTTGCTCTCAATATCTGATATCTCATGAATGGTATGGACTATGGACAGAGTCTTTCTTTAACCTGTTTCAAAGCATTTTAAATAAGTATGATAATGCTCGGCCCGAATAAGAATGTTAATATAAATTTAATTAAATGAAAATATTATTATTATGATTGTTTGAGTATAAAAATAAAATAATGATAAAAATTAAAGTAAAATTAAAAGATAAATCTTTTTTTATTTTTATATGAAAAATAATAAATAAATAAAACATTATGTTGTAATTATGAAGGTATGGAATGAATAATTATTTCTACTAATTTTGTAATTTTTTAGGTTATATTTAAGATTAAAATCAAATATAATAATATTTTAAATTATTTTAATTATCATTTATATGAGTATAAACCAAACATTTTTATGCAATTGAAAATGTAGTTAGCGGCGGAAGCAGGGTTTTTTTTTCGTCTAGATCCCTAGGCTAATATTTGCATGTGCTATTTTACAGAGAACAAGTCATTGTACACAGTATGAGATTTTTAAATAGTGAAATAAGCAAAAAATATAGAGAGAGTTTGATATAGTATATATCTTGTCTTCAAATATATATATAATATAATATAGAAAATTGAAGACCTAATGAATGCTTCAATTCAGTAATTTTGTTCGATCAAAATTATTCCAGAAGAATAGAATAGGAATTTCTAAAGTCGCCAATCAAAATATTCTTTTTTAGGGAAGTGGAACAAATATCAAACTATGTTTCAAGCCCTCGGGTCTGACTCAAACTAAGGACCTTCTAGCTATAAGGCACTCTCTTTGCCAACTATAGTGTGGGGTCGGGTGAATGATAAAACAAATTAAAATAACCTATTATTACCTTATACATTTTACGTTGAGATTAAGTTGGCATGTGAATTACATTCATTAATCTTATCTTATTTAAATTTTAATAATATGATATAATAATGAAACGATATTAATTTAGATATCATATTTGTTATTAATAATATAAATAAAACAATTAAAAAATATGAAAAGTAATACAATATATATTTAAAGTTAAGTTTATTAGATCTACAATTTTAATGAGATGAAATAAGATTATATAATATTTAAATAAAATAAGATAATATTACATCATGAATCAATTATAGACATTAAATGATATATAAAATGAGATAAAATAACTCATTTTACATCTCTATTTATATGTAGCCACATTATTTTCAAATCAAATAAAAGAATTTTTTTTTCTAGATAATATAGGAAAAGAACATTGAGAATTAAGTAGTTGAAGTTATTAACTTGTTAGATAAACCAACAAAATATATTCTCTTAAAAGACCCAAATATAACATATAAAACAATATTTAGTTCACCATTTAATAACTTAATTTTTAAGAGAATTAATTGCTAATTTTAATTGATGGGTTTTTAAAACTATTTACACAACATAAAAATGAGAGCTTATCACTCATAATTGAGAACCTATCATATTTGTCTATTTAGCTCACAAGTAATAACATATTAATTTAGGGATAACTTTAAAAAAAAGTTCATAAAGTGAAGAGAATTGTTAACACTCAAATATAACATATAAGAAAATAACTAGTTTATTTTCTAACTGATTGAACTTTTTATAGAATTATAGCTAACTCTTCTCAAGTATCTTGCTTATTTTTTTAGAAGCTAGTATTAAGTAAGTGATGGGAGGGTTGAACACTTTGCTGCAATGAGATTTGTTTCATAATAATTATAGATTGTCTAAATACATGAACTAAAAGTGTGTAGGAATTTAAACATGTTTATTTTTTTTTCTTCCCAAAAGCCAGCCTGATGGAGAGACCTTGAGATGCTCCATCATTGCATTTAGTTTACCATATTTAGCATACAGCTGAGACATTTTCCAAAACTTTGAGATGTGGAATTTTTTGTAATGTTCTCTACTGCTGAAGCCTCATAGGAGTTTGTTGAATGATGCACAATTGCAAAAACAAATATTATGCTGACTTAATCTACATTATCCAAATTGGCTAGCACTTAGAAATTTTGTGTGATTCTTTGTGCCTTAAGTTTCTAAAGTTTGAGGAGGAATATTTCTATAACAACTTGTAAGATATTGATGCCAGGGGTTACTCTAAAAGGGTGATAACTATTTTTCAGGATTTATCTCTGCAGCAATGCCTCTCTGCTTTCTTTTGAATAGAATATAATTATTTTAATTGCTAGTGATATTACAGGGTTTAAATGGCACTGTTTGTTTGAAATATAACTGATTTATCTTAGAAATTGTTGAGAAACTAACTCTTTTAAAAATTTAAACTATTAAGAGATGAAGTAATATTACTTTTATGTATGTAGTGTTTAGTGTTACTTCTATATACTATGTAAATCAAACACTTGTAATTGTGTCTTGAACACATTAACTTATTCTAACTATGTTAGAAATTGTTAGGAAAAAAATCTTCCAAAAACTTAAACCATTCTATGAGGATTGAGAGAACAATTAATATTATTTTTATATATTTATTGGTCGTAGGTGTTTTATTTGTAAATAGTGAAATTCAAAAGGGTACCAATACCATGAACTCTAAAAAGAGACAGTTCATTTAAAGCTATGGTGATTAATAGGGAAGATATTTGTGTCAACTTGAATTTTCATTCTAGGGGGCCAAAATAGGGAGCAAAAATCAACAGAGCTGTGATGTGTTCTTAAACAATGCTGGGAGCAGAGTAGCAAACTAGTAAAACTCAAAGAAATGAAACCACAAATATCTATGTTTCTATTTAAGATAAGGAAATGACCATTTATTTATGGTCTTAACATTTGAAAGGAAAAAAAGAAGAAAAAGGGAAGGGTCATTTCTAAACTGGAATGCCTTTTTTTTTTGCCCCTTCTCTCATATTTTCTTTCTTAAGTTTATTTATGATGAAAATACAACAAGAACAGCACTGATTGCCAAACTCATAAGGGAAAAACAAATACAAACACGACTAAGTAATACTTTTAGGAAAGATGACTACGGTGTTCATTGGCCTTGTGTTTGATGGATTCAAATCTTTGGCCCTTGCCCTTGTCAGAGAACTTTGTTGAAGCATAGAGTTTGAGGTAATCTTTGAAACTATAGTGACTTGGGTATAAGAGTTTAGGGGCTGGAGAGATAATGGAGTCTTCAGCAGGATTGTAGAATGTAGCAATAGATATTCTACTTCCGCTTTTTTCAGCAAGAACACGGTGCCAAACACTCTTGTATCTTCCATTAGTTAACACTTCCATTTGGTCACCTGTGTTGACAAAGATTGTGTTTCCTTTAGATGGTGGAATTGCAACCCATTCTCCATCTTTGAAAAATTCAAGACCTGGAACTTGATCATCTTGGAGCAAGAGTATGATCCCACCAGCATCAAAATGCTCGCGGAGTCCTCTCACTAGTTCTGGATTAGGACACTCTGGGTATTTAGCTACTTTTGTACCCACTGACGGACCCTTACTTCCTTTGAATGTGTCAACTATATGACTCTTATCCAGACCAAGATTCTCACACATGAGTTCTGAAAGCTTCTCTGCTAGCTTGATCAATTGATTAATATACTCATCCATTGTTGTGCTACAATTATTTTAAGAATTCAATTACATATATATATATATATATATATAGTATGAGTAACATTTTATTTAGTAATTTTTTTTATTTTCAATTCACAGGTTTTTTTCCGATCATTTTAATACTTTATGTATTTAATTATATATCAGTTATATACTTTAGTTATTAATCACTTAAATTTCACTTAAAGTGATTTATCTCATCAAGATATAATATCAATATCAATCAAAAATATGATATAAAAATAACAACAAAAAATATTAAATTAATAGAAAAAAATTGATAAAAAATACATAAGATAATAAATTAAAAGGAACTTAAAACTTATAATAAAAAAATAGAACATTTACCTAAATATTATTGAAACTAAGGCTTTGTTTGTTAATGCAAGTGAAATGAAGCATACAATTTGTTTTTGATGTATGAAAATATGTATAAAAAAAAAAAAATTAGTTCAAAATGTACTTCTTCCTTTTTGTGAAAATCACTTCTATCAGAACAGATCTAAATTAGTTAAGAATTTGATGATTTTGGAACCTTGAACACTCACCAAAAATCTTCAGAAAGGTTTGTGATTTCTTTGATGTTGGATCTAGGTCGGTGCCAAATGAAAAAGCTGCTTTCCCAGTCGACATCAGAGGTATGTTCTTTCTTCTCAATTTTCTTAGCTGTCTCTGATTCATAAAAGCTCTCTTTCAGATTTTGTTCATAGTGTCTATTTACCAAGTTCTTCACTTTATCCATCAACGTTTGGTCGATTCCATGGTTTTTAATCTGCTTGTAGAAATACTTTGTCAGAAACAACATTTACATTAAAATATAATACACCTCAAACACAGGCACAATAGATGCATATAAGATCATCTTCTTACTTGAAAGAAGCCCCATCTCTCACAAGCTTGGTGCAAAAGAGCCATTGTATTGCTTCTTTTCTCACCATCAAGCTCACTAAAATCTATTACTGGGATCTCCATGTTTCTTCAATCAATTCTTGATGTAAAAGAAGTAACATAATGGGGTTTATATAAGCACTAATTACAATGAGGTATTTATTTATCCTTTTTAGTGTCCTAAATTAGGTGGTTAGAATAGTAGATATGACCGTTAAAGATTAATCATATATTAATCCATTATGCGAGAATAAAAGAATAGTTGCTATTTATAGATCGTGATGTTAATGTTAAAAAAAAATGAGGGTTATTTTTAGTTATTCTTTGTGATAATAATATTGAGACACTTGATTTTAGATTAATAAATAATTTTTTATTTTTAAATATATTTTACACCAATTATCTTATTTACTTTTTATCAAATATTTTATATTTATATTTTTCAAAAAAATAATCACATTAATTAACTTAAATATTACATCATCGTTTACTTAAAAGAAAAATTATACCATGTGCTTCACTAATTTTTTTTAAATATATTCTAATCAACTAGTCCATCAAGTTCTCTCTTGTAAATCAAGTCTCTTTTTTGCTTTCACTTTTTGTTGGGAGATTTTTTTTCCCCTTTCCCTGGTTTAATATTTCTGTGTCTTCAATACCGTGAACCCGGCTCTTTTCTGTGTGTATGAGTGACAACTATGCTTTTATTTTATCTATTGAATTTGTCTATAAACTGTGCACAAAATTACACTTAGGTTACCTAACCTCATAATTACATAATTTAACTCCTACTATATCTAAATTTTAGTCCAAATTTTCAATTTCAAATTGGCTATTTAATTTATTTACTCTCCAACTTATAACTTAATTCCTTGGTCCTAAACTTATAATTCGATCTTCAATGAATCTTTCCATTACGTAATAGTTAATGTAATGTTATTAAATTAATTTAACAAAAAAAATTATAATATTTGATAAATATGTCAAAATTTAAAAATATTAAAGAATTAAATTATATAAATTAAAAGACTATAAATGAAAATATAGTCTTGGATATAGGTTTTGGTTAGGTACCAATAGCCTTTAGTTTGTGCATACTTCTGGGAACCGATACACTAAATGGTTGTATTTGTATTGTTCATCCTCAGATTTAGAAAACTGGGGGCACTTTTGAAGGGGGAATAGAAATAAGGGTAAATATTTTATTTTCTATCATAAGTTTTAATTTATTATTTTAATTATTTTTTTTATCAATTTAATATTTTATGTTTTTAGTTTTATACTAATAAGATATTTTAAATTGATATTGTCATTAATTTTTTTTGTATGAAATAAAAAATTTATCTTAAAAATAATTTATGTCTGCCCCTGTTCACTTGGCTGCAAATTATTGTCCCAAATTGCCTTAATGTCCTGCATTATAAATTTATTAATTGCCTCGGACATTTTGTGTTGGAACACCACATTTGTTTTGTTTTGATTGGTTCATTGCATTAGGTATTACCATATTTATATTATTTCAAATCCACTTATGTGGCTCTCTGATAAATCCACTTTCAGATCCCCGTTTTTGCTCTGTTTTTATTTTGGATGTTTACGGTTAACAATTTAAAACTAATTTGTGACACGATATTAAAAAAAATTTTTTTTTGCACTTACATCCAATTAAGGACACATTTATTTATGCGCTAGGTTAGATGGGTATGCTATCATTTCTCAATTTTTAATAAAATAAAATTTTAGTTATAATATTTATAAAATTATAGATAAATTATATTTATAAAATAAAATTATAATTTTATGAATTTTAATGTTTAAAAATTTAACATTTGAAAAATAACTACAAATTCAATAATTTAAATATATTTATATTTAAATGAGAAGTATATATTTTTTATGAAATAAAAAATAAAATACATATTTATAATTATATTAAATATTTATTTTTAATTACTATTATTAAAATTATTAAATTAAATATTTTAGGCTATAAGAAGTAAACAATAATATTTTACTTTTGAACCAACATATATAATTTTTCATATAGCATGAATTTAAATTGTATCAAATACTTATAAAAAATAATTGTTGGAAAAGATAAAGTTAATAAAAAATTGTAAAATTTTATCCCACATTGTATTTTTATATTATTTAAAGGAGGTATAAATAGTGAAAAATTGGTTAATGTGATTAGGTCCTAAAGAGCACCCACTTTTTGTGGAAGGGAAGATGACCTATGCAAATGTGATACCACGTACGCGCGCTGTTGCCGTCCGTCCGGCCGAACCGAGCCCAAGTGAGGTGATATTTTATTTTTTGGAAAAACATTTTTTTTCTTTGCAAACTCATTTCACTAGAAACAACTCTATCTATAATTCTAAGTTATTTTTCAGTTTTTCAAGCAACAATTTTTCAGGTGTAGCATTCCGATCTTCATCAGTGCAGTGAAGTTTCGAGACAGAAAAAAAAAAGATTATGAGTTATTTTATCCTGGGGATGACGGGGTTGTGTTTGCTTGCACAAATTGGATAGAGTCACGAAACGTCTTAAATATAGCGACCTAGTCCGCGACCTAGTCCGCGACTCAACCCAAACAATTATTTTCAACTTATCGGTAATATTATTCCTACACTGTTATTACAAACTTGTATAAACAATACTTGATTTGTTATATCTGAATTTTTAATTGTAAAATTATATTATGTGTATTGATTTTTTCTTTCATCATAAATTTAAAATATTTGTTTTTTTTATTTTTTAAATGTAAGAAAGTATAGAAAATAAATAAATATTAATTTAAATAATTTTTTAATTAAAATATATTGATAATTAAGAAAAATAAATAAAATAAATTATATATTATAAATTATTTAAATAAAATATTTATATTCAAGTTCATTCCACTGTATGATACTATGCAATCTCTTATTAAATTTTATGTAAAAGAATTATAATATCATTTGATACTGTTAAATTTAATACTACTTTAATTTATTGAATATAGTGTAAAGATATTAAAATTTAAAACATGTTAATGTCCAATTTTCAATTTTTTTATGGCTAGAATTCCAAAGGGGATGCACACGCGATATATAAATTTCTGATTACTCTTCTGAATTATCTCTTATAGTATATTTAGGTGTGTTTACTGCTGATATTGAATGTATAGGTTATTTTATTTTATTTTATATTTTTAATAAATTTATGGTATAAAATTATTTTATTTAGATTATAAATTTAATAAACTTAATTTTAAATATGTTATATCATTTTTTTTGTTAAATTTATATTATAAATAATCATGTATTATATTATTTTTATTTTTGTATTTTTGTTTATCTTATTTAAACCTATTATAAATAAATAAGATATTTCAATTAGTATCTTTTTATTAACATCTTATTTCATTAAAAATTAAATGAGATAACATAAAAAAAATTAAAAATTAATAAATTGTATCATAAATTTAATTAATATCACATTTTAATTTACAAGTTATTTAGTCCTTTAGATATTGTAACTATGTTATTAACTATGTAATTTAAAGTTTTCAAAATTTAGATTTTTTAAGAGATAAAATAAAATTATATATTTTGTTAATAAAAAAAAATAATTTTTTCTATCCTATTTATTTCTCCCTCTTTCTATTATTAAAAATAATCGAACAAAAATGTTATCTTTTTAGATAGAATTATATATATAATAATAAATAATAACTTAAAAAAGTTGATAGAAAAAATTAAAAATTATTATTTATATAAAATAAACAAATATAATTAGATTCTTTATGTTTTTTTAAGGTTTTAAAAAATAAGAATTAAATTAACTTAATATAAATTAGTTTTATAAAAATAATAACTAATGCAAATTAATAAAAAAAAATCGTAAACATTAAGTTAATTTGATAGTTGAATTAATTCCAATAAATTTTGCACCCATGACGATATTGTTACCAAATTCATCCTTTTATCCAGTAACAAACAGTAAATACCATTCAACTAATGGATCGGCCCATATTTGCATTCGGATTTGGGCTTTCGGCCCAATATTGTCATTAGGGTAGGGCCCACGATGATATATCGAATTCGAAATTTCCAAGGGATACTTCTCCATAATATTCATTGGAAAACATATTTGCAAGCTAATTTGACTTTGCGTAACCAAATAAAAGGCTTTAATTTTTTCTCTTTAGTATTTTATATAATGCTTTAATTTTATTCTTTATTCATTTTGCGTTTGGGTCACGTGACATAGTAATCTAGTCAAATGAAAGTGGAGAGTAGGTAATAATTTAGATCTCACGCCATTAAGCTGAACTTTTAGTAGTTGTCCAGATCCAGAACTTCAGATAGCAATTAGCAAATGAAAACGTGCATGGACATTGCTCTCGATGAACCGCCTGCGCCACCACATTTAATGCTTTCTCCGATATACTGCTGGTGGGCCGAGCTCCAATTCTGTAGGTTCTAGCGTACTTGTGTTTGAGAAATTATTGGTTGTTATACTGATAATATGATATTTTAAATTAATATAATATAAAATTATTAAATATTTTTTTAAAATAATAAATAATTCATCTTAGTTTTTTACCATATCTCTATTATTTTAATAATAATAAATTATTATTATTATATATGGATGATGATATTGTTAGAATGATTTTAATTACATCACAATTAGTGATAAACGTAGTAATTGTACATATGTAATAAAATATAATAATAGTTATTTATTGATTTATTAATTGTTTTGAATTGTAAAATAATATTATATATATATATATCTTATTTTAATAAAAAATTATGTAAATTATTAAATTGATAATAAATTATTTAAGGTTAAAAATTTAAGCATATCACATTTATATTATATGTATACGTAATATTTATAATTTTATAAATATTATATTTAAAATTTTATTTATTAAATATTATATTTAAAACTTTATTTATTAAAAAATGAGATAAGATATGTGTTATTAATTACTATACATCCCATATCACAACAACGTATGCAATGTATGTAACGTATGCAATACTTTAATTCAACGTGACATATAAGGATTATTATTTGTTAATATGTGGATTAGGTCGGATGTAAAATTAAAAAATTAAAATTTTAAAATTATTAAGAAGACGTTGATAATATTGCATAATCTTTTTACTTGTATTTGGTTATTTATGTTCGTAAAAAAATTCAAAGAACGAAAAAAATTATTTTTTTATTAATATTGTAACTAAAATAATATTATTTTATTATTAAATAAATAGAAGATAAAAATTAATTTTTGTTATGGTATTTATTATAAAACTTTTAAAATATTAAATAAATAGTAAATTTTTTATCATAAAGTTATTAAAATATTAAATCAATAATAAAATATATATATGTTTTACAAAATATAAAAGGTTAAATAATACATTTTTATGTATAAATGATTTATTAATATAATTTTTTTAATATAAAGTATTTTACAATCTAATACTTAATAATATAGGTTTGATTGATTATTTTATTTTATAATTTGAATAACTTACCGAAGATTAATAAATTTAATAAATTATATTTAATTATTAAATGTGATTTTGTATTATTTGATTATATAAGTTGTTTATTAATTTGAAATTATAATTTCATTTATAGCTAAATTTACTAATTAATGTGATCGGCGCGAAATGATTCCCTTATACAAATGATAAAAATAATAATTATTTTGCATTTATTTTTAAAACACACAATTCTAGATAATTAATTATTTGATGTCATAGTGCATCAGACGCGCAGGAGAAGATGCATGTAGGAAATGTTTTTTTTTTGTCACAACTAAAATAGAAGGGTGATTATGTATTTTCCCCTTAATCTCCATTTTCCTAGCTCAACTAAAAGCTCTCCCTCTCGTTCTTTCGTACATCTCAGACGACGGCGTTAGCTAACTTGCGCCGGTGACATCCTGCGCAAACCCCCATTTCACTCACACACTCTTCTCGCAGGCCTCTGCCATGAGGTTTAGATCCTCTATGATTATCGCACTTTTCTTCGTCTGCGATATTGTAATATGCTTCACTGCTCTTCCCTCTGTGTCTTTCCCTCTCTTCGCCACCACCGAATCCGCCGATTCCAACTTGACCGCGAATGAGATCAATGCCACAACTCTTGACTCCAACTCTACAGGTTCGAGATCCACTGATGACAGCTTTGCCGGCATGATTGATCGCGCTTTGGAGCGAGAGTTCCTCGAGAACGAGCAGAATGAAGGTCCGTAAATCCGAGTTTTACTTCTTGCTTCTTCCTTGCGCTTTCTTTTCACTCCATTAATGTCGTTGGTTAAGATAGGTTTTCAGATTTTTCTTTTTTCTCTTTGGATATTAGCCTATCATTGCGGTGTTCGCACGCTATTGCATATTTGGTTTACTTAAGGGGCTGCAAGAATAACGAGAGAATTTTGAATGAAAATTGTTGATATTTGAATAATTTTATTTTTGCATTCTCGCACTCTAACTTTTGTCTTGTTTGCAGCCACTGATTCTGGTAGCTTCAACAATAGTGTTAACGAACAACAGGTTGGTAGTCGCATTCCTTGAAATAAGGCATTAATTTTACGAGTTTGGAGTTAAGCTTAGTGTCTGTGAGTAACACATGCAAATGGTGGGAAGCGAAATGTAGTAATTATGCATCCGTAGAAGAATTTTAGCATCTGACTCAAACTTGAACTGTCAAATTAGAGTTGTGGATTAATGAAGAGGCAATATAAGGGCTTATAACTCTATAGAATTTAATAATATTATATGCTACCAATAACCTTAACTGCCGATTGACCAGTTGTCATACTGCCGGCATATAATTTGAAGGCTTGCTTTAGGCTTGAGTATAAGAAGGAATACCTGGTTTAGATTTGACCTGTGGATGAGTATAAATTCATGCCAGCATATAATTTAAAGGCATTATGCTTTAGGCTTGAGTATAAGAAGGAATACCTGGTTTAGATTTGTTTGGTGGATGAGTTTAAGTTCAAGCCTTCAAGGCTGTTTGAACTATAACTCCATCTTTTGTTTGTTTCTGTATCTTTGGGCTTAATAAGTGTATACTGACATCTAAAATTTGAATTATTTATTAGCTTTGTTAGTATTCTTATTACCTTCTTTAAGTTTAGCTTCTTTCTAAGTATGGTTTCGCAAAGTCTTGCCTTTATTGTTAGCTGAAGATTTTTTTGTTAGGCAACTTTGGAAACTGTTGCTAGAGTGACGACCAAAAAGAATGAGACCAAGGAGGATAAGTGAGTGTTGATTTCTTTCTCAACTGTGATTACTTTAATCTTGAACTACCTAAGTTAGTTTGAATATCAAAAGCATGTTGAATAATTTTGATCCTTATATTAGGTCATTTCAGTTTAATGATGTTTTCCATTTGGATAATGAGAATCGAGCAGAAGACATGCCAACTTTAATAGATCGGAAGGTTTGCCTGTGACATGTCATTTCTTTCCTGTTGTTCAGAGCAACGGTGATTAGACTTATGCTTGGGGTTTAGTGAATATTGACATTCTACAGTTTTTTTAAAAAACTTTTTTCAGGACAACGTTTTTATAATATCCAACCCCAAATCGAAGTACCCTGTTCTTCAACTAGATCTGAGGTAGCTTGTAGTTTCTCTTCCTATTGATTTCTGTTTAGTTTTGTTTTCAATTTTTACATAACTTTTTTGGCTGCAGCTTTTTCTCTGATTTTATCTGTTTAATTGTTATTTTTACAGGTTGATATCTGATCTGGTTGTTGTGATTGTCTCTGCAACATGTGGCGGCATTGCCTTTGCCTGTGCTGGACAACCGGTCTGATTATTATTGTTGTTCACATTGTGAATCACTAGCTATTTTATAAATATTCTCTTTAAATAAATTGGGTGCCTATAGAATACATTACCATTATGAAGGTAAGAATTCTGGCTTCGTTTGTTTATATACATACTATCTGATTTGCAGGTTTTCACTGGATATCTGCTAGCAGGTTCTGCCATTGGACCTGGAGGCTTGAGTTTTGTCAGTGAGATGGTGCAAGTATGTTGCCTTTTGCTTTGATACTTGACGTATATGCTTTGTGCATCTAATACTTGTTCTCCTTACTGATTTATTGCCATTTATTTCTGTAAGGATCTTTTGGAACTAAGCTTCACATAAACTATCATATCTGTACCTATCTTTCTTCTTTCTTTCTTATTGTCATTAGAGCATTTCTTTGCTATCTCTTCATGGAATGCATTTACTTGTTATATTGGATGTCAAAATTTGAAGAAATGAGTAAAACTAAACCTAGTTTTGGTAGCTGAAGCCTTCTAGTTGGCACTTGGTTTGCCAAATAACTTGATGAGCTAGGTTGTTTGTTTAGAGAGCATGCTTCAAAGTGGAAAAAAATCGTCATTGTTGAGTATCTTTATTATGTCAGAGTTGCAGACTGTGGTTCTCTTTCCTGTACTACTATGTGCTCTTATGTAATCATCTTCATACATAAGATTTTCTCTTACAATTTCTGCATGAAGGTTGAAACAGTTGCTCAGTTTGGGGTTATCTTTCTTCTTTTTGCTTTGGGCCTAGAGTTCTCTGCTGCAAAGGTTGGACTGCATTTCTGTCCAGCAATCTTCTTTTGATTTACTTTTTCAATTGATTTGGTAGGTGATAATAGTGTCTTATATTCAAGTTTGCAGCTTCGTGTGGTCCGGGCAGTGGCTGTTCTTGGAGGTCTACTACAGATTTTTTTATTTATGTGCTTGTGTGGGATAGTGGCCTTGGTATGTTTTTCACATCATTTGCATTTTTTGAGGTACACATGCAATACAACAAAGGGCTGTATCTAACTATAAATTTATTCTTGAAATGACACCTTGTTATATTGGGTTTTTATTCTTTGTTGGATTTAGCATTTTATGATCTGTTCATGCATGTGAAGGTTTTTCTCATGCTTCTAAGAGGATAAGAATTATATTTACAGAGCTTGATGAATTCAAGGCAGTGATGTTGCTCTAGAATCTAAAGTTTCAAGGAATTCAGTTGATTGTTATCTTCAAGTTTCTTTACTGATGAAGAGATTGTGTGTGTTTATTCATTATTTTTTCTGAAAAAAAACTGCATGGAACTTTTCCAGCTGTGCGGCGGAAAGCCTTCTGAGGGTGTATTTGTTGGTACATTCCTATCAATGTCATCAACAGCAGTGGTAACTGTTTTGCAACCATATATCTGTTGCTTTTGATTGACTTTTTACGTCTATAGTTGAGATAATATATTGAGAACTTTTGTTTCCTTTCTTGATCCCTAGGTCTTGAAGTTCCTGATGGAAAAAAATAGTATCAATGCGCTCCATGGTCAAGTCACAGTTGGCACTTTGATACTGCAGGTCAGCATCATTTTCTTACGTTTTTTGCATTTGTATTCATAACTTTATGTACCTGGCATCTTTACAGACTATTTAAGAACAAGCCTCACAGTTTTTCTGTTTTGCAAGTTTTGATTTTTTTATTACACCCATAAATGTCAAGTTTAAACTGTCATGCCTACCAGGATTGCGCTGTTGGCTTGCTGTTTGCTCTGCTTCCAGTTCTTGGTGGTACTTCTGGTGTGCTTCAAGGAGTGATGTCAATGACGAAATCGTAAGTAATTATCATGAACAGTTTCATGCAATGTTTGAAAATGTCATGTTATGCTTAACACTGCCAAAAGCATATTTCATGAGATTTGGTAAATGATATATCTTTGCATTTATGTGCATAACACCACAAGACATCATATATGTTTTTTCTTTAATGGCTTGTTTTATCTCATGTTTGTTCAATCAATTTATTTATTCTGTCATCTTAAATTGAAATTAGTTTTGAGATGGTTTATTTTTGTCTAATAACAACATCTGAAGAGTTTAGGATAAAAATAGATTATTAAAAATAAGAGTTGAAGTAGGTTGTATGTATTTTGTTTGTACTGTATTTTGGATTGTTTTAACATATATAAGCAACTCTTCACTGTTCTGTGTACGTCTTAAGTTGGCTTCTTCCCTTTGAGTCATGCTGTATTACTTCCTATTTTCCTTACATCCTACTTTTCTTGCAGGTTGGTTGTTCTAATTACATTTTTGACTATATTAGCAATATTATCTCGAACTTGTGTACCATGGTTCCTTAAGCTTATGATAAGCCTATCATCACAGGTATGGATACATATTTCGCTTACATTCTATATTATGCTTTGAAATTGTTTTAGTTAGTTCCTTTTAAGAATTTTGTTTTGATTTGCAGACAAATGAACTCTATCAATTGGCATCTGTTGCATTCTGCCTGCTGGTTGCTTGGGTTCGTCTAATTCCTAAATCTTTATTCATCCATATTGTTTATGCATAAGCTAGAGACCGTGTCAACTTCTCTGTTGTAGAACTTCTTTATCAAAATGTCTCCATGATACATACCAGCATCTAAATAGGTGCCTTTGCCTGCAATTTTGATTTGTAATTTAGATAGTTCTTTCATTACAGTCTAGTGATAAGCTGGGTTTAAGCCTCGAACTGGGCTCCTTTGCTGCTGGAGTGATGATATCAACAACTGATCTTGGTCAGCATACACTTGAACAAGTAAGATATTTTTATGCGCACCTACTTGGAAGAGTTGTTAGGTTCCTCATGATCTTTGTTATGCTTTTTAACCCCTTTCTTTTTCTTCTTGCTGGCAGTCTTATGTTCTGTTATCTTTTGATACCTTTTGGCTTTTACTTTCAAAATTGTCTTAATAAAAATAAATAAATAAATACTTTCAAGATTGACACTGGACATCCTCTTGTGCTGAATAAAACTGAACAAGTGGATGTAGGGATTTTGATTTCAAATTTGATAATTGGTTGTGGTATTTAGAATTTGTTGATGTGGTGCTATTATTTGTCGATTTATGTGCTTGATCTTAGATTTCTCTTGTTGCTGATTTCATATGAAAATTGGCATTTTCAAGTTACATTCCAGTCGGATATTCATGCTCCATTACCCTGAGAAGCAAAGCTGGAAAAAATTAAAATCCCTTTTGGTAAATTCCATCTGCAACTTTGTTAATACTTCTGTTGCTGCAAAGTGATGCTGATACATCTTGTGTGTCTCTATTACCTATTTGCTATTCTGTATAAATGATTTCAGCAGAAATGCTTCTAGTAACCAATTGAAATAGCTCTTGTGACTTGTTGCATTATGCTTTGTGTTTTTTTACTGTAAATGTTAAAATGGTTGGTTTGTTATGTGATAGCAAAACTGGATTAAGTTACAATGCTCAAATGTTTTATATATATTTTTTCTTTCCATCATAATCTTAACTGTCTTGTCTCATGTTTCTGCTCTTCTTTGGGTCACTGACAGGTTGAGCCCATACGCAACTTCTTTGCTGCTCTTTTTCTTGCCAGCATTGGAATGTTAATACACGTTCAGTTCCTTTGGAATCATGTAGATATCTTACTTGCAGCAGTTATTTTGGTGATTGTCGTAAAAACTATTGTTGTTGCCGTTGTTGTCAAAGGATTTGGATATACCAACAAAACTTCCCTCCTTGTAAGATTATTGGACTTTATTTTTTATTTTATTTTTTTTGCTAAACGTAAGATTAGTGTATTGCCAAAACATTCAGATTATTTCAAACATTTCCTTAGATGAGCCTTAGAATGTTTTCATCTGTGTAGGTTGGAATGTCTCTAGCTCAAATTGGGGAGTTTGCTTTTGTTCTTCTGAGTCGTGCATCAAACCTTCGTTTGGTTGAGGTGAGTGCTTGATTTGTTAACGTAAATTTTGTAGTTTATCCATGAGGCATATGCTGGTGAAATGTTTTAAATATTGGAGACTTTTTAAAAAATAAAAAAAAAGATGGGAGAGGGTTGAAAAATATGCATTTGTATTTGATATATAAATTAAAGTTCAAGTACAAACTTTCCTCTTCCTGCTGCTGTATAGGTGCTGTTGTCTGAAACTTTAATAATGTTTGCAGGGTAAAGTATATATTTTGCTTCTTGGCACAACAGCTCTCAGTCTGGTATGTGAGCCTTCTTGCATGTTGATTGTACTGTTTGAATTAGTGTCATCACGTAATAGATCATGATTTGCAAAGCTATGATATAGGTAACCACGCCATTGCTTTTCAAGCTGATACCTGCTGTTGTTCATCTTGGAGTGTTACTACGGTGGTTCCCACCTGATATCTCCACCGAGGTAACAATCTGCCTTTGAATATATGCATTCAATTAATCATCTGCAAAACTTGCATCTGTTTAGAATTTTGTCTAATTCTTGGATCAGAGTTTGAGGTATTTGCATATTATTTATCCTTCCAGATTGGATATAAAGGAGATATTCGACGGTCAGACAGTGCTAAGCGTATTGTTTTGATGGTCCAAGGCCCTCATGATTCGTGATGTTAGAAATTAAAACAAAACATCAACCAGTAAAATTCAGTTTCAGTTTTTACCTGATGGAATTGTTATAGTCTGGAGGACAATTGCTTAAAAACGCAAAACTGAGTAATGTTTCAATAGGGCAAGACAAAGCTCTTCAGTGACGCTTTCTTAGGACATTAAAACTAATGGAGCATGAGTGAATGCAAATATGCAAAGGGGGGAACACTACCAATGTTATCGACATATCCTCACTGTCAGGTCATCGGATATTCTTCCGAATAACATCTTCTGTATAATAGCGTACCCAATGTAATGCAATTTTATTTTTTTTCTTCTTCTTCCAAGTGAGGCCAATCATTTTTTTGTTTGATCCTTTTCGTTTTTCTTTCATTGAAAATTCGTTATCTCAAATGTATAATGATTCCTCCTCCACCACGCAGGAGTACGTACTTAACGAACTTTCCTGGCATTGTATAATACGATGTGATGATATGCTGATTAGAAAGAATGTTAGCAAGCTCCCCCTTCCGTATATGACAACATTTAATTATGTTTGGTTTTTGTAAAATTTTAATAACCACACCATGGATGTTACAAATGAAGAAAAAAAACTCAAAATAACTTAATTATGTTTGGGTTGTTAACTCAAACTAACGCTGGGTTTTTATTTCCATTATATTATCATTTAATTTTGTAATTGTTATAAAATATTAATAAATTTTTTTTGTTATTTTTATATTATTAAATTTTATAAAATGTTATAAAAATATCATCCACAGGAGTTAATAGCAAGTTATTTGATATTAATAGTATATTTATTATATTTGTAAAATTTAATGGTATATAAGTAATAAAAAAAATTTGGTAGTATTTTTATAATATTTATGAAGTTTAATGGTATTAAAGTAGTAAATTAAAACTTAATGATATTTTTGTAACAATTCTTAAAATTTGATGGTAAAAAAAATCTAATTATTCTAAAATATAACATAAAAAGTAGAATATTAAAGTTTAAAAATTAGTTATGAAAAATACAACATTCAATTTTAAATTTACTTTTTAAAATTAAAATTTTAAATTTAACTATCAAATAACATTGAATTTTTTTCAATAACTAAAAACTTTTAATTTTATATATGTACTTTTAATTTTTAGCTTCTTAAAAAAATATTACTATTAAAAAACATATCTTTGGAGTATAAAAAGAATTAAAAATGAATCTTTATTATTAAAAGAATTATGCTATACATTTAAATTAATTTAAAATTTTGATATTTAATTACAAAATTGAACAATTAAAAATTGAAATTGAAATTATTAACATACATGAAAATATTACATAAGTGATTTGGCCCAAATTTCAAACAAATATTCCTCTTTAAATTCGTATCAATATTTAAATAAAGACACCTCATTTTCATGATTCTTAAGTTGCAACATTTCAAGCTATGATCTTTTTAACCATCTTCTTATAACATACATCTTAATATCTCAATCATTAAATTAGTTGAAAAAAAAATCGCAGTCTTTGATTATTTTTTTCATAAGAAGTGGCTACCTACAAAACAAGTAGATTTTCTTTTAAATGATTTATATTTATTCCAAGGAAAGATGTATAAAATAATCAGAATATTATAACTCAAATTCCTCCATTTTCTCAGTCTCTTTCCAGTCATGTTTTAAAACCTATCATTCATGCCAAGTCAAGAACTCAACTTCACATTTGGAGGAAGTCTTGCTCGATACTTGGGAATTAAGGAATATGATAAAATTCGAGTTGGACATGGGTAAAGAAAAATAAAATAATTACTTTTGCCTTTGGCCCGAATTACACCAATCAAGGTTGACTCGCGTGATATAGCGACTTTAAGCCATTTATGTATACGTCTCCTACACCAAGACCAAGACTAAGTTGTTGTTTTTTTTTTATGGTATAAACTAAGATAATATGTTATTGAAATTTAGAAAATAATTTATTAATTTTTAAATCTATCTTATTTTATTTTTAATGAAATAAAATAATAATAAAAAAATATTAATTTAAATATATTATTTATCTCTAATAAATTTAAATGAAATAAATATGAATACAAAAATAATATAAAATATGATAAATGATAATTTATAATATATATAACTTTAATAAAAAAATGATATAATATATGTTTAAAATTACTTTCATTAGATTACAATTTAAATGAGATATGATAATATTTAAATGAAATAAGAAGATAATATTGTACCATATATATATTAGAAACATTAAATGAGATAATATATTTTAGAGATATTTTTCTTCTTCTTAATTAAGTTAAAAAGCTTAATATTAAAAATAATAAATAAAAATAAGTTACTTGTTGTCACTTATGAAAATAAAATTTTATAAATAATATATTATATATCTTTTATTAATATCATTCTTTGATCTTATCACACTTCTAACACATTTTTTTCATAAAATTAAAGAAATTTCATGGCAATGTATTCTAATTATATGCAATAATCAATTCACTACTAAATGTTTTTCTTTTAAAGAAAATTTTACCATAAAAAATTAAAATTAAATAATTTGAAAGACAGTTATAAAAATATTTGAAATAAAGTTATTATAAATGATTTATAGTGATATTTTATTAATTAATTTATGTTAAATTATTTTTCAAAAATAAGGATTATTTACATTTTTTTTCTTTCCAAAAAATACAAACAATATTTTTTAAAATTTTAAAATCATTTTATATGAAAATTTCCAAACATTTTAAAATTGATTTGAGTCATTCAAAAACATTTTTCAAATCAAAGGATAAACATTTACAAAACAAGTCCAAAAATGAATTTATTTTATACGAAAATAACGTGATGAGAATCCAAGGCAAAGCTGTATCAAGCAAGCTAGTAGGTAGGATTTATGAAAGAGTAATAATAATCAATATATGTTACAACTTGCACAGGTGTCACGCGTATATATGAACCCCCGATTTTTTGTTTTTTTAATTTTTTCCAACATTTTTATTCTTCCGAATTATCTGTCTACTGTTTTATTTATTTACTTTTTTTTCTATTTCTTTTTCATAACATTTTGTGAGTATAATAAATAGTTGTTAAAATATTTTGAACTTCTGAATATGTCCATTATAAGTTTTTATGATGCTTGTTACTGATGAATACTTAATATGAGAAAAATATAAATATTTATTGATTTTTTTATTTGAATTTATTTACATAAAATAAAAATATATATGTTTTTTCTAACAAAATATTTTTGAAAAATTATTAAAAATAACACTATAAAAAATATTTAAAAAAATAATATTTTGATAATATTAAACGATATTTAATTAAATGATGTTTAATATTTAAAGGATTTAAATAATCATAATTCAATTTGAATTACTTACAAAGTAAAATAAATTACTAAACTATTTGTAATAGTAAAAATATATGAGATTGATATAAATGAGTATTATTTTTATCATTAAAAATTTTAAAAGTATTATTTTTATTATTTTTAATATATTTTAAACATATATTTTTAATCTATATTGTTTGGAAACATAACTTATTTACATTGGGTGAGGAATGATCGGGTGTATGATAGTTATTTTTGAAATTAAATAAGTGAATAATTTTAAAAACTAAAGTTTATAATAATATTCCACCAAATTATTCGCTACCTACGTGTAATTAGTTGCTCATAAGTGGTAGGTAAGGATTAAAGAATAAGTATCCTTAAGAAATTAGAAAAAAGGCATTTAAAGGTTAAACCTACTTATGAAAGCAAAAATGTTAACCACCACATTGAAGAAAGTCGAATTTTCCTGTCAATGTTTGTGTCATCGTAAGTAAAATACTAATAATTGACAAATATACGATGACAAAAAAGCAAGTGGCATAAATCATAGGTAAAAATTATGTGTATAATTTTGATAGATTGTGTACATATAATGTCAAAATAAATATGAGATAGTGATTTTTTAAATAAAATAATATTTAATATAGTTTAAAGATGTAACTTAAATTGGAGAAAGAATAAGTAGTAACAAAATACAAGTAACTTTTTTTTTTTTTTGTAAAAACAATAAGCATCAAATTAGGTTCGACTAAAAGAGACTCAAATCTTGATTATTTGTGGGAAAGAAATCCCACTTAAGATACGAGGCATGGGAAAGATAGGTGAATTGAGCGTCATTAAAGATGACATTGGAATAATATGGGAATTGTGGTCTCTCAAATAAATGCATATCACCTATTGAAAGTTTCCTCATCTTATGCACACAAAAAAATATTACTATAACTACGCGTGTTCATGATGATGGTCGGAGAATGATACAAAAAGGGAAAATTGGTATTAGTAAGTAAAATAAATAATTTAATTATATTATTTTTAAGTAGTTAACTTATAATTTCGTTATTATAAAAATAGAATTTTAAAATGTAAAAAATGATAAATATAAAAATGTGTGTTTCTAGTAAGGGTGGTAATTTGGGTTACAACCCAATACAATATGTCATAAATTATTTACAATTAAGTATTAATTTTTATGTTTGTAAGAATATTAAATTTCTTTACCATTATAAATAAATACATTTATTGAAAACAATTTAATTTTTCAAAAGAGTAAAAAATATTTGAATTTGGATAAAAAAAATTATGAATACAAACACGCAAAACACGATATGAATACGTACAATATGTACGAATTGTCATCCCCTAGTGTTTAGTATTTGACACTAAAATTTCTTATTTTATATAGAGAAAAATATCATAAAAATCCCTTAGATTAAAAACAATATTATTTAATTATTAATTTTATAAAAAAAAGAATCAAATAATAACAAATTATAATATTTTAATGATTTTTTATTAAAATATTATTATTTTTCTGTCAGGTGATTAAACGTGATTAAAATATGAGTATTTAATAATGGTACAATTACAATTAATATAAAAAAATTTACAAAATATTCGTTTTTAATATTATTAATTGTCATTGTTCTGTTTTATTAGTTTTTTAATTTTGTTAAAATTAAAATATATATTTAAATATATTTTTTAAATTTTTTTATTATTAATTTTTTTAAAACTATTTGATATTTAATTTTACTTTTATTATTGTTAAAAATTTATATTTTAATTATGTTTTAATTACTTGATATAAAATAATAATATTTTAAATAAAATATTATTAAAATAATATGATTTATTCTTATTGATCATTTTTTACAAAATTAATAGATTAAATAATATCTTCCTAATCTAAAGAAATAAATAACATAAATCATCTTATATAAAATATTTTTATAACACCTCATCCTTTTATATAATATGGTAGTAAAATTGATTTTTTTATTATAACGTAACAACAAGTGTCTAATACAAAAAACAACAATATTGAAGTGCTTAAGGAAAAAATGTACCATTGGATACATATATTTTATTTTAACACATAATATATAATAATTATATATATTACAAATAATAACAGTGCCTTTGAGTTTGTTTACTATAAAGAAAATTGTATGAAAAAGTGAGGGTGATATACAGAAAGATTCCAAGTGAAAGTATCTATTCCTAATAATCAATAGATTTACGGGTAAAAAAAGAAAAAAAAGGTTTTATTATGTTTTTTTTACCAAGATATATTATGTTATTTGATATTTAAAATATCACTGTTCAAAAAAATAGAAGAGAAGGTTTAGTATTACCCCGACATTGCGAAATGTCTTGAGTATCTTCTGTATTTTTATAATCCGTATGTGATTTATAGGATACTAAGCTCAATTATGTGTTGTTGGATGTTGATTTCAACGGTAAGATCATAGATTTTGATCTTATATGGACAAAAACATAGAAGCTAGAATATATTTGTCATGTTGTATCGAAGGTTAAAAAAGAGATGGAAGAGATAGAGAAAAATCATAAGTAGAAAGAGAAGAGAGGAGAGTATTGAATTTGGAGAGGAAAATGCTTTAATCATGGAAGGAAGAAATGGAGAGTGCGAGTTTGAGTATGAGTGTAATGATTGGTGGATTTGAAGATGGATGTATGAGTATTAATAGAGAGTAGTATAACAAGGACTTTAGATTATGAGGTCTCACCTGAGAATGTGGTGGCTTTGTCTATGTCATCGGAGATAGTAGGAGATAAGCTAAGGAAATTTGGGATACATTTCAAAAGAAGTATGATAACGAAGATGTCGGAACAAAGAAGTATGTTGTCATAAGATATATGAAGTACCAAATGATCGATAATATATTTGTGGAAGCTCAATCACATAAACTGTAGAAGATAGTACATGAAATAACTTCTGAAGGTATGACTTTAGATGAACAAGTTCTAGTTGTTGTTATTATAGATAAATTATCTCATGCATAAAAAGATTTCGAAATGATAGAAACATTGAATAGGATTCCAATATTTTCAATATTTTTTATAAAACTCATGGAGTCATACATGAAAAAACTACACTTTATTCTCCTGAAATGAATGGTAAAGTTAAAAGAAAAATAGAATTTTTACTGAATCAGTTGTTGCAATTTTATTAAACTTTGGTGCTGCTTCCCATTAGTGGGGAGCAATTTTATTAACTATTTGCTATGGGTTAAATAGAGTGTCTAAATCTATTAGTAAAGTTTCACCATATGAAATTTTAAAAAATAAGAAACCTAATTTAACTTATTTTAAAACTTGGATTTATTTAGCCTATTGTAGGATCTCTGATCCTAAAATAAATAAACTTTCTAGTAGAGCATATGAATGTGTGAATATTGCACATTTTTTTTCAATTATAAATAGAGGACAATAGCTCTCCATTTCAAGATACAAAAAGAGACTCAAAAAAATGTTCTTCATAGCAAACCCAAGAAAAGAAAATTCAAAATTATTTTTTCAGTTTTTCAAGCAACATAAATATTTTCGAGGTATAACATTTCAGACTTCATCAATGCAGTGAAGCTACGAGAAAAAAATGATTATGGGCTGTTTTATCCTAGGGACGACGAGGTTGTATTTGCTTGCACAAATTTGGATAGAGCCACGAAACGTCTTAAATAGAGTGACCTAGTTTGCGACTCAATCCAAGCAACATATTTCAATATATCTCTAATATTGTTCTTATATTATTTTCACATACTTTTTTTCAAAAAATTTAAAACGATTTCTATCTACCATGTCGACTAAAATGTTAACTGTTGAACTCAACAAATCTCTAGTCTATAAGACTTAGTCTTCAGTCCTTTATTGATGGTTCTTTAAAAGTACTCAACTTCCTAGTTATTTACAACCAATACCATGGACTCCCTCTTCTTCGTCACCATCGACGATTTCGCCGCCATAAAGAATAAACCATCATCATATCCACTTAAACCATCGAATCTTACTTTCACTATTTACCAGAATCTTAATGATAATAGTCATCAGAATCCTCATTCTAGTTATCTTCCGCTACCACAAGCTCTCTCATAACCATACTATGTCGTTTGATCAAACTCAACAGAGTAGTGGAACCTGGAGATTCTCTTACTCACTTCTATGGTGATTCTCCTACTCACTTCTACGGTGAGCTACCAACATGTTTTCGACTTCGAATCAGCTTGGATATGGTAGGTTTAGTTCTATTTATTAAGCTACGCTACCTGTTGGCTAGTCTTTGGTTATTAAGGTCATGGATTCTTAGGGCTCGATTCAAGCTGATACTAGTGCATGAATTAATGCCTAATCGAAGCCTCCAAGATGCACTTCTGGATCAGAAGTGTATTAAGCAGATGGAATGGAAGTGAAGGTTTAGCATTACCCTTGACATTGCGAAAGGCCTTGAGTATCTTCACTATTTTTGTAATCCACTTGTGATTCATGTGGATATTAAGCCCAATTATGTGTTGTTGGATGTTGATTTCAATGCTAAGATTGGAGAGTTTGGCCTTGCACGGACAAAACAGAGGACCTAGAATAAATTGGTCATGTTGTATTGGAGGTTGAAGAAGATATTGAGGAGATAGAGGGAAACCTAAGTAGAAAAAGAAGAGAGATGAGAGTATTGAAATTGGAGAGGAAAATGCTTCGATCATGGAAAAATGGAAAGTGCGAGTTTGAGTATGAGTGCAATGACTGGTGGATTTGAAGATGGATGTATGGGTATTTATCAATCGTTAGAGAGTAGTATAGTAAGGGCTTTGGATTTCGAGGCCTCGCCTAAGAATGTGGTGGCTTTGTCTATGTCAATGGAGACAACATGTGATAAGCTAAGAAAATTTGGAATGCATTTCAAAAGAAGTATGACAGTGAGGATGTCAGAACAAAGAAGTATGCTGTCAGCAAATACATGAAGTACCAAATGGCCGATGACATATCTATGGAAGCTCAATCACATGAACTGCAGATGGACATGGTAGGTTTAGATGAACAATTTCAAGTTGCTATTATTATAGATAAATTACCCTCTGTATAAAAAGATTTTGAAGTGATAGAGGCACTTAATATGATTCCAATATTTTCAATGTTTTTTATAAAACTCATGTAATTATACCTAAAAAATGCACATTATTCTTCTGAAATGAATGACAAAGTTGAAAAAAATAGAACTTTTATTGAAAGAGTTGTTACAATTTTATTAAACTTTTGTGTTGCTTTCCATTAGTAGGGAGAAATTTTATTAACTGTTTGCTGATGAGTGCTCAAAAAGTACTAAAATTACCATGATTTTATGCACATTAATTGATTAAAAAGATATATATTGATATGATTTTATCATATATTTATATAAATCTATCTTTTTGGAATCACAGGTATTTTTATTGTTTTTCAGGTATTTTTGCTTAAAAAAGTAACTTAAAGACTCAAAGAAAAATACTTGAGGCAATACATCACAAATATATTGATAAAATAAATGAGAAAAAGTTAACAAATATGAAAACATTGGATAAAATTGATCAAAAGGGTAAAAAAGGAGGAAATCGTGCACGTAGTCACCCAGTAACGCCGGCCAACGTGCCCAGCAGCATCGACCAACGCGCCAAGCCGTGCCGAGAAATGCACGTGCATCGCCCAGTCCGTGTGCGCCCACGCCCATCAACGCCCAGTCTGCACGCGTTTGCTCTCTATTCTACGAGCGCCACATACCCATCTGTGCTCGGTTCGCGCACACCTATGCTCCATTCAACGCATGCCGTACACCCATCTACACACGCCGCTGTGCCCATCTACCCTATCCGCACGCATCGTTGTGTCCATCTACCCTATCCGCACGTGCCACCGCACTCCATACTACCATGAAGTCAACAGTATGACATCATCATTCACTACTCCGTGTTTCCTTCATTTTTAATCATTTTCCACCCACTTTTCTTTCTCCTTCTCACCTATAAATACGCTCATTCTCTTCATATCAAAATATACCTCAAAAACATCTTCTTCTCTCTTTCTTTCTCTCTATTTCTTAGTTTTTAGTTTTTCTTAGTTAGTTTTTCTTAATTTTAGAGTTCTTCTCTTTTTGAGAAGAACTAATTATGTTTTTGTAATTTATTTGCTTTTTGATTCAATAAATGAAAATACAAATTCCGTTTAGAGCTTTTTCAGCAACAAGAATAACATCAGAGTATTGTAAGGATTTTATTTCTTTACAGTTATTTTTTATGTTTTATTCTTATATGTTATATTTAATTTGTGTGTGATTAAATTTAACTTTGTTGACTGTTTGTAAACATGATATAATAATAATTTTGTTATGCTTGCGAAATATTAAATAGGTAAAAATCTCTAAAATGAATTGATTTTGTTTTTATTCAAGATTTTATATTAAGAATGTTAGAGAGAAATATATTATTTTTCATTACAAACTTAAATCTGAAAATTAGATTTTAAGGTTTAGTTATCTGGTCTGATTTAGAGTAGTGTTTTTTTTTCTGTTGGTACAATCGCCCGGTAGTTAGAGTAAAACTCTATTTCAAAAGTTTTTATAAAAATTATTATTTGAAAATGTATTGACAACATGTTTTCAGTAGTAGTTTTAAAACTTAAAAGTTAGTACTCAGATAATTAAATTTTTAGGTTTAATTTAGACACCTTGAATGAAGTTTAAACTGTCCAACCCCATCAAAGATGGCATTTAAATGGTTCATTTTCAATTTCTTGAAAAAAAAAATTAATTTAATTAACCAAATTAGTTATCAACCCCACCCATAGGTGTTAATTGATTTGTTTAGTTAACAAAGAATATCTAACCCCACCAAAGGTGGTATTCATATAAAAAAGAGAGAATCAATAAATATCAATTTATATCTTTCATAACCTAAATAATATGAGCAAGCATAATTAACTTAGTTATTATATCCATAAATACTCCACTATTATAAATGATAAAATTTTCATAAATATTTATTGAATCGGTATTTATGTTTATTTCTATGTTATTAGATTAAAAACACAAAACCCCAAATATCGTGATAGTATGTTTAGAATTTAATTTCGTTTTAAAAGTTTAAATAATAAATTAAAAACCACATATATTCCTTCCTTAGATCGACCTTGGGAGTATACTTATCATTTTCTATGAAATGATTCGTGCACTTGCGAGAGTTTTATAAATATAAAACCAAAGTATTGACAGGAATGATGATGCCAGTTTTGCTCATCATTTGCTATATTCTAAATAGAGTGTCTAAATCTACTAGTAAAATTTCACCATATGAAATTTTGAAAAATAAAAAACCTAACTTAACTTATTTTAAAACTTGAGGTTATTTAACCTATGTTAGAATCCCTGATCCTAAAAAAATAAACTTTCTAGTAGAGTATATGAATGTGTGTTCGTAGGATATATTATGAATAGTAAAGTGTATAAATTCTATGACTTAAATGATCATATAGTTATAGAATCAAATGATACTGACTTCTATGAATATATGTTTCCCTTTAAATTGAAGAATAGTGGGAGCTCGTCTTCTAGTAGTTTACCCATAACTAGAACCAGTGAACAAAATGAGGAATTAGTCACGGAAAGTTAGGAGAAGTAAACGAGCTCTAACCTCTAAGGGTTTTGGGTTTAATTTTTATACTTATACCTTAGAGAAAGATCCCCAAACTATTTAAGAAGCCTTATCTTCTTTAGATACTAACTTATGAGAAGAAGTCATAAATGATGAAATGAACTCTCTTGAGTATAATAGAACTTGGCATTTAGTTGACTTACCTTCTGGTTGCAAAACCATGAGATGTAAAGTGGATACTAAAGAATAAAAATACAAAGCTCTCCTTATAGTCAAAAGATATAGGCAAAAAGAAAATGTAGATTTCTTTGATATCTTTTCACCAATCACACGAATAAATTTCATATGTGTGCTTTTCTCTCTTACTGTTATCCATTTTAGTAGTGTACCCAATGGATGTTAAAATTGCCTTCTTAAATGGTGACATAGAAAAAAAGATTTATATGGACCAACCTGAGGGCTTTTTTGTCTGAGGCTAAAAAAATAAAGTTTATAAACTAGATAAATCCCTTTTATGGTATAAAACAAGCATCTAAGCAATGAAAGGAAAACAATGATAATCTAGTTATCTCACATGGATTCAAAATGAATAAAAGTGACAAATGCATTTATTATAAATTAGAAAATGACATTTGCACTATTATATGTTTATATGTGGACGACAAGCTTATTTTTGGGTCAAATATTCATGTTAATGTGAAAATTTTATTGTGTACTAACTTTGATATGAAAGACCTCGAAGAAACAAGTGCAATCCTTGGTATAAAGATTACTAGGTCTAAAAAATGACTTTTTCTAGATCAATCTCATTACATTGAGAAGATCTTAAAGAAATATAATTACTTTAATTGCAAACCTGCATTTACTCCTTATGATCCTAGTGTAAAGTTGTTCAAGAAAATCAGAGATGGTGTTAGACAAAGTGAGTGTGCGAGCATCATTGGTAGCTTACATTATGCTACTGACTGCACTAAGCCAAACATAGCTTATGTTGTGGGATTATTATGTAGGTTTACTATTAAACCTAGTATAGAGCATTGGAATGAAATTGAAAGGGTCATGAGATACCTTAAGAGAACTATGAACCTTGGATTACATTATAAGAAGTTTCCCATTATTCTAGAAGGATACAGTGATACTAATTGGAACACTCTATCAAAAGACTCTAAAGCAACTAGTGACTATATATTTAGCATTACTGGATGAGCTATTTCTTGGAAGTCTAAGAAACAAACAATTTTGGCTCAATCTACGATGGAATCTGAAATGATAGCACTAGCTACTACTAGTAAAAAAATAGGTTGGTTAAGAAGTCTGTTAGCTGAGATCCCTTTATGGGAAAGACTGATACCAATTGTCCTGATCCATTATGATAATACCGCGACTATTGCAAAGATTAAGAACCATTATTACAATGGTAAGAGACGACATATACGTCTTAAGCATAATACTATTAGAGAATTTTTCTTTATAGAAGTTGTAAAAGTGGATCATGTATGTACTAATGAAAATTTGACTGATCTTTTGACGAAAGATTAGTAAGAGAGAATGTTTTCAAAATCTCAAAAGGAATGCAACTAATGTCCTTAGAATGAAGGGTTGCTCATGATGGAAACCTAACTTATAGACTAGAGATCCCGAGAAATAAGTTCAATGGGTAATAGCAAGTCATAAATTGATATGAGATGAGTTATGCTATTTTGTTAGAAGTATGAAGTCCTGAAGCGACAAAAAATATGAGTTAATTATTAACTCTTAATGAATTCTATACTTTATGTGGAATGAAGTACATAGATATATGAGTACTCTTGATAGACACACCTATGTGAATGTGAAAGTGTGGTCCTTTCTTATGAAATTTTTGGGCAAAATTTACTAGAATATTCATTATACTAGGATACACAGGTTTTTCAAACTGCATCTTGGAAAAGTTGTGTGTATAATGTTGTTAGAGATAGAGTTTAAAACTACAAGTTACTCTAGTATATTCTAAAGTATCAAAACTATGCAAATGTTTAAGTTGATAGATATCTTTTATTGATGCACAATCTTATATTTTTAATTAATCAGTTGTTCGATGAAAACTATTTTTATATAAAATTCAAGTAGGAAATTAATGAAAATAGTGTGAATTTAAATAAAAAATTATAAATAAGTCTTAAATTTAATTCTCTTAAATTTTTATCTCATATTGCTATAAAGAAAGTTTTACAATTGATATTGGATTCTAACGGCCCATTATTTTTATAATTGTGTGAACATTGTATATTAACTATAAATAGAGGATAATAGCTCTCAGTTTCAAGATACAAAAAAATACTCAAAAAAATGCTCTTCATAGCAAACCCAAGAAAAAAAATTCAAAATTGTTTTTCAATTTTACGAGCAACATAAATATTTTAGAGGTCTAGCATTTCAGATTTCATCAATGTAATTAAACTTAAAGACATAAAAAATATTCTACGTTGTTTTATTCTAGGAACAACGTGATTGTATTTGCTTACACATATTTAAACAGAGTCACAAAACGTCTTAAAAAGAGCGTCTTAATCTGTGACTTAACTTAAATAATATATTTTAATATATCGGTAATATTATTCTTATATTATTTTTACCTAATTTTTTTCCAACAAACTTTAATTATAAATATATTTGATATAAATATGTTATAGTTTATAAATATTATGAACATATTTTTAATAAATATTTAAAATTTAAAAATTTTAATTACGTTACGAATATATTTATAAACTTATAAACATTATAGATGGGTTTGCAACATAAAACTTAATTAATTCGAATAACTTTGACGAAACGAATTCTGTGGAATACTGGTTTGGATTTTTTCAACATTGGAAAAACAGCCCTTGATGAAGTTGAGATATGCGAAAAATAACAAAGGGTTAATTATCATTGTCTTTAGTCAATATCGGTTTAATTTACATGTGATTCTGAGAAGTGATTAATTTATTCCTATTTAAAATTTCTTTATATTTCTTTTATCTTCACGATTGAGTCAAAAAATTATTAAATTTCCCCTAATCTAAATTTGGACTCCAAAGTCAACAAATCATTTTGATATATATATATATTATTTAAGAATTTATCTAGTCAGTTTTTACAAAATTATTTAGAAATTATTATAATAATATTTTAAATTTAAAAAAATAAAAATAACATCAGAGTAAATCTGACGTGTCATAATTTAACCTAAATTACATTCGGTCGATTATTTAATGTATAATGTTTACATTAAATTTTTTTATAATAAAAATAATATAATTAAATTAATACAAAGAGTGTTATTTTATAAATATAAATTTTAAAATATTTTATAAATATAAATTTTAAAATATTTTATAAATTCTTTTTCCAAAAAAAATTGTATTAATTTCGTTGGTATTATAGATGCAGTTTCATAGAAATTTAAAGAAGTATATGCAAAGTCAGTACTCTGTTACACAATTAATATATTTGTCTATAAATTAATAAAGTAACCAAAAAGCCACAGATTTAGTTCCGTACATGTTGTGACAAAATATGCATAGTCAAGTCTCAATCACGGAAATAGTTGATAAAATTGATTAAGCGGAAGTAATTGTTTATTATTTTTAGAATATATTTTATTTATTTATTTTTTAGTGTATATTTGTTTTAAATTTTATTGATTTATAAAAATAATGAATAATTTTTTAATAGAGAATCATTAAAGATGATGAATTTGATTTTTTTTTTCAAAAAATTTCAAGAATCATAAACGAGATAATGTTGTTTATCTCTAAATTTTATATTATGTTTAATATAATTTTATTTTATAATTAAATATACGATTACATAAAAAATTATATAATCAAATCTTTAAAAATATGCAAGAAAAATGTGATAAAGGAGTACTAGCAGCATTGTATTTGTTCAGTGTAGGTGTTCATTAAACGCAGTTGGTCACTTTCTTTTTAAATAAATAATTATGTCTTGTGATCACATATGAAATGTCCCTTCACGTGTGAAATAAAATCAATAATATCTCGTAAAGAAAACAGAAAAATACAATGAAAAGAAGTACACACTACTAAAGAACAAGAGGGACTTCAAGGACAAAATTCAAAATTGAATGTCCATGCATGGGAGATATAGGCTGAGCCAAAATTGTTTCATGTTTTTTTCTCCGTGCAGCCAAATGAACATATATAAATTTATGATACACGATAAGAGATTTCAAATATTCTTTAATTTTTTACATTTTTATATTGAGATTTTAAGAATTTTTTTTATTTTCCTTTTTAATTAAATCTTAATAGTTAAGATATAAAAATTCAAAAAATTAGGTCAAATTTTGTTCGCATGATGAAAAGTAATGAAAATGGTAATTAAATTGAAAATAAAAGAAATAATATTATTATTACGGTGTTCGTTTTGATCATTAAAATCAAAGAAAAATTCAGTATTAAAATTGTAAATACTATATATTAACTTAATACCATTATATTCAGAAAAATTTAAATAATGTTATTTAATTATTATTTATCAGATATACAAAATATATTATTAAAAATTATTATTATTTTTAAATAATTATTACTTCAAAATATTATTTACTCTTAAAAGACATTTTTGATAACTTTTTTCTTCCATATTATTTGCAAAATAACACTAAAGTATTAATATATAATAGTAAAGTTTTATTGTTAATTCATTATATTAACACCGAATATCACATAATCAAAATTGAAAAAAATTATTTAAGATTTAGGGTTTTAATGTTTTAAGATTTTAGGATATATGATTTAAGATTTTATATTTTAGGGTTTAGGGTTTTGAGTTAAGGTTAGGATTTAAGATTATGGGGTTTTGGGTGTTAGATTTAAGGATTACGGTTTCAGACTTAAGGTTTATGGTTTTAGGGTTAAGGGTTTTAAGATTTAAAGGTTTAAAGTTTAGGGATTTATAATTTAAGTTTTAAGATTTGAGAACAAAATTGAAATAATTTTTTTATACAATTTCATCTCTATTAAGAATTATTTTCATTCTATTTTTAATCTATAATATAACCAAATATAATAACGTGTGGAAACAATTTCATTCATACTAACCAAACATCACCTTAATCAATATTTTAAGAACATTTTATATCTCTAAATTAGTTATTTTTTTAGGGAATAGGACCATATAAGTTATTTATATTAAGTTATTATTGTCATTTGGTCGATTAAATTAAAAATAATACCACTTAATCTCATTATTTTAAAAAATAGAGATCAATTAAAGATAAAATATATTATTTTAATATTTTTTATTAAAATAATATTTAATATAAAAATAAAAAAATAATATAATTTATCATCGATTAATATATTTTTTTAAAATTAAATAACTAAATGTGATGAATTATAATCTAAGAAGTTAAATATCACAAATAATTTAATCTTAAACCTCTATAATATTATTCTATAAATTAAACACACACCCATATAATAAAATAGGATTGAGTTCTAAGTTTTCAATATATGCATTATTGGATTTCACTTTGAACAATTTGTACGGTGGCATATATAGGTTATATTTTGTAATTGAATTTTCACTTAAGTGGATACTAAATCTTCAAGCATAAATTTTTTAAAACAATTTAATACCTATTTTTTTTAATTTTTATACTTAAGCTTTTAAATTTTTATTTTTTGAAGACTTGGTGTAGACTTGAACAAAATTTAGAGACTGATTTATTGAAAAGAAAAATTTGAAGAACTAAAGGTAAATTTGGATGAAGTTTAGGGAGTAAATGCATACTTAATCCTTAAATTTTCAGTGGGGAAAGGCAAAGAAACTTCACTTAATCTTCAATAACCAATCAGCTGGTTCTTCAGCACAGCTAGCTAGCAATAGTGAGCAAAGCTGACGTTATATTAATTATGTATTAATTATTTATTGATCGTAATGTATAAATCCTACGAATAAATTATTTAAGTTTCAAAATAATTAATGAAACACGGTTAATTTATTTTCTATTGTCAAAACAATTTGGTTTTAGGAGTGTTCGCATCAGAGGAAAAAAAAAAATTAAAAAGAACCAATTGAGAGTCATTGAATGCATTGCTTTTGAAGTTGGTAGATAATCAATAAGGTCTTAATTGAGTGAAGCACTAAAAGTGGAAGCAAATATGAAAGTGATATTATAAAAAAATAAAAATAAAAAATGAAAGTAATATTTGAGGTATATACTGGTGGAAACTGGAAAGGACCACCACTTGCAATTAATGCCAAATCTATCTTTTAATTATTGGATATTTAATCAAGGAAAAGTACTTCCCATCTTAAATTTAACGTAGCTTCTCAATTTATAGATCCATTTCTATACTTTATTTAATATTATTGGATATATATATTTAATTATTAATTTTATATATTATATCATATGTATAAATCATTTATGAAAAATTATTTGTATTTTTAAATTAAATTTTTATTTTTATCGAATCACGTATAATAAAATAATTATTAATTTTATAATTTTTTATAACTGATTGAAACATAAACTATTAATTCAATAAATAAATAATTTTTTTAATATAACTAAATATAAATATATAGATTAAATATTTAACTATAAAATTATTAATTATAAAACATATATGAAAAAAAGAAAGATGTTAAATATGAATTTTTAATATCAAATGTTAATAATAGTATTACAAACTTTTTAATTTAAATGTACAAGATTTTATTTATCAAATTTTGAGATAAATTATGCTTAAAATTGAATTAAGTTTATCATTAAAAGTTAATTTATTATCAATTATGATATATTTATATTACTATATTATTGATATTTTACATTGTTATAAAAAATCAAATAATATCTTAATATTTTTAGTAATGTATTTTTTAAAATTAGACTAATCATACTTGCATTTATATATTTTCATATTTTTAACTACATCTCTATTTTATATCAATTTTTTAACGTATTTTAATATATAAAAAAATACATTATATATATACAAATGTATTTTTTTTTTTGAATAATATCTATCCCTTATTTTAATAACTCTTGGGACAAGTTATGTTGCACCACATTTTATAAATAGAATTCAACTCATGTTATTCACATCAATCACCAATATAAAAAATATATATGGAAAAATTAACGAGATTGGATGAAATAATTAGGTTAATTAATTTATAACATTGAGTTATTATATTTTTAACTCCATCTAAATTGATATCACTTACCAACTTGATATATTATATATATATATATATATATATATATATGACATATATATTACATTTGTTTATTCCCGAGGGGAAAAAGAGAGGAAAATTATAAGATACTCCTATATAGGGTCAATAATGACATCCCTGTGAATTAAAAATATACTAAATAAATACTACTATATATAAAATTATCAGTAAACTGAATTACTTATAGTAATTTAAATTTAATGATCTGGGGTTATGTAACACTAATAGGCCCAACAAATAGTGGACTTGGGGATGTCTTATTTTGATCCAAATTATTACCTCTTGAAACTGCAAGCTTCAGATCTAAATCAGGTGCTGTATTTGGAGAGTTGGGTTTTGCTGCATTTGAAGATTTCAGCTGAGACAACCAAACTGGCATTTCATTCATTTTAGAAGCTGCTTTTTCTGAAAAGTACTCAACTTGTTTTTGATTATCATCAGGTTGAGACTTTTTTGCTGCAGCTCTTAGATATAATTCGGAATTAATTGGATTACTTGGCTCTGAAATTGAACTTTTAACAGAATAACCTTCCATTTTTTTACCACTTCCAACCTGTAATAAATATTATATATATTGCAATTAGATGATGACTTCAAACCAATTTATATATAAATAGAGGGTTAATGATGTAAATTGCCTTGTAGGTAGTATAATTAATGATTTATGCTCTAAGTGGATACTGAGAAGGCATGAATTTGAATCTTGATCATTGTCTAATCTGTTATTAAAAATGATCAGAGCCTTAAGGATCTAATAATATTAGTCGAGGAGAAAATATGGGTTCGACCCCCTGCACCATTTATTATTGGTTGGTAAAAAGAAAATTTTAAATAACTTAATTATTTTGGAAATATTTTTTTAATATAATACTACATGCTAATAAAATTATATATTAATACATGTATTTTTTTAGAATGTGTTACTTTACATGAAAAAGTCAATAATGCAGCAAAGAATATGATAGGTTGGAATATATATATACTGTCATATATTATAATAACAACCAATAATATTTGCTGAGTTATCATATATATATATATTATAATAACAATCAATAATATTTGCTGAGTTATCAGGTGATTTTATCGATCCAAGGAAAATATTAAATTGAAATAATTATATTTATGAAAATAAGAGAATTAATATATGTAGTTGTACCATGTCAAATAGGCTTGAACGTCTCTTCTTCTTGTTAAGGCTGGCTTGTCGAAGGAAATACTTTTGAGCATGACTAGCAACTTGGGTTGGAGTTCTTGTGGTGACATAGTTTCTAGATATACCTCTCCAATCACCCTTCCCAAGTTTCTCAAGCCCAACTAAAAATGTTCTGTGTTCTTCTTCTGTCCATGGAACTCCTATGTAAAATAATGATTATTTAATATTGGGTACGTTTGAGCTATATCAATTCAAATATCAAATATACGCCAATTGGAACTAATTCTATATATATACCACTGGATGTTAGTGGTATTAAATGGATACTCCTACGGTAAAATGTATGATAATTCTTGAAAATTAACCAAAATATATATATATTTGTAAAGAGAAGTTAAGCAATTAGACATTTAATTTGCAGAAGGAAAAACGAAATACGAAAGGTTTTGCTGAGGAAGTAAATGGAATATCTGAATATATTAAGTGTTCATTTTGTCTTGTAAAAGTGCTTTTGAAAAAAAGAAAAAGAAAAAGTGTTTCTGAATTAAAAAGAAAAAAAAATTTACCTTCAGTATTTTTCAAAATTCAGAATGTTTTCTAACAGAAGCTCAAATAATATGTTTCTTTTTGAAAGAGCTTTTTTTGAAATCACTTTTGATTAAAAGTGCTTTTAGCAAAAGTCATATAAAAGTACTCACCCTTTTTTCTATCTTGGGATCGACATATGAGACCATCAGATAGATAGCCTGAAGGCGCTTTATCAGAATTTTCATCAATGGAAATTCTAGAGGAAGACAATGAAGAAGAAGGGGATGAAGAGGTGGTTAGACAATCCATGCTGAAACTCTTCTTCATAAAGGCTAAAGAAGATGAAGAACTGTCAAGTTGGACACCAAAGAGACGAATCCCAGTACAAAGAAAAGTAGAAGTGCTTCTGTATTGAGAACAGGTCCTTGAGTTATGGCCTATGTTTCCACAATGTGAGCACTTTCTGCCCATTTTCATCCAAACAGTACTGCCTTATTCAACTTGATCTACAACGATTAGCCAACACACCCACACAGCCAAACTATGAGAGAGAGAGAGAGAGAGAACACAAATAACAAGCAAGATGGTTGGTGATATATATGATGATGGGTGAGAGAATTTCTTCATGAAAATGTATCCATACATCAATAGAAGATGATTAATCGGAGGGTCCACAAGTTATTATTTATATAGTTTTATTTTTAATTTTTTTAACAGAATATATTTTTTTAAGTTAAAAAAATATGTTTATCATATTTTTAAACCTAATAAAAAATCTTCTTATAAAAAATATGCATACAATTTTTTTTTTCAATTTGTTTCTTAACGAAAACTAGTAATTAAAAAAAAAAGCAAGTAAACCTCTCTCTCTCCTCTTTTACTTGTGTAAATTATTTTTATTTTGCAAGACTTTGGTAAAGTTAGATCTAGTATGTAAGCTATAGTCCGTAGATGATATAAAAATAGACAAAATAAAATAACATACATATATGTACGTCTAGATATTTTTCACCACATGTTTAACCAGTTGGTTACAAATTTATTTGAAATATGTAGCATATTTTATAACATATAAAAGAAAAAGTTTGTGAATTTTCTTTTTAAAATGAAATAAAAATATATAAATTGGGCATTCATAATACATATTACGAATATTTTAAGTTTATTTTGTAAATTACGTAAATTATATTTACATATCAGTACTAATTTATATACGTGCAATAATAGAAAAAAAATGTGTATGTTTGACACATGTAGTTTATATATATACTACAACACTCGTATATGAGTGATAGAGAGAAAAAGAAGTGCGAAAAAACACAAAGAAGATTAGAATAAAGTGTTTTAAAAGAATAAATAGTAACTTTATTAATAAAATTTAGAGAATAATATTTATCTTAAAAATTATATTTAAGTTTTGTATTTATTTATTACCATAATTTAATCTTATTATCATTAAAAAATATATTAGATAAATATTATTTTAATTTAAATAAATTATAATTAAAAGAATTAAAAAATAAATAAATAAATGTAAAAATGATCAATTTTTTTGTGATATCATTTTTTAATAATAATATAATTAAAATATCATAAAATATAATTACAAATCGTTCAGTATTATTTTTAAAATAAATATTATACTTTTGCATTCAAACTCCTTAAAATTTGATGGGTAATTGTCTTAAAAATATTTAACCTTTAAACTTATACAAGGATAGTGTGATCTTTTTTCTTCTTTTTTTTCAGTGAGGTTTTTATTTTTATTTTTTAAAATTCTCTAATATTTCACAGCATACTGGTACGTCACCTTGTTCTGGAGTGTGAACTTTTTATACATTAGTTTTATAACTAGTTGTGCATGTTTAAACTGAAAGCCCTTTGTATTTTATAACCTACATACACTGGATTTTTATTTTATTTTATATATGTATATACGGTTTTTGATAAGTATTAAGAGGGAGAGAAGAGGTCATCCAACTCTTTAAGGTAACTAGATAGGTGACTTCCTAAATGGGAGGAGAAATGTCAAAGAAGATGGTAGTCTTAGAGCTTTGAAAGTTTGGTAATTACACCACTTTCCTAGGAAATTTACTAGGTCATAACCAAATTATTATTTTTTTTATTTTGGATTTAAAATAATTTTTTTTAGGTAAACACATGTTCGTATTATCCAATTTTTTTGATATTATAGTATAATTTTTTACTCACCATTCAAGGCTTTTTCATCCATCATTACAGTGGAGATTTATAAAAACATAATTGTCTAAAATTTAAGCGTATAGATTAAATCTTAGATCATAATCTAGGTTGCAACTTATTCCCTTATATCTATTAATCTAATTATAAAATCAATTAGACTGATCCATGTGGATGAACATAACTAAACTATAAAATGTTAAGTTCATCGATGAGAAAAAGATAAAAATAATAATACTTTTTATTTTTTAAATTTGTAATCATAAAAATAACATCTTATATATAATTTATATATTTTAACTTAAAAAAAATCTCCAACTTAAAAATTTGACTTTAAATATTGTCTATTTTGATGTCATTAAAATTAAAACATAATTAATTAGATTCGTTTAACGTAGAATTCTAATTAATTAGATTGGTTTTTAATTAAATTTGTTAGACTTAAAATTTTAATTAATTAGACCTGTTTAATATTAATAATGTATTATTTTTTTTTTATAAATTTTAAAATTATTATATATTTATATAATAAAAAAAATGAAGACATTTTAGTAAAACTAGACCTCAATGTTTCCATTTCTCAGTTAGTTCTGTCCATATAATTTTAGGGAAGTTGATTATATTCTTCGCAATCAATCAATGCCTAATTTGGTTAAAACTAATGTAAAAATACAATCTACTGTTTTGCTTCTGAAATAAATAGTCCAACAGATATGTCTTTCATCAGATCAACTTCAACCTTTATGGACACGAGTCACCGACCAAATACTCGATCAAAGTGCAGATTGATAATATTTATGGCGTTCGTTACAGGATGTTATTTATAATTGTTTAGTTAGTTATATATTTCTTTTAACATTTTATGATTACAAAATAAATAAAAATCTATTTATTTATTACAAATTGTAATATTATTAAAGATAAATAAATAATATAATCAATTCAATTAAATTAATAAATTCAATCCGATCTTGCCGATTCAGATACGAATGGATTGAAATATTTTATAATTAGATCAGATTTAGATTTAAAAGTATACAATCAATTTGGATTCTTATTGAATTCAGATTAATATATTTTATAATTTGATTTATATTGTATTATTATTAAAATTATAAATAAATATATATGTTATTTTATAACGTATTATATATATTTAAATATTATACATACCACAATTACATTAAATTACTATTTTAATTTTAAAATAAATATTAAATTTCTATAATAATTTAATAATTACAAAAATATACTTATTATTTTTTTGAGTTTTTAGTTGTAATTATAAATAATAAATTTTATATTGTGCTTTATAAATGATAAAAATACGTATATAAATATTAACATTAATTTAACTTTATTCGATCTGAAAAATCTTATATGTTTAGATGTGGATTGGTTCGAATTGCTTATCTTATCACATTTGATTCAAATTAAAAATATTTAGATCCAATTTAGATTAGATCAAATTCAAATTACTGAACAATATGCAGTTTTGATCTATTTCTCGCTACTAGATATTAACACAATTAATTTGACAACTAATACATTGAAAAAAATAGATCCTATTATTTTAGGTAATAATTATCTATTACATCAATTATAGTTGTAATAAAATTTATGGCATAAATAAGTGCTTTTATAAAATTGATTAAAATATATTTTTTATAGAATAAAAAAATTAATAATTTGTCAAAAAGTTCAAGCTCTTAGATATGAAACTTCTTATACTTTTAAGCATTATATCACACATTCAGGCATTAAGTTAAATAATTACAACTCAATAAATGAGGGTTACGATCTAACTAAGAAACAAAGCTTTTTAACTCTTTATTCTTGCGAATACGGAGGATTTTTTTATGCCTTCTAACCACCACCTCCTCCACCCCAAATCCCCTTCCAAAAAAAAAAATCACCCCTATAACCAATCATAGCTATACCCACAACCATCCCACCTTTTTTACACCTAAGTATAAAGATTTTTTTAGCTCGTGCTTATCCATCGTCTTTCATCAACACCATCGTTATCGGTTTCATTATTCCTTCTAGCTTTTCTCTTGTCGTCGCCTTTCATCAGTACTACATTTGGTGCATCTCTTTCATCTTTATTAATCGTCGTTAGTCCTATCAGGTTTTACCGTCGTTCATGCCACAATCCAAATTTGGTTTTCAATCTGTTTTTCATTCCATTAGGTTTTCAATACGGAGTCCAAATTTGTGTTTTTCATATTTCCTCTGAGTATCTCTAAAGGTAAAACTCATCCCTAATGCTTGTTAGTGGACTTCAAATTTGTCACTTGTTTAAGTTTTGTCTATATCAACAATGGATGAGACTATCGAGGAAAATGAAGATGATGATTTAGATCCTAGAAATTGGCATTACGATACCCATCTTTTGGTGATAATGTTTAATTCTTTTTTACTTTTGTTTTCTTTTCTTTTAGCCTTTGTACTCTTTTGGGTTTGTTTGGTTGGTGATGTTCAATTTTTTGTTTGTTTGTTATAGTGGTAGATAGTGATATTTTCGTTAATCTCATGTTTGGTTGATTGAAATGAAAAAGAAACTGAATTAATTCTTTTCAATTTTATATTTGGTTGGGTTTAAAAATGAGAATGCAATTGAATCAATTCCTAAAAGAGAATGAATCAGAATTCATTCCCCACCCTTAAAGAATTATGATTCCATTCACATCTCAATTATTTTTCAATTTTATCCCAACTCCAAATATAACCCTAAACCATAAGCCTTAAATCCTAAATTATAAGTCTTAAATCCTAAATCCCTAAACCCTAAACCCTATTTAGAAAAATAATAATTTTAATCTTAAACCTTAACCCACAAATATAACTCTAAACCCTAAACTCCAAATCTTAAATCCTAAATCCCAAAACCCTAAACCCTATTTAGAAAAATAATAATTTTAACCATAAACCTTAACCCACAAATATAACCCTAAACCCTAAACTATAAATCCCAAATCCTAAATCCTAAAACCCTATATTGAAAAATAATAATTTTAATTATAAACCTTAACCCACAAATATAACCCTAAACCTTAAACCTTAAAACCCTAAATCCCTAAATCTCTAAATCATAAATTACAAACCTCAAAATCTTAAACTCTATTTAGAAAAATAATAATTTTAATAATATATTTAATTTTTAAATAATAGTTATTTAGAAAAATAATGATTTTAATAATGTATTTTGTCTGATAAACAAATAATAATTAAATGATATTATTTAAATTTTAATGAATATAAGGATATTAAGGTAATACAAAATGTTTTTCATTTCATTCCGGTTGTAAACTAAATACTGTAATATTGATTCATTCTTTGATTTTAATGATAAAATCAGATAAAATTGTTTCATTTCCATTACATTACATTCTCATTCTCATTCTCATTTTGATTTTGATTTCATTTCGTGAAACAAACACCACCTAAAAGTTAAGAATATAACCTTTATTATTTGGATGGACATTTAGGTTTATTATAGGAGCCTTGTGCAATCTTTTTTTATTTTGATTGTTATGTATTTGTTTTAATTTTTTTGGCTGGTACAAGAAGGTATTATTTTGATTTGTATTTGTATTGCTTAAGTTAATAATATTATCTCTATTTTGATTAAAAAAAATAGGGTTATACGAATTTTAACAAAAGAACTATCATTTAAATATTGTGTTAAAAGGTATTTAAAAATTAATATTATGTTAAAATTTGTTAAAAGCTTAAATTTGTACCAACAATCATGACTTCATTATTGTCACCAATAGAATCCTCGATTTTAATCAAGGGAAGATGATGAGGCATGATATTCTTTAATTTCCATTACATGTAACTGCTAATATTATGTACATAATTAAGAAACTAATACATAGATAGGGACAATATAATATTTTTGATACATAAGCTCTTACATTTCTTAATATTATTTATTACATGGGCTAACTTGTTATGATTTATTCTAATATAAAAAAAAATCCAATGTATCTGGAAGAGTACACAAGTTGACAATTTTTAATTGTTCTGTGTCTGAACTCTGAACCAGTAAAGACCTCCGCACAGTGATTTATTTGGACTCATTTGGCATTATTATTACAAGGAATCTTCTTTTATATAAAACTAGGAGATTAATTATATAAATTTTCTAAACTTGTTTTTGATTAATGATTTTAAAAGGTTTAATTTCTTAATATATATATATATATATATATATATATATATATATATATATATATTAAGAAGCTGATGTTTCTGTTTCAAATATAAGTAATTTTAATTGTTATTAATTAATTTGATTATGGTGAATAAACATGAAAAATTATAAATTAGTATCGGATTAATTTTGATATGTTGATTCATAATCTAAAAATATAAATTCAAATGTTAAAAAAAAAGACAAAAATATAGTTATTTTAAATATTCTCATTCTTTATTCCCTAATTGTGACATGTTTTTTTAAATAGATTATATATTAATCCATAATTAATTAATAATTTCTCATGTAGTTAAACATTGTTGTTACTCCAAGCTTTTTATTTATGTATTTATTGAGATCGGTTTTTGGCCTTATTAATAAATCATTCAATAGCACTAATTTGAAAAAAGTTGAAATATTTAATTAAATTTATTAAATTTAAAAATATTAGGAATTAAGTTATATAAATTGAATGGTTAATAACTAAAGTATAATATTTTAAAGAGAAAAAAGGTTTATTTTAATAAAGTTTTTACTGAACTCGAAATCAGAATCTACATTATTTAGAGAAAATGTATAACGAATTTTGTTATAAGAAAAAACTAGATTTATGTTGTTAATTCATTGGAAAACTAAGTGTGCTTGCTAAATCAGTATCTAATTTTTAAATATTATGCTAAACTCTGACGTAAGATTAATTGAAATAATTGTTTTATCATATTGCTTCCTCGAACCCAAAAGGCATCAACTTTATGGGAAGCAAATGGCCGTAAGTATGTGATCAATATGAGCAGCTGAAGTTAATTATTATTTATAAAAAAAAATGCATCTAATGATAGTGATGTAAATTTAGCCCGGTGGATCAAAACCCAAATGATACAACCGATTCGACCCTATTCTAAGTTTAATTTATAAAATATATGTATCTTTAAAATTGTATATAATTATTTTATAACTTATTCCATCATTTAAATTCAAGGATTAATTCAAATAAATTCAAAATTCAAACAAATCATTCCCAAATCTATCTAAATGTTTTGGAGTCATGTTTAGAATATATATTTAATTTTAAAAAAATTAATCTAATATGATATAAAAATATACATGGTTTGATAATACCTAGTCTAAATTCAATACGAACAGAAGTTTCAAGCTTAAGTTAAATTTAAATTTTACAAAATATATATATTTTTAAATATTATATGTTATTATTATATAACTTATTATATCGCTTAAACTCAAGTATTAACGGAAGTAAATTTAAAATTAAAATAAATAAATCCCGATCTTATACAAATGTTTTAAGCCTAAGCTTGGACTTGCGTTTACTTGAAGAATTCTATACATGATCCGAAAATAAACATAACCTAACAATATCCTATCCGAAGTCAAAGTTTTCAACTTAAATAAGTCTAACCCACTTGAATTTACATCTCTAAATGAGATGATTGTTCACCTTTCAAATTAAGTAACATACTTAATTACCTTCATAATTCGTTTGTTTTGTTTGGTAACCTACGAAGCTTAAATTTCTCACCCCACGCATTGCTGAAAAAAAATAAGTTAGCTAGGGAAAAAAAATTGTACATCTTATTCTTTCTTTTTCAAATATAATTTTAGTTATCTTAAACCTTAAAAAAAAATGGTTTGTTTAATCCTCTATACCAATTTTCTAATCTAATAAGACTAAAGGTTCATTTCTTAATTTTATAAAGATAATTAAAAAGATTTATTTAAAGAGTATTAAAATGCTCCTTTCAAACAGACGAACGTGCACATTTTGCCTAACCAAGAACCCCAACCCGACTCCCCTCCTTATAGGAAGAGTCTGAAAAAAATCCAGTTTTTTCCCCTTATACGTTCGATCCATTTTTTTTTTATAATTTCAAAAATCTCCTAAATCCTCAATTAAAGCTTTAATTAGTTACGGATTCAGGATTTTTAATATACAAGAGATACCATGTAAACATATAAGCATGAAAAATCTGTATTATTTGTTTTAAGTTACTACTTAGTTCTTATGGAAAAAATATGTTACGTATATCTGATTTGATTATAAATATGTCTAAATTATTAAGTTTATAGTGTATTTTTAAGTGATAAAACCTTAAAAATAAAAACGTTTGTAGTGTTTAGTTTGTTGGGACACAATGAGTAAAAATAAAATAAATTTAATAGAATAAAATAATAACATCAATAATTTAATGTGATTTACACTTTAATTTTGGTTATATCTACGGTACATATTTCAAAAAATATTTCTTCTACTAATAAAACTAATTGATACAAAGTAAGAGACAATATAATAAATTGAGATAAATCCAACATAGTGACACACAAATATTTTTTAAACTCACTATTTTGTCACTCATTTTTTAAAAAGATATCTCAAATATTTTAATAAAATATTCTCTCCAATTTTCTCATACACACAACATTATTTTTCATCAAAAGAAATAATTCTTTTGGTTTTATTTTGTTTCTCTTTTTTTTGTGTGTCTCTAAGACAAAAACATTACCTATGTATACACAAAATTGTATATCTTTTATGTGGTCAATCACATAACTAATCAAATTTTATTCACAAAAATATTTAATATATTTGTTAAATGTGATTCTAATTAACATTTTTATTTATTTCGTTTATCAGGTATACGAGACCTACGTAGTTAAGCCAATGGGTTCTATAGGTTTTTACCAAATGCCGAACTCATTTATAGAATTTCTTAAGTTCCTACCGATGTGAGGGTATTTAAGGAATTTGAAAAATCAAATTAAAATGTTGTTGTTATTATATGTCTTAACCAGATATATCTTAGCCAATCTGGTTGGATACGACCTACAGATAAAAACACCGTGTTATGTGATCCATTGAAGATAAGGTGTTATGCGACCTGTACGTTAGAGTTTATAGGGTTGTTATAATATATATATATATATATATATATATTACATTAAAAAGCATTATCTAGCCACTGTGGCCATAAACAATAAGATTACATCACAAACCATAATCCAGTTAACAACTACTATCGGATATCCAATGTACAAGCATTTAGCATCTTTCTTATTATTTTCTTATAAACATAAATTATGTCAGTGATGTTGCCAGCTTCCAAATAGAAATAAACACCACTTGTATAAATAAGTCCAAGGGGAATGATTGTACTAGTAGGCGAAACAACACTTGTACATTAAAAAGTGTTAATTTATTACATTATTGCATACAATATGATTGAAATTCACAAACTAGTGTCTTTATTTTATCACAAAGAGGTATCATATCAATAACGAATCTTCATCAGTTAGGCAACTTTAGAAAAACCATTCTTTAGGCAACTTTAGAAAAACCATTCTTTCTTATTTTTTATGCAACACTTATTTATACAAGTGGTGTAACTTAAAAACAAGAAGAAAATTTGATAAGGATTCGATACATTGTTGACCCTGCACTATAAGTGGAATTCATGTTGATTGAAATGTTTTTCTAAGTAAACTTTTACTCAGATTAAAGCAAATCTAATCGGCTTTACATGATTAACTCATTTTGAATTTTAACCTTAATTCATCTTGTTCAATGCTTTTAAATCCTCTAAGTTCAATACCTCCCTTTATTTTTAGAACGGGTCTACACATCATGACATTTTTAAAAAAATTATTATTTGAATCCATGAAACCCATATTTCATAAATTGGTCAAATAAAACATCCTATGTTTAATAACGATCTCTCATGTAAAAATTTAAATATATTATTTGAGTTTGACTATATACTTATAAATTTATATTTATATTGATATATTATCGATACGAGATTTATTTGTTTTTACTTCTTAACAAATATTTTAATCCTTTTTTAATCACTTTCTTTTTCAAATACGTGTAATACTTTAGTATTTTTTTGTTTTCATTGTAAATCATATAAATTTTATATTAATTATTGTGAAAAATTAATTATAAAAATAAAAAAAATTCTCATCGATTTTTATGGCATCAAAATCGATTTTTTTTCAGTTAAAAACTACTATTAATCTTATATTACACTTAAAAGTTAAGTTTTTATAGTTCAAATATTATTGATTTAACTAATACTTATGACTTGAATTAGGTGGAAGAATCAAACTAAATTACTTCACGTGGCTTACATATGACATTTATTTTCAAATTTTCGTCCATGATCATTTTAAGATTTATGTGCTCCATCTTGAATAATTTGAAAAGACAAGAATTAAAATCTTACACTAATTATAAGTAGTAACAAAATTTCATGAAGTTTTCCACGAGTTATGAATCAACAACATAAAGTTATTTGAGCATATAGATTGTTTGGGTTTGAGTTGATGAAATTAAAGATGCTAATGGAAAGATCGCTTCAAGTGATGATGATGGTGCAAGTGCAATCGTGTCTGCGTTGTAGTGCTGGATAGAAATGCATATATGCATGTTAGCAAGCCCTTAGCCAGTTGTGCTATAACAAACCATGCTACGAGCTATGCTAAGAGACTACATTGAGTTAGTTACAAGCTAACTCAATAGATTTTGATTTTATTGTATTGTATTGCTTTTAGTAATGTAAATACATTGAGTTACTTACAAGCTATTTCAAACTATTAATAAAATGTAAATCTATAAATAGATAATAGATTGTAACATAATCATTAAAGAATTACAAGACATTTATTCACTCACATGTATCTCTCAATTACATTCTCATTCTTGTCTCTCTCAGACTCACTTGCTTCCATAGTTCTTAAGGAACTCTCTTACTGCTCTTGCACTTCACGTATAGTATTGATGTTGTTGTTCAAACATTTCAACCAGATCTTCATCTTTTACTTTACTGTATGAATTACATTATGGTATCAGAGCACTGAAGCTACAAAGCTTCAAATCGTGGAGAAAGTTATGAACAAAGTTCAAGATGATCAAAGGTTTGGATCTACTATGGATCACACTGACCACATTATCTTATCAATTTCAACATCACATTTCTTTAATTAAGTTAGATCGTTCTAATTTTGTAGTATGAAAGAAACAAGTTATCAAAATACTTTGTATTTTTTATTTAGAAAGATTCATCACAGATGGTCCACTAGACAAGCTTCTGCTATTGGTATCAACGAGATCAAATGATAAGAAGTTAGTTTATAAGATGTATACATCAAGAGGTCTTAAGGCACATCTCTAGTTTTAATGAAAGAAGCTTGGACATGTTTAGATAATTTTTTTTTTGTCTAAATCTAAGTCAAAAATTATACAATTACGTCAATAAGTTCAAAGGTTGTCCAAAAGAAATTTGAGTATTAATGACCAAGTACTTAAGTTGAGATAATTATTATATCAATTAGATAGAGACTTTTAGTTAGTTGTGTCCATAATAATGCATAAGATGCAAAAGAAATCGTTAGACAACTGGTGTTAAGGAAGTCTTACATCGGTCAAAAGTTTTGTTACAATACTCCTTATAAATTTGGGCAACATTCTAACTCAAAAACTAATTTTTGAGTTATAAATTATGCTTGAATTTTTAATATAGTATTAAAGTTAGGTTTTTGGCGATGTTGGACACTCCTGAAACTTACCATCCTCGTCAGTACCAAGGCACAACTTCGACGCTTATCTGATGTGAGGGGAAGTATTAAGAAAGAAAGGTCTTACATCGATCAAAAATTCGACAACAATACTACTTATAAACCTAAGTAATCCTCTAATTCAAAAGTTAATTTTTTGGTCATGAATTAGGTCAACTGGTTTACTTATTAGTCATCAAAGTTGGCTTGAGTTAAGAAATTATACAGATGATTCTTTGTTTGGCCGAATAAGTTTTGATTTTGTTGCATTGCTTTTAGTAATGTAAATACATTGAGTTAGTTACAAGTTCTTAAAAGTTATTACAAAAATGTAAGTATATAAATAGACAATAGATTGTAACAGAATCATCAATAAACTGAAAGACATTTCTTCACTCATCTCTCTCTCGATTACATTCTTGATCGAGCACTTCAACCTTATCTTCGTCTTTTGCTTTCATGTATGAATCACATTATGAGTCTTATTTACGGATGTGTAGTTATTAAAAGAAATGTTTTCGAAGTTTTATGAATAACTAGTTAAAAACAGGTGTTTTGCGTGTAAATTATTAATTTTTTTAAAAGAATTTACGACATATTTAAATTTTATTTAATATAAAGATAATTAAATAAAAAATAAAAAAACTACTTAATTTTTAATCAATTAAAGATTCATTATTGTAAAAACTCATTAACCAAAGCATATATATGTATAGGAAAAAAAAAGATATAATAAGCATTGATTCTTTGAATTTTATTAAAGATTCATTATTGTAAAAACTCATTAACCAAAGCATATATATGTATAGGAAAAAAAAAGATATAATAAGCATTGATTCTTTGAATTTTAAAATTATTTTTAATGTATACATATATTTTTCGTTTTCTAATGTTCATAAAAATAAAAAAATATAAGAGTATTATCTATTAGAAAATAATTGTCTTAATATTATTTGTTTTTCTTTTAGGTTCTTAGCACAATTTTTTTAAAGTTTAAAAAATAAAAAAAATAAAATATCATTATTTTTTTATAAATTGAATAACTTTAATTCATACATAATTAGATACATTAAAAGAAGAAAGATAGGATTTGAAATTCCTAAGAATTGAATCTTGCTTTTGGGGATTTTAGAGTACAAAGCAGACAAGTTCCTAATATTCTCTCTCTCCAACTTTTGGTTGAGAAGTCTACTCTACACCATCGGTTCATGTACTGTGTACAAATTTCCAAGCAACCGGCGGAGTCTCTTACATAAAAAACTATGAAATAATTATCGATTTGTATTTACCCAAAAAAACAAAAACATAAATTATAAATAAAACAACTGCACTAGCCTCTAGGCATATATAAATATTCCCTGGATAGTATTTTGCCCAAGTCAAAGACGTTTTTGCCATTAGCCAATTGCATCTCTAAAAATTATTCAAATTCAATAATATATTATAAAATAAATGGTAATATAATATTCAAATTCAATAATATATTATAACTCGGTTTTGGTGTAAATACTCATAATGTATAAATTGACTTTTATATATATTGAGAAAAATTCATGCCCCAAATGCCAATATTTCATATTAATGAAGAGTAAGGGCTTTGGAGTTGCCTACTACTCTAATAATCCAACTATTCTCAAACAAGTGCTTTGGTACTACTGTTATACTCTAACTGCACATTTCTAATACTGTTATTCACAGTTGGACACTGTTCATGCCAATGTCACCTTCCAAAATCCGAAGCACCTAAAAGAAATAATCAAAACACAAATCAACAAAAAATCATTGCGCATTCACTTAATTGCCAAAAACTGAAGTGCTAAATCAGGATGCATGGTGTGATAAAAATCGGAGAATTTATTTTGAAGCATTTGAATTGAAGGTTGCAAAAACCTGCCAATATGATCTGTAGGCTATTTGTGCTTTTCAATAGAAAAAATCAAAGGGTTTGTTTGCTTCTGTTTTCGAGACAAAAGTGAAAGCGCTTTTGAGTCAAATTGGAAAAGAAAAAAAAAACAACAAAAGTGCTAGAAAGCACATGTTAATGAAAATTGCTTGTATCGAAAGCACAAGCAAGCAAACAGATTTAACTGGTGAGAGAGTCAATAGCGTTCTCTAACATGTAGATCTGCTAAATAGGAAGCATACGTAAGGAGGTTATGCAGTAATAAAACATATTTGAATTAAGTTAGAGGGAGGCAATTCTCTAACTGATCCTTCAATGCAATTCATTAACTGCCAACATGTTAATGAAAATTTTATCAGATGTGTGTTCTAAAGAAAAATATGAATCAGGATCTTCATACCTGAGACATGCGAGGCCTAGAATCAGGATCCCGCCGGATGCATAATGAAGCACATTGCAGCATGTTACGGACTTCTTGCTTTGAGTAACAGTTCTTTAACCTGGGGTCTAGCAGTTCTTGAATGACAAAATTCTCTAGCAAAGGTCGTGCCTGCTCTAGATTTGAGTTTATGCAATGATCAATATTTATATCTGAAAAACATCTAACATTACAAGAGAAACATGACAAACTATAACATACATGAAATGCTACGAGTAGATATTTTGCAGGATACATTCTACAGAAACTGCATAATCCGTGTTTCAGCAATGAAAGACTTGATGACATTTCATATGCAATTATATATAAAACTAAAGTGTCTAGTTCATACCCATTCCGTAAGGCATTGCTGCCCTCTGGGCCGGTTTATGTCAATAGCTTTTCTTCCTGTGACAAGCTCCACTAGTACAACACCAAACGAATACACGTCGGCCTTTTCTGTGATTTGTCCACATTGTGCATATTCTGGACCCAAGTACCTACATAAACGAGCATTTTCGGTTTCATGTCACTTTTGGAAGATACATACCATGGAAACAGAGTTTTCTTCAATGCTTTTGAAATCATATTATTTTACCCAAAAGTTCCAAGTACTCTTGTTTCCACTTCCTTGCTTCCATCAGGCTGCCACCTTGCCAATCCAAAATCTCCAACCTGAAACCCAAAAATGATTATTAGCCAATCCATTTCTTCTGAAACCTAAATAGACAATAGGGATAATATTTGAATTTGAAGTAAGATGTAGAAGAGCGCTTACTAATGGTTCAAAATCATGGGTAAGAAGGATATTGTTAGGTCTGATATCACGGTGGACAATGCAACCCACTCGACATTCTTCGTGGAGGTATCTCAACCCTCGAGCTGCTCCAACAGCAATTTTTTGACGTGCAGACCACTCCAGTGGTTTTTGACCATGCCCTGTAGATTTGAAGTATTGCATTTAAACTGGTTCCCTTCCAATCAATAACAAATGAATAGGCTTCTAACAATAATTAGCACATGCATGACTCTGGTATAGAGTTTCAAAGGATTAATTAATGCTTGAAACAAACTAACTTGATAATCAAAGTAATCAGAACTGGCTTAAAACAACAGAGCATTATTAAGACCACGGACAGGTTTGACACTTTGCATTACTCTGACTGAACCATGCCAAAACTTTTTCAGTGGGTAAAATAAAAAGAAGGGAACAATTTACCATAAAGATGTAAATCTAGAGATCCATTGCAGATGTATTCATAAACCAACAATCTTCTTCCATCCTCCACACAAAATCCAATCAGCATCACAACATTACGATGTTGTGCACAGCTTAAGACCTCAACTTCTGAGCAAAATTCTGGGTCACCTTGAGAACTCGCATACTTATGTTGCTTAACTGCAACTACCTGTCCGTCTGGTAAAACACCTCTGAATACAGAACCAAATCCACCTTCAGCTAGGAAATTTTCCCGTGAAAATCTACCTGTAGCAAGTTCTAGTTCAGCATAAGTGAACCATTTAGGAGGGTTACCAAATACAGGCGCCTTGTGCTGACATACAGAACACAATGGAGGATGACCAAGAGGCGCATTTTTAGATAATGAAATTGCTTCTCTTACACTTCTGCTTAAGTTCAGATCAAGCTTGTAACTTCTCCCACCAATATCAGGTTCCGGATTAAATTTAGAGAAATTCTCCAGCAAGGCTCCGTATGTAGACAACAATGCTTTATTATAGAGTCTTTCTGGACCTTCTGTCGTATTTTTTGAAACCTCGCCACTTGAACCGAGTCTATCTGTCATCCATGATTGAGAATTTGAACTTGTAAAATAAGAATTGTGCTTTTCACTCTTTGTATCGGAGTCAGATTCATCAAAAGTATGATTTCCTTCGTGGGAAAAGGTATACTCATTCTTCATGTTTCTGTGGATTCCTGGAAGCAAAAATGGTGATGATCCGACATCTGATGAGCTCGATATTGATGATGTTCCAACATCAGTTCTAGTTAAATCTGACTCTTGCTCAGGACTACTTGCAGGAGTCACAGCTAGCCCTCCTATCGTCTTAGACTGTTCTAACTTGCTTTTTGAAAGCCTCGGTGAAGATTCTAGTTCGGGCATTAAAGAACAAACCCCTTCAGGTTCTATCCTTGGATTATTAATAAAATTGAGCCGAACAACTTTTGGACCAGACTTTTTCATAACCACAATGTTACATTGCAGCTCAGCCATGCAGCATTTCTTTTCATATTTCAATTGTCTGCCAACAAGTAAATAGAACAATGATGTAAAAAAATAGTAATTAACTTACTTTGTAAGTAATAATATTGTACAAGAGATGCTGCACATACTTAAACATTTGTGAGCGTGTCATTCAAAATAAGAAGCCATGCCTAATATTTTCATATGCCAGAAAAAAAAATGTTATATATAATTACTTGTCCAGTATAACCCAGTTTGATTGTATTTTCTTGGCTTCAGCAACCACTACACCACCCGGCGAGCTGGAGACGATTTTTAACCTGACCTTTATCTGTGTAGAAAAACAAAGGGAGGAAATATCAATCTCAAACATAAAACTGAAGAACGCAAGAACCATAACGTTTAAGGGTGATGTTCTAACCTTCTCTGGATCATAAACATCACGTAATTGGAGAACCATCTGAGAGCATGAATCTACTACATCCTCTTTCTCATCTGCACTGGTTACAGGCAAAGATTTATGCCAACCAGTGGTGCAATCGCTGGCAAATCTCAAAAAATCGCATATCCTTTTACCTAAAACATATAATACTTCCATGAAAATCAATGCTTACTTGCTCCATATAAAAGTGCATATAAATTTGAAAAATAAATAAAATGAAATAAAAGAAGACATGTTCTTATGTTTAGTCCATATTTGGGAAGAGACACAAGCAAATAACAACCAACCTCTCGTTGTTTTTGGCATTGAAGAAGATATCAAATGACTGTCATAATCAACTAAACTACCAATGAAATCAATACCAATCATCTGAAGCACAAAGTCCATTAATGCCACTATATCATGCAGGTGAGGGACGCAAATCCATTAATGCCACTATATCACATAGATTTTACTAAATGAGTGTTTTAGTACTATAGCTCTCAATGTAGGATTTAGTTATATAACTTTGAAAAAAAGTAAGTTTTAATTCTAAAAAAAACTAAAAAAATGAATAAAGTTAACCTTTTAAAATAAAGTGCATAATTTTTGAAGTTAAGTCATGGAACTAAAGAGTTTATTTGGCCAATCCTAACCGACCGGTAGCTCCCTTCTCTCAAATCATGCCAATGATTAAAGAAGCCTCTTTAAAACCTGACTACTAGTTGGAAATTTTAATTGTTGAAGATGTTTAAATGAACCGAACAACAAAAAACACATCAAGCAGAGCAATTGAAACAGAAGCATGAACTACATGTCCTATTAACTACATAAAATGATTTAAACTTCCAATAAAGCCACAAACACCAAACCAGAATGTATATTTGCACAAAATTTGTAATTAAAGAAACCACCTTTTGTCAATAAAATTAAGAGTGAGAGAGGATTACTTGAGGTGTGAGAAGGAATAACCACCAGCAACTTAATACAATCACCCGGTTGAACAACATGCGTCAAAGCCCACAAAAGAGGAACCTTCGTAATATCCTTTGAAGCTTTAACAGCAACCACAACTATTTTCCCAACCACGTATGAATTACTCCTATCTTTACAACCTTTCTGCTTCATACTCTTACCCACCTTCTCTAACACGATCCAAAATCAAAACCCATTTCAAATTTGACCATCAGAGTGCAAATAAACAGGAACTAAGAAAAGCAAGAAAGAAAAACAAGAAAAGAAGAAGATGATGATGAAAAGCACTTCTTGAAGCTTTCTTGATTGTTACAAATCCTTTAGAGACAGACGATTTATGATCACTGTGACTAGAAACAAGCTATGACATTTACACAAACCAATGTGCTTATTTTTCCTGAACTTGTCGGTATGAAAACTGAAAAGCACTGGAAACAAATAGAAGAAGACACGCACTGTCTTCAAGGTAATTGAACCAAGAAGACAATAAATAATTGAAAACCCGTTTCTCTGGTACTAAAGTTTTGGATTACGAAAAAAAAAAACCCAACAATTTTTTCAAAGAAAAAGCTGGTTTAATGGAAAATGAACCCATATTTTTCATGTGAAGTGTGTGAGCGAAGGTTGTATAATTCAATCAAATTTCAATGGGAAGAAATAAAGCAAAGCGTGGCTTAAATTGGACTTATTTGTTGGCATATTCTTGCTTCGACTTGTGCATAATTGCCAGATAGATCCGGCAAACTAAACGACAAAAAAGAAACTGACAGCTTTTAAATTACTCGACATGAATTGCTGAGGAATTACGGTGTTTATGAATTGAATGATCTTGTTGATTGGTTCTTAATCTTTATTCCTGCCTTCTTAAATCACCATATTCTATCTTCCTTTTTTATATTATAACTATAAACTTGTTTTATCCTTCTAATTTTTATATTTTTATATTATATAGTTAATTTATTCGCCTCACTTTTAATTTAAAAATATATATTTTATTGGTTAAAAACATGTACAGTAAATTGTTATATATTTTTACAAAAATTATATTTGTTTAACTCTATATCATGTTTTTGTCACGATAATAAATTAATTAATTATAAATTTTTTATATGTATATTGAAAATTGATATATAAACATGATTGATCAATCACTTATTTGTTTTATTTAAGGTATTTAGTTTAATTTTTTAAAAGTTTAAAATAGTCTAAAAAAAGATAATATATGTTATTATTTTCAATATATGCATATTTTTATTTAAGATTAATTTAAAGATGATTTAAATTTTTATAAATAATAAAATAAAAATATATTATAAATAAATTATATTTTATATTTTAATATATATCTTTTATATATATATATATATATATTATAACAAAAATAAATAAATAATATGGTATCCATTCATTACTTTTCTTATCCATTGATTGAAAAATTGTTACACCACTTTTAAAAAGTAAAAGGCACTGTCTTTAGCCGTGATGACCCGCTCAAATTTTGTCAATTCAAGTTACGTAACATTGAAATGTCTAATTTTTTTAATTTATTATTTACACGTATTCGATAAGCATACAATTCATCGTTATCTATGAAATTTATAATATAATTTAATATTATATTTATACATAATTTTACCCTTGTATATTTTTATATCAATTCATGTATTAAAATTATTTTCAAAATAAAAAAATATTATTATTTTTAATAGTAATGATACATGAATAAAAAAAATTATAAAAATAAATATAAATTTGCGATTCTTTAACATTCATCGTTTGCATATACTCGAGACGCAACGCAAGTGGCCGCAACTCCCTAGCCGTAAATGTATGATCCACTGACCACTAGATTCGAGACAAGTGTTGGTATTACAAAAACTTTTATTCCACCAAAAACATTTTGCGCTTTTTTCATTTTGCCTTTTAATTTTTAGAAGGTGCACCCACGTGAATTAAATAAATCTGAACTTGCAATGGTTGCATTTTCTTTTGTAAGTCCGATAACCTAGCATTTATTATAAATGTTAGTAATTATTTATTATTTTTATAATATATGATAAGGTGATATTTAAAGTAAATAAAATTTAAAATTTATATTTAAAATATATATATATATAATAAAAAATAAAGAAAAAATATAATATAATTAATAAAAAATATAATTTAAAATACTTAATAGCATCTCATATCATTACAATTGTTGCGTGTAATATCATTACAAATGTGATCGATAGTAAGTTTTTCCTATTCTTGATAGACCTTCAAGAATTAGGCTAATGACTCAATGTGCTCTTTCATTTTCTAGCATTATGTTGTCACGTGAGAAATTGAAAAAGTTGTTCACATAGGATTTTGGCAATTTTTGAATTATACATTTTAATATTGTAATGAATCTTATTATAATGAATAACAAAGGTTTTTATATCATTGCATTTTCAAATTATACTCATTTTTATTATTATTGATGGTAAACATAACGTGTTGGAAAAAGATGAATGTTTATTGTATAGTCTTGTCTTATATTGTATTTTTACACTATTTAAAAGATATATAAATATTAAAGAGTTAACTATTGGGATTAGACCCAAGGGTACTCATTTTTGTGGAAGTGAATAGGATCTACGTAAATGTGATATCACACACGCGCGTCGTCATCGCCGAGTACGTGTCCATGTGTGTGTGTGTGGTGTCATTTTATTTTTTTTTTAAATTTTTTGTTTAAAAAAAACTTTTTCACTCAGAAATGGTTGTTACATTTTTTCTCAGAAAAACAACGTTATTTTCTCTTACTCAGAATATGGTTGTTGTTTTATTTTGCTCAGAATATGACCGTTAAATGACTGTTATTCTTTTTTATTCAAAAAATAGTTGTTATTCGTCTTTACTCAGAAAGTGGTTGTTACTCGTCTTTACTTAAAAAATGGTCGTTACTCGTCTTTACTCAGAAAATAGTCGTTACTCTTCATTACTCAGAATGACTGTTACGCTCTCCATCCCCAAACATTATCATTATTATCATAATGGCCACACGGTTTCTAAAACCTATAAATAGAGGGCCTCAACTCTTAGTTTTAACACAACAATCTGCAAACTCGTCTCACTAAGAAAAAAATTTCTCAAAAATTCTAAATTATTTTTAGTTTTCCGAGTAATAAATTTTTAGGTGTAGCATTCCGGTCTTCATCAGTGTAGTGAAGTTTTGAGACAGGAAAAAAAAATTCTGTGTTGTTTTATCCTAAAGACAACGGGGTTGTGTTTGCTTGCACAAATTTGGGCAGAGTCGTGGAACGTCTTAAAAAGAGCGACCTAGTCCGCGACTCAACCCAAACAATTCATTTCAAGTTATCGATAATATTGTTCCAACATTGTTTTAACATACTTGTTTCAATGTAGCGTGATATACATAATTCAATTTTAAAGAGCTTGATTCATGTGAAGTTGATCTGAATTAACCGAACTCTATAAAGTCTCCATATTTAGATATGTATTCATTTATTATTGATGGATTACAAACTTTTTGAATGTTCGAGTGAAAACACGTAGATCTATTCGGAGATACAATATCAAAGAATATTTTATTCTTGGTCTAAAATTTGTAATTAAATTAAATCAATATATGTAAATAAGATTCTCTATTTTCATGTAATTCAAATGTCACTCATATATAATTTAGTGGTTTATCTATGAATAATTTTACTAAAAGGGTAGCTAAAATAAAAATAAAGTTGGAAACATTTTTTTTTGGACGGAAAGAGGGTGTTAATCTTAAGCAAAACCTAAAACACACCAAGAATGGAATGACACATATAAAATAATTTTTAGTTAGTTATTCTAGAGGTGATATAATATGGTAATAAGATCACTTTTTTTTGCTAAAATGTACCTAAACTTGATTTCATTAAAATGGAACGTTGATTCCATGTAATTAGATCACGTTTGTTAAATATCTAACATTTATCGATCAAAAGAATTATATATAAAGGCTTAAGAACTCAAAATGTTCGAGAAGAACGTTTGAAAAAAAATTCTTTGTTATTAATGGTTTCTAAGGATTTTAATGATAATTTAATAGGGAATTCATTTAATTGTTCTAATGAATATAAATTTATATTTTTTTATAAAAAATTTCCCAATAGCTATCAACCTATTTAATATTAGAATAATGTTATAGAAAAAATAATTAATTACATAAAATAATATTCTTAAATTTATAATAATAAAATAACATTATAATAATATTAAATATATTTAATTAGACGATGATCAACATAAAATGGATTTAAATTATTATAGTTTAACTTTAAAATATCTAATTAAATTACATTAAATGTGAAATAATGAGTTGAACTTTTTAAAATTAAAAATATATGATTCGACATAAATGTAGTACTATTAGTTATAAATTTTAAGATGTGTTATTTTTATTATTTTCACTCTTTTTTTCTTCCTAAATATGCTATATAGAAAAATGGATGCAAGCCTTTATATGTCCTATAATTATCTAAAAATAAAAATTTAGCACTAAAATTTGTGGATTAAGCGTCCCAAATCTCATAATATATAAAAAAAATGAATAGTTAATCCTATTTTTAAAATTCAGTTAACTAATAATAAAAAACAAGTGATCTTCTTCTTCTCGATAAGTATTTATAATATTAAAAAAATTCTCCTTCTTTCAATGTTTTTTAATAGTTTTTCTCCTTATTTTTGTGTAATTTGATTCTAAAAATTAAAATGAATTATATTATAAGTTAATTTCTTTGTAAATTTTATATTTTCATTCAAAACATCCTATTTTATAATTATGTTATTAAAATTAAAGGAATATAATAAAATTAAATGATCAAAAAATTGTAAGAAATTATAGGTGAAGATTGAAAATATGATTCACAATACATTATATTTCATTTTTTTTCTAATATATTTTTTGATTTATTAAATATGGTAGTTAGTTATAGTTATAAAAAAAATAATGTTAAAGAGTAAAAATACATAAAAATCTTTTAATTATCTAACAATTTAATAATTCACACTACTATTACATAATAAACTAACATAGTTAAGAATAATTTTAATCATCAAATAAAATAATAAAACTTGTAGCCATTTAGGCTTTCACCAATAGAAAATCGTTGCAACTTGAAGATATTTGCCTCAAATAAATAGGTATATAGCTCTTACTCCCCATTCCCCAATTATATGAAGCCACCGATGAATCACGTTTCTTTGTTTTTCTATATTCTTTTTAGGTTTGTTAGGCGCATACTTTGTCAATTATTGTTCAACAAACCAATTGGTTTTATCTTAGATAAATCAACGTTGGTACACAAAAAAGCGAACATAGAAAAGTAAAAAGCTTTTTTTGCATTTGATTTCATTGACTAAAAAAAAGCAAATATATAATTGTCAAAAAAGAAAAAGGCTTTTTAGAGGTTGGATTCCATATCTTCAATAATTTGTTAGGTTTAAAAACAAAAAAGGAGGGACATGCATGGTATATATATATATATATATAGACCTCTAGCTATATCACCATCTATAAGATTTCTTTATTGACTATGCCTACCAAGTAATTAACATGCATGCATGTGATAAAGTGGCTTCATTTACCGAAGCTGAAAACCGTATTGTATGGAACGACTTATTTTTAACTATGCCTTCACTAATTTTAGCATGCAATTAATGAAATTATGTTTTTTCTTTCTTTTCAACAAATTTCGTTTTCTTTTGTTTTAAGTGAGTTTTTTTATTAATAATATTATTCAAATATGAAACAATTAATATTATTTTTAAATAACGTGATCACCGATAATATTATTTGAATTTGATACAACAATGATCGAGATGAGGCAGCTAAGTAACAGATAAAAAATAAATACTAAAAGCTCTTTGGCGTGTAAATTAATTAGCTTTAATTTTTGAACCGGAACAAGCAGGAAAGAGCCTTAATTATATGCTTTTATATAATCATTATTTATTTATTATCAATTGATAACACCAAGGGGCGAGGAATAAGCTTTTATCCTTTGCTTTTAGCTAGCAACAATAAAATCAAAGGATATCTTTTAACCATATTTATGCACATAATGAATATATGATTTCCTGGTGCATCAAGAGTTATATATATAATATATCCTGAAATTAGGATCTACTATATAATAAAGAGAATTACAAAACACTGGCGAAGAAAAAGGATTAAAAAAAAGCAACACATATTTGAGAGCTTTTCTTTTCTTCTTCTTTTTGGTTCAGAAAAGGACTACTTTAAGCATTGCAATGATAAACACTGAATTTCAGAATTACCATAAAAGCTGGTTCTCTTTATTATTATTCAAACAAAAATAAGTTATAGTATTATTATTATATACTTTAATTTTAAAATTGATTTATTTATAAATTATTATTTTATTTGATAGATAAATTATAAAATTATTTATTTGTTTCATTTTTAATCACTTATTACAAAAAATTATATGTTTATTTTTTTAAAATGTTAAAAAATATATGTCATGCAATTAAATTTTTATTATGTTTAAAAAAATTATTGATAAATTTATAAATGTTAGTTTTATTACTAGAACAATAATTATTATTAGAGAAAAGGGTTATAGAGATCTATTTATTTAAGACGTAGGGTTATTTGGGTACATTTGTTTACAAACTTATTTTCTCTATGAAAAAGGTTGGTAATAAGAAAAAAAAACTAACTAATTTATCTTTAAATATAACGAAATAATACATATGACACATATCTATTTTTATTTTTTTTATTTTTTGATAGACATATATTTAATGAAGTAATTTTTAATTAAAAAATAAAAATTAATCAATTTTTTTTAACAAATCTTTCGGTCAAATTTAAATTTAAATTTCATTATGTTATATATGTTTTTGGATATTATACGATCAAAATTTTATTTAAGATTTATTAATTTTTTTTAATTTTGAAAGAAATTTTTATTCTTAAAACAATAAAGTAGTTTTTTAATTAAATATTATTTTTTTATATATGTACCTATCAAAAATTATAAACACATATGTAACGTGTGTATTATTTCGTTGTATTTAATAAAAAATTTGAATAAAAAGTTAATTTTATCTAGTAATTTTTTCATAAATAACACATTTGATGTAATTATCATTGGCCTAATAGCCTAAATTATATTTAAAAAAACTTATGATAAGATAAAAATAATATGTTCAAATGTTACTTGTGGATGAATAATTTACTTAGTAAAACATGCATTTGATGTAAACAAAGTAATGGTTTAATTATTTAATCGTTATTATTATTAAAATAATAATAATTTAATTTTTAAAAATAACGGTTCCTACCAAAAAAAAAATCATTTCTCAACGTCGTAGACTTTTGCTTCAATTTTAGGTTTAAATATGGTGTTACTTTTGCACAAAAGTCTTTAATTGAGCGCTGGCTTGATGCTTTGATGACATTTGACACCGGTGACACTGCTACCTATGAATTTTTAAAAACGATAGATTTAAATATGTATTGGGTTTGCCATTTCACAAGTAATCCAAGAAAATGACAGTGATATAGCCTTGACATTGCGAACAACTCAATCTTTCACCTTATTAGCCCCACGGTTCACATGTTGAACTTGTACTTCATAAAAGTCTTGTAATCCTTTTCTCAAATTTGGCACCAAAAGTGAAGTTCCCATGAAGCCTTAATTAATGTACTTGAGATAAGATCTATTGTTTGAGAGCTATCGTTCTGCAATATAAAGCGATGACACCCATGCCGTTTTGCAAGCTTCAAAGCATATTGTAATGCCCAACATTCCATTATTAGTGATTAATTAGTAGGTGCTCGATCATGTGTTTCAAATAAATTAAAGATCACTCTTACAGTCTTTGGTTGCAACCCCAACCCTACCAAAGTGGACCTCCTCATTCCAAGCATCATATATCACAATTGAAAACTATCCATCTTGGGTGGGATGCATCCAAATACTAACTGAGAATTTATGCATATCAACTAGGTTGTGTTCAGAGGGATGTATCTGATCACTTGTCTTCACATGTAAAGCTTGGAATTCATAACAAGTGTCAATAACAAGCCTAGATACCTTAAACAGATCTAGACGAGTTCCTTCAAAATGCCAAGCACACCTAGCCTTTCAAATGTACCAAAAGTGATCAACCAAATAAAAAAAAAAGAAGGTTAAACCAGAGGGGACGAACCCAATGACAAGTAAGGAAGAGATGTTCCAAGGTTTCCCTCCCCATTTCACAACAAGGACAATTAAGGTTTGATGTAACATTCCTCTTGTATAAAAGATCCCCTGCAGCTAAGGCATTATTTAACAGCTTCCATAAAAAAGACCTTAAGCTTAGGATGAGCTAGCACCACTCATATCCAATGCCAAACTTTTTATCTTTCTCTAGGATTAAAGGGCCCAATAATACCCAATTCTAACTCCTGGACGTGATGCAGCCATTTGTAACAACTCTGAATAGAAAAAAGATCCATGTTTGCTAGGAGACCATAAATACAATCATACATCTCTTCAAGGCCAATAAAAATTGTTTTGATATGATTCACTATAGCTTGTGGGAAAAGAGAATGCATGAGAACAATGTTTCATCCCATACCAAGAATAATCAAATCTAAAACTGTAGTAACTGTGGCATTTTCATATGAAGCAAGAGTAATATGAATTGGAACCCATATATCCTTCCAGATTCGAACTGTCTTCCCATCCCCTATACTCCAAATAGAGTTGTCGCGCATCCCACAATGAACAATTATGATAACATAACCCTTTAAGGACCTGAGACCAAAATGCATTTGATGGTTGAACGAGTCACCATGCTAACTTTGCCAAATAAGCAGAATTTAAGATGTCAATATTCTGAAGTTCAAGACCACCATCTTCCTTTTCTTTTGTCATCTGGAAATGTGAAACTCAAGTCATTCACTTGCTGCCCTCGGTTTTACTCCACCAAAATTGAGTAATTTTTGAAGTTAGTTGTTGACAAAAGCCAAGCGGTAATCTAAAAAGGCTCATTACATACCAAGGACATGCTTGCACCATATATTTAATAAGGACATCCTTTCCAATGGTTGAAAGGAACTTATTCTTGTCAAATTATTCTGAGTTTATTTCTGTAATTTCTGTTCTCATTTTCTGTACAAAAAACTCCTCCTATGTATACTAAGAAAATCGAATATAATTCTAATCTTAACAGCTGTTCTACTTCCCTAATTTATGATTCACTAACAACATTGTCTGTCATTTCCTAACTTCACTAACTTTGTTGTCTTCCACTTTCACTGCATACGCCAACACTCCTCCTCAAGTTGGTGCATATATGTCTCTTATGCCCAACTTGTCAAGTGTGTTGTAGAAGTTCTTTGCAGACACAGATTTTGTGAGTATATCAGCCAATTGATCTTCTCGATTTAACAAATGGAAGCTTAATAATCTTTTCTTCAAGATTCTCGTTTGATGAAGTTTCGATCCACTTCAACGTGCTTCGATGCGATCATGTTGAACTGGATTATGAGAGATGGCAATGGGCGCGTTATCACAAAATAAGTTCATTTCAAAGTTAGCAACACCAATCTCGGTTAGAAGTTTTTTCAACCAAAAGGAGCTCGCGTATTCCTCGACCATTCCTCGAAATTCACTTCAAGACTGATAAGGCAACTACCTTTTTGCTTGCTCCTCCATGTAACAAGATTGCCCCCACAAAAGTAAAGTACCAAAAGAGATTTCCTATCCTTCATATTCCTGCCTAGTCTCGAGATCACGTATATCCAAGGACTTCCAATTGACCATTCTTTGAAAACATAAGTCCTTTCCCAGAGAGGATTTTAAATAGCAAAGTATTAGCATCACCGTATCCATATGGTCTTCACTGGGCAAGGTACGAACCGACTTACGACACTCACGGCATAAGCGATATCGGTCAGTATGAGATAAATATATGAGTTTACCTCTGTAACCGTTGATATCTCTCGTTTATCTTGGTACTTGGTCCACGTATTCTCCGAGTTTATGATTTTGAACCATTGAAATATCAGCAGTTTACAATCTAGTAGTCCTGCTTTGCCAAGTAGGTCCAGTATATTTCCTTTGGGAAAGACATATGCCTTGTTTTGATCTTGTTACCTCGATACCTAAGAAGTACTTGAGTCCTCCCAAATTCTTCATTTCAAACTCATTTGATAGTTGTTCTTGAAGCTTAGAGATTTCTTCTTTATCATCCTTTAATGATCATGTCGTCTACATAGACTATAAGTGGTCATTATCTTCCCTAATCGATGTTTTAGGAAAAGAGTATGATCGAGTTGCTTTGTTGGAACCCATATTTCTTCATTCTTGAACTCAACCTACCAAACCATGCTCTAGGTGATTGTTTTAGTCCATACAATGCTCGTTGTAATCTACATGCGGTTTCTTCCCGATGTAACAAGATATCCTCAAAGTGGGATATCCATATAAATCTCTTCTTCAAGATCACTATGAAGGAAGGCATTTTTTACATCAAGTTGGTGCAATGGCTAATCTAAATTTGCCGCAAGAGATAACAAGACTCTAACGGTTTTTAGTTTAGCCACAAGTGAGAAGGTTTTTTGATAATTTATCCCGTGTTTCTGTGTATATCCTTTTGCTACAAGCCTCACCTTGTATCGATCAACTAACCCATCTACTTTATACTTAATGGAGAAAATCCACTTGCATCCTACCATCTTCCTCCCTTGAGACAACTCGCTTAATACCCATGTGTTATTCTTCTGTAATGCCTCAAATTCCTCTTTTATAGCTTGAGCTCATTTTGGATCAGATAAGGCTTCTTCAATGCTACTTGAAATTTGACACGAGGAGAGTATTTGTGCAAATGCCCTGATAGGTTCTGATAACTTTTGAGTAGATACATAATTTGCTATTGGATACTTGGATTGTCGTTCTTCTCTTTCTGGGGAGTATCGATTTGGAGGTTTGCCTCGATTGTATCTGAAAGGTAAAACATAACCAACAGATGTATCTATAGCATTAGTTTGTAAAGGTGTGTTGGGATAGTTTACCTCGTGAGTATTCTCGACGAAGGATCATCGGGGTACTAGGTGAGTTGAGGGTACATCAACCACTTCATCTTCTGGAGATTCAATTACTACTTCAGCTTCAGTTCTTGGAAGTTCAAACTCGGGTGTAGATACTGGCTCCTCCATATGATTGGCACGATCCGAGTATGTTGGACTAGTGTCTAATATTTCAACATCAAGCCAATTTCGTTATTCACCATAACTCTCCTCCTGAAGAGTGGAATTGGATACCAGTGATGGGAAAAACCATTCTGATTCGAGGAAAGTAACATCCATGATAATATAGGTTCTTTTAGTAATTGGATCATAACATCGGTAACCCTTTTTTTGTACGCCATACCCCAAGAATACACATCGGACAGCACATGGATCCAACTTAGTTCGTTGATTTTTATGGAGATGGACAAAAACAACACATCCAAAAATTCGGGGCGGAAGCATCAAAATAGTAGGCAAGGGAAAATAGTCAGATAGCACCTTTAATGGAGTCTGAAATTGTAAGGTTTTGTGGGCATACGATTCAGTAGATACACCGCTGTAGTAAGAGCATCACTCCAGTATTTATTAGGCATATGTGCACCGATTAGTAAGGCCCGAGCCGTTTCTAAAATATGCCGATTCTTCCTCTCCAACGATCTACGTCATGTTGTGGGGTTTGTGAACACGAGGTTTCATGGAGAATACCTACGGTTGTCCAAGTATGTCCGAAATTGTTGATTAACATATTCTTCCATTATCGACCTAAGTATCTTAATTTTTTCAGAAAAATTATTAATACGAACCATGGTGTGTGAAACAAGGTGAAATGTAGCAAATACTTCATCTTTGTGTTTGAGAAAGGTAAAGTCATGTCATTCGTGTACAATCATCAACAAAATAACAAACCAATGATGACTAGATGACGTAATGACCAGGGAAGGTCCCCAAACATCAGAATGTACCAAGGCAAAAGGAGTCATATTTTTATTCATGCTCATAGGATAAGACGCCCTATGACTTTTTGCTAGGATACAAGTATCACATTTGAAATCTGAATATGTGATATTTGAAAATAAACTGGGGAGTAGGTGCTTTAAATACCCGAATGATGGATGCCCAAATCTACGATGACATAGCCAAATCTGTCGTTCCTTGCTACCAGTAGTGTTTTGCATATGATTGGCTCTTCTTGAACTAAGGTCATCCACATAATATACCCCCCTTCTCCTAGTACCAAGCCCAATAATCTCCTTGGTGAGAATATCCTGTAGAAGACAAAAAGTAGAATACATCAGTACGACACAGTTAAGATCTGAAGTGACCTGACTTACAGACATTAGTCGGTTTGACAAAGAGGGTACAAGTAAAGTATTAGATAATGATAATGAAGGAGATAAGGTCACTGTTCCAGCTCATGTAACTGGATAAGTGACCCCATTTGCATTGGCAACACGACTATGTCTTGGCTGAGTTGTATTGGAGAGATCATTTGGGTCAAATGTCATGTGATCTGTAGCTCTAGAGTCCAGAATCCAATCCTTCTTATCACTACGAGTAGAGATGTGAAATGCTTTACTTGAAATACCTGGATCCTGGGAAGATTCGGCCTGAGAAGTAAGGAATAGTGAGGCAGTATTGGTAGCCACAGCGACTCGCCCAGTGGTATCCCGTTTCTTCCGTGCTTGAAGATCATTCCACCATTCTGGATACCCATGTATTTTGAAGCAGTTTTCATGAGTGTGTTTAGAGTTTCCGCAATGGCCACATTTCATGTCAAGAGATGGTGGATTTCCCGTGGATTTCTTGCTACCCAAGGAAGGTCCTATTTTTGGTGGCATTAGATTATGGTGTCCCTTGATCCATTTAAAAGCCATAACTGCTCTGGGTGTCATATCTACACCTGTGATCATCACGTGCGCGACCTGCTTCCACTACGGACGAATCCATGGCTTGTTCCAATCGCGTAGGAATGGTTTGATCTGAAGCACATCACTTCGAGTTTTATCCAATCTATCATCAAGTCTATCGATGAAGGTATACACTCGATCTTCCTGTACGATGGAGTTATATTTTTGTATATCGATCGCACACTCCATTGGATTAGGACGACGGAAATCAATTTCACGCCACAACCCTTGAAGGTCATTGTAGTATTTTTTAACGAGCGACCCGCTTGCGTACGAGTAACTCACGGCGAAGATCATACACTTGAGGCGTGTCCGTCCCATCATAGGTAAGTGGTAAAGAACCGAATCCCAAACCTCGTTTCGAAATTGGGAATCGGATAAAGTTTGCAATCAAGGAGGTCCATCGAATTGATCAACCATCCTTTGACAATGGCATTTTCAGTACGCCATCTCCTAAATGAGGGGTCGGTTTCAACAGGTTGAGGAAAATCCCCATTAATATATCCCAGTTTATCTTTGCCAGAGATATACATCTCCACCACCTGGGACCACAAGGCATAGTTGGATCCTCCCAACTTGATACTAATAGGAGCAGTCAACGCTTCAGTTGGCGGAGGTTATGAGCTGATCTGAGCTCTAGTTAGAACTTTCGTCATTTTCGCCGTCAAATCTTTCAACATGAAATTGGTAGTTAAATCTCTAGATTCCACCATGAAATCTAAAATTTTTTTCCTTCCTTTTTTTTCCCTTTTTTTTTACAAAAACGCCACTATATAAATGAAAAAAAAAACACAACTCGTAACCCTAACCCTAATTTCTCTCGCAAGCGGTGCCTTTTCTCTCCCTGTGCATTGAGCAGTTCCCTCGTGCAGCCCTGGAGCGGCGTCCTTCTACAACCAAGCGCGACTTTCTTCTACACGTGAGCGGTGCCCGTCTTCTGCAACGAGCAGCTAGGTCAAGATGGCCGAACCTTAGCCGGCTACAAATCCAGACAAAGTTAACCTTCCACTTGGTCCTCCGTCTCTGAAAAAAACCCTCACTGACCAGCGAGGAGTTAACAGCTCCAGTGAAGTTGATTCGTTTTTTTTTTTTGTTGTTGTTCGAGCTATATCTTGCACTGTCTGATTTTTCCCTTCCTGTTTTTTCTTCTTTTTTTTTGGTTTCAAATGTTGCAGAGAAACAGACACCTAATTTAGGTCAGCAATCGTTTCCATCTTTTCTTGGTTTCTTCTTCTTCTTTTTTTTCCAAGGGGGAGGTAGATTGAAGATGGTCGCAATCGCACCCTTGTTGATTATAATATTCAAAAGAATCAACTTTGCATGCACAGAGACACTCGAACTTGAATTAAAACTAAGAACCTTGAACTCCAAAAGGATATGGAGAATCTGCAGAGACAATTTCGTAAAGTGTTGACACACAAACACCCATCTGCTTGGAAGAAACTAAGCAAATTGAAGAAGCTGAGAAAATTGACCAAGATGACAGTTCTTGAAAAAAAATGGATATGAGGTATTATTGATCTGATCTCTGGATTTAATAGATCAAACCAATGTTAAGGAGAACAGGTAGCAACGTAGGATTTTTATTTCTTTAGAATCATAATCTGCTCTGATTCCATGTCAAATTATTCTGAGTTTATTTCTGTAATTTTTGTTCTCATTTTCTGTACAAAAAACTCCTCCTATGTATACTAAGGAAACCGAATATAATTCTAATCCTAACAGCTGTTCTACTTCCCTAATTTATGATTCACTAACAACATTGTCTGTCATTTCCTAACTCCACTAACTTTGTTGTCTTCCACTTTCACTGCACACGCCAACAATTCTTCCATCCTTCAAAATGAACTTCAACTCTTTCAAGTATAGGAAAGTTGCAACCTTATTCACCAAGGGAATTTCCAACTATTGTGATATTTGTTCTTTAACAAAGAATGGAGTATTAGCACTAAAGATTAGGGAGAACGTTTTGTAGTTTATCACCTGACCTAATGCACCACAATAGCAAGCAATAATATTCATTGGCTTTCTATACTCCTCTGGTTTATCGATAATAAAAAATAGACTATCATTAGCAAACAAAAGATGCAACACGCATAGTTCTACTCAATCCTCTGAGTTGAAAGTTGGGCAATCAACCTTTTTCTTCAAAACGTGTTTATTAGGAAAAGGGTTGCATTAGACTAATAACCAGCACTAGGTTGGCATCCCTGGTCGATGTTGGACTCAACACTCCCCTCACATCGGACAGGGACACTGCAAAGACCGATTCCATCGAACGAGGACACCGCATGATCGGGGAACTGTGAGGTGAGCGAGATGAGACTCATCAGTTGATCCCAGAGACCTGCTTTGATATCAAGTTGAAAGCTGAGCAATCAAAATTTTTCCTCAAAACGCGTTTATCAAGAAAGGAGCTGCACCAAACTAATAACCAGCACTAAGCTGACATCCTGGTCGATGTGGGACTCGACACTCTGATTGGAGTTAAAGTACATGATGGAGCCCCACTATAAAGAATTTGTATTCCACAGCTATAACACATTACATGGTAAGCTGAATCCACTTGTTACAAAAGCCCATAGTAAACAGAAGAGCCTCTAAAAAGTCTCATTCAATAGAAACTTTATCCATTTTAACATGTTTATAATGTTAAACTAGCTTCACTAAACCAAAAATTTATTCCTTTAACAAGAATTTAGCTTCTAAGTAGGTCTCTTTTACCAAGAAATTTATGAGAGATATTTGTTAGAGTCTTATCTTCTTTGATGTTTTTCTTCTTTTATAAATTTCCGTATTATCTTTGCAAAATTTATCAATAGATGTGACATACATGACCAAGTAAGAAAATAATTTCCAAAATCATAAAATTTATCGATACATAAATTATAGTACTAAAATAAAACATTTTAATAATAAAACAAAAAATACAAATGCATTAATATTATTACCTTTAGGATACTAAACTATGCACCAATTAATATATTAGTTATTTTATAATGAATATGAAGTGGAAAACATGAAAGAATAAGTTATTGATGAAACCACTTATTAATATGAGATAAATGAATTATGTTATATGAATTGATGTAAAAAAATATTTAAAATATAACTTTTAAAATTTATAAATAATAAAATGTATCAACATCCTCACAATTTAAATTGTTATTAGTATAATTATTTTTTATTAATAATAACTTTAAATAAGAATAGTAACATTATATTGTAATTAATTATAGAGTTGTGACATTAACAAAAGTAATTGTAGCATCAATGACGAAAGATACAAGAATTTAGATGGGCTACAATTCAATTTAAATTTAGGATATTTTTTTTATATTATGTATATAGACTTAATATTAAATATATTTAAATAATTATAATTTGAAATTTAATTAGAGGAAGTTTAATGTAAAATTAACGATGAGTAAATAATCTAATCAATTCGTTTAAATTAAAAAATTAGATTCAATCAATCGAATTGGATTGACAAGTTTTACACCTAGATTATATTTGAATTAAAAAATATACAATATGTTCGTATTCGAATTGAAAAGTATATAACCTATTCGAATTTAGATTAATTTTTTTTATAATTTATTGTAATCCAATCCAGACTGAATTGCTATTAAATTATAAATAAATGCATATTTTTATTTTATAATATGTTACATTTAGATATTATATATATATATATCATAATTACATTAAATTATTATTTTAACTTAAAAATAAATATAAATATTAAATTTTTATAATAGTTTAATAATTGTGTAGTCAAATTATTATTCTTTTTATTTTCTTAGGTTGTAACCTAAACTATAAATAATAAATTTTGTTATACATATCGTTTTTTATATATGATAATAATTTAAAAATAATTTTTAATATCAATATGATCTTATTAAATATAAAAATAATCAATCTATTTGGATTCAGAATGATTATAACATCGGATTAGATACTATTTAAAAATCTTCAAATTCGATTTATATATAATTGAATTCAAATTGATCAAAATAGACGGTTTCAATATACTGCTTATCTCTACGTAAAATGATGTGATGAAATTTTATTGAAAAATTACAAAAAATAACATTTTTAAAACTTATAATAACAAAAATAACACCCAATAATATTGAATGAGTTTAAATAATTGTAATTTAATTTGAATAGCATTTAAATTGAACAAAGTTCAAAATAAAATAATATATCATATTTTTTTAATAATAAAAATAAATAAATTGAATATAATGGATGTTATTTTTATAATTACAAGTTTTAAAAGTATTATTTATATTATTTTTATAACTTTATTTAATAATAATATATATTAATTGGACATAAAATATGCCATTTTTTCGTAATAAGTATTAAAGTATGTTTTTTTTTCATTTTTTTTATATTTTTTTATTCCATCCATACAATTTACTCTAAAATACATAATTATTCAGTAATAATCTTAAACTATTAGGAGACTTAAAACTAGTCTACAAAATATAGAGTATTATATTTACTACCAAACTATTGAATTATGGACGATCTAATAATTATTTTAAAGATAAAAATAAAATATTAAAAAATATTAAAATAAAAGTAAAAAAAAATACAAATATAAATAATCAATAAATCTGCTCAATTTTTTACGTTTTTATTTTTTTATTTTATTAATTAATATTATTTTTAATTTATTTTATTATTATTTTTTCAATATTTTGAGTTTTTATTATTAATTGAACTTTTATATTTATAATTGATTGATACGTAAATTTGTTAATAATTTTTTATAATAAATTAATTTTATATTTTGAAGTATATATATAGAGTATTTTTGTAACATTTTATTTTACTTACAATATTTATATAATTTTGATACAATATATTTTATAATAAAATTTATGATATATATAAATAAATTATTTTGTGTGTAATTTTTAATTTTATGATTTAAAAACTTTCTTACGCAATCACGCCTGTTTACAAAATTTTATGTCGACAACTTAATAATTACTCTCTGACTCTTCCACTAGTGACATTAACCATAAACAAATTTAACCAAATCAGTTATAATAATATAATTATCTATGAGAAAAGATTTCAATAAACTAACCATAAACAAATTTAACTTATTAATGTTTAATTTTAAATGTATTTAATATATAATACTGAATGTTTAACATTTAAGTTAAGCCTTTCATCTGAAGTGGATACAATGTTATTGAATTATTTAAAAAAACTTAAATTATTTATATTTATACTTAAGATTTAAATTTTTTTGTCTCAGTATACTTGATTTTTTTTTTAAAAAACAAGATTTATTAAAAAAAATTAAAATTATTATAAATAATTCCTAAATTTTATGCTTTTGAAGCTACGCGTGTGAAAAATATTAATATATTAAATTATAAATGCTCGAGAGCCACATGGACACATTGTATTCCCCGAGCTCTCCATCAAACACCATTCCTAGGAAACTCACCCTTTCACAGCATTCCGTCAGCGTCAAACTCCCAATAAGAGATGCCAGCTGGCGAGATTGGATACTCTTCGCAGCCGGAGCTTTCATCGGAAGATGATGAGGCATGGGTGTGGACTCAGATCAAAGCCGAGGCTCGAAGTGACGCCGATGCGGAGCCGGCTTTAGCTAGCTACCTATACTCAACAATACTCTCTCACTCGTCGCTGGGACAATCGATTTCGTTTCACCTGGGTAACAAGCTCTGCTCTTCAACGTTGCTTTCGACACTTCTCTATGATTTGTTCCTCAACGCTTTCTCCGATCGTTCTCTTCGCGCCGCCACTGTCGCCGATCTCCGAGCCGCTCGCCAGAGAGATCCTGCTTGCGTCTCCTTTTCCCACTGCCTTCTCAACTACAAGGGCTTCTTGGCCTGCCAGGTTCACATTTTCGTTTAGTTCTTGTTTCAGATACTTTACTTTGTTGCTAAAATTACTGATAGCTGTGCTATTCTTTTTCTTTTTGATTGTATTCAAAAAATTTGAAATATTTTTAAGAAATGCTGAATCAGAATCAACTCACAAATGTTCCCCCCCCCCGAAAAGTAGTAAAGTATTGAGCTGTAAATCTTTTTTCAGGTGCTTCCTCTGTTTCTAATTATTTTCTATTTAATTTTAATGATTATCCTAACATTTTAGCTATCACCTAATTCTCTTGTTAGTGTAGCTCAGCTTCAGACTTTGAATTAAAAAAAACATTAAGTTCTGTCTGGTTAATTATGTTATAAGTTGATAGAAAACCAATTCTTCCATTGTGATAAGGTTAATTTTCCCAAAAAACTTTAAGTTATTAGGAGGAGTTCGAACTATATTTTTATACATTTATCAAATTGGTGATGTTATATTAATGGAATTGAGTTAAATGAAAATAGATAAAATTGAAAACAAAATTTTGTGGTGTCTTAAACGGAGCTAAATGTGAAAAATAAAAATTATTATGTTTAAAATGATGAAAAATTGGAGAAAAGTATATATAACAAAGTAAAAATGGTTAAAGTACGAAAAATTCTGGAATTAATTTGCATTTTTTGAAGAAAATTAATACAGTTTCTAAACCAACAATGAAATTTGAATAAGCAGTTGTTGATCATTGCCTGATGGCTGAAGATTAGCTGATCATGCTAGAGAAACTTATGATTTTTTTTTAATTTACTCAGGAAATTCATGTTACTATCTTTCATTTTTTTATCTATGTTCAGGCTCATCGGGTGGCACACAAGCTTTGGACCCAGTCAAGGAGGCCACTGGCTTTGGCACTTCATTCCAGAATTGCGGATGTTTTTGCAGTGGACATACACCCAGCAGCAAAGATCGGAAAAGGTATTCTCTTTGACCATGCAACCGGGGTAGTGGTGGGTGAGACAGCAGTGATAGGTAACAATGTCTCAATTCTTCACCACGTCACGCTTGGTGGGACTGGGAAGGCGGGTGGAGAGAGGCATCCCAAGATTTGTGATGGAGTTTTGATTGGTGCTGGAGCTACCATCTTAGGGAATGTGAAGATTGGAGAAGGGGCTAAGATTGGAGCTGGGTCCGTTGTGCTTATCGATGTGCCGCCAAGGACAACAGCAGTGGGGAATCCAGCAAGGCTGATTGGTGGGAAGGAACGGCCATCTCAACATAAAGATGTGCCTGGGGAGTCTATGGATCATACTTCTTTTATTTCTGAATGGTCGGATTACATCATTTGATGAAGTTTTTTTGCGTTTTGACTGTATAATTGTCTAATAATTATAGGCTATAGGGTATAGCCTTATACCCTATAGAGCTGCCTCTGAAATTGTAGACAAACTTAAAACATCTAATAGCCTATAGAAGCTGCCTCTGAAATTGCTTTTAAGGACTGCTGATATGGCTTGTTCTTGCTTGCCTGTTACTGATTTGGTAATGTATCTCACTGCAATTACTGATTCAATAGTATGGATGCCATATACCATTTGCTCTTCAATTTTTTATTCTTTTTTTAACCTTACGCGTGACTGGTTTACACACCCAACACGAACCAAATCTTGTTTGATGAGGTAAGGCCATTACCAAAGCAATTAACACAATAACTTCTAAGATTAATAACAACAAAAAAACACAATATAACCTATAAAATAAGACCATAACTGTTTCAATTCAGCGAAAAAAAAAACAAGATCATAACTGTTTCAAGGATTGGAAAAACTAATATCAGAATTTCAGCTTATTCAACTATAAATATCAGATCCAAAATATTATTATTCGTTGTATGCTTGTGAGGTTTCTACATTTATGGACACCATGATTTATGGAGTATGTGTTCTCAGGAATCTCTAGCTAGTGACTTGTTAGGTGTAGATGCTGTCACACAGCTTCAAAGAATGAAAATTACATATTAAAAAGGACCCAAATGCTACAAGTCAAAACTAGCTAGAGGGATGATTCTGCAGAACAGGGAATGTTATTGTTACTGAAGTGACGATGGTTGGGTGTTTCCTCTATTTTTTACTGCTTCGTTCACGGCTTCGTCCCGTGAAGGAACTTGAAGGTATGCCTTCATCATGTCATAAACTGTGAATCCAATTGCCACAGAAGGTACAACCTGAATGAAACATGCAAAAAATGTTATTACTGACCATAAGGCAATGTTCAATTAACAAGAGATTAATTATTTTTTTATCACCTTCAAGTAATTGATGCTAAGTCCTGAAAATAATTGCTTCCATCCTTGGGTTTGTGCTATTTTAAAAAGAGTTTCTATTGTTCCTTTCACCTCTGCACTGTTTGATGCCACGACCCGTTGAACCTGTCAACAATTTAGCATGATTTTTCTTCATTATGGTGATATATACAACATTTGCATGTTAATATGAGACCACTTGAAGCAATAAAATACCTGCATTTGTCTCCTGACAACATCAAGAGGGTATGTAAAGGTCTGACCCAATAAACCAGCAACCGAACCACACACGAGCTTCACCATTATATTTTTCTTGTGCTCCTCAGGGACATGGAGTTTCATCTCCTCATAGAAGTAAAACTTCAAACCGGCATAGGGGAAGATACCATAAAGAGATGGAACTGACAATTGGGTTCATGTTAAATGGCAAAAGAATCCTGTCAAGCATGTCAGCAAATCACAAAACAACGTGACGCAGCACTCATGAAAATAAGCAGTTTTGAAACCCATACCAACGCCACGATAAAGACCTCTGATTCTAGCCTCTTTGTAAGTGTTGGAGAAACAATCAAGAATTCCTTTATAAGCTTGTTCTGTATTTACCAACCCTTTAGCATTCAATTTTGATGAACCAACCACCTGCATTAACCATTTGTAAATCAATCACTGAACTGCATTCACAAATCTGCCAAACCCCAGGAATGTTTGGGACACAGGTTAGGGCTTTGAGAGTATAAATGAAGAGAGAATCAAACCATCAAAACTATTTACTTGATAAGCCAACTTAGTACGAACTAAATCAAGAGGATAAGTGAATAGCACAGCTGTTCCTCCAGAAAATGATCCTGACACAAGATCTAGTGCAGGTCCCCTCCCGAAATCAGGGAACGCAAGGATAATCCATCTCCGGTATTGTTCGTAGGCCATATAGTGCAGTGCTGCATAAGGTACAATTCTTGCAACACTAGCTCCATTTCCTCTGCATAAAGGTAACAAAAATAAATACAATTGACAAAAAGTTTGTAGCTTGCTCTTATAAATGAATGATTGTCAATTATGATTGAGGGTTGCCACCTGTAGAAACCCGCAATTCCTTCTGTCTTTGCAATCTTTTTAAACGATCCAAATAGCCCTATACTCTTGAACTCTGCTCTTCTAGTCTGAGTACCATACATGAAAATCTCAACTTTTTGAATAGAATAATCCACACATGCTAAATATGATAAAGAATGCTAAGTGTACGTTTTGTTTGTGCTTCTCTTAAAAGTAATTTCAGTCAAAAGCAATTTAAAAAAAGTGCTTTAAAAAATCACCAACACAAAATGTGTTTTATGAGCACTTGAAAGTACACACTTTCGTAGAATCTTAAAAGTAAAAATAGACTCGAAATTAACCCTAGTAACCTCATAGGCCATTTCCATTTTTTTTTTTCGATCTGCTTGGCCTTACCACAATGCAATCAACCCACGACTGATTATGCAGTGATACCAAAAAGAAAAGGACTAGCAATGAACCAAAAATGTTCTTTAATTAAAAACCCAACTACCCAACTTCGTTTATCAATCAAAAGACCTTACAGAGATCATCATTAGGGCCTTAAGAACATGCTGAAGCTTCAGTCAAAACAAGTCATCTTAAAGCATAATCATTCCAAATGTCAAGAATTACCAAAAAAGAAATCAAACACACAAACAAAGGAACTAAATCAAGCATCTTCAACAATCAAACAGCTCAAAAATCAAAGAAATCAAAATTCACCTGAAACAAAATTTTGATACGCTCCAGAGGAGCAACAACGGTCTTTGCGATCCCACCAGCAACACCACCAGCTACGAGCTCCTTGGCAAAGACAGGCATGGTCTCTATAATCTCATCTAATAACATACCCCTTTCTCTTTCTTCTCTCTTCTTCGCCATTGAATAGAAAAAGGGATCAAATTGTAATTTTTATTATCTGGATTTTCAAAGAAGATTTAGTTGCCCAGAGAAATGGGAAAAAGAAGAATCAAATGTTTATGAGAGTCTGATGTGGGCAAAGGGCAAAGGTTGTGTTTTTGATATTTATGGGACAACTGATAACAAGTCATAGTTGGCCACGGTTCCTCGTGTCAGATTCTTTTACTCTACCTGTAAGGAAAGAAACTTCAGAATATTATTTGTTCCAGGGGTTTTATTACGGTACCTTCACTTCTATTGTACTTAATGCACTTGTGTTTGTTTTATCTTACAGAATGATTACCAATAAAGTTGCAATCGGAACCGTTGAATTGGTGGAAGGAATTTAGTCAACGACTTGAACAATACAGCACGGGGACGTCGGGGAGGTTAATGAATCTTGTAAAGAACGGATATTATTCGAGCATCCTACATGAAGAAGTACTATAACTTTTATTAAACATAACATAAGAACAATAATTAGTATTTACACATTTATCATTTTAAGAAAGAAATGTCATCAATATGTAGGGAATTTTTTGTAAATTTATATTAATTTAAAAAAGATATTAAATTTATAGAAAATGTTGCTAATAATTCAGTAATTTTGTAACAAATAAATGTTTTGATTCTATAATTTTTAAGTACAACACTTTAATTCCATAATTTAAAAAAAATCATTTTAGTTCCATACCTCTAATATAAAAGGTACATTTTAATCATATTTCTTGAAATTTTAAGACAAAAAATGATCATTTTCTCAAAATTATAAGATTAAAATTTCATTTAAAAGCTACTAAACTAAAACCCTCCTTTCATAAAATCTGTAACACATCTCGCGCCCTCATCCTAGTTCTATCTACAAAAGATTCTTATAATCAGTGCCTTGTAAATGTGTAAATATAATAAATATATAATAAATATATTTCAATCCAATCATATAGATAAACCGAGATAGATAGAGACATTCAGTTTTAATTGGCAAGTAATGCGGCATTTCTAGAATTTATGTTTGAATTTTGTTGAAAAGTTCCATATTTGGGTGATGGTTGACAAAAGAATAAGGGTGAATAAGAGGTGGTTGGTTTAAATCTCAATATGGAAAAACATACTTGTAAATTTCTAAGCTATTACAAAAAGGACTGAAAAAACGTGGATAAATATTCCAAAATAGAGCAACAAAAAAGTCAAAATTTTCTGGGATTAAAAGTTGCAAGAATCCCAAAAAGTAAAAACAATAAATAAATAAAAATGCAAATGTTACAAACTACATTTTCAAGGAAGAACAAATCGGACAATAGATCCTTGAAAACGTTGATGTGTGCTGCGTTTGAGATGCACTATCGCATAATGTAATGTTGAGTCCTTGATGCCACGCAACGTCTGCCATTAAATGAATAATTGAGTAGTATATCAAGATCCCTGGGATTCTTTTTGTTTTGAGACACGCTCATGTTACCCACAATGGCCTCTCCCTCACATACTGTTAGCACATCTTCTAGATAAAGCACCGTCTGCTTCCAGTGTGTCCCCCTTGATTTTGGCCCTGAAATTATATTTAATGATTGTCATTTTACCAGGCAAATGACGGACAAAAGGGAAGTATAGGAATGCAACTCTTCAAACATTTAGAGGAGAAGGTTAAATAGCGGCTCTATGAAATCAACAACAACAGCAATCATGATTCTTTCCATTTCAAGCCCATATTACAAGATTAATCTTTAATTTAAGGTTTTGGGGGAAAAAAATACTAGGTAGATATCAAAGATAAATACCAGTGGAGAAGCCTTGTAATTTGTGACATTTGGTGAATGATACATCAAAGTAAGCTACAAGAGCATGAATGTAGTCATCGCGCTCAGCAATAATCTTGAAAGGGGCAGTGAAGGAGGCATCACCAGGAGTCATCTTTGAGATATCCATGGTCTGAATTTAACAAATTGATTCATCAGACGAAAGGCAAAGAGCAACATAAAATCATGTGCATTTAGGATTGGTGAAGCTTAAGTTTAAACAAATGGTTAATATCAAAAACACCCTCTATGTTCATGTCACAAACACCCTTTAGGTATGAAAATATCCATCCAATATAACAGAATGGCCCAATTATAATATGTTTAATTAAAATGCATGACTGTCTTTGTATTTTATATTATTTTTACTTAAATTTTAAAAACCCTTAAAATTGGCCAATTTTTAGAAATACACAATTTAATCTCTGTAATAAATTTTGACATGTTGAGTTTAATGGTCTACATTTGAAAAAATCAATCTCTTTCATATTTATAATTTTATTGAAATTTACTGAAAATTAAAATTAGAAAAAGAATATGCATACCCCTAGACAAGAAAGAGAAAAACATATATGTGCATCTCTACGTGTGTTCATACCTTGAGCAACTGTGAATTGGTAACAATTTGTTTTTGGTCAACAGTATCCACAAGTGGCTCCATCATTGCTTGCCTCTTGATGCAACTCATGTTAAAACCGTATACATTATTCCAAACTGTATAGCACGAAAAAAAGAGCAAGAATCAAGACCTTGCAAAGACCAAAGGAAACTAAGAATATTATTCTTACACTAGTATGCTTGGCAATTAGAATACGGGAAAAAAGGAGAGGCTCACATTCAATTTTGTCATCTTTGTATTCTGCATCCTCAATTGCAGTTACATGGAGGGAAGCTTTGTCAGGTAGCACAATTCCACCATCGACCTGAAGACAAAAAAAATAAGATATATTATTAAACAGAAAAAATGGCACATCTAAAGCATGCATCTTTCTGACTTTGCATCAATAACATAACCTAATCTTAATTCTTTAACATGAAAATGAGGATATTGACAGTTGATTAGTACTGACCAAAACAAGCAAGTTGCATTGGTACTCAGACAATGTAAAATACTTATTTACTTACCATAACACTTTTTGAGCACTACTCGTTGAATGGGATTAAAAATTAAGCACGTTAAAATTGCAATAAGAGCCAAGTAGAAGGAAATTACCAAATGCTAAAACATCAGCATACCTCAGGCATCGTGGGAAGAAAAGAATAAATAAATAAACGATATACCATTGAAGCAAAAGAACTTAATTTCTAACTAAATCCACTACAATAACAATTGCAGGAAGAACACTTGTGCTGAAGAAGTTTTATCTCAAGTAGTACAAGTCATAAATAGCCTGCATAAGGCCAAGTCTAATTTGATCCACCAACCAAAATAAGAAATAAACATAATTCAGAAGGCAACTTACCAGCCATTTGTCACGAGCATACAAAACTGTATTTAACATATTCTCATATAACAAAAAGTATCCCATCCATTCTGAGATTATTATATCCACTTTAGAGACAGGAAGTTCAATTTCTTCAATTTTTCCCTTCAAAACTGTTATAACTGCAATTATGGATTAATCAATCAACAAATGTAGAATTTTGAGCTGCTTGAATGACATGAAACAGAACAAAAAAACATGAACATGCAAAGCAAAATAATTACCATTTGAAAATCCATTCTCTTTAACAATTTCTTTGGCCATGTCAGCCATATCCGAGCACTCGACCTATAAAAAATTGAAATATCAACAACAAAGAAAATTGCACATACTTCGCGACATAATGTCTCAATCAATGGTAGATTTCCGTTCAAAAATCAAAACCAAAAATAAAATTCTGAAAAACATACCGCATAAACATGTGCAGCTCCTGCTTTTGCACAGAACAGGGACAAAATTCCAGTCCCCGCTCCCACATCAAGAACAACCTTATCCTTGATTAAAAACATATTTTGATAAATAACATTTTGATATGTCTTGGTTCTCACAACGTCCTTCAACATTTCCTGTTAACATAAAATAACTTGTTCGTACTCAAACAAATAAATCATCCCCAGAACCAGAAGGTAACCACCAATCCAGAAAATCTAAATTCAGTGTCAGAAACTAAAAAAGTTGCTCTAAATCTAATTATAAGGAACCCAGTGACAGCAAAGAGGGCATAAACAAATATCTAATATTCCTCTAGAAAATATACTCAAAGTAAACTTCACTAAACAAGACTGCAAGAGGAATCTTAAACGATGGAACAAGTTAACACTTTTACAAGGAATTGCGAGAGAACTTACTTCATGAATACCTGAAAAGTCAAAAATAAAAATTTAAATATAATCATGAAGTACAGAAGAAAGAAATATAATTACATAATTACAAAAAAAAAATTAAGTTACCAAAGTGAGAGTAGGAGTCGAAATAATAGTCAGCGCTGGTTTTATCGCTGGCTTCGATAAACGAAACATCATCAGTTGATTTGTCGCAGCCAACAACAGAGCCATCGACGTCGCACATAGACAGGTCGAGATTTGAGTTGTCGGTGGCCTGGTCAAGAGCTTCGTCAACGTCAACGTCATCGTCTGGGAAGCGAATCTTGGTGGCTTGCTGGTTTTGCATGTTGTTGTCGGAGTTCCGCGAGACCTGATTATTGTTGTTGGCGTTATTTCGGCGACCCATTGGAGCTGTGAATTAGGGTTTTGTAGAGTTTTTGTGAGGGCCTATTGATGGGTGATCGCACAACTTGAGCTCCTTGGATGCCAGTGCGTATTTGTTTATTTATAAAATAGTATCTATTTTATTTCAAAAAATAATTTCGTTCAAAAAAATAATAAACAAAAGAAGATATTTCAATATAAAGCAAAAACTAAAAAGATATTTCAATATAAAGCAAAAACTAAAAAGATATTTACTTAGGCTGTTGTAAGGGTGTCCATAAACCGAATCAAACTGTAAAATTAGACCGGATTGGACTAAATTGAACGGTTTTACTAATCAAACGGTCCAGTCCGATTTGCATTAATTTTAAACCGTTCAAATCGGACCGGGCCAATTTAATAATATATTGAAAATTTTACATTATTCTTCATTAAATTATAAAAAAATCGAACCAAATCGAGAATAAATTCGAACCGAACGATTTTATAAGTCAAACGATCCGATTTGATTTTTATTTCTTAAAACCGTTTCAAACGGTCCGAGTAATATGAACAGTTCGATTCAGTTAAATTTTTTTTAAGAAAAATCGGACCGGACCGGACCATGAACACCCCTAAGCTGTATCCAGATGAAAATAATAAATAATAAAATAAAATAAATCCCCAAGATAGACAGTAGACTACTAGTTAATGTCGTCAATTAATCGCGTACAAAACCCAAAATTTTATGAAGAAAATTCGATGAAGAAAATGTTTGTATAGAGTGGGCTATGGAATTACCCACCCCATTAAATCTTCGAATTTGAACTTTTTATAATTTTAATTTTTCAAAAAAAAATATTTACTTATAAATTCAATTAATTTTAATTAAAATAATTATTTAATTAAATTATATCTTTAATTAAATTTAAATATAAATTTTTAAAACATACAATTTCATCCCTAAATTTTTAAAATTTTATATGTAAGACCTAAACTCTTAAATCTTTAAATTTTTAAATTTTACAATTTAATTTTTAAATTTTTAAAATTTCAAATATAAATCATAATTTAGTTATTAAAATACATATTTGTTAACAAAATTATGATTTATGCATTAAGTTTAAAAAATTTAAAAACTAAATCGTATGATTAAAAAATGTTAGGACTTTTACGTAAAGATTTAAAGGTTTGATAAACAAATCATATGTTTAAAAACTTGATAATTTATGTCTAAATTTAGTTCAAATTTAAGAATTAATAATACATTTACAATTTTTATTTTTATTCTATGAATATTTCATTAATAAAATATAATAATATAATTAACAAAATATTTTATTTTAATTATTTAAAAACCATCAAAATAAAAGATATCGTTATATAATAATTATTTAACTAGTCATAATATATCTTAAACATAATTATAAATATTTTTTTAGTTTTAATATTAATTTAAAATATGAAATGTATAATTAAATATATATTTTTCATTTGTTAAAGATATTTGATGCCCATAAATTCTCATAAACTTCAATGGAGTCCCAAACCGCCCACATAAACATTTAAAGCGTGGATGAGGACTCTCTCCGGCTTACCCATTGACAAAACTATTGCCATCTTTTTATAAAAAAAAGATTTTTATTACACACATAACAATTCAAGTATTATAAATTAGTCTCACACTTTGGAAAAAAAAATGTACGAGGGGACTTGTGTCATGCCTAATTTGATAAAAATGTAATTTCATTAGTAAAATTTTATAATTTTTATAAAAAAATCATATTTAAATATAATATCCCTCTGTACTTAAATTTTAATCTTATACTTCAAGCGTTAATATTTTAAGTTTAAATTTTATAAGTAAATTTAATTAGTTTTTAATTAAAATTTTAAAAAAAATTAAGAAAATTTTAAATTTTGATACATATTTGTTCAAAAAAATTTATTATTAAATTTTAAACTTTAATATTTAATTTATAAGTTTTTTTTCAAAAATTTATATTATTAATTATTTACCAATACTTCTCGAAAAGTAAGTCCAACATATGACACTACTCACAATTACTTTAGCATTTTAAATTATACAATGACATATTAATCACTTTTTTAAGAGGGTATATTGTTTATTAAGTAATGCTATGGAATATCACTTCAGAGTTTTATCCATTGATCTTAGGAGGGAAAGTAAAAAAAGTAAACTAAATATACAAATGAAAGGTAAAGATAGAATCATAACTACACTACGACCCAAATGTTGAATTTACAAATATTTCATTGTTTATTAAAAAATGCCAGTTATATTTTACTACATGAACTGAAATTATTGCAATTTGGGATTAAAAAGTGTATTCAACATCGTTCATAAGTTAAAATCACTATAAACACGGGTGGTATAACATTAAGATAATAACGGATACTGCGTAATAATATAATATAAATACAATATAATAATATAATACAAATATCATATAATATGAATTATTTTATTTTTTAAAAAAATTATCAATAATTTTTTCATGTAGATAATGAAAAAGTATCAAACCCAAAAAATTTCATTTAGTGGTTTTCAACAGTAACGGAAATCCCCACTTTAAACTATTTGAATTGGGATAAAATAAAAAATTTAATTAATTATTTTAGTCATTTTTTATTTAATTAATTTTTTATTCTTATTTCCTCTACCAACAGTTAGCCAAACGAAACGAAACGAGGTAAAAGACCGTTGGAGGTGTTATGTTGGTATATATGGGAGCTCGTATCTCTCGCTGCTTCATATTCTCTGTTATTTCTATTACATAGTATGGTGCATTTATTTTCTAATTGCTTATTGTTGGAGATGAAATCCGAAACATATCAGGTTACTACCATATCACGTCGTAGCTGATTATGAGGCGGAGGAAGATGATAGGATCCTTGACTCCGACACCACAGGTCAAATGCTATCTCGTTCTCAACAATGGGATCATAATGGAGAAAATAAGAATAAAAAATTAATTAAATGAAAAGAGATTTTGAACAATATATTACTAAATATTTTATACAATGAGTATTAAAAAAACCCTTTTAAAACAATATTAATTTATGAAACTTTTGATGAAATATAATTACTCCAAAAATACCAAACCCTCCAAACCCCAGCTAATGGGAGAAATTTCCCTTACTAAAATTAATCAAAAGATCTGTCAATTATAGAACAAAAAAAGGGATATGTTAGTTAAACATGTGCAATTTTCACTTGTCACTACTGAAGATTATTTGGTTGGAGATGAGAATAATTTATATCCAGCGGTAATAGCTAAAGAGGCAAACACAATAGAAATTCAAGTAGGAGATAGAAAAATGAAGAGAACTTCAAGTCTCTCTCACCTCTATACTACGGTAGGATTTAACAAAAAAATGGGAGTCTGGGAGATAAGGGCCAATTCAATTCCAAATTTGATACTGCATAAGGACTGGTACTAAGTAATTGTTAAATTCTAGTGTTTCAAATAGAAGAAAAAAAAAAGATGGATGAAAAATAGAAATAAACTTGGACTTTAATTGGTGATGACTTTAGATGAAAGCAGCCAGTCAAATTTAACTCCAAACTATATTTCATCACTCTTTTTAAAATTTGGTTCCCTGCCATCTCATTTATTTTAATATTTAACTGTTTCTTTCACCTGCCGTTATAGATAAAGAGATGCATGAACAAATTTACAACTTCTCTACTTAAATAATACTGGCGTAATAAACCATTTGTTTCTTAGACAGAGCCCTTCTCTAGTGGCCACTGAGCACCAGCCATTACTGCTTCAATCTCTGGTATTTGACGGGGGCAATTCGTCATATTCTTGCACCCATCAGCAGTGAGATGCTACAAACCAAATCAAAAAAGATTAAAAGAACAACAATGGTGTACATCTTATGAATGAAAATGAAGATATGCATGAAATCAGGGGAAGAGGGTAGTTCAAGGGAAAACAAAACAATCCTCTACGCATCCCCTTCCCTACAGGAATAGTACTCCATTTGAACACATTCTACTAGTTATGTTAAGCATCTTCCACCATCCAGAAAAGTCAAGACTGACTACTACATAATTATTTTTGAAGACTTTTATTTCAATTCAGAAACAATTATAATTTAATCAAATAGAATATAGAAGCTTCTTAATGAAGACCTTAGTTGACGCCTAACCAACAATGATAGTTAGTGATCAAATGCAATGGCTAAAGAGAGTCAAGCACTGTAAAGCCCCAATGATAAAAGTTGTGATCAACAGAAAGTGGTGGATTCAGGATTTACATCCAAGAGGAACACCATATATATGTTAAAAAATAATACTAATTACTTTTTTAATTATTACTTATTTTTAATAGAAAAAAGATGTTATATGTATCTCATTGTAGTAAAAATATGTTCAAATTGTTAAGTTTTGTTGATATATTAAGTGTTAAAAGCATAAAATTTAAAATTCAGATGAAATAAAGTTCTATTTTATAAATTAATTTGTCTATAATTTTATAATTATTACACTTAAAAATTTATTTATCAAAAATTGAGGTGGGACAAGTATTCCTCCTTAGCAACATGTAGATTCGCCTCTGCCCATAGAGGAGGTTTTACTACATTCTTTTTTTAAAGGTATAAATAAAGAAAAGGGTAATATCATACATTTCATGCACATAGCTGTTATTTAGATATAAAGATCGGGTAAGGAAAAACCACAAGTATGTTTAGTTAATGAGATGCTGAACTAGTCGTTACCACATCACTTTCAATTCGCACACCGCCAAAACCTTTAAATCTGCTAAGTACTCCACTGTTAAAGAACCTACTAGTTTTTGGACTTTCCATAGCAGGATCTAGTAATGCGTCAATGAAGTAGCAACCAGGCTCCACTGTTATTACCTGCAATAAAGAAACCAAGAAAGCATAAAATTTCGTACAAATATAACTAGCTGCAGTACAGATAAACTTGATCATTAAGTAACATGATTATCATCTAACAAATAAAATGTAAATGAAAAAAAATCATGAAATAGAACAGCCACTGCTACCATTCCATCTTGGAGCTCCCTTATTGTACGTAACGATTTCAATCCAGCTTCTTTTGGCCTCTCTAATCCCTGCAAATAATGCAATTTATTTCAAGTTCCACCAAATAGTTATCCACTTCAACTTAAGAGAGAAACTTTTAATAGATAATTTGACATAGATACCTTTAAGTAGCCACCAGGATCATGAGTGTCAAGACCAAGGAAATGCCCCAAGCCATGAGGCATGAAAACAGCACCTAACCGCTCGACCATCATATCATCTACGTTGCTTGAGCCAAAAAGAAGAAGAAGAGGAATACACCGCCGCAGACAGTATTAGCATAGATTGTTGGTTAATCCCAAAGACAAATTGGAGCAATTCATATAAAATAGATAAAAAAAATAGACAAATCATTTTACCCAACAAGGATGCCACCTCTTATCAACGACTCAAGAACTATCTTTTCTGCTAATCTGCATTTAAAGAATACAAATGCTGAATGGAGTATAACAATACTTCAAATATTCAGGACGATAGTAAAACCATCTTAATTAAACAACTATGCTCTCAGGAAACAAAAAACAATATCACAATTGTTAGAAGTTTGTTGGAAACCAACTTTCACAAAAGTTTAAGCTATTGAGAGGAGGGTTAATTATATTCTTATACATTTATCACTTTCCTACAAGTGTTGACACTATATACCATGCAGGTCAAACACTTGCAATTCAACAATTGAGGTTACTAAACCTTGAACATAGAACCTCCAACTCTGACATAATGTCAGAAGTTTATTGGAAAACCAACTCTCTCAAAAGCTTAAGCTATTGAGAGAATGGACGATTAAACTTTTATAAATTTATCAACGATTACATACATTCACACTATCTATCCACCGATGACACTTTTCCAAAGCCAACACTTTAATAGCACAAAATATTCAGGACGACTTTAATCCATTGGAAGTAATTATGCTCTCATTTTGAAAAGCATAAGTAAAGGAAGCAAAATCAAAATCACAATTACATACAGTCACTATCTGTCCAGTGTCCACATTTCTGCAACATTTTTCCACAGTCAATACTTCTATCCAGTAAAGCATGATAACTAGAACAAACTACTACTGTATAGTGTGATATGGGTACTTAATACAAAATATCACCAATGTAGTAAACATTCAACTTTGTTTCCAAATGTAAATCAAGCTGGCACTAACCATTCAAATAGCAATGAAAAAAAGTCTACGAAAGGAGCAACCAAAAAGAAAAAATTACAGATAATATAGTCCTACTTGTGCATATCAATCCAGCAAACTCCAGGTCTCATTGCAAATATCACGGCATCATGAGCATCAAGGACAGCCTACAGAACATGATAATCATTAGCCAATAGGCACCAATGGAGTATAATGTGTTAAACAAGCTGACCATGAACAACTATCTACACTTGTAAGGGAAAGGATTTTTTTTTTTTGGAGGGGGGGAAGGAGAAGATGAAAAATAAGAAACTCAAAGGGATAAAGCATTTGAATCGATGGATGCGATCAATCATATAAAATGAGAGCACTTACATTATATACAAGTGATTGATCGGGAGTGAATTTCCCATTGACCTGCAGATAGAGAGAAAAGAAAGGAAAATAGAAGTCTAGGTGGAATAAAATAAATAAATAGCCATATCTCATTCAACATGGTTTTCACTGTGGGCAGTTCAGAAAAAGATCTGTCTAATAATTTGCTTATTAAATAATTGTTTCCTAAAAACCATCATTCCCAGAATCACCTTAAAAATTCCTAAAAATGTTATCCATTTATAGAGAAGAATCCAATTATTACTTCAAAAAGAGGACGTAGTAAAGAGAACAAATGAAGAAATTACAGAACATATAATGCAACCATACTAATTCTTCATTAGCACAAAACTTGGATAGTTTAGGCTCATATTTAAAGAGTAACAGAGAGAAGTTTTAACCAATAAAATAAAAGGCAACTGCAAGCACAAAATTGCATGTACTCACAGGGAAGGAGCATGTAATGTCAGACCCATAAAAATGATATTCAGCTCCCATATCAAGCAAAGCCATGTCTCCATCTTCCAAGGTCTGCACAAATTTAAAAATAATAATAATGAAAATTTTCATGACTAATATAATCGTTATAACAACTTTTCTCGCACCCTGTCATTTGGAGCTGCTGCATGCCCATAATGAAGAACAGCACTGTCATGTAAAACAATATGAACGTTAGCCAACATTCTAGGACATGAGGTTGAAACATTGATAAATTTGTTTAAAGAATCTAACACCAAAATTACAGCTAAAGCTCACTTTATCCTTTCTTCCACCCATTACAAAAACAAGACACTGTTTTACTCATAAGAATGACAGTTAAAATCTGTGGGAAGCACATTTTGCCTATTTTCAATAGAGCTTAGAACCCATAATGGAAGGTTTTCTAAGATACATGTCAGGTTCTTAACAAAAGAATGGCTAAGAAATTTGACATCCTCACGGAAGTAATTACATGATACTCATGAAATTTCTCAGGTCTTATTCCAAATTTACTGTGATAGAAAGTGATGACAAAAATTAAAGAGCAAGTAGAAGAAACCAATTCTAATTTCTGGAAAACTATAGGCAACTAATTCCAGCGTTAGAGACTTGGAAGGAGTATCGACCAATAATTTATTAACGAGTAATTATATAAATGAATAGATAGTGTTGCTGACTTATATACCCTATTTGGCAATGTCACTTTTTTCACATATGCCCACTTTAGACCAAATTATACAGTTTTACAATAAGTTATACAATTGAGTATATGAGGGGGCAAAAGAAAGGTAAACAACAACTAATTCAAATAAAAAAGAATAATTAATGTCCACTAGTTGACAGAGAAATAGGTTAAATTGCATAAAATATTCCATGATTTCATCCATCAGTTCGAAATTGAGATTAAGCTTCATTAGGTTGGGTAAAACTAGAGTACCATAATTATTAAACAATTGAAATATCTAAAAGAGTAAAAACTTTACCCGTTTTCACCAGTAGCACAAATGCATGTGTACGAGCAATGCCTGCAGCCACCATACATGTAAGTGTGATGAAGGAAGATGCTTTCCAGCTGATACTCCTTCATGCCTGCCCTCACATTTCTCATCACCTGGTCAAAGATGCACTTCAATTAATTACATCTTAAGTTCTGAAAATCTTAATGAAGAGACTAACGGAAATTTAAATAGTGAAGACTTCCAGAGATCCAAGAAATTTAGAACTTTTTTGAGCTTTAGTTCTTCATTCACCAACATGCTACTTTTGAGTCCCTACCCCTTAACCCAAAAAAGAGCTCCAAAATAAATATAAAATAAAGGTGTCTCCACCCATATAATTCAAAGCAAGCAGAAGAGTATATTAAGTTGTCTTTCAATAATTAACCTTGAACATACAAGGAAAAATTATGAGCCAACAAATTCAGATAATATAACATTCTCACATAGGATTACCTCAACATGAGCTTCAGAGCTTATATCATTAGCAAACTGGATAACAGCAAGCTCCAGCTTTGATTTTATTACACGACATTCAGTCAAAATAGGATGCAAAGTGGTCAAATCAGTTTCAAAATTATCAATTCCCTGAGAAGAAATTAAAACAAATCTTAAACACAAGGCTTAGTTAAAGAATGAAGGTTTCGCATGTATGAATTTAAACTGGACACAGCAGTTGTTTGGCCAAGTGTGATTTCTCCACTGACTATAATTCAATGTCTCATATTGTAAAGGAAACAGACAAAACAATATATTTGTTAACAGGGTCACCTAAAGTATGAACATGACAGACCTGAAATTCTGCTGGTTTTGCAAAGTTATCACTGTCAGTGTTCAGCCCATGCAATAGATATAGTAAAGGTCTACCGGATCCTTGGTAGTCATTTTGTAAAACTTTAGCAATCTCATCCACATAATATACCTTGCTAACCATGTATCTTTCCTGAAAGCAAGAAACATTGACATGAACAAGCAAATGGACCTTCTTAGTCCATAGTAAAATTGTTTCTGACCACTCATTTACCTGGAAGTAATCTGGAGGCTTTATCTCTCCCAGCCACACGGCATATTCAGAAGGTAACCTAGGTGCAAATAGAATAGATTTTCCAGATGCAATGTCCTTCACAAAATTTTAAAATTTATTCAAATGTCAGTAACTTCCATAAATCTAGTACCATGTAATCACCATGAAAAGTTTTTCGAAACTCAAGACACCAAGCCCCCAGCAAGCTAGCAGCACCACAGTACCAAATATCAAAAAGGAAAGACAAGAAAATTTGAATCAACAAAATGGCATTAGACCTCATCAGCAAACAGGCTACAAACTAATCATTCTATGTTTAGATACAGTTGACTACATTGAGAACGTACAGTATAATCTATAAAATAACCATTAAAAAAAAAGCTTAATACCAATAACATAAGAGAGACTTTTCGAAAATATACTTACGATGGCTCCACAGAAACCAGGCTCCCTAACTCCAAATAAGTAAGCAAAGTAACTCTCCTGCCTACAGCATTAAATTCGCATTGTACCATCAGAAGCAGTTTAGCATAGAGTCAAAACCAAGCAATTGACACGAAAATCACTTGAAGGTAAATCAATTGACAGTTAGGAACTAAAGCTTGCAACCATAGATAAGAAATGCAAATAAATAAATAAAATAATAAGTATCCCATCAATGTTCTCGTTTTGTTCCAACGCCGATGAAAGGATCCCAATCAATCATATACTACACTTATGAAGACTCGTCTAAAGATCAGCGATAAATAAACATCGAAAAAAATCAAGTCGGAAATTTGAGTAGGAACCTGAAGAGTTCGAGGTGATCGGTGTCATAGCGTGTTTGCTCCTCTCCACCCTAACATCAACAATAACAATACGTGATGAAAGATAAAAAAATTTGTTAATCTAACAAAAAAAAAAACTAGTTCAGTATTTGTTATGTGCAAATAGACTCGGATGGAGAAGTTTACTTGAAGCAATACGAAGCCACGAAGAGGACGAGAGGACTGGGACAGGTATTGACGAAGCGACTCTATGAGCTTTGCCCTGTTGGTGACATGAAGCTCCCTTGGCACCTGAGGAGGAGAGAGACGCGAAGGAGGCGACGAAGCCATGGAAATGGCATCTTTCGGTTTCGCCATGGACGTACTGGGTCACTGACAGCAACTCAGCAAGAAAGCTTCCTTTTCACAAATGGATCTGTTGAATCCACTACACGACATCGTTTTGTATATTTTTGATTGAAAATATTATCACAATAAATTTTATTACTAATATGATAAAAATACATAAAATAAATATTCATCGAATTAAATGGTTCTTCGTTTACGTGGCTACAATAATTTATTTAATCTTATTATTATTTTTCTATGACTAACAAAAATAAGGATAAAAATTTACGATTTACTGTTAATATTAAATTATATTTTATTAAATTTTCCTATAAACCTACTATATCAACCCAATCTAAATCTCCAATCACATTCCCTCGATTTCATTCTTTCCATTCCGACCACCTATTAGAGATTTTAAAAAATTTAGATCACCTCTTGATGATTTCATCAAAACTTCCATAAGATAAATAATAATTTTATTAAAAATAATATAACATATTATATAAAAAATAAAATTAATATAATGTATTATATCTAAAATAGATTCGATATAATATATTATAAAGATTAAAATATATATATAACATATTATATATAATTATATAAAAATGATAAATTATATTACATCTAAAAATAAAGATATTATAAAGATTAAAATATATATATAACATATTATATATAATTATATAAAAATGATAAATTATATTATATCTAAAAATAAAGAATATAAAAAAAATTCCTATTGCATTAGTTATCAAGAAATAATCCTCACATAAAAAAAGCCTTATCAATCAATATCATGTTAAAAAAAAAGCATGAGAAGCACCGAGAATGATCCAAATCATATTACAGTGATCAACTTTAAGTCAATCATATTACAGGTAGTATCAGATTTCTCTCCAAATATCGAGTTATAATACAATTTATGACCAACCCACAAATAGACTAAAGGCATTCGATGATGAATATTATTTTCTGTTTTAATAGTTTTTATTTATTATTAATAAGGTGTATTTGATAATAAAAAAATTAATAATGATACTTATTTTTTAATTAAAGAGTCACTAATGAATATAATATGATTAGATACTCTTCAAAAATAAACTTAATTTTGATGGATTTTTCAAGTATTTTTTTTCTTTCATTTTAAGGTAATATGTTTTGAAAAATAAATGAATTCCAATGACAATGGAGAAATATTTTAACAAATAATACTAAATTCTAAATTCTATAAATATTACTAATAAAATCTTAACTTTTAGGTTTTATTATTTTAAATGAAAATTGTAAAAGCAAAAAATGATGACCAATTATTTTATAAGTGATTTTTTTCTCTCTTTCCAAAAGACTAGTTATAGTTTCAAACACAATTTTTCTTCCAAAAAATCTTAATTTATAAAATCAATTATTTAATTACAATAAAAATCATAAATTATGATAATTTTTAAACATGCCTAAATATTATACAATGTATATACTTCTATTATGCTATAAGTAATAATTTATTTATTTATTTATTATGAAAATTGTAATTTGATAAATAAGACTCTCATGAGCCACTTCACACGTCTAAGCCACTCCAATAAATTTGATTAAAAAAAATTGGCTCAATTCCTCCTAGTTATTCTAATTAATGTTGTAATCATGTGTATAACTTATTTAAAAAATAACAATGTTAGTCTTAATGGGAGGTTGTTAGATGAGTTGTTGTTAGATGAGTTACTTGAGTATGCATACCAATTACATTATGGATAAATATATATATATATGTATGAATAGCAAATATATCATAAGTTATTTTATTTACATTGTTAGTTTAATATTTTTGTTTGAACATATAGTTTGATAACTAATATGTACATCAAAGTGTATCTTCAATGTAAAAGTGTACTCTTATACTAATGTATATAGATGTATATAGAGATATTAATCATTATTTTTATAATATATTTATCAAAAATTAAATTATTTTTTATCTTTGTTTTTTATTGGTTATTTAAAAAAAAAGTTGTACTAACGAAAGTTGTCCCATTTGAAATTCAATGATAAATTTACTTATATGAGCTCAAAAGGTATGATAAAGTTGCCTAAATTATTGAATTCTTCCTTCTCTCTTTTTTATCAATCTAATTAAGATAAATATCTATTGAGAGTAATTTTACACACATCAATAGTTGCACACTATCTGACACAATTATAAAAAAAATGGAGATTATAAATTCATTTACATGCTATAATTAATATGTATGCAAAATCATGTACAACTATGTTTGCACTTACCACTCATTATCTACCAAGTAGAGAGTTAAGTGGGCGTGTTTTTAAATTGTGCAATAAGTATTAGTAGAATAACGATACGATCATGTAAATTTTTTTTATCACTTTTCAAACCATAATTAATAAGAATATAAATTTATTTTATAGTAACATTCTTGTTATTAACATATGTAACTATTCATTGGTAAGAGTATAATTTTAAACAAATTAAAGTGTTTGGGTATAATCGATAAAAATAAAATAAATTCAATAGAGTAAGATAATGACATCGATAATTTAGCGTGATTTATCCTTTAATTTGAGTTACGATCACGGGATAAACTTCAAAAAATATTTCTTTCACTAAAATAATTAATGGGTAAAAAGTAAAAATTAATACAACAAATTGAGAAAAACTCAAAATAGTGATAGATAAAGGTTTTTCAAACTCATTATTTTGTTACTCTTCTTTTAGAAAAAAAATCTCCCAAATATTTTTCTAAAATATTCTCTCACACTATCACACACACATAACACCATTTTTCAACAAATGAAATTATTTCTTTGACTTTGTTTTATTTCTCTTCTTTTGGTGTGTCTCTCTAATGAAAAAATATTACCTATTTATAGACAAAATTGTCTATCTATTATGTGGCTAGAAATTAGCCACCAATCTTTCCCTTCCATGTGGGAGGGACCTATAAATATCCTTCTCTTGACTATATGGAGGGCTCCACCAATTGAATAGTTAAACGATAGTATCCAAAATTCTATCTTAAAAGAATTTTCATTAACATATCTGATCCATTTTTCTCTGTATGGATCTTTTCAGGTTGTAGTGACTTCTTCTCCATTACATCCATAATCTAGTGATATCTCACATCAATATGTTTTAATCTCGAATGAAATGAGACATTATTTTTAAGGTGGATAGCACTCTAACTATCACAAAATAATTGATAACTATCTTGCTATAATTCAAGTTCTTTCAATAACTTTTTCATCTATAGCAACTCTTTACATTTTTTCGTTGTTGCTATAAACTCTGATTCTGTAGTGAAAAGTGTAACACATTTTTGCAACTTTGACTGTCATGACACATCTTCCCTACAAATGTAATTAGGTAACCTGAAATAGATTTTTTAGAATCCACATAGTCATCCATATCTACATCTATGTATCCAATTAACACAGGTTTATCATTTCCAAAACATAGACATATTTTTGAAGCATCTCAAAGATACTTAAGAATCCATTTCATTACAACCTAATGTTCATTTCATGGATTTGAAAGAAATCTATTCACAACTCTAACTATATGAGCAATATCTGGTCATGTACAAACCATGGCATACATCTGACTTCCAACTACTGAAGCATATGGAATATTTTCCATCTCTTCCTTCTCTTTGTCTGTAGAAGGACCCTGTTTAGAACTTACCTTAAAGTGATTAGCAAGATGATAACTAATCATTTTATCCTTGTCCATATGAAATCTATGAAGTACTTTCTTAATGTACTTCTCACATAACAAGTATAATTTATTGGTGCCTCTGTCTCTAATAATATTTATGTCAAGAATCTACTTTGTTGGCCCAAGTCTTTCATGGCAAAATAATTACTCAACTGTTTTTTCAAGTTATTAATTTTGAAAATATTTTGGCTAATAATAAACATACCATCCACATAGAGCAAAAGAATAATGAAATCATCAGGGAATTTTTGTACAAAAACACAATAGTGTGAATTAGTCTTATTATAGCCTTGCTCCCTAATAACATACTCAAACTTCTTGTACCATTGTCTCGGTGCCTGTTTTAAGTCGTAAAGACTTTTCTTCAATTTGTAAACATAATCCTATTTTCTCTTTTTCTCGAAACTCTCTGACTATTCCATGTATATATTTTCTTCAAAATCCTCATGTAAAAAGGCAATTTTGACATATATTTGCTCAACCTCTAGATCAAGACTTGTTACTAACCCTAGCACAGTATGGATGGATGTCATTTTCACAACTGGTGAGAAAATCTCATCAAGTTCAACTCCATTTCTTTAGATAAATCCCTTGATAACCAGTCTAGCTTTGTATTGCGGACTAAAACTATGTTCTTCATGCTTTACCCTTAACACCCATTTATTTTTCAAAGCCTTCTTCCCTTTGGGTAGCTTCATCAACTCAAAAGTTTTGTTCTCATGCAAGGACTTCATCTCATCTTGTATGGCTTCAATCCATTTTTGTTTGAACTCGTCATCCATGACTTCTTCATAACTCTCAAGTTCTCCCACATCAATGAAAGTTACATACTCATTTGAAGGATATATGGTAGAGGGTCATCTCAATCTACCACTTCTTCTCAATGGAATAGGAAAAGTTGCGGGTGTTGTTACTAGATAATGAACATCATCATATTTTAGCTCGTCTTTAGAACCAACTTTTATGAAAGCATCATCTTCATCAAGTGGATAAACTTGGTATTCATCTCTAACTTGTCTTGGCACTGATGTTGGAGGAATTAATTCCAAATCTGATGAGTCATCATTAGAATTAGGAACATCCTTCTTCATTTCGAAAATATCTTCAATGGTCTCATCTTTAACAAATACAACATCACGACTCTTGACAAGTCTCTTTGTAGCCACATTGATCTTGACTGTAGCTAATAAAATTACACTATCTTATCTTGACATCAAGTTTGGATCTCTTATCCCTAAGGATATCAACAAATGCTTTGCATCTAAACACCCGCAAATGATCGTAGAAAACATCATTTCCTGATCATATTTTATTTGGAACATCCACCTTGAAAGGAGTACAGGGTGAAAGATTTAACACATGTGCCATAAGAAGAAATTATCTTTCATCATCTTTTGCCATAAGGAGAAATTATTATTGCTATTAAATTAAATTTCTCAATGTCTACCTTCTTACTTGGCAGTTTTTCCGATGTGTTTTTTTTCTACAAATAAATAAAATATGGACATAGTAAAATCTTTCATGATGTGACAGATCAATCTATAATGCAACCACATAGCATATTAAGAATTTTACTAGATCAGCTCTGATATCAGTTGTCGGGACATATCGAGTAAAAATAAAATAAATTCAACAAAGTAAAATAATGATACTGATAATTTAACGTGGTTTACCATTTAATTTGGATTACGTCCACGGGACAAACTCCGAAAAATATTTGTTCGACTAATAAAATTAATAAGTATAAAGTAAGAGTCAATACAATAAATTAAGATAAATGTAAAATAATGGCACACAAGTGTTTCCCAAACTCACTATTTTGTCACTCCAATTTTAGAAAATATCTCAAATATTTGTCTAAAATATTCAATCACACATAAACACTATTTTTTATAAAAAAAAATTACTTTTTTGGTCTTGTTTTGTTTTTTTTTTATGTCTTTTTAAAGCAAAAACATTACCTATTTGTAGACAAAATTACATATCTTTTATGTGTTTAAAAATTTATAACGTAACTAACTAAATTTTAATCACAAAATTTTTTTTATTAGTTAAATTTATTAAATATAATTACACTTAAAATTTTAATTATCTTTTTCTTGAACGTCGGCAGGAGTTAAAGAGATCTCAGTAAGGCTCTGCAAAAAGCCCTATTCAGTCAAATTAATCTTTGGATATATCTCTAGCTTGATCTTTCATTTGTGATACTTGAAAACACTTTCTGCAGAAACTGCATTTATTAGTTTATATAAGCAGGTAGAAGTACAGTTGAAGCACTGAAAATAAGGAGGTAATGTGTATATATAAATAAATTAAGGTCCCATTTGCATTATAACATTTGTAGTTGTAATCTGTAGCTTGCAATATTTTTGACAAAGTTGTGGAGGCAATGCTAAAATATTAGTGCTGCTATGTTGTGATTCTTTGTTGTAGGAACCGATCAAATTAAAGGTATAGTATTATTTTAATTTTTAAATAGTAGAGAAAGTGCAAGGCATGTGCTTGAATTTATGAGGGCTTGTCTTATTTATAAGAGAAAAACATTTGAAAATCAAACAATTTTACGAGTTTCCATAAATTCTATTAAATATTACGTATAGATGATTAATGATTATAATGCAGCTTCTCGTGTGTGGTGGCCTGGTTGGCGAGGAGCTGTATTTTGAACTTTATATTCCAACTTCAAAGGCAAAGAAAATTAAGATCGATAAGAGATATAGTCTAACTCCATTATCCAAGCAAGAGTACTGGAATAAGAATATAGTTATAATTAATTAAATCATATATAATTTATTAGAGAAAAAGATATTTAAGAATTCAAAGCAAATAAATAAATCTTGGGTTTCTTTCAGTAATTTCCACTAAGCACTCTATCCTTTTAGTTTTAGGCTCCGTGTGGTGTGGATGTTCATGGATCACAAGTTTGGGAGTGAAAAATGTTTAGTGAATATATAAATTAATTACTCGTAAATTATACATAATTTATTAAAATATTAAAAATAATTACTATTAAATTTTATTTTAATTAAAATTATAGTATTATTATATAAAAAATTAAAAATACGTTTAATAATTTAGATAATCTTTAAAATAATTATTAATATTTTAAATACTACTAATTTGTTGTCTAATTGTTAAAAAAATAAGAGATATTTTATAATGTTTTAAATACTAATAATTTATTACTTAATTGATAAAAAAATTAAGAATCTTATATAAATTATATAATAATAAATGGGTTAATAATAATAATAATCGTTACTCTACAATATGTGCACAATTTTGTCCAAAAATTTATAAAGTGTGATTTAAATTTTTATGTATATATTAGTTAGAAAACATGATTAATAAAATATTAGTATTTGTCAAAGTTTATAAAAATTATATATTTTCAAATCTAACAAGGTAACACAATGAGTAAACATAATCATATTTCTCATAAACTATTTTATAATATTATCTTTTATTATTATACATTAACATTTATTATCTCTAATATTCACTCCCAAAAACATGATTGTTTGGACTAACACTTTTGTATTTTTTAAATTATCTCATTAGTATGATATTTGTATTTAGGTTATTGTTTTTTTTCTTTTTTTAATGTCCATTAGTTTTTTCCTTGACACATTTATTAATTGAAGTTCTTATAATATGTAAAAATTTATAAAAATTATGGGCTATTAAAATTCAAAAGGTTAATCCAATAAGAAAAGACACAATTATTTCTTATAAATTCATCTATATGTAATATTATTTGTTATCAATGTGAGATATTCAATTTTCTAATAATATGTATAAATATATTATAATTTAATTAATTTTGCATAAATTTGAAAGAAATGTAAAAAATATTATTGATATTGTTTAAAAAATTTGTAAAACTTATAAAAAAAATTCTTATATAAATATATCTGTAAAGTGTAAAAATCGTATATATCAAGAATATTTTAGTCATCATCATGAATATTTTAAATGAGGATAAGGGTGCTAGAGAGAATTATTAGATTATTACAAAGAAAAAGTAGTAAATTAAAAAGGCATGAACAAAAAGGTATTTCTTGGCTGATATGTTAGTTTGAATAATTGATTAAGGAGAAAATAAAAGAAAAGTACAAGTGGTAGAACATTCATCAACTAAAGAGAGACTAGATTTAAATTTTATAAATTGGCCTGAAATGAATTATTGAGAGTCAAAGACTATGTGGACATTGGTGGATCACAATTTATGGTTTACAATAATATTATGAAGAATGTTCAAAGGAAATTTCTTTACATAAAAACAGAATTAGCGTTTAATTAATATATATATATATATATAGACGAGGCGTGTACTAGCAGCACTAAATTTGGGAATTATGATAAGTCAGAAAGAGTTTTGGTTTTCTCACAAAACGTGTTGTACAGACTCGCTTAGCAAACATTAATATATATGACTTAAGCTTGAGTATGGGCGTTTCAGTTTTATACTAATTAAACAAATCAAAACATAGCAATAAGAGCCTAGCTACAACATATCTTATTAGATTTTAGTCAAACATACACTTATTTAAAATGAGTATATTTTAAATTAAAAATAATATTTTTTAATTTTATTACTTAAAAAAAATTAATAAATTAAAGATAAAATATATTATTTTAATAACTTTTATTAAAATATTATTTTTAAATCAATATTAAAATAATAAAATTTATTATTAATTAAACATTTTTTAAAAACTAAATGATTAAATAATAATATTTGTAATTTAAATTATCAAAAATTACGCATATACATCCATAGTTTAATATTAATACGATATTAGTTACAAACTTTAATTTTATGCATATTAATAATGTTCAATTACAATTTAATTAAAAAAATTAGCTTGTTACCTTCGTTGAAAAAAATGAAGGATAAAATAGTTTTTAAAACTTTTTCATGCTAGTAAACCGCATCTTAGTCATCAACTAAATATTTCAAAGAGTATTAAAGATATTATAAATTTTATTATATACTAATTTAAGATAAAAATTATAATTTTACTTCAAAAGGTCATCAATCTTCCTACTTTTTTCGTAAAACTATCATTTTAATATAGTTTGATTTTTTTAAGATTTTTTAAAAAAAAATTCTTAATTTTTCGTGACTTTGTTTAGTTTTATGGTCAATTTAAAATTTTTTATTCTTTAATTATTTAAAAGATAAGTTCATTCTTCATTTTTAGACATATATATGACACATGTTGAAATTCTTAATTAAATCTTAATTTTGAATCATTAATATACATTTTAAGAATTATTAATATAATGTCATAAAAATATGGATATACGTGCATACATTTTCTTGAATATAGGTACTACAAAAATATTGAATATATAAGTGGGTACATAAGTATATAATTGTAATTTCAATAAAAATAATTTTATATTAAATTTTGTTACAATTTAATCTTATTATCATAAAATGTAAAAAAAATTGTCAATAAACATTTTTTTCAATTATGTCATACAAATATTACTTTTAATAGAATACTTGCTATTAAAAATAAATTATAAGAAAAAAATTTAAATAATATAAGTATTATTTTTAAAATAAATATAAAATATTTACACAATTAGTGAACTCTAATTGCTTTTTTTCACATGATTTACATAAATAAATACTTTCTAACCAAGTCTTTTTAAACTTTATTATTAAACTTCGAAAGCCAAATAATAATAATGATAATTAAATTATAAACGAGCATAATTACCCATACTTAAAATTGGTTATTATAGTTTAACAAAAAAAAACTACTTTCTGAAAATTTTGGTTAAAATGATAGTATCACTTTATAAATCGAAGAGATTAATTATTTTTCTTAAAATTAATGTATTTTAATCATATTATTGTTATGTTTTTAAATATTTAAGTTATTTTTTATTAATTTTTGTTTTTTAGATGTTTTTATTGAAAAAACTTAACTTGCATCGAATTAAATCTTATAAGAAGTAGATGTTTATAGATGAATATGTTTGAAAATTTTGAAAAATGATAAAATAAAAATGATAAAAATTATTAAAAAATAATAATTAAATTACAATATTAAAATAATATGATTTTTAAAAAAAAAGTGGCCATATATAATTCCACCCAAATTGAAAACGCGATGAATTTTAGGTCTCCAAAAATATATATTTTTCGTACTAAAATCTTAATACAAACAAACTTCATACCAGTTCCAATAGTAGAATGCAGAGTAGAGTCAGTATTAATAATTTAACCTACTCAATATTCTACAGTTATCTCTCTGTTGACATAATTTAGGGATGATTACTGATTAGAATCAAAATTATACGTGGCATGACACGATTGGTGTTGTATCTTCTATTAAGATCCGTGCCCTGCAATCACCATACAAAGTACAAACAAACAGAGCCATTCCTTTCAATTGGCTACAATCTTGGAGATCTTTAGGCCGCTCATGATCTTAGCACAATCAATATATAAAGTAAAGTAATATTATTTTTCAACCATGCAAATTCCTTTTAATAACTGGTAATTAACCTAACTTATATAAATATTACAACATGCATTTATGCTTTTTAGATTATTTTAATTGTGATTTGAATATCCGATTTATTCTTTTAATTAAAATATTATTTATATATTATATTTAATAATTAATAATTAAAAATTGGCCTAACATAAGGGAGACCACAATACTAAAAAAAAATAAGAGATTCATTCGGCTGATTGTCAATAACAGATAGATTTCCTTGTCAATATGTCAAAAGCACAAACATTATATATGCTTTTTTATGTTAAGCTAATACTAGACTACGAATATATAGAAATTGATCTAGGACAAACCCTACTTTAACCATGTATTTGATTTACGATTAACATTATTTTATCAACAAAAATATTTATTTTAAAAAATTTAAATTTAAATTCATGAACTAATAATTTGAAAGATTGATATATTTATTTATATTTTAAATTATATATTCAAGTTACACAAATAGTAATAAAATAAAGTATACAAGTCTAAATATTATGGACTTAAATTAAAACAGATCAACATGCACATCCCTCTAAATTGAGGTTCTAACGAACAACATGAATGACATAACCTTTGGATTTTTTGCTCAGTAGAAGTTCAAATTGTGAGCTGTTGATGATTAAGAAAGAAAACGCAATCTATATATATATATATATATATATATATATGTGTGTGTGATTCCTCAAGAGAATTTTTTTTGTAATTTAAACAAACTTGTATGTGTAATTTGGAAAACATGTATAAATTAAGTCGCTTTAAACAGTCCAGTCATGAGAGTTCCGTATAAAAGCCAATTGCCCTGTCCTTTTCAACCAAAGCTTAATGAGGTGCTTCCATGGCTAATTAAGCTGTTTTAACTCTATTGGAATCCACCAAGGAAAAATAAGCAATTTCTTAGCAATCACTTTAACTTAATAATTAATTTTCTTGCTACCTAACAATCCACTGCTCTTTTGACTAATATCATCTAGCTCTCATTAATTCATTTTGATGACACAAAGTTGTATTTTGGTGATTAATTTCCATTAATAATTTATAAAAACAGATATAGAGAGAATGATAGATATACTATTAAACTATTCATAAAAAAATATATAAAAACAATATTTTTAACACCATTAAATTTATAATTATAAAAATAATAGTGTTATGTCTAGCTTCCTTATTTTGCTATTAAAAAAACTTCCTCTATATATTTTACATTAAATATTGTTTTAAATGTCATTTAAATTAAATTATAGTTATTTAAATATATTTATCATTAAGTATTATTTTATATAATTTGGAGAAATTACATAATAATGATGATTTTAGCCGGCTGATATTAACTAACCAATTAAGTGCAAGGCATGCATGAGAGATTTTGTTTTTTCTATTGCAATCAACTACATGCTTCCAGCCAATAGAATTTTTTTGGGGGGGCTATACAGTGAGTCAATGATCACTAATTCACTATCAGGTATTCAGGTTTATATGAAAATAGAAAAGGGTATCGGCTTCCAGTAAGAAATGATATAAAGTAATTCTTCACTCACTCATTATATTTATTTATAAAAATTAGTTTTGATAGCACATACATGAAATGCGTTTAATTTTGTATGATTTAGTCTATATTTTGATAGACAATAAAACATAAAAATATGTTTGATAATTAAGATAAATGCGTTGGTTCTTCAATGGATTAATATTCTAAATTTGTAATACCATGAAGCTAGATTTCGACCCTTTTAAGGGTTCAAATTGTATCACTTGTTTATATAATATAAATGAAACTTCTTTATGTATTCGATAAATAAAAATAATAAGCAATAAAAAAATCATATAAATTTATACTGATATACATGTAGTTAGCTTTATTTATATAAAAAAATACATGTTAAAAATTAACACAAATAATGAATTATCTATGAGGAGTCGGTTAATATTATGCTACTCATTTGTGTTCTTTTAAACCGTATGATAACATACATTATTTGTAGTTAAAAATAATATATATTAATTAATTATTATTTTTGTTGTTACAACATAATCTTGAACGTACAATAATAATAATAATTTCAATATAAATATTATTTGACTATTTTATTAGTTGTTATAGACAAAAAAAATGATGATTTAACACAAATTTAATCCACCAACAAAATAATTTATTTAGATTCAATTCATTAATTAAATGTGTAAGTATTAATAACATGAATTTTCACCCAATTAGAAGTGTAATAACTTTCACTACTATAAAAATCTTCTTTTACGTGATTAAAATAATTATTTAAAGATAATAATATAAATATTATAAGAATAAAACTATGAAATACAATAATTTATAAGAGGTATTATATATTTATTATATAAGTATTTTAATATTTATTGTTGTATAAAAAACATAAAAAAAAAATCTTAGCCTAAAAAAATAAAAAATAAAAATATTTATATGTTAAAAAACAACAATCAAAATCCACTATCATTAATGCTTTTTATATAAAGAATGATAATAAAATATAAATACTAATTAAAAAATGAACTTCCATTTTGGTTGATACTTGTCTCGCCCTTGCTGGCCAAAGTCGCAAAACAGTCGTCGTCCTATTATCACCTTCACGTTCTTTCTCTTAGCTTTATTATTTTACTTTTTTGTTCCAAAGAGATGAAATTAAACATCTAAAATGCAATTCGCATTATATTTTTTGGTATAAATATTATGCTAGTTGAAGATCCTTGTTTACAATTCGTATTTGAACGTTTATAGTTTTCAAAATAAGTTATGTTTCATTTAAAATTCAAGCTACAAAACTTTCCTTTAAAAGATACAGTAATTGTTTTTTGCATGTAACTCGACATAAACACTGTAGCTAGATCCATGGATTCAGTCTATTATTGCGTATCCTATTACATTGCACATGGATATTCATTACATATATAGATCGCTATTCTGTTGAACATTACATTAATTAATATTCAGATTGCATGTATTTTTAATGTTTATCATTAATTTTTTATTTATTTTCTTGCCTTTTTTGTTTTTGTTTGAGATAATATTTTACATTAATTGAAGACTATTATATTGTAAAGATTATGAATATTTGATGAACAAAATCAAGTCTTCGACAACAACGTTAAAAAAATGATAATAAAATCAACATTGGGTTAGTAATATTGATCTTACAGATAATTTGATTTTATATTTGTAAAATTCTAGTAAGTGCATGAATAATTTGTAATGAATGACAAATATACTCACAATGTCGATTTAAGTAAGGAATATATATGGTTTTTAATTTATTATTCAAACTCTTAAAAATGAAATTAAACTCTTAACATCGTGTCACAATATTTTTATTTGTGTTTCATAATCTAATAACATAAAAAATAAACATAAATATGGATATGGATTCAATAAGTAATAGTGCAAATTTGTATCATTCATATCAGTATACTATTTAAGGATATAATAATTAAGTTAATTATGTTTGCTCATATTATTTAGGTTATTAAATATATAAATTAATTTTTATTGATTTTTTTCTTTTTTAGTATCAAAGTGTCTTTAGGCGGGGCTTATTAATCAATTAAGTATTAAATTTTAACTTTATTTATAAAAAAATTGCAAAATCATCTAATCATTGATTTGGGCAGAGTGAGTTAATTAGACTTTATTCAATATGTTCAAATTAAACTTAAAAATTTAATTATTCGAGTACTACCTTTTAAGTTTAAAACTATTATTGAAAATATGTTGTCCATATATTTTAAAATAATAGTTCTTATAGATTTTTTTGAAATAAAGTTTTACTTTAACTACCGGTCAATTATACCAACAAATAAAATAACACTACTCTAAATCAATATAAATAATTAAACATTAAAATCTAATTTTTAGATTTAAATTTATAATAAAAAATAATATAGTAATCTCTAACATTCTTAACATAAAATCTTAAAAAAATAAAATCAATTTATTTTATAGAAATATGTTACCTATTTAATATTTTGTCAGCATAACAACGTTATTATTATATTATATTTATAAACAGTCAACCATGTTAAATTTAATCATAGACATATTAAATATAACATATAAGAATAAAACATAAAAATAATTGTAAAAAATTTATTTAAAATTATATATCAAAAGAATCGTTATAGAACTTTGATGCTAATTTTGTTTTTGAAAAACTTCCAAACATATTTGTATTTCGGTTTACTGAATCAAAAACTAGATATATATAAAAGCATAATTAGTTATTCTCAAAAAGAGAATAACTTTTAAACTAAAAAAACTAAGAATTATAGAGAAAGTTAAAAAGATAGAAGAGAGATTTTTAGGGATTTGAAGAATGACTTTACAATGAGGAATAATTTCCTTTTATAAATGAGGTAAAAGCAAAAAAAAAAGTGAAAATATATCTCAAAAATTAATTTTAGATGCATTTGGATAGGTTGACATGCGTGTGGGGGACAAGATTTGAGGTAGACAGGCGCAAGCGTGTGCTTGCTGTGCGCAGGGCGCACGTAGGACTTGATATTTTTGACTGTTTTGATCATTTTGATTTATTTTGTCCAATTTTTTTATTTTTTTACTTTTCCTCATTTTTTTGTAAACATATTTATGATGTATAACCTTTAGTATTTTTCTTCGAGTCTTAAAATTATTTTTGAACAAAAATACTTGAAAAATAATAAAAATACCTGTGATTTCAAAAAGATAAATTTATATAAAAATATGATAAAATTATACAAATATAAATTTATTTAATCAATTAAAATACATTAAATCATAATAATTTTAACACTTTTTAAATACTAATTAATATTTATACTTATTAATCAATTTTTTAATTAAAAATTCATAATTAATATGAATTTTAATATGATTTTAAAGTTTTAATTAATTAATTAATCCAAAAACCGTTATCATTCTCTAAAAAAAATACCCGAGTGAGTCAAGTAATATACTTTAAAAGATTTAAAAACCCAAATTTTAAGGGAATGTTTGGAGTTAATATTACATATTTATTAAATATAATATGATAGTAAAGTATATAAAGATTATAAGTGTTTTTTTATATTAAATTTTGTATAATTTTTATAAAATTTGATACTTAATTTCTATTATTTATTTTATATCACTATATGTTTTGATTTTTTCTTTGACGTTGAATCCTACGCAAAATATCTCTCCTTTTAATAGTACAATTGATGAAGTTAGGGCACGTAACTTAGTTAAAAGTTCAAGATTCTATTTCCAACCATCACCACCAAAACAGTCTAAACAAGTGCTATTATAGTTTGAATTAATAAAATTTCTTATAAAATTTATACAATACTCAGCAAATATCTCAATCTTTATTGCAACTGCATATTTAAGATTTATATCCACCAGGAGCATAATATACACAACAAAATATTATTATTTAATTTTTAGTTATTAATTATTTTAATTAAAAAATATTATATATATTTCATTTTAATAAAAAAATGTTCAAATTATTAGTTTTTATGAGGTATTAAATATTAAAAGTTTAAAAATAAAAATTTAGAAGAATTATATTTCTATTTTATGTATATAATTTGTGTATAATTTTATAAATATTATATCTAAAAGATTTATTCATAGAAAATTAAAGTAGGACATGTATCCTTTATCTCCAAATAAATCTGCACTGCTTTACCGTATTATACACACATAAACATACAATATATGATATTTTATATAATAAAAAATCCCACAGTTTAGATAGCTTGTATATAATAAGTTAGCATGCATACTAGTTTGTTTATAGCGTGAAACATTTGCACATTTGTATGAAATCCATGCTGCGAATTATAGTTATACATTTCTTAACATTAATGCAATTCATTAATGCAAATGTAACATAAATTGTTTTAATTTATTACAAAATTCATAAAATATCCAAATTATAATTTCTGTTGCTTTGCAAGTGGGATCATCAAATGATCTCGAAGCTTCTATGTTGTAAAGTTTTGTTTGCAAAATCAGAGTCCTAATCTTTGGTAATTACAATGGTATCTTTGTCAGGTCTCATAATCACAACATAACTACTCCTAAATCCTAAATCTTTTTCTGGGGAATACAATAGCAAAATAAAAGATTTGATTTTTGATTTCGGTATGGAATTTAGAGTTTTTATTCATTCAAAGATTTTATTAGTTGTATGTTGAGAACTTGGGGATTTGTTAAAGACAGAAAAACAACTAATTAGAAAAGAGTCGGCAATAAATTAGTTATAATTAATTACATTAAATAAAATATGAAACTCATATGTACCAACCAACTTTATCTAACTCTAATAATTTTATTAATCGTTTTTTTAAAGAAAAAGTAAGACATTTTATTGTTTTAAAAAATTATTGTATTTATTTTACAATTCCTTGTATTATTATCACGTAAGTCTGAAGTATTTAAAGACTAGATCACATGTTTGAGATTGAAAAAATAACGAAATGAATAGATTATACAATAATATGTAAACTTGTTTAGATATTCTTCGATATACAAGTAATATAAATTTTAACTATTTTCAAACAATTATACTTAAAAGTATTATCAAAAATTTGTAACTAGATTTAAAACGTTTGTTAAACGTGTTAAGAGTTTATAAAAACAAAAAGATTTTTAAAAGATTAATTTAATAGATAATACATCAATATTATTTATAAATTATTTCATTTACATTTTCTTCTATCAATATTTGACATTTATTAGCTCTAATATAATGTACTTAAATGTTTACGGGCATATTTACAAAAGCTTTAGGTATAACTAATGACTACATCTAGAAGTACCACAAAAAATAACTCAATTTTATTTATAATTAAATGATATATAACTAAAAATCCTTGTCATATTATAGTAACATAATATACCCCATACTGGGTTATTTCCAATAAATATGCTAATGAGAAAAGAGGCACGTCCATCCAATCAACCACCACCATATTCGTTATGTATGGTATCTTAAGGAGATTGAGATATCCACCCCAAAAATTAAATAAAAACATACTTTAACAAGAGGACAGAAGCTAAGCTACAGTTGTCAAAACAGATAAAAACTATATCTCTAAAAGGTGATCTTTGATCTTTGATCTTTGCCTACTCTAGCTACTAAATCAATCATTAATATATATAATTAATTTTTCTCTAGCTTATTTTTCCCAGAAAATGCAAGTTGTGGTCATAACCTTTTTTGTCAAACAACTTCCTCTATATAAAGACACTTGGTCAATTAATGTTTCATTCAACAGTTCCAACTTTCTCTCTCTTTCTCATTCTCATTTCTTAAAACCAAAACTAGCTTTTCTTACAGAACAAAAGGCCACTTCAAGCCACTAAAAGAAGAAAAAAAATCACATAGTAGTAGTCTCAAAATAAGACTGATCATTAAATCTTTCTTGTTTTAAGTTACAAGTTTTAAGTACATTAAATACTGTTTAATGGCCATAGAGATTGAGCAACCAAGTGTAGGATTATCAAAAGTAGCAGTTTCTGAAACACATGGAGAAGACTCTCCATATTTTGGTGGCTGGAAAGCATATGATGAAAATCCTTATGATGAAACCACAAACCCATCTGGTGTTATACAAATGGGTTTGGCTGAGAATCAAGTAAGAATACTATTATACAAACGTCTTCAAAGCTATTATTTTAATTTACTTTCATTTAAATTTGTGCATGCGTTTAATTAATTAATTAATTTTGTTAAAATCTATTTTGAACAGGTTTCATTTGATTTACTAGAAAAATACTTGGAAAAGAATTCAGAAGCTTCTAGTTGGGGAAAAGGAGTATCTAGCTTTAGAGAGAATGCACTGTTTCAAGATTATCGTGGTCTTTTCTCTTTTAGAAAAGCAATGGCAAGTTTCATGGAACAAATTAGAGGTGGAAGAGCAAAGTTTGACCCACAAAGACTTGTCTTAACAGCTGGAGCAACTGCAGCTAATGAGCTCTTAACTTTCATCCTAGCTGATCCTGGTGATGCATTGCTTATTCCAACACCTTACTATCCTGGGTAACAACTATACTTCTTATCATGTATCTACTACTTTTTTGGTATCTGATGTGGTTCGATCGTAAAATATACATTCAAAATTTTAATATTTGGTTTTAGGCTAAACAGCTTTTAAGTCCAAAATTTTGAATTGCTTCAGCAAAGATCTTTAAATAAAAAAACTTAACAATTTGGTCATAAATTGTTTTATTTAAGTAAGTTTGGGATCTATAGTGTGAATCGGGAACTATAGTGTGATTAAGGTCTCACACTTAAGTCCCAAATTTGTTAAGTTTCAGATTTAAGTGTAATAAACATGTTGGTTTTAAATATGACATTTAATAATTTTAAGACCAATGGTTTAAGTTTTTGGGTTTAAGAATATTGGTGTAAAGAGTAATGCTAGGGACATACCCCTAGTCAATATATCTTAACCATTAAAGTCAAGATAGAGAAAATAAAAAATAAATTAAATAATCAAATCAAATATCTAATAATAACATCTATCGTTACTTACTTTAAAAGTTGTGTTACATAGCATTTTTCTTGTGTAAGTAAATAAGTCATAAGTTGGAGAGCTTACATAGAAGTTGTTTACCCTTAATTTTATAACCTCATGCATGTTTTCACGTACGTCTATATATCAAAAAGCATTATAATAAATTAATGAAAATCAAATATTTGTTGTTTACAGATTTGACAGAGATTTAAGGTGGAGAACTGGAGTAAAAATTGTACCGATTCATTGTAACAGCTCAAACAATTTTCAAATAACACGTGAAGCTTTGGAAAACGCATATAATGAAGCCAAAGCAATGAATATCAAAGTGAGAGGTGTTCTAATCACAAACCCTTCAAACCCTTTAGGTGCCACAATCCAACGTTGTGTCCTCCAAGACATACTTGACTTTGTCACATTGAAAAACATTCATCTAGTTTCCGATGAAATTTACTCCGGTTCGGTTTTTTCTTGTTCAGAATTTGTGAGCATTGCTGAAATTCTAGAAGCTGAGAACTATAAAAACTCAGAAAGAGTACACATTGTTTATAGTCTTTCTAAAGACCTTGGCCTTCCAGGTTTTAGAGTTGGGACTATATATTCTTACAATGACCAAGTTGTGACAACAGCTAGAAGAATGTCTAGCTTTACTTTAATATCTTCTCAAACTCAAAATTTATTGGCTTGTATGTTATCTGATAAAGAGTTTACTGAGAATTATATAAAGACAAATAGAGAGAGATTGAAGAAAAGATATGATATGATTATTGAAGGGTTAAAGAGTTGTGGGATTGAATGTTTGGAAGGTAATGGTGGGTTATTTTGTTGGATGAATTTAAGTCCATTTTTGAAGGAAAACACAAGAGAAGGTGAATTAGCTCTTTGGGACTCTATGGTTCATGAAGTTAAGCTTAATATATCTCCTGGTTCTTCTTGTCATTGCTCTGAACCCGGTTGGTTTAGGGTTTGTTTTGCCAACATGAGTCAACATACACTCAATGTTGCTATGAGGAGAATACGCAAGTTCATGGAACAGAGATTATAAGAGAGAGATTAATTCAAATAATTATGATTATAATTTTTTTTATGGTTCTTAATTACCATTTCCATTCTTTAAATGAGAAAATAACCTAATTCAATAATTGGAGAAAAAATGTCACTGTTTGCTTGCTTTGACAAAGCAAGTTTCTTCTTTTATAGAGAAATGAAGTTTTCATTTTTTATTATTATTAATATTTTGTTTATATTGCTTTAATTAGGTTAAGTATCCTACATTACCCCCTTAATTACATATTTAATTTATTTTTGAGCCCTCTTGTTATTCTCTTTTTTTTAATGTATATTATTTTAGTTATTTATTTATACATATTCTTTTCAATTTTGTATATATCTTGTCAAATTTTTTTATTCATCTTTACAACTATGTAAAATAGAGTTCCATATATATAACATTGTTACGTGTGCAAAGATGAGTTTAAAAGTAAAACCTTTGTAAAAAAAGTAATGAGAAAATTTACTAGAAATCATGTTATTATATACAAATATATATTTTAGTCCCACAATATAAAAATTGATCTCATCCTAAAGAACTAAAAGGGTCTCTTTTGAATAATTTTAAGATCTTAAGTACTTATCAATAATTATAAGATTAAATATATTAACTTTTTATATTAATATAATTAATAATTATTAACTTAAAAATTATGAAATTAAAGTATTATTTAAAAAAAAAAGAGAACTACCCGTAAAAAAAAAACCGTTTCCTTTTAATTATGGATAGTAATATAAGGTTTAGCTCATTTCTTCTACAAATATATACCTTTGACTTAGAATTTTATATAAAAACTCTATTTACACCTATTTTGTTACGGTTACCTATTAATTAAAAAAATAGATTCAATTATCTTAATTAATCTATAGCTATCACATCACATCAGTTATAAATTATAATAAATTGTTGTAAATTGAATTATTTTTTATATTTATTAAATGCAAGACGATATCATTTTGATGAAGAGTACTACTTAATTAACCAAGTTATAATTAGAAGACCAGTGCTTAAAGACAAATTAAGGGAGTTAATTAAGAGAATAATGCAATAAATCAAAAACTAAGGACTAAGACCACAATTTTTTTTAATTTATCAAAGGACCAGAACTTCATGGGCTTCCAACCTGTAATTTCTTTAGTGCTTTGATATTTGACGTTGGTTTTGTCTTTGTCACATCAGCTCATATGTTTAACAAAAAAGATATATATATATATATATATATATATCACGCTCATATAACCTGGCTTGATTAAGATGTGCATTAGATAAGATAGCTTTTGGTAATTAGCTTAATATAAGCTCTTGCTTACCATGCTTCTACTAATTTTTGTACCAAATATTGGTCCACCACGTGAGATCATCACCCAATATACACGCCTAGAACGATCTATTTGATTGTTTATATAATAAAATCTACATTATGCTCTTATATATTGGACTAATTACCAACAATTTTAATATATTTTAATTGATGTTAACTATTTTTATATAAATATTTAACATTAATTTGGACACAAGTTAAGCTGGAAAATGTTTATACGTGGAATATATAATACTTTCATGCATATTTGGAATTGATGAATATATTAACATAGAAAATTAGTATAAATAATTCTTAATGTTAGAGTGCAAGTTATTTTGTAATAATTTTCGTCTATATCATGACTGGTTTGAGATGTGTTGACATATTACTATATTCAGTATATATTATATTGAATTTTCTTAAATATTTCAGCAATCACTTAATTATCATTTGACTTTAACGATGATACATTTCATTTCATAATTAATCATAAATAAATATAAATTGTTAAAGAGTTTTCACTCAACTGTATGAATTTTATTTAAACATCTCCAAGAATTGGGGTTTAATAAGAATTTGTGAGTTTATTTTTCTTCAATGAGTAGTTAATCACATGCAACATCTAAAGAAAAAAATTCCTCCAACATAATTTCCCAAAAATAATAATAATAAATTACACAAGTAAATCTGTTTATATCACATGTAAAATCATAATTTTTTTATCATATTTTTGGTTATTTACGTGCTCAAACTACATTGAATATTATTATATAATAATTTGATTAGCTAGTAGTATTTTTTTTAAAATTTTAAATCACATATTCAAAACATATAAAATAACTTTAAAAAAAATAACCGAACCCAAAACTATTGATGACATTTTGTCACTGAAAAGGTTCTTTAATTGGTGAGTAAGACAGAGAGAAATAAAAGTGTGATTCACATTGCTCCCAAATGTATCACGACATTAACAACAGATCGAGAGTTTAGGATTTGGTCATGGGCTTTCATTTGTAAATGTTTAGGAATCGTTTTGTTAAAAATCTATCTGAGTTTTTCTTTTTTCTTCTTCTTCTTCTTGTAGCTAGTTTTTATTTTTCTAATTTATTTGCTAAAGAAAATAAAATTTCGTTTAATAAAGAGTTTAATATATTTTTTAGTTTTTTTTCCTTTCTACTTAATCCTCATTTGCTTTTATATGATCAATTTTTAAATTATTTATTATAACTCACACGTCCATTTACATTAGACGGAATTAGAATTCACGTCCTCTTAGTACAAACGTTGAAAATATATTTTATGCTATAACATAATTAATTATTTTTGTTTTCATATTCTCAATAATTAATTATGTTTTTTTATTAATAAAAATAAATGAAATTTTGATTTTGGTGAAATGAGATCTTAGAACATGAGTAGAAATTTAATAGTGGAAGTTTATGTTAAAAACAGATTTTGAAAGTTTTTTTATGTTCTAAAATTATATTAAAAATAAAACTCATTTTTAATTAATTATTAAATAACACTAATACAAAAACTTAAGTAACAAGAAAACACTTATATGACACTACTATATCCCTCGGTGAAATTTGAGAATTCTTTAAATTTTAATTGAATTTAATCAATGATAATGAATCTAACCACGTGATATCATTGTCATTTAGAATTATTCTATCACCAAACAATCATTTATGGTATGTTCAAACAATCATTTATGATATGTTTGATTGATAAAAATGAGAATGAGAATGAGAAAAAAATTGATTCAATACGTTTTTATGTTTGGTTGTGTTGTAGATTAATAGGAATTGAATAGAATATATTTCGAAGGAATAATAATTCCATTACTACCGCGTAATCTTTATTCTATTTTCATACTCATTTTTTATTTAAATTTATTCTTAATTTAAGAAACATTTAAATTATATGGAAGAAAATAATTAACAATTGGATGTTATTTTAATAATATATTTTATTTAAATAATAATTTATAAAAATAAATAATATTAAATAATTTCAAATAATATTAAATAATAATTTAAAAAAATAAATAATATTTTTAAGTAACAATTATTTACAAAAATAATAATTTTAATAATATATTTTATTTTAATAATAATTTAGAAATTTAAATAATATTAAATAATATTTTTAAGAAATAATTATTAAAAAAATAATATTTTTAATAATATATTTTATTTTAATAATGATTATAATAATATATTTTTCCTTCAATTTAAATTATCAATGAAACATTTAAATATTGATTTTTTTCTTTAATTAAATATAATAGTAATAATATTTTATTTGCTTTCAATTACATTATCATTATCGTTTATATATTTTTTATCATGCGAATAAACCATCCCCTTAATATAAGCCATCAAACTCAGCCGAAAGCCTTCATGTGTTTTATTACTTGGAATCGCAAATTCAAATCATCATTTTGCAGCACAATTTTATGAAAGTATCGTTAAATATGACAATGTAGAACAATCATTGGGGTTAGATAATTTAAGAGTATCTCTAATTTTTAAGTAGGATTTTTCAGACACTAATACCTCTTGAGGTAAATCAATTAATATTTTTAGATGAACTAATATTAATTTTGAAAAAATTATTAATTGAAAAATGAAAAAATTATCACACAGATCAATTACTCTTTTGGTCCTTTGGAAGAAAAAAAAATTATTTTATCATTTACTTATATAAAAAATTTAAAGAATGATAAGTTTTATATTTTATTAATATTTTGAATAAAATAATATTGTTTTTAAAACTTTATTTTATTGGTAAATAATGAGAGAGTAAAAATATTTTTTCTATCATATTTTATTATAAAAACTATTAAAATATTGATTAAATAATAAAAAATTATCACAAAATTTATTAAAATATTGAATGAATAATTAAATTTATCATTATTTCATATATTTTATAAAATAAAAAAACAAAATAATATTTTTTATTATATTTTACTTCAAAAATTATTGTTTGATTTATGGTAAAAGATACTACTAGTAATAGTGACTAAAGTTTTAAGTATTTGAATTGAAGTCATCAAAGTTACCATATATAAAAAATGGTACTCAAATGGTGCCAAACCCCAATTATAGTATCTTATTAAAGTTTACTTTTTTTTTCAATAATCAATGTTTTTTTATCAAACGTTGATCTAATTAGGTTGATTATTTAATCATTTTATAAGTTAATATTTGTTTTACTGTTTTAAAAAATTTAAAACCTTAACGTCTCTATGATCTCAAAATCAATTTTTAGAACTATATAAGAAAACATACTATATAATTTTTTTAGAAAAAAATTAAATAAATATATTAATTGACATAAAAACATTAACATTTATTCTAAAAAATACTTTATGTTTGTTTGATATTAAATATGTAATAGGTATACGGACTAACCAATGTTAGTACCTTACTACGCTATAGTGAAATTATAAGGATGATAGCTTAACGATGGCTCAAACTTAATAAGCTCGTTAAAGCATACAACGTGACCAATTAAAACATCTTGTTATTTCATTACAAGGTCTTAGAGAGCAAAACCTACTGGAATTATATGGTCTCGATGTGACTTCAATCCTTATTGCGTATTGAAGACCTGGGAAATCTACTTGTGAACTTAAAACGATTTGAATATAACAACCTATATTTGTAAACGTCTATGATAACTTATTTTTTGTTTATTAGACCATGTGTGATTATCATGTATTTAAGTCGCTAAATACATAATCCCGCCCATACGTGCCTAAGATGTTATATATATAACTCTTTAATGAGGAGAATACAAGATCCAATTCAAATATCAAATTTCTTACTTCTCTTTAAAATCACTAAAATTCTTAACATAAATAATTTTCTTCAAACAACATTAAAATAAAAATACCTTACTAAAGAACTTGTGAATATTTAAGTGGAATGTTAGAATTGGATATTTTTTTGGACAATACTATTTGCCATACATTTTTTACTTTTACTTACTTTAGACGAAATATTAATATAATTATAATTATAAGTTAATAATAATGTAACTTATAATATATAAATTTATAAAAAACACTTAAAAATTAAATATATTAAAAGAGTAAGTTCGATTAAATTTGTATCATTTTTGTTATTTTTGAAATCTACAAAAAAATCTACTAAGTCGATTTATATAATTTTCATATTTATTTATACATACATATATCTTTAAAATTTTAAAACGTATGATTTGTTCTCTAATTTTTAAAATTTTATACATAAGTTTATAAATTTTAAATTATACAAAAAAAAATTAAAATTTTATACATAAGTATTAATTTGATTAATAAGATATACATTTATAAGTTAAAAATTTAAGATATATACATAACACTTATTTAATAAAAATATCAATAAATTATCCTAACCAAATTTTGCTTTATACAGTACCCAAATCGGTGGTTTCTAAACTACACTCCAAGGTTTGATACTTTCAGATTCGACCCAACTTGAAAATAGAAAAAAACCCTTAGTAAACCTCTAAATCTATTCTCACCTTTGAGCTTTCTCTGGCGTCGAGCTCTTACAATTTCACAAGCGGCGAGAGATAAGAGTCGATATCCACCTCAGTGATTCTACATTCAAGTTACTGATAACAAGGTACTCTCCCTTTTATAATTTGACTCCCTCGTTTCATGATTTTGTTTTACTCTTTTAGATCTCGTGCCTTTCAGTCTGTTTATGTTAAATTTATCATGAGCTTTCTACCCTTAAGAAGTATAAATGAGTTGCATGGCACACTTACAATAAGTTGGAGTGTTTGGGAGAATTAGTATATGATACTTCTAAATGGTACCAGAGTAGTAAGGTTCTGCTCTGGGATCCAAAGCAAATCCCTCTTCCAACCCTCACTTTCAATTAAAATTCTTAAGTTTGATGAGGCTTGCAAAAAAAAAAAAAAAAGGAAATCCACCATTCAGAAAAGTTCAAGTGATGTGCCAAAGACAAAGTAGCCCCGGAAATTTTAAGAAGTATAAATTAGTTGTTAGGCTTGATACTTGTATACCTATACTGGGTTATTGGAGTTTTTTCATCATAGAATGAATTGGGTTTGTGTTCGGTAAGGTTTATAAAAATGGAATATGGTTCCCGATGCTCTAAACTTTTGAGATGAAGTTGTGAATGCTGATATTTATGGTTTAATAGTAGCCGTAGACTAGTTGTACTAACTCAATGTCAGGGGCAAATCTGTTTGGGGGAAGGCGGCACTGCTACCTCAACTCTTGACCCAAAAAAAATAAAATCTGAGTGTAATATTTATGGAACTATTGATAAATTATATGCATAAAATAGATTGTGTCTCCTCAAATTTTAATTTTTAGGTTTTTACCTTCAAAAACTCACTACATGCTCAATAATTTGAACATTTTTATATCAAAGAAGATACATGTAATATGTTTTTCATTAAATAAAAAATAAAACACATACTTGTAATTAAATTATTATTAATTGTTATTATTATAATTATTAAATTGCAAATTATAGGAAATGAGAGGTAAACAATACTATTTTACTATTCACATGGTGCTCTTGAGTTAACATGTTAGATCCGCCACTGCTCAATGTTGAAATTTAATGCATTTAGGGTGGTTTAGGAGTTTTATAATGTAGATCAAGATGCATATAACTTTAGTTGAATAACCTGAATTTGATTGATATTTGTAGATTAAACCATTGACTAATTCTGAATTCTAGCATGGGAGCCTTATGAATCCGGGTTGTAGCCCCAAGGTTTAAAGTTAACTGATTTCATCTTTTGCTATAAGCACTTATTTATCTTATATATTAATGCCTCTTATTGGTGTAGGTAATTGGTGTATTGCGAAAAATACAGAATTTCTTTGTAGTCTCAAACTCTGATTCCTGTTTTAGTGGATTGATTTTATTTATTTATTATTATTTGGTGCTACTTGTTGCTGCCTGATACGTAAACTGAGGTTTTGATGCTCAATTGTTTTTAGTAATTTATGCATTGTTGATTTTAAGATCCTTTCAACCACTAGTTTATTATTGTCGTCTATTTTACTATTGGCATGGTTATCATTTCCTGTAATTGGAAGTCGTAACTTTTAGAAAGGGAAACTTTTAATACCATACCTTCTTCAGTTTTTTACATGAAATTAACCCTTTTTTTAATAGGCGGGAAATTCATGGAAAATGTGATTATAAATTTACTCCTTCCTTTATTCACTCTGAATATTTTGTCATGTATGGATTTGTTGTCTACATTTAGGCTTAATTTCTGGAGTTGATGGCATCAAAGCTGCATCAGTTGCAAGCTAAGGCTTGTCAAGCATCACAATTGGTTTCTAAGCATGGATCCTCATACTACAAGCAATTGCTGGAGCAGAACAAGCAGTACATTCAGGAACCAGCCACAGTGGAGAAATGCAACCAGCTTTCAAAGCAATTGCTTCACACTCGCTTAGCTAGGTACGGTTAGAGATGTAAAGGGGGCAGTACTACCCCATCGTATGTTCTATTTAATAATCCTAATGGACTTATGGTTCAAAGTTGTCTCATCCCAGTTAGGTTACATCCTAATGTGCTTCACTTTAAACATAATATTATATCATTTTTTATTATTAAACTTTCACATTATAAATAAGCATGTTTTATATTTTCATTATTTTTGTATTTTTATTTATTACATTTAAGAATATTTGGGACAAATGGGTTATCCCAATTAGTACCATCTTATTATTATCTCATTTCATTAAAATTTAGTGAGACAAGATGAGATGAGTTACTAAACTTAATGGGTTCTATTATGAGTTAATAAAACGTTGCATCTCAATTTACACCTCTAGTTACAATTCTAGTCTTTATTGAGGCGTATTTACTTTTCAGCTTGGTTGGTCACTTTTCTTTTATCCTAGAGTGTTTTTTTTTTCCTGTTCTTTAATCCAATGCTATTAGATTCAAAGTTCCTTTTGAACTGCAAAATCCAGTTTCCTGTTGAAGCTCCATGGACTCCATTTTTAAGTATCTGTTTTAACTGGCTCACCATAATATGGTTGAGTTACTTTGATATTTAATGTAGGGTTCGATTAATTGTCTTTTTCTTAATTATCTTTAATTAGTCAAAAATACATTATGAGAAGAACAGTAATGTTTCAAGAAGGTTGAATAATTTGCTCTAATTCAACAACCATGTTGTTAACATTTTTTTTTTAATCTTATCATTCTTTTTAAGTGACACTTATTTTTACATAATCAATCGTAGAAGATATAGACATGATATGATATGATTGAAAGATTAAGATGGGGGCCAATTGATATTGGAATATGGAAGGTTTTATGTCCAATACTTGATGGGGATAGAGATATAAACATTTAAATAATTAATTTTATCCGGTTATGATTTTAATATCTTTTTAGGATTGCCTTTTATGGTAGTTTGAATTTCAATTGTTATTTGTTAAGTTTAAATATGTTTTCTTATTTAGTTATAAACACTTATAAATAAGTGTATTAGTGTTGTATTCACACAAACTTGAATTATGGCTTGTATATCAATTTCTCTCTCATTAGTTCTGTTCCGTCTTTTCTTTCAATTTCTATTCGTCAAATCTCTGATCCTAGATTCATCTATATTCTCGCCTCTTAATTTCTCTCTCTTACTTCTGTTCTCATTCCACATCTATACTATACTTTGGTTGTTCCTCATAGTAAAACTCAGCAAGCCATGCAGAATAAAGAAATTTAATTCTTTTGATGCATTGATTTTCATATCCCTGGCATTCTACGTTGATTTATAGATGCACTAAAGTAGGAAATTTCTGAGTCGTGGTTGATCCCACCTCCACATTTCTCTCACTAAGAAAAATAGAAAAAACAAGAAATCTAATCATGTCATGGTTCTTATTGGTGTGGTAGTTGTATATTATAGTGACTCATAATTATATGCTATGATACCTGTTGCAACTTATTATGCTTCCCTGTGATAGCATGAATTATGTGAGTACTGAGTGTTGCTATTCAAATGATGAGATGCTAATCTTTCATTATCTCCATCTCCGGTTTAGCTGCTTGAAATCTAAAAGGCTTTTCTCATAAAGAGAGGAAAAATTAAGAATGTAACATGTTTTGCTTCATGTGAGCATTGCATTTTCCATGTTGAAGTGGAAGATTCAAAGCATCTAGGACTATTTTTACCATTTCCTCTGCTGTCATCATTTACGTTTTCTATTCTTGTGTGTGAACAACTGCTTAATAAAATGGTTGTGGTCTCTCTTGTTATAAGTGTCTTCAGGACTATCAACAGAACAGCTAAATCGTAATTTGTTAATTTTTGCCGAATCCATGACATTTGAAGAAAATAAGGCAGAAAATATTTTGTTGTACAAAAGTTACTTTCTCCACAAGGTTGTGATGGAGATTGTTAATAATTTATTTTATAGACTCTGATTTTTGAAAGAATCACAAATTCTTTGACATGCATGCAGTATTCCTGGTCGTTATGAATCGTTCTGGAAGGAGCTTGATTACGTGAAGCATGCATGGAAGAACAGGCAGGAGCTGAAGGTTGAAGATGCTGGTATTGCTGCTTTGTTTGGGCTTGAATGCTTTGCTTGGTTTTGTGCTGGTGAGATCGTGGGAAGGGGATTTACTTTCACTGGCTACTACGTCTGAGGTTGGCAAAATTTGTCATTAGAAATTGGATGCGTAAGTTTTTCTTATCAATTTTCTGAGCTGAATTAATGGAATACTACCTGAAATTGTTTCATGTTAATCTGCAAAAATTTTGAAGTTGAGAAGTTGGCAGGAAACTCTGGCACAGTCTTAATAAGCCATTTATTTGAAAGTGACAAAGATGGAGCCTGCTGTTATTTCTTTATCTCAAATTCACGTTCCTAAACTTATGCTACCATGTCACAACCTGGTATAGTGCTGCTAATTAATTTTTTTTTTTTGGCATTCAACTTGAGCAAACATTGAGTAGCACATGGTTTAAGTGCTACATTGTTCAATAATCGAACCTAGTGGAGCCTCATATGTGTTTGTTGAGTGGAACTTCATTGCTAATTTCTTCAAATGTTTTTCTTTGAAGATTTCTTTGATCAATGGCTTACAAAGCCCGTGAAGTCTCTCTCTATTTTTTATTTTTTTAATTAATAAAAATGTAGGTTGTGATATTACACAAACTTCTAATAAGATGAAGTGTTGAACATAGTAAAAGGGAAAATAATGGTTTACATACCGACATACCATTGTTAAATTCTCCTAGATTTAGAGGAGTGATTGGAACTTCGTGGTTAAGACTCATTCTTCCGGCTTATGTCACATTAATTCGAAGCACTCACCTCAAAAGAACCGATCTATTTTACACGATAGAGGTGGGTATAATTAGGCACCATATCATTCCTTCAAAGGCACCTAATCATTCCTTCTAAGGCACCATATCTTTCCTTCTAACAACGTGTCGTTTAATTAATTAATTTGTATTATGCAAGTGTTTTTTTTAGTGCAAATCTCTCGTGCTATTTAGGTGTCATGGAAAACAGTGGCAAAAAAGTGAATAAATGGTATAAAAATGGAAAAAGAAAAAAGAAAGATAAGCAGGTAGAAGGATGAATGGTAATAGAAGTATTTTAATTATGATAAAAGTATATAAAAGTTCATTAATTTTTTGGTGGTGTATTACAATTCACTAATTATGAAAAATGAAAAAAAAAATCAAAAATAGAGTATGTAAATACATATGTGTATTTTTTTTAATTAATATGTGTTCAAATCTATTCAAGTTCATACATTTTGATACATTTTGAGTTATGATTGATATAAGAATCATATAAAAACTATAAAAAAAATATATGTACAAGTATGTCATGTGTTAATGGACTTTTGGTACATTTTTAAAAAAATTTAAATTTTTGGTATATTTTTTCATTGTTAATCGACTTATATTATCCTATGGGAAGAGATAATGATGTATATTTTTATCATAATTAGTATATTTTTGTTACCTTTATATTAGTTAAAATATGTATATGTATTGTTTTTTTTAAATAAAGAATTGAGTTATCGTGGATGGGGTAAAATATTAAAAAAAATATATCCTTTCTTCTATGACAAGAAAATGTAATTAAACTATACCAAAAATAAATAAATTAAAGTCATTAGTAAAAGAGAATTTTAGATAAAATATGTTATATGAATCTTTTAATATCATTAATTAATCTCATTTTTTATTTTTTTGTATTGTTTTCATTTTAATTAAAATGAAAAATTAAGATATTTTTTGTCTTTTGAAATTAAGTGACTTATTAATGTAAAGTGAAATTGATAAGGTAAAAAAATAAAATAATTATGTGATTAATTGTAAATAAAAATTAATTAAATTATGATACGTGAATTAATATATATTTCAAATTGTGATAATTTTTTATATATGTAGAATAGGGTTTATATAAGATGTCCTATTATAAGTTGAGTAACATATAATAGCAATTAAATAAAAATAAATGAAATAATTTTAATTAATAATTAATTATTATACCAATTATTATTATATACTAACTTAAAACGGTAAAATATATGTAATGGTGTTGTTTGTTTGAGGAGTGGGGACACATATCGTTGCCGACTTGTCGTCGTTTTCATATGCCTGCCGTCTTTGCCCATTGCTCATCCAATAATGAATCCCGGGTAACTTCTCTCTCTCTCTTCACTTTCCCTTATTTTTTTTGGGAGGCCTAAAACTGGTTATATGGAAAACGTTGACTCGAAATTTCAAATGCATTTAGATCTTTGGATAAAAAATAAAAATAAATTTTTTGAGAGATTTGAATGTGCATGCAACTTGCAGCAGAAAGTTCGTTGCTGAAAATTGTAATCTCATGTACAAACTTAAATCTATTACTTTAATTTTTATATAAAATTTAGTGCAAAAATTATTACAATTTTATACCAAATTTAATACAATGAACAATATCACATCACATGACGACATTTATCCGTTGCAAACAATAGTCATGGTTAGTTATTTTTTTAATTTTAAAAATATTATTAAATTTTTTATTATATATAAAAAATTAAAATTAAGTATATAATATAAAATTAATAAAAAATTAATATAAATCAAAATAACGATTTAATTTTTTTTAAAAATATTGTTAATTTTTTATTACATGTAATAAATTAAAATTAATTATACAAGACAAATAAAAAAAATATTAATACAATATAAAATTAAAAATATAATATAAACTAAAATAATGATTTAATAATCGAGTAAATTATTTTCGAATCCTTTAATATTATTAAAATATTAACTAAAAATATCTAACTATTTTAAGATCTTTGATCTCGATTTTAAAATTCTTCTCTTTATTTAAATCTATGTTTTTATTTTTGAGATTTTTTTTTATTTAGTTCGAATAAATTCATTTAGATTTAAATCATATATTTAATTTAAAAAGTTGAAATGATGGTAGATAAAAATACTCAATTTTAAATTTATTTTTTCATTGTAAACAAATAAAAGATAGAGAATATTAATTAAATATTTCTTGAATTGCATGTGATTACTTTCCATTTTGGAATATAGAAGCATTATTTTATAATTTTCTTGTTGCAAGTTGTACTCTTCGTTTATTTTCAGTTGTTAGCAGCTTGCTTCGTGCATTTATTGTTGAAAAATGTTTGAATTAAAATTGAAACGTAAAATTGTTATTTTACTTTATTATTATTTTTTTGGTTGTACCTGTTGGGTTTTCCTCTTTATTTGGAGGCGAGAAGGCGTGTGGCTTAAAGCGTGGAGTAAGAAGAGGCGATTTTGTCGTTTCATTCTTTAATTAATAAACTTCATTTAGGGTTTGTTGTGTGAGTTTTACTGAGAATGCGAGTGCGAGTGCGGCAATGACGAAAGCGAGAAAAAGCGATTTTCCCTCTCCAAGCCCGGTCTTCATCCGTGCTTTCCGATCGAAGGTCGTTTGTGGTCGATTAAATTTGAAATTTTGCGACAAGTTCACGACTCAAGACTCTTTAATCTATGCGGTGGGATTTGGATTTGGCTCACGGTTTGAGAAATTCTGAGCAGTGAAACGGTGACTACAGGTGGGTTAGATTTCTCCATTTTCTTGAAATAATTGTTAGTTTCCAAGAAGTGTATTCTTGATGATGTTGTTGATTGTTTGCGTCTAGTTTTACCTAGAGAGCACTGTTGTACAATTGTTTCTTGATAGTGGAAGTTTTGGAGAGAGTCATAGTGGTTGTTTCCTTCCTACTTAGGAAGGTTTTTCCAGTAAATTGGTTGTGTTGATTTTGTGCATGTTTGATTTTAAGCTCTATTTATTTGTTTCCTAAAAGATTCACACAAGAAGGAGAATAGGTTTAATTCCGCTTGTTTAGAGCTTGATTAAGTTCGAATTGAAATTGTGATTCTCCTAACAAAGTGGTATCAGAGCTGTGGTTATTATTGTGAAATTTCTTGTGTTGAATAATGGAAGCAAATTTAAGTAGAATGATTACTTTGAATGGTTCTAATTATTATACTTGGAAAGGAAAAATGGAAGATCTCCTTTATGTCAAACAATTTCATTTAGGTATTTGCCTACGAGAAGCGAGAGAAAAATTATCTGAAGAAGAATGGACTTTGTTACATCGACAAGTCTGTGGATATATAAGACAGTGAGTAGATGATAATGTTTTGAACCATATTAGTGGAGAAATACATGCACGGTCATTATGGAATAAACTTGAAGAGTTGTATGCTTTCAGAAAAACGAGGAAATAATAAATGTTTCTTATAAAGCAGTTGATGGCTTTAAGGTACAGATGGAACTCAGTTGACGGATCCACTTGAATACGTTCGAAGGAATAATCAATCGATTAGGCTGGAATGGGTATCAAGTTTGATGATGAGATTCGGGGCTTGTGTTTATTGGAGTGCGTTCTTGGGACTCTTAGGAAACATTTAGAATGTCATTAAGTAACTCGACTCAAATGGTGTGTCAATATGGATGCGGCTAAGAGTAGTGTTTTGAATGAAGAAATGAGAAAGAAAGTCACGTGGTCTTCTCGGCGATCGGAAGATTTTGGTTTACGAGAAAGAAGAGGGAGGAGTAAAAGCGAGAGGTTTCAAGAACAAAGAAAAAAGGAAGAAGTAAGTCCAGCGGGTTTTCTAATGTTGAGTGTCATCATTGTGGCATGAAAGAGGCACGTCGAGAAATATTGTAGGCAGGTTGAAGCGGGATAACATGAGAATAAAGACAAAAGAACAAGAGGGTGATGTTGGCAAAGAAAATGATCGAGTTGCAGCTAGTTCGAAAGACTTTCTCGTTGTTTATAATGAAGATGTTGTCAATGTTGCATGTCATGAGGTCGGTTGGGTTATTGATAGTGGAGCCTTCATTTCATGCTACGTCTCGAGAGGACTTCTTTACATCTTTATCTGATGGTGACTTTGGGACAGTGAAGTTGGGTCATGATGGCTTGGTTAAAGTGATTGGTATGGGAGATGTGTGTTTGGAGATGAATAATGGCAGAGCTACTTAGAGGGTAAAACATATTCACGAAATTCGTTTGAACTTGATCTCTGCGGGTAAACTTGATGATGAAGGATATTGCAATACCTTTAGTAATGGTCGATGGAAACTTACTAAAGGTGCTATAGTTGGTTCGTGCTCGTAGAACAAGCATTCCAGTTTGTATATATTGCAGGCGAGACTCTTCAAAGGCGTTATTAATGTTGTAACAGATGAGCTCACATCAGAGTTGTGGCATAAGAGACTTGCTCACATGAGTGAGAAAGGCTTGGCAGTATTGACTAAAAATGATGTTTGTTTAAGAAGATGTACTCATTGTTTGGCAGGGAAGCAAAATAGAGTTTCTTTCAAGAGTTCCCCTCCTTCAAGAAAACAATACATACTTGATTTGGTACATTCAGATGTATGTGGTCCTATGAAGACAAAAACTTTGGGTGGTGCCAGTTATTTTGTGACCTTCATAGATGATTGTTCAAGAAAGTTATGGGTGTACACTTTGAAGAGCAAAGATCAAGTATTAAATGTGTTTAAACAGTTTCAAGCCTTAGTGGAGAGGCAATTTGGGTAAGAAGAGTGCGGTGCGTGAGCAGGATAATGGGGAGAGTATTCAGGTCCTTTTGATGAGTACGTAGGCATCGGGGCATTCGACATCAAAGAACACCTCTCAAAGACTCCTCGGTTAAATGGGTTGGTGAGAGAATGAAACGGGACATTGGTTGAAAGAGTAAGATGTCTTCTTTCGCGAGGCTCGGTGCCAAAATCTTTTACGGGGTGAGGCTTTGAATACGATTGTGCGTATGTTCTTAATCTCACACCATGTGTTCCTCTTGATTTGATGTACCAAGCGAGTTTGGGTAGCGATGTTTCTTATGATCATCTTCGCGTTTTTAGTTGTAAGACATTTGTGCATATACCAAAGATGAGAGATCTAGCTCGATGTGAAGACACGACAATGTATCTTTGTTGGTTATAGTGCGGATGAATTTGACTCAGTTTTATGATCAGGTTGAAAGAAAGCGGTAAAGATCGTGATGTTGTGTTTATAGAAGATCAAACTATACAAGATGTTGAGAAGATAGAAAAAGGAGTCCATCGGTATAGCGATGATTTGATTGACCTAGATCAGGTTCCTTTATCGGTACGGATGGAACAAAATGTTCAAGATGACCAACGGGGTTTAGATGATATAGATATCTGGTGAAACGGTCGCGGACTCTAATCGGTTGCCGGAGCCAAAAATTCCACCCGGGAGGTCCGCCGAGGCAGAGCGTCCTTCCAACGGTATGATCTGAGATGAGTATGTGTTATTGTGACGGATGAGGAGAACCTCGATGTTATGTAGAAGCGATGGAAGATGGAAACGAAACACCCTGTGGGTTGGTCTTATGGAAGATGAGATACGATCAACTGTATGACAATCACACGTTTGGTGGTAAGTTGCCTAAGGGTAAGAGAGCTTTGAAGAACAAGTGGGTCGGGGTGAAGCAGAAGAACACAATTCCACATGACACGTGATACAAAGCTGGGCGGTCGTCGAGGATTCGATCGAGAGAAAAGGTATTGACTTTGATGATATTTTCTCTCTGTTGTGAAGATGTCTTCCATACGTGTTGTTCTAGGTCTAGCAATGACTTGGATTTAGAAATTGAGCAAATGGATGTGGCGCCTTTCTTCATGGTGAGTTGGAGGAAGAGATTTATATGGAGCGGCCATAGGGTTTTGAGGTTAAAGGAAAAGAGGATTACGTATGTCGGTTAAAGAAAAGCCTATACGGGTTGAAACGAAGCACCTAGACAATGGTATAAGAAGTTTGAGTCGGTTATGGGGGCATGTAGTTACAAGAAGACTACTTACGATCATTGTGTTTGTGCAAAAATTCTGCGATGATGATTTTATCATTTTATTGCTCTATGTTGATGACATGTTGATTGTTGGTAGAAATTGTAAAGGATTGATAATTTGAAGAAGCGATTGAGTAAGTCGCTTTGCCATGAAGGACTTGGGGCCAACAAAACAAATTCTTGGTATTGAATTTGTCGAGACAAGAAAAGAAAGAAGTT